>OX941081.1:54985000-55610000 GCA_954870635.1 Arctium minus | reverse complement strand
TGTCTCTCATTGGTATTCTCAACATCTTGTTGAGGTTCAACATTTTGTTGAGTGCCAGTGTCAACCTGTGTATCTAGAGGTGTTTCTTGAATTTCTTCAAGTTCCACTTTGTCCGCTATTTTAGGCTTAGTTAGAAAATCTTTTTCTAGAAACTCAGCCTTGCGAGCGACAAACACCTTGTTTTGCTAGGGTTGTAGAAATAATACCCAATAGTCCCTTTAGGATATCCTACAAAGATACACCTTTCAGATCTAGGCTCTAGCTTCCTAGAAGCTTCACACTTAACATAAGCATCACAACCCCAGACCTTCATATAAGATAAGTTTGTAACCTTCCCTGACCACATCTCATATGGGGTCTTGTTAACCTTCTTGGTTGGTACATCGTTTAGTATTCTGGTAGCAGCTTCCAAAGCATACCCTACAAGATCTTAGGCAAGTTGGTATGACTCATCATAGATCTAACTATATTGAACAAGGTACGGATTCTCCTTTCAGAAACACCATTATGATGTGGTGTTCTTGGAGGAGTGAGTTGTGAGACTATCCCACATTATCTAAGATGATCGGTGAATTCTTGGCTCATATATTCACCACCTCGGTCAGACCAAAGGGCTTTTATCTTTTTGCCAAGTTGGTTCTTTACTTCATTCTGAAACTCTTTGAAAAACTCAAATCTTTCAGACTTGTGTTTCAATAGATAAACATATCCATATCTACCGAAATTATAAGTAAATTTAATGAAGTAGTAGCAACCATTTCTTGTGGTTGGGTTAAAGGGCCCACATAAATCAGTATGTATTACTCCCGACAACTCATTTGCCCTTTCAGGCTTTCCTTTAAAAGGTGCTTTAGTCATCTTGCCTAATAAACAAGATTCACATTTATCAAATGAATCACTAGTTGATTCTAAGATCCCTTCCATTTAGAGCTTAGCAATGCGTTTCTTGTTTATATGGCCAAGACGACAATACCACATGTATGTTTGTGCTTAAGCCTTTTAGCATTCACAATATACATCGATTCAGAATTAAGACTATTACAAACATCTATTTCATAAATACCATTAACATGTTTAGCAATAAAATATGAGATCCCGTGTAAACATGCAGAAATAGAATTATCATCAATAAATTTAAACATAAATCCATCTTGTCTCAAACGTCCAACTGAAACAATGTTTCTTACGATACTAGGTACGTAAAGACAATCATAAAGTTTCAAAACCAGACCATTGGGAAGGATTATATCATAATCACCCTGAGGCACATCATCTACTCTTGTCCCATTGCCCACCTTGAGCTCCAATTGGCCCGACCTCAGGTGCCTCTCATTTCTTAGTCCCTACAAAGAGGAACAAATATGAGTCCCACATCCGGTATCCAATACCCATGAATCATAATCAGAAGTGAATAAATCGATGGTATACATACCTGAAGGCTCGGCTCCCTGAGCCTTCTCCTTCTTTGCCTTTGCAATAAAAACTGGACAGTTTCATTTCTAATGCCCTTTCTCAGAGCATTCAAAGCAAAAAAACATCCAGGGGAATCTTTCCCTCATTCTTCTTGACCTTGCTGGAACTTCCAACTTTCACCTTTCCTTTCCCAATCACACTCTTCGCACTCTTCTTCTTGGTCACCCCTCCCTTGGCCTTGATCATCAGGACGTGCTTAGATTTCCAACTTGGAGGTAATCCCTCTTTCAGCAGTCTTAAGCATTCCATGAAACTCAGTGAGGGATTTTGTTAGAACATAAATATGTTCACTTTAGAAGTTTAGTAAAGTAATCCATATGTTATTGTATTGGGCCTTGTATTGGGTTTGGGCTTATTGTGTACAAGGGTTGTGGGAGTATATAAGGAGTCTGTAGTGTGTAGTTTTGTTTGTAAGTTTCATTTACAATGTAGATGCGTACGAGTTCTTGAGTCTGTAGTTGTAGTTTTAATTCAATAAATAAAAATACAGATTTCCAATCCCAATTCCTTGTTTATTTAGTTTATTCAATCAATCATGATCTCAGGGACTTAACAAGTGGTATCAGAGCTGAACGCAGAATCATTCCACGATGATCGAGATCGGTTTGATTGAAAAGAATAGTCGATGTGTTGAAAATTTTCGAATTCGTCAATTGATGTTGTTTTTGATGTTCTTTGATGCTAAATCGATTTTGTGCTCATAGTCGAACTAAATGGAATCGATTATAATGTTTAATTTCATCAATTGTGGGTGAATTGATCGCTTTTTGAGAAATTTTAGTTCGAAAAATGTATATCATTGTGGTATGATTGAGTGGAGATTTAGAGTCGAAATTAGTCATGGTCATCAACTACAATTGTACTCAAAAGGTGTTTTCGAACCTACTGTCAAAAGAACATCTCAAAATTCGAAGTACAAAGGCTAATTTTGAAGATTTTCTAGAAAAATGTTCGAGATCTATAGAATTCGCATGATCTGTTTGAAGAACTCGTAGAAATTGAGGAATTCGCAAAGAGTTGGAAAGAATTCGCAGAAGGTTATGTTTGAAGAATTCGCATAGTTATTTTTTTTAAGAATTCGCATGCTTCAGAATTCGCACAATGATCCTTGAAGTTGAAATTTGTTAAGTATGGATTTCGCATGTCAGTGTGTTGCGAAATGTGCAGAATTCTCATGCTTGAGATGTACGAAAAGTTGATACGAATTCCTGTGGTCAACAAGTTTTCTAAGTGAAGAATTCGCAGGTAGTCGTATGCGAAATGTTGAGAATTCGCATGCTACCTTATGCGAGTTGTCAAAATTCGTATGCAGCTTATGCGAAAAGTGATGGATTCGCAGGTGTGTATTATGCGAAATGCGAGGAATTCGTAGAATAGAGTTATGCGAATTGTGGTTTTCAACTTAGTCTATCATGCAAATTGTGCTAATTCGCTATAGTGATCTGCGAATTGTTTAGCCTATGTGAAAAGTTTGTGATTTTTTAAGAATTCTGACTGTTCTGAACCCAGTTTGATACAAGTTTGCCCTGTTCCTGAGCTTTATACGCGTAATGCATATGTGACACCACTCCTATCTTATGTTGGTCACATATCCTTAGCAACTGATCTATTTTTCACGAGTTCTCATGTTTTTCAAGATTTTCAGTTACTAGATTTGATGATTTAGTCTATGCTTGGATTGAGTTAGCTACATGAGCATCTGCAATCATCAGTCTGGAGAGCTTCTTTTGTGGTTAGACCATTGAGAGCACTTTATCACTCTTCTGAACTGATCACTCAGTAGTGTGAGCGACTGCAATCATTGTTCTGATGCTTGAGTTGTAATTCAGAATCCTGAGCGCTTATAATCATCCAGCTGATTCGTGAAGAAAGGAGTTATGGGTTTGATTATTCAGTATTCTGGAAAGAAGTCAGAAAATGAATATCTTCTATCAGTTGTTGAACATTGCTTGCCTTCTAATCCTTGCCTTGTAGTGTTGCTACCGGATGCTACCGCCCGTAAGCTGATCAGATGAAGTTCTTAAGTTAAATTCTTATTTCAACTTGTGGTTCAAAGACAAATCAGATGTTATACACTGAAGATGCACTTGGTTGTCATTCCAAAATTCAACACATATCATTCTTGTGGGCATACGGAATGTGTTGGGTTTACAAGAGTCATAAGTTGTCTTTATGTGCACTCAGTCGAGGCTATTGTCTACATCCCTCAGTCGAGGCTATTGTCTACATCAGATCTGGTATTATAGTTGAAACTTCAAGGATAAGAGCTACATTCTAGGGGGAGCTAAGGATGTTTTGATGTTTATGTAACGGTAAGTTTTCTAAAGAACTCAAGGGGGAGAAGAGCTGAAGTTGGAGCTGATCATAGAATGATTACATTACAAAACTTAGGGGGAGAATGTTAGAACATAAATATGTTCACTTTAGAAGTTTAGTAAAGTAATCCATATGTTATTGTATTGGGCCTTGTATTGGGTTTGGGCTTATTGTGTACAAGGGGTGTGTGAGTATATAAGGAGTCTGTAGTGTGTAGTTTTGTTTGTAAGTTTCATTTACAATGTAGATGCGTACGAGTTCTTGAGTCTGTAGTTGTAGTTTTAATTCAACAAATAAAACTACAGATTTCCAATCCCAATTCCTTGTTTATTTAGTTTATTCAATCAATCATAATCTCAGGGACTTGACAGATTTGTCCAGGTCGTTAATATGATAATTGAGCACAAAGTTATCAAATGACTTAGATAGGGAGTTGAGAATCAAGTCGACCCCTAACTCTTGTCCAAGAGGGTAACCCAATCGAGCCAGGCGACTAATGTACCCTGTCATCCTAAGGATGTGGGCACTGACCAACGTCCCCTCTTGCATCATACAAGCATGTAGTGACCGCACGGTATCAAACCTTTCCTGCCTTACCTATTGACCAAATATGGTCCTCAAGGAGGTCATCATTTCCCAAGCTGAAAGCTCCTCATGTTCCTTCAAAAGTTCAGGAGTCATTGAGGCCAACATCAGACATGAAACGCTTAGAGAGTCTCGACGATACTTATCATAAGCAGCTCAAACACTATCAGAAGCTTTCCTAGTAGGAGTGTTTAGAGGAGGGTTCTCGAGTACGTAGAACTTTTCCTCATGCCTGAGGACGACCCTTAGGAATCAGAACCATTTTAGGAAGTTTTGCCCAATTAGCTTTTCTTTCTCCAAAATGGATCGGACTGTGAACTGGGTGAGGTTTGAGTTTATGTTATCTTGATTAGCAGACATCTACAAAAAAATAAAGTTCAATTTCAGTAAATAGTTCTCAAAATTTGAATAACCCTTAAAATTCAAAAATGAGCTAAGATCCATATTTCACTATTTCTCACGATTGATCAATTTGCAAACTATGAAAAATAGTTATTTAGGAAGGAAACTTCCAATTGTGATCAGCACAACTCTTAGACCTTCGTGAGATTCTTTATATAATTAAAGACATGTTTAATCCCACATCTTCACCTTGAGGTTACTTATTTCACGGGCAATACACAATGCATAAGTACCTCAAGTGAGTTTAACCATACCAAAACATCACAATTTCTATTTTGAGTATCAATTCAGAAATTGGTTGTCCGGGCCATGACTATCACAACAAGCGGGCAATACACAACCTAATGTGATCTTTTGATCCAACTCCTTATCTTACACTACACTTATCCAACTCGGCTTAGCCAATGCTCATATCGAAATCGGATAGTTATATGTTCGATAAAAGGGTGGTGAAAAACTCACATTTTAGTTTGTAAGGGTTTTACCGAGTTCTTATAAAATTAACGTTTTAAAATTGTTTTAAAACAATTTTGAGAGTTGGTATATATATATATATATTATATTAAAAATATCTCTCATTTATGAAACACAATTAATCGATTTAAGTTTGATAACTTATCAATTTATTGTAAAACATTTACAAATCACCGATTTTAAGTTTTACGATTGTGTTTTAATTTTTCCCTCTATAAAACATTGCACTAATTATAAAGAAAAATAAATAAAGCGGAAAAAACACCAACACAATCACAAACACACAAATAAACAAACGGATTCGGTATGACCCACCAATGAGGTTTCCGTGAGCCCACATGGAAAACCCCGGTCAAACCCGAAGGACATCGCCATGGCTTCCACTAGCTCCGCCAGCTGATGTGGACTCATGGACGCCATCTTCGATTCCTTCGATCTTCAAAATACAAGATTTTTAAACTAATACAATGCAAGGCTAAAATTTCTAACCTAACTATTACATTAAATTTAAAATAAATAAAACAATACGCAGATCGTTAAAATTACATAACCCACGTAATTATACATTTTAATTTCCGAAAAATAGGACATACAAACATGGGTCAATCGGGCCAAAACCGAATCCAACAAGCAAACCAACCAAAAATGGGCTTGGGTCCAATTAAACATAAAATTAACAAGCCCGACAAAATTGAGCCAAAACACAGTCAAAGGCAAGAAAACTTTCTGGCCCACGAAAACCCTAGGCCCAAAACGAAAAATTAGGGTTTTGCAAAAACAAAAAAAAATTGAGTCGTTGCCGACTTCCTAGGCCCACGGACCACCGAAATAGTTGAGACCATGAGGGCACGAGGCACATGGCCACGACAGCGTACGACACGGCGCACGGCGCACGACACCGGTTTTGGATGCTTTTTCGTTTTGGTCGTTTTTACCCAACTTTCCGCCCTATTCCGTTGTTACAGGGCTCTGAAACCACTATAGGGTTTCGTGGGATCTCAAGAACGCAGCGGAAACAAAATTAACCGCGAAACCCTAGCAAGTCCGGATCCATAACTAACGAAAATAAGGACATAAAACAACCATAGAAGGTTTAAGAATACTACCTCAAAGGTTTTTGCCGACGAGAGGATTTGAATTACGAGATACCAATGTAGGCCTCCTCTAGCGGTATCCACACGTGAGATGCTCCTATCCTGAATCGGTTGCCAGCCCGTAGAACCAAAATTTCCATAAGGAAAAATTGATTTTTCTTGTGGTTTGTGTGTGATCGACGACCACCAAAAAGGAGAGAGGGAGGAGGGTTTTTCTTGTGTTTTGATTAGCTTAACCCTAAACCTAATTATAATTAGCTTTATATACCCTCTTACCATATTTGGATCGGGTCCTTAATTAGCTTAAACAAGCTTATGGCCTTATGGCCTTTTTAATTTATTATTAACATAATAATTAGTCTTGGGCCTTAAGTAAACATTACTCTCAAGTGTTGGGATTTTGGCCTAAGTAATTATTAACATAATAATTAATTTTCCATCTTATGTCCATTATATAATTATCATAATTATATTTTACACACATATTTTATAAGTATTATTCTATTAGAACAACAATTATCTTTCCATTACAACATGCAATGTACTTGGTTCATGACTATCATGGTCAATTCGAAACAGACATACTCTATGTGTGTGACCCTCATAGTTTCATTTGACATCAACAGTGTTTTCATATGACGTGGACATACAAAAACCTACACATCAGCCATGGAGAAGAGAAAGAAACGACAACCGTAGAGAAATTGTTCTATTTGTTTGTCATTATGATTTTTTGGTTGATTGATTATGCAGTCATGAAGGTTAGAGAAAAAGAGTAAAGGAAGGGAGGGGGCAGATACAGAGAGAATTATGCGCCATGGAGGTAACATCTCCATGGCCTCCATTATTTTAGGGGTTTAAAAAGATATTTAATGATTGGTTTTCAATTTTGTCCTTTAATACAATATAAATTTTCCTCAAATCTCCCTATATTTTAAGTTGTTTACAAGTATGCCACTACTATGTTTGACCCCAGATTTTTTTGATCCAAGGTGTGTAAAAAGGTTCTTTAGTTATTCATTTTTTCCCTCTAAACCCTCCTCTACATAACTATATTGGGGCCGTTTATAAAATACTTACCCGGTAAGTGCTTACCGGGAAATTTACCATAGCGGATGAACATGACAAGAGGATAGGATCTTACCCGGTAAGAGCGAGGATAAGAATGAAGAGTCTTACCCGGTAAGAGAGAGTGACAACTCTTACCCGGGTAAGCGCTTACCAGGTAAATTGTTGTATAAGATACCATCGTGATGATTAAAATCTTACCCGGTAAAGCAAGTTAGTGTGTCGAATTTTATTGGTAAGCATTTGGGTAAACGGCCCCTAAGTTACATATTTATATTTGTCTTTATAATGTTATCATATATGTCTTATATTAATGTGTAATTCACTTTATTTTTTCTATTTAACAAGTAAAAAAGTTCAAAATGATTAAATGAAAAATAAAACGGGATCGGGAAAATAAATACAACGAAAAGTGTTGTCTTACAAATTTTATAAGCATTTTTAAATATTATACTATAATTATATTTAGTGTAATACTATATTTATTAACTTATGTTTTATTTATATGTTTGAGGTTTAACAATATTATTTGTAACTGAATATAAAATTTTGTTCTACCATTTATCCATTACCCGTTTTATTACTCGCTAATTTAATGGGTAAGGTACTAGGTTAGGATATAGATAAGAGTTTTATAAGATGAATTATTACCTGTTTTGTTAGATAGCATTTTAAATGGATAGGATAATAGAATAATCTTTACCCTACCCATACCTTACCTATTGACAGCCATACCTACATGTATAGTTGTAAATATAGGGAGCATGATTAGAGTAACAATATATTTTTTGCTCCTCACACTAATTTATATGAATTTTACTTCCTACATTAACTTAAATATAGGAAGTAAAAATGGAGATGCTACAAGTAGACATAGCAAACGTGTCGGGTCGGGTCAGGTTCAAAGTTAAACGGGTTGAGGGTGCCTAACCCAGACCCGACCAGTTTAATAAAAGGGTCAGAAAATCCCAACCCTAACCCGACCCGCCTAACCCGTTTAACATTTATAAAACTAAAAATTACAAATCAAAAATTCACAAAATAATACAAATCCAAAACTCAAATGAAAGCATTAGAAATCCAAATAGTTCAAACTTATAAGTTATAAACAAATCTAAAATACTAAAAATCCAAAGCATTAAAAAAACTTATAATATATATATATATATATATATATATATATATATATATATATATATATATATATATATATATAAACGGGTTATTCGGATTATTTTCGAGTTGAAATTTTTGACCATAAACTTACCCGTTTAATTTTCGTGTCGTGTAAATCCGTTTACTTAAACGGGTTAAAATGTATTACCCAAACCCGTTTATTTCGTGCCGAGTTCGTGTCGAATTAGCTTGTCGTGTCCGTTTTTGCCAGGTCTAGCTACAAGTTATTGATTTTTGGTCCATATAATTTATAATTTATTATTATTTTCACTTCTATACTTAATTGAAATTACTAATAAAAAAACAAAAGCTATAATTTCAAAATTACAAGGATTAAAGTCCTAATTTGAAATAAACCATAGGAACAAATATCGTAGTTTACTTTAATTTTTTTACATAGGTTCTTGAAATATAATAGAAAAAGAAAATTAATGAGAATGAATTATTTTTTCATGTTTTTGAAATAGAGATTGAATAAACGAAAATATTTTATTTTTACAAACACATTACTTATAGAATAAATTACATTTTTCATCCCTATGGTTTGTTGAAAATTTCCCTTTTCGTCCTTGGTCTTCATTTATTACGTTGATAGTCACTGTAGTTTGTAATTTATTTTGTTTTTCGTCCCTATGACTAATTACCCTTAAAATTGTTCGTTGAACTCCAATGCATTTTGACTTTTTCACTTTTCCTATACATAACCAGTACTGGTCGACGTCATCACCTACATCCCCTTCCCAAGTTCCCATCCCAAGCGATCTCCATCACCAACCGATGCCGCTACCACTTCGTCTCCTCCATCATCTCATCTCACCCACTCATCTCCATCACCGGTGTCTACCACCCCATGTCCATTAGGCGTTCTCCATCAAAGGCCAACGCCATCCACCTCCTACACTGGGCACCGTCGATTCCCCTCCTCTTCTCGACTCTTGTTGCAAATATCGATCACACGGTCACACCACACCTATATCAAAAGTCAATGTTGCAAATTCCGACCACACTGCACTCGATCGAACTCCACAAAACGAGATCGAAATGAGTAGTTGCTAATCTAAAGTTTCTTCTATTTGTTGGGAGAGTTCTTCGATTAAAATTAGAGAGATAACTACAAAAATTTGTGGCTGGAAACTACGAACTTTGAAACCACTTCACCTAGGGGCGACTTTCCGACGGGTAAAACCGCATGGAAGTCGCCCGACTTCCCATTGATAGATAAACTTGGTAAAGATGTCTTGTATATTATATTTTAATTGGTAGAATACAAGAGTATTTATAGGAGAAATATTTACAGACTACACCCTCTAAGTATACAAAGTTTGTCTAATATTCCCCCTCAAGCTAAGGTCGGGAATCGACTCTTAGCTTGGACTTCAAAAAAAGAAAACGCTCAAATGACAATGGCTTTGTGAAGACGTCGGCTATTTGATCATGTGTTGAAATGAATTGAACCGACAATTTTCCTTGCGCAACTTTTTCTCGAACGAAGTGAAAATCAACTTCTACGTGCTTTGTTCGCGCGTGAAAGACAGGATTCGCAGACAGATATGTGGCTCCTAAGTTATCACACCATAAAGTTGGAACCAATTTCATTGGAACGCGAAGTTCTCGTAACAAGGTTTCAAGCCAAGTTAATTCAGCCACCGTATCTGCTAATGCCTTGTATTCCGATTCTGTGGATGACCGAGATATAATCTTTTGTTTTCTAGCAGCCCACGAAACAAGATTAGATCCAAGATATATCGCATATCCGCCCGTGGATCGACGGTCATCTGGGCAGCCAACCCAATCCGCATCAGAAAAGGCACTCAAGGAGTTGAACACAACATCAGTGTAAGCATGCAACACGGAGGACGATGAACGAGAGATTAAGAGGCCATGGATCGTCGTACCATGAAGGTATCGTAAGATACGTTTGACCGCAGACTAATGATTCACAGTGGGTGAATGCATAAATTGACACACTTTGTTGACTGCAAAGGTAATGTCGGGCCTCTATAGCGTAACATACTGCAAGGCACCCACCATCTGTCTATATTTCACCGGATCATCAAAAGGAGCGCTATCACCAAGAGACAAATTTGCGCTGGTGGTATACGGCGACGGAACGAGTTTTGATTGTGAGAGGTTTGCTCGAGCTAACAACTCGTTTATGTATTTCCGTTGAGAGAGAATGAGATCAGAGTCTCGGCATGCAACCTCAATGCCCAAGAAGTATGATAAGAGCCCCATGTCTTGGACTGCAAATGACTTGCTCAGGCTCTGAACGATGTGGTCGATGGCTTTGTTGTTGTTTCTTGTCAAAATAATTTCATCCACATACACAAGAATATACATAAGTGTACCATGAGCCGAGTAAATAAATAATGAAGGATCCGTTTTGGAACCCCGAAAACCAAGAGAGATCATAGCCGAAGAAAGTCGTTGAAACCAAGATCTCGATGCTGTTTGAGACCGTATAGAGACTTGTGAAGCAGACACACATGATCCGGTTTGCACGGATCAACGAAACCTTGGGGTTGTTGCAAATACACAGTTTCCTTCAGATCACCATGTAAAAAGGCATTTTGGACATCAAGTTGTCTGAGAGACCATTGGTTGGTAACCGCGAGTGAAAGAACAACTCGAATAGTGGTGGACTTTACCACTGGACTGAAGGTTTTTGTATAGTCAATGCCCGGTTGCTGGTTAAAACCTTTTGCAACAAGACGCGCTTTGTAGCGTTGAATAGCCCCATGCTGATCTCTCTTGATTTTATAAACCCATTTGCAAGCTATCACATTGGCTTTGGGAACATGAGGAACAAGCGTCCAAGTGCCATTTCGGATTAAAGCCGAGTATTCATCCGCCATAGCTTTACGCCAGTTCTGATCTTTGTTGGCAACGACAAAAGTGGTTGGTTCTTGGAATGAGCTATTGGTGGATGTCTGAAAGACTGATGGGTCGTATGGTTTTGTCTTTTTTGGATTTTGCCGAAGATGGGTTAGTCTTGAGGGATGGGAGGGAGGGATGGTGGTAGAGGTGGGGGGCTGAGGTTGTTGGTCTGGTATTGGATGGGTTGGTGCTGGAGTGGTGGTGTACTTGTCAAAGGCAGGAGTTGTGGTGGTATGAGGGTCGGTGGAGGTGCGACGGGAGTAGGTGTGAGTTGGTAAGGGGCTGGTTGAGAAGAGGAGTTTGGTGAGGAAGTTGTAGGAGTAGTTGTGGTTGTGTGTGTGGCAGGTATGGACGTAGGATAGGAGGAGATATAGGGGTTGTTCGGAGAGAATGTGGAGGTTGTGGTAGGAGGTGTAGAAAAAGGGAAAGATTTTTCGTTGAACCGAACGTGACGGGCAATGTAAATGCGTTCGGTGTCGGGGTCAAAACATCGATATCCATGATGTGCTGTGCTATAGCCAAGAAAAATACAAGAAGTGGATCGTAGATCCATCTTGTGGTGATTATATGGGCGAAGATGAGGGTAACATTGCCATCCAAAGACTCGAAGAAATGAGAAGTCGGGTTTGTGTTTAAAGAGATGTTCAAAGGGAGAAATGGTTGAGTTTGTTCGTGACGACATTCGGTTTATAAGATAAATCGCGGTTTCAAAGACAAAGTGCCAAAAACGGTTTGGGACATGAGATTGAGCCATGAGAGTGAGTTCGGTTTCGACAACATGACGATGACGTCTCTCGACGACCCCATTTTGTTCGCTGGTGTGAGGGCAAGAGGGACGGTGAATAATGCCAATAGAGGAGAAGAATTGTGATAAATTTCGAAATTCACCCCCCAATCGGTTTGGATTGTTTTAATTGTGGTCGAGAATTGACGTTCAACCATGGTGACAAAACATTTAAACACATCAAACACATCCGATTTTCGTTTGAAAGGAAATAACCACATGAATTTGGAAAAATGATCAAGACATAAGAGAAAGTAGTTATGACCATCAAACGAGGTTTCCGGTGCGGGACCCCAAACATCACAAAAGATTAAATCTAGAACATGAGAACTTTTATAATCAGAAGACAATAAATTGAGTTTGGAAGATTTCCTAATCAAACAGGAATTAAAATGAAAATCAAAAGTCTTATTGGAAATAGGTAAACAATATTTGGAAAGCATAGTCTGAAACAACTGGGAATGTGGATGTCCGAGTCTTTGGTGTCAGGTGGTTGTGGTGACTCGAGCTGTTGAGAAAGCAACTTTTGGAAGGGGTTGATTTGTTGGAAGGCTGATTGAGTAGAGTCCACTGTCACTTAGACCCATGAGGAGGGTAGTGTGTGTTGACTTGTCCTTAACAGCAAAAAAAGCAGAGTGAAATTCAAAATAGACATGGTTATCATGACAGAATTTTTGGACAGACAAAAGGTGTTTCTTGATTTCAGGGACGTGAAGAACATTGTTTAGGTAAAAGGTTTTGTTTGGTGAATAAAGGCGTGAGGAACCAATATGTAGGATAGGAAGGGCCTTACCGTTACCAACATGCAGACTGTCATCCCCGTAATAGGATTCGGCATAATCAAAACCCGTCATATCCGGTGCAACATGGTTGTTTGAACCTGTGTCCGGAAGCCAAGAGGTGGACGCTTGTGAGCGATAATCAACATAATTGGCGATCGGTTGTATCGTCCGAAAGGTAGATGGGTCGCGGTTCGGGCATTGTGATGGAACATGTCCAATTCCACACCTGTTACATGTGCCATAAGCTGTGTTTTGGTTAGAAGCCCAATTAAACTGACCTGGATTGCAATTTCCCCCTCCTGATCGGTTTGGATTAAAGTTGTTACTACGACCTTCACGACTACGACAACGACTGCTATTAGAGAGACCAGATCGGTTTGTGTAAAAGGCTTGAGAAGTCGGTGTGGATGATATATTGGAAATCGCCTGTAGTTGGAAGCCAAGGCGTGAAACAAGTTGTTGCAAGGCTTGAACTGTATCAGTTTGGAGAGAGGAACCGGCTGCTGTAGGAGCCGTGAATGCTTGAACCGAGGTAACGTCTGGAACCGGTTTCCGTATCAAAAACTCATGATCGGCCAGAAGTCCAAGAAGTTCTGAAAACACAACCGTGAATTGTCTTGCAAGGAGACTTTGTTTGACTCCGTTATATTCATCCCGAAGACCTGAAACCACTAGCATAACAATGTCTTTTTCTGACATAGGTTGTCCGATATTAGCAAGAGCAGTGGCATACTCATGTGCCCTAGCAAGATAGGCTGAAGAGGTCTCGTCACCCTTCATTTGTATTTTTAACAACTGAGCTTTCAACGTGAACTCTCTTGAAGAGGTATGAGGTGCGTAAGCACGTTCAAGAGCCAACCAGAGATCACGAGAAGTCGTACCTTGAACATGTTGAAAAGATGCCTCCGAGATGGTTGACATGAGTAGCATACGGATGTGGGCGTCATTGGATATCCAAATCACGTGACTAGGGTTTGGCGTAGAGGTAGAAGTAGCGGCTTCTCCTTCTTTTCCAGATGATGCGATCAGCGGCACAGGGCATGGGATTGTGCCATCAACGTATCCAAATAAACAGTTTGTAATGAGAAATGGTTGGATCATATCCTTCCAATAACCATAGTTGTGGGTAGTTTTCTCGGTAGAAGAAAAGGCTACGAGAGGGGCTGCCATTAGGATCGACTGCTGTTGTGTTCACGCAGGAAAGTATTGTTCACGCCGGAAAGTACTGTTCATGCCGGATGTACTGTTCACGCCGGAGGGTTTTTTTTCGGAGCGGCGGCTATTAGGGTTTTTGGAACCTGGCTCTGATACCAAGATAAACTTGGTAAAGATGTCTTGTATATTATATTGTAATTGGTAGGATACAAGAGTATTTATAGGAGAAATATTTACAGACTACACCCTCTAAGTATACAAAGTTTTCTAATAATGATAAAAACCAAACAAAAGTGTAGGCGGGTTGCAAGCGGGTGAGGTATCAAGGAGGGCGCTTTAGACCCACATCTCCATGTTGACCATGAAATACTCCAACTCCTTCACTTTTATCTCCTTTAACATCTTGCATCTTTTATCCCACTTTAATGCATATATATTCCATTTGCACTCATGGATATATACAAATATATTAATTTTGGAGTCAACCATATTTTACAGTCAGAAAACGAGATTGAACGAGTAGAAATTAATCGAAATCAACTCAAGATCTAAAAATAAACTCTAACGTGCTCGTATTGGAAACGAGAAATGTACTCGGACTCTCAATAGAACAATAATAAATTGTAGTCGTTTTACATTCTGTGTCTAAAGGTTCCATTTTTTACCATTGAGGAAGCATCACCTTTGCTTTGACTTTTTGGTTTCCAACTCATCACTAGCATTATCCACTTAATTCATGAATAATTGGACATATATTTAAGTGTAAAATTATGGAGTCAACAAATTTTACCTCTCTCGACAACCCCTACCTGCCCCATCCCTCCCGACCCCAACCACCCATCACCAACGACAAATCCAGGCCCCAAGTATAACTTAATTTCCTTGGATTCACAGTTGATTCTCAAGGGTCTCGATGTTTTTTTTAGATCTTGATGGGAAGGAAGCCATAAATTTTTTTTCCATTGTTATGGGTTGCATATAAGAAAGAGATGGAAGACGATTGAAAGGATATTTGATTTACTTTTGTATTTGTAATATGTTCATGGTGGAGATGTTAGTAGTTTAGTTCTTAAAAGTGGTGTGTGTGTTGGGTGGGGGGGGGGGGGGGGGGGGAGGAGAGGGAGAGAGAGAGAGAGCTTTAGACAAAAAGACAAAATAAGTGATCAATAAAAATATAGAAAAACACAAAAGAAAATACAATGACCAAAAGGTCCCTTTCTTAATGGACACTTTAAGGGATGTTAGTCTTAGGGACGAAAAATGAAATAAATTACAAACCACAGTGACTATTAACGTAATAAATGAAGACCAGGGATGAAAAGGAAAATTTTCAACAAACCATAGGTACAAAAAACGTAATTTACTCTTACTTATATCTGTTTTCATGATGTTAAATTGATAGGTAATTTTGTAACATTACAAGGATTAAAGTCCTAATTTGAAATAAACCATAGGAACAAATATCGTAGTTTACTTTATTTTTTTTATATAGGTTCTTGAAATATAATAGAAAAAGAAAATTAATGAGAATGAATTATTTTTTAATGTTTTTGAAAACGAAAAGATTTTATTTTTACAAACACATTACTTATATATGTTTTCATGATGTTAAATTGATAACTAAATTGTTCAAGGGTTATTATTTATTTCCTCTAATCTGTTCCCATGTTTGGGAGGAGAGTTTTAGAAGGAAACATATCATTTATTTTCCCTTTTACTCTTTTTATTATGTTTTGAGAATACGTCCCCTTCCCCCCCACCCCCAATATATCCCTTTATTTCTTTCTCTTTCTTCCATAAAAAGTTTTGAACGCATTACGTATGTGTTTAATTTTATAAATTAGTCGGTGAAAAAAGAGATATATCATTTTATATAAAAATTAAATTTGATGTGTTCTCCCGTTCTTGCGGACAGAAAGATCAATGTGCATTGTAGTATTAAAAATGCTCGTTTCTTTAGTGTCAACAACACTTCACAATTGTTGAAAAACTTAAATCAAATAATTTTTTTTATTGTTGTTGTGCAACTTACCAAGCATAATGTACAAGTATTTGATGCATGGATGTGTCGATTAATTTTAACCACACAAATTTGGATGACTTTGATCTTTGTCTTATTAGAAGACTTTTGTTAGGAGCTTTGGAAATATATATGTTGTCATCCGTATTTTTAAACCTTGCCTAAGTCTATTTTTATTTAGAAGTCAACCTCTACTTATTTTTATCTTATTCCCATCTTCATCTATATATATGGATGCATGCATGCATGCACGCACAGATTCAGAAATTTTTTTATACGGTGGCACCATATAATACCAATAAAAAATAATAACAAAAAGCACGGTTTTTATCAACGTGTCTTCATCTTTTCACTGACGGTCAATATTGGCCGATGTGTTTTTAGCCTAATTCCACAATTTCGAGGGATTTTTAAAGTTGTTTGCTTGATTTCCAGAGATTTTTAAGTTTTTTTTATCGATTTCAAGAGATTTATTCGGTTTTTTTGGTTGATTTCGATAGTTTCCTTTGGTTTTTTGGTTGATTATGAGGTACGGTTGCACCTTCTTGAAGTTTCCAAAAAAATACGGTAGCACCTTCCAAAACGATACAGTTGGACCTTTCACGAACCTAAATTTTTTTACCCTTCATCAGAGAAATAATACGGTGGCATGTGCCACCGTATTCAATACACTAGATTCGTCCTTGCATGCATGCTATCAAACCACCCATCTAATATACCAGTAAAAAGAAGAAGACTAACCTTTAGTTTTCTTCTTCATCTTCCTTATTCCTCTTGCTTTATATATATATATATATATATATATATATATCTTGTTTTGGAGGAACATTTGGGTAGCTGATTTGTTGATCCACGGATCCGGTAAACACATAATTTCTTTCGGTTGGTAATATAAAGATCTCTCTGTCTCTCCCTGTGGATGTATACTATCACACCGATAGTGGAACCACATTAAATCTTGTTGTCTCGATTTATTTGCTGATTTGTCATATTTTATCGTATATTCGATAACTGCTATATTTACGTTTGTGGATCGGTATGAATCGTTAGACAAAAATATACAATATTTAGATCTCGTTATTCCGCATTTGTTGTATTGGGTCAGTTGCACGTGATTTATTATTATCACTTTTGGGACCTTAAATCACTTGAAAAACGATATTGTAACTGCCACCGAACCTTACAATTGGTATCAGAGCTGCTAGATCTAAATTTGACTTAGATTGCATATTTTTAGTCACACGGTAAGTGCTCGTTAAAAATGTCTGTTGATTCAGGAAATCCGTTCCCCGCTTTCGTTTCCAACCCAAACCCAAATGTTTATCAAAAAGGTTAAATTATCAGGTTCCGGGATTAGAATAGAAAAGTGGAACGGGGAGGGTGATTTTGGTAAATGACAGTTCACTACAGCAGCAACAACACTTAGAAAAAACGATGTTCACCCCGTAGTCTTTGCTCCGGAAGAAATAGATCCGGATATGTCCACCTTAGAATCTAAGGAAATGGAGGCTTGGGCCTTCACTACCTTACAGATGGCTATGGGTCTAAATGTTATTTCTGAAATCGTTCTGAAAAGACAACCACATGGATTTGGGAAAGACTTGAGAATCTTTATCTCAAGAAAACTTTGACTAACCGACTGTTATTGATGAGGTCATGCTTGTTCTTCAAAATGAAGGAAGGCACTACCATTCAGGCCCACATGACTGAATTCGAAAACATCATCATGAAGTTGAAGGCAACAAATTCTACTTTTGCCACAGGTAATGAGGCACCCGCTTTGATTCTGTTGTATTTACTTCCCGAGAAATATTCCCAATTCACTTACAATTTTATTTATGGAAGAGAGTCCATATATTTATCTGACGTGAAAGCAGGGATGATCTATGAAGAACAGAGAATTCAGATGAAAATCGGTAACAGTTCGTGGGAGAACAACCACAACAGTCAAGGTCTATTTCCTGAAAGAGACCAAGCCGATCAGCTCAGGGGAAGAACTCGTGGCTGCTCCCAATCTCGTAAACCTGGTTATCGTGGGAAATCTAAGCAACGTGGAAATTGTAAATATTGTCACAAACCAGGTCATTGGGTCAGAGATTGTCCGAGTTTGAAAAACAAGGACAAGAACAAAGAAGAATCTTCAGCAGTTGCAATCGAAAGAGATACAGACTTCTCAGCAACGGTTACTGCACCGCAAGACGACAAGCGTTGGGTGTTGGATATCGAAGCTTCATGCCATATAACACCATTTCGGGACTGTTTCACTACTTTCGAGGAGTTCGAAGGTAACCATATTTATATGGGAAACAATACATAGTATGTCACTCGAGGCATCGGTTCGGTCAGAATCAAAATGTTTGACGGTACTATTCAAACTTTATCAAATGTTAGATTTGTACCGTCTATGACTCGTTCTTTGATTTCTGTTGGACAACTGTCCAAACTTGGCTGTAAGATTCGGATTGAGAATGGAAGTATGCGCACTTCCAGAGGAAACTTTATTGTGATGAAAGGTGAGCAGGCAGCAAATAACCTGGTAGGCGAGACAGTCAGTTCTGATGCCTGTGTCGCGGATAGAACAAAAATTTAGATGCTACCCGTTTGTGGCATCTTAGAATGGGGCACACTTCAGAGAAAAATTTAGAGATTTTGCGCAAGCGGAAACTCATTGCAGTTGACACGCCTACAAGTCTGGACTTTTGTTCAGATTATGTCTCGGGTAAACTGACGCGTGTTTCTTTTGGTGTTGGAAAACACAATATCAAAGGGATCCTTGATAATGTTCATACAGACGTCTAGGGACCATCTTCGACACAATCCCTCAGTGGAAGTAAGTACTATGTGTACTTTTATTGATGATTTATCGCATAAACTTTGGGTGTATGTGATTAAGTTAAAGTCAGATGTCTTTGAAATATTCAAAACATGGTTAGCACTAGTGGAAGTCGAGACTAGAAGAAAATTAAAGGTGCTAAGATCTAACAATGGTGGTGAATATACTAGTTGTAACTTTAATGACTTTTGTTCACGTAGAGGTATTCACCAACACTACACCACACCTGACGATCCGCAATCAAATGGAGTCGCCAAGCGGATGAATAGGACCTTGTTAGATAAGGTCTGATGTATGTTAGTTACATCTAGTTTCCCTAAAATGTTTTGGGCTGAAGCACTTCACATTGTTGTACACATTGTGAATTGTATATCATGTTCAGCCATTGGGGGAAAGATTCCGGAAGAAATTTGGAGGGGTAAGGGTAATATCTGTTTGAAATACATATGTGTATTTGGTTGTCCTATGTATATTCATGTGACAGGTCAGGACAAGTTGGATCCCAGAGCCAACAAGGGATTCCTACTCGGCTATACAGATGGAATCAAGGGTTACAGAATCTGGAACCCGGCCACCCGAAAGGTGATTTATTCTCGACATGTGACCTTCGATGAATAGATTATCTTCAAGTCTAATTAAAATCGACAACCCACACCAGAACCGGAAATTATCTCTTCTGTTTCTCCAACAGCCGATGGAGATGATATAATTGTCAGTCCTATTGTACCCAACACATCTGCTCGTGGTTTTACTTTTGGATCAGAATCTGAAGAAGATGTTAGTCCACCAGATACATCTATTTATGATCTAGTTAGTTCAGTTCAGGAAGAAGTTCTTAATGATGGTGGAGGTCAAGGCGATACAATTCCAGTATCAGTACCTACAAGGCAGAGCCAGAGAACTATCCGTCCTCCTAATAGGTATGGTGATTGGGATTTTGCAATTATGAGTTTTACTAACCAACTTGAGTATGTTTTGCATGTTGTACAGGATGAGCCATTTAACTATTCGAAGACCCTAGCTTCAAGCCACTGTGATAAGTGGTTTGGAGCTATGCATGAGGAAATGGAAGCTCTATCTAAAAATAAAAGTTGGGAACTTTGTCCATTACTGAAAGGCGGTCGTGCAATTGGCTGCAAATGGGTCTATAAAGTCGAAGACGATAAGCGTTATAAAGCTCGCCTGGTTGCAAAAGTCTTTGCACAACAGAAGGTATCGAGTATGACGATATCTTCGCACCTATGGTTCGACACACATCTATACAGGTCCTTCTGGCCCTTGTGGCAATTCACGACATGAAACTCGAACAGTTAGATGTGAAAACAACATTTCTGCACAAAGATCTTGAGGAAACCATCTAAATGAAGCAACCAAAAGGTTTCATCTCAGACAACAAACCTGATTGGGTATGTAAATTGAAAAAGTCCCTCTATAGACTCAAACAGTCGCCTCGACAGTGGTACAAGAAGTTTGATTTATTTATGCTCTCGTTGGGTTTTGAGCGTAGTGAGAAAGACGCTTGTGTCTATCATAGATCAAGCGGTGACATTTCTATTTATCTATTTCTTTATGTTTATGACATGCTGATAGCTTGCAGGGATCATTCTGAAATCAACCGTTTGAAAGATAGGGTGAAATCATAATTTGAAATGAAGGATCTCGGTGAAGCTCGTGTTATTCTCGGCATGGAAATTGTTTGGGACAGAAAGTCCCGTACTCTCAGGTTAAAACAGAATGGCTATCTTCAGAAGATTTTGAAGCGGTTTAATCTTGATGGAGCAAAGTCGGCATCTACGCCACTTCCAAGACACATCAAGATTACAAAAGATGATTGTCCGGTAAACGATATTGGGAAGGCTGAGATGGCAAAGATTCTATATGCTAGTGCATTTGGGAATCTCATGTATGCTTTGGTATGCACTCGTCCCGATCTTGCACATTCCGTTGGAGTGATTAGTCGGTTTCTATCGAACCTGGGTAAGTCACATTGGAATGCAGTGAAAATTGTATTTCGTTACTTGAAAGGTACAGAATCTCATGGCCTTATTTATCATATGCAAAACAACTGTGATATTCTTGGTTACTGCGATTTAGATTACGCAGGTGATCGTGTCAGATGGAAATCCACTTCTGGTTATGTTTTTACATTAGGTGGAACAACTATCAGTTGGAGATATCGATTACAGTCTGTTGTTGCATTATCGACTACCGAAGCTGAACTTATTGCAGCAATCGAGTCTGTTAAAGAAGCAGTTCATTTACACGAACTTTTGTTTGGTTTGGGCCTGAAGCAAACTACTGTCCTTATTAATTGTGATAGCCAGAGTGCTATTCACTTGACTAAAACTTTGGCGTTCAACTCTCGAATGAAGCACATTAATGTGCGTGATGCATTTCTGGTAGCTTTGCACGATGCAAAGGTTGTGTATTTGAAGAAAATCTTATATGAAGATAATTCTGCCAATATGTTCACCAAGTCATTACCACTAGACGCATTCGAGCATTGCTCGAATTTGATCTAGCTTAGATTATGTTAGTGTCGTTTGGCACCTTGTGGGAGAGATGAGAATATTGCTACAGATGATATAGCGTCATCTTTGGGGAAATATTACTTGGTACGTGTTTTTAGATTGCTTAACTCGTTCATTTATTGAGATTTCTCATCTAGGGATTTTTTCTTTTGATTTTGACGGGTGATGGCCGAGCCTAAGCTCGTCACGATCAAAATGCATTCTGTTACCTCGTGTCAATCTCTATCAGCTATTTGTTCGTATTCGGGGGATTGGTTCGTGCTTTGGTTTCGTCGGGTGATTTGCACATCATGGTGGAGTGTTGAAAAACTTAAATCAGATAAGTTTTCTTTATTGTTGTTGTGCAACTCCCCAAGCACAATGGACAAGTGCTTGATGCATGGATGTGAGGATTAATTTGGACCACACAAATTTGGATGACTTTGATCTTTGTCTTATTAGAAGACTTTTGTTAGGAGCTTTGGAAATATAAATGATGCCATCCGTATTTAAAACCTCATGTAAGCCTATTTTTCTTTAGAAGTCAACCTCTACTTATTTTTGTCTTATTCCCATCTTCATCTATATATATGGATGCATGGATGCTATCAAACCACCCATCCAATATATCAGTAAAAAGAAGAAGACTTACCTTTAGTTTTCTTCTTCATCTTCCTTGTTCCTCTTGCTTTATAATATATATATATATATATATATATATATATATATATATATATATATATATATATATCGTTGATATATATATATATATATATATATATATATTTATATATCTTGTTTTGGAGGAACATTTGGGTAGCTTATTTGTTGATCCAAGGATCCCGTAAACACGTTGTAATTTCTCCCGGTTGGTAATATAAAGATCTCTCTCTCTCTCTCTCTCTCTCTCTCTCTCTCTCTCTCTCTCTCTCTCACTATGGATGTACACTATCACACTGATAGTGGAACCACGTTAAATCTTGTTGTCTCGATTTATTTACTGCTTTGTCATATTTTATCGTATATTCGATAACTGCTATATTTACGTTTGTGGATCGGTATGAATCATTAGACAAAAATATACAATATTTAGATCTCGTTATTCTGCATTTGTTGTTTCGGGTCAGTTGCACCGTGATTTATTGTTATCACTTTGGGACCGTAAATTATTTGAATTACGATATTGTAACTGCCACCGACCCTTACAACAATCGTTGTTCACAATGAAGAACCTGAGGTAATTCTATGTTTTTACATGGACTTATGTGAGTATCAAGATTCGACTAACGATAGGAACGAGGTTGGTTTTAATTGGGGATTGGGTTTTTCCGATATTATTGTTTCTTTGTCAAATTTAGGGTTCGATCATAGTCAACTCTTGTTATGGATATGATATTTCATTTAATGCAGACTTAATTCAGTTTAAAGATTTGTTTATGTAAGTTTTATTTGAAATGGTCGACCTTGCGTCATATGTTTGAACTTTAGTCCACTGTTTAAACTGAAAGAGTTGTCGAACATTGTTTTTCGAACTCCATCTGCATTCAACCCTTTTTTGTCTTGATTTTTAGGTGACACATTTATGGTAAAGACACACACGGGTTCTCACTTTATGTATGGGCCATGCCGATTGTTTTGAAGCAAAGTTTTATCTAGTTCAAGGGTACATAACATCAGTTCTCCAACCTGCAGACCTAGTTGGTCAATTAATCAAATACCACAGTTAAAAAAAGTTTAAAACTACATAACAAATAATAAAAGTAAAAAAAAATTATAGAACTAAAAAATGCAGGTGGGTATTTTGACCTGAAACTACACATAAAAGAACCGTGATTTTGTGAAACCCAAGCACCGATCATGCCCGTCATGCTTCTCATTTTTGTTCTCCATAGATTCGAGTTTTCACCTTTTTATACCAATATTGTGATTTGAATTCTTCCGAACTGTTTGGTTTGCAAGATGAATTCTGTTGACCAATGGAATCTGAAAAAATATGAATTCAACTTCCAAACAATGGAATATGATAAACGCATATTTGAACCTATTTTTATATCAAATCCTTTGCATATAATGATGTTTTAATAGCTATTACACTCCTCGTGGATCTTGGTTATTGATTGGTTGTTGATATGTACCAAAAAGGATGGAATTAAGTTCAAACAAAGCACATATTTCCAAGATCTACAATGTTGGGCGTATTTATCAAATGTTTATTAAATCAATGCAATAACATGATTTGGACACATTTCTTAATTAAGATATCGACTAGGAATACAGAGTCAAATGATGCTTAACAAAAGAAAAAAGAAACATGCCTTAGTGCTCCATTACTTTTATTTATGTATTTGTATGTTTTTCTTTGATAAGCAGGAGGAAGATCTAAGGGCCAAATTGCAGCCCAGGAAACCAATTGCAGCCGAAGAAAAAAAAGAAAAGATTAAAGTCCAACAGGGAACAGTTGCCATCGCAACCCAAATCAGAGAAGAAGAAAAAGGAAAGAACAAGTCCATATTGTAACACCCCTAATTTTATAAAATAACATAAAATTTAAAATTTCAAAGAACTCCTGCAATATAAAGTATCTTTAATAAAATTACATATAATGAAATAAAAATGGAGTACAAGGTAAGCATCAGAGTACTAAACGAACAATCTAATTCCCAACCATAACCGAATTAAATTGGGTGTTACTAAAACCACCAAATCTGTTATCTTCATAACGGATGACGTCTCTAGCCATCCTACCGGAAACTCTATAGCTTTGTACGTCATTCAGATCCCACTACGACCTGATATACATGTCGATAAAAAAAGTGTTAGGTTTAACGCCTAGTGAGTTAAGACCAAGGGTTTTAGATCATAAAACTCATCTTTACCAAAAGGTGGGACATTCACTAAATATGCCTTAGAGACGAGACCATCATTTAAAGCCCATATTTAGAAAATGAGTGGTTAAAAAGATCCAACTCACAGAACGTCCGAAATACTATATTATTCTATACCCCAAAATCACTGAAAGTACGGATAGACTCAATTACCCAAATAATACCTTTCGGTGACGGGGGAGACCTGCATCCGTCGACTATGGCGAAGCACAAAGTAAGTCATGTGTCAACGTTATCGATTAGTGCTTTAAGATC
Source organism: Arctium minus (assembly GCA_954870635.1). Classification (NCBI taxonomy): domain Eukaryota; kingdom Viridiplantae; phylum Streptophyta; class Magnoliopsida; order Asterales; family Asteraceae; genus Arctium; species Arctium minus. The sequence goes on along the minus strand of OX941081.1, from coordinate 55,585,311 downwards.
ACGATCCCGATATCTAACCCCTCTCAGTTTCCACCACAATACCAAAGGTCCCAGAGCCCCCGACCCATATGATTTCATCTTCGTAACACCCCGACCTCATGCCTACTTATATAGTATTGGATCACACCTATTAGCCAATGGTCTTGGGGCTAGACCCTACACGAGTTCCTCCCTAAAATACCCTGATGGCTCAGTATTGAATCTGTTAGGCCACAACCTTAGCACATGAGTCTAGGTGTTTGAATCCTTACGAGCTTATCACCGTAATACCCACGGTCCTGGAGTCCAACCCACCCAGGTTCTCTCTCCGAAATACCGATCACCAAAATGCCTACACAACATTGTTCTCAAGATGAGGACATCATGAATCCTCAAATATTCAGTTTGACTGACTCTCATGCCTTTGGATCCGATGCATATATAGTCTAGATTTCATGACTATACAATGAATGACTAATGCACCCAAAATGAGTAGTTCCCAACAATTATGCAATATCTGCCTTTTATATTTAAAGACCTACTTGCCGGTTGAATTCTGACAAACCTCCACAAAAATTATCCGAGTTAAAATTAAACCAATACGTCCATAATGAACTTAACTAATTAAATACATTCAATAAAACCACATGAGCTGAAAAGGCATATTTTTCAACTTTTAATAAATATGTGGCACCTACAACACTATTAGGTCCATGAACCACCATTTTATTGAAACACAATGGCTAGAGGCCCAAACCGTATGGTTCATATTCAAACTCCTCACAATTCATAGAAAGACAATTTTCATAGATTTATAATTTTATGATAAAAAAAAATGGGCTAGTGTGCCACCACCCGAAAGTCCATACGTTGGTTGAAATCCCGGGCAACATTTAGCCCAAAACAAGGCTAAGAAAACTCGTTCAACTTGTTCATAAACCCAAAAGAAAACAATCATAAATCCGAGTTGTTCATTCTTACAGTCAAACGATATTTTGCCTAATCCATTCATATATCCAAGAAATCACATTTTATGAAATCCATAAACTTGGGCGACTCAAATACCAAATAAGACATCTTAAATTATCTCTAGAGACTTCAAAACCCAAATATGCTCAAAATGGTAAAACTCATCAAATACGAATCAAACTCTTAAAAATGTATTCAAACCCCAAAATAGTGATATTTTGACATGTATATAGTTTTGCAAAGAAACTAAAACTCGCCTTGCTAGATTTAGGCTAAATCTAGGTTTTCGCTCCAAACTTGGGTTTTCTTTAAGTGAACACTTGATATTTACAAGTGAGCCTTCTAAATCTTAGTCCTAACATTTCCAAATGGTTCCTCTATTTCAAGATACTCCACACCTATAACAAGGACGAGATGGAAAGAATGGGAGGTGAATAACAACCACAAAATCTTAATCTTTTAAAGTTGAAATATGAGAAGTTTATCTCTAACAAACCCTTTAACCTTAAACAACACTTGAACTCTTCCACTTTAAAATGCTCGCAAGCCTTGGGAGATGAACACCTAAAGTTCTTGAAAGGTTTCAAGTTGGGGGGATGAGGAGAGGTAAAAAGGCTAGGAAATCTCCTTAAAAGGAGAGGAAAACGTTCAAAACAGTTTGGAAATGAAACCCTAGCCAAAAAGAATCATATTTTCCCTTTAAATACTCCCATTGACCGCCGGCAAGAGTGACATGGCGATAGTGACATTGTCACTGTAACACCCGTAATTTTCTTCAGTCAGTAAAAGTGGTCCTGGGCCAACATAGAAGTTTATAAGGACAAATTAACCTTGCGAACGGAAGGAATTGCCTTGGATCTATAAAAGCATCGGAAACGTTTCGGGCAAGAAAGGTGAACTTTTGGGCTTCGGTTTGGGTTGGGCGAAAGTGCCCCGCGATAGTGACAAGGTCACTATCTCCGTGTCATAATCGCTGAGTGCCAAAGCCACTCAGTACATCTTCGGCGAGAGTGCCTCGTGATCGTGACATGGTCACTTTCGCTTGGCATAATTGCGGAGAGCTGGGAGCTCTAGGTACATTACTAGCGAGAGTGCCTCGCGAGAGTGCCTTGCGGGAGTGACCATGTCACTTTCGCTTGGCACAATCACATTCGGAGCCATATTGCTTAAAATCAAGTTTTTAGCCTTTTTCTCATTTGTCACTTCACCCATCTCATTCATCTCTCCCAAGAACCGAACCCTTTACCCCCATTATTGAATTTGAGCATTTGAAACACCAAACCTATAGTGTTTCAAGTGATTCTTCCTCATCTAGCAATATGTGGAAGCTAGAGTTAAGCTATCCCCATCCTCTCCATCTCCTTCATCATCATCAATTGTCTAGGGTTTTCATCCAACCATTTTCATCACTTAAAGTTTGGGAGTTTATGGCTCATCTTGGTGACCTAAAAGTATCTTGGTTGGTGGATAGAAGTTATGGTTAAGGTAACCTTCTATTTTCTTCATTTACGGAAATTAGGGTTTTGGATATATGATGAGGTCTTTGTGTAAAATGTTTGAGGAACAATTATATATGGTGGAATATGTATATTTATAGTTGGAAGCTTGTGGATCTAGGTTTTTGGAAGAATTTGCTTGTGGATTCAAGTTTCCCCAAGAAAAGCTCAATTCGGTGTAAAATCTAGATTTAGCCTAAATCGAGCAAGGTGGGTTCAAGTGATTTGTGAAAACATTGTACATGTCAAAATGTTCATTTTAAAATATTTATATGTTTTGCATCAAATTATCATTTGTTCGGTTATTTGGTGAGTTGATTATTCGAAGTAGTTGACTTTATAAACTTTGCAAAACACTCACGTTTGGGATTTTTGGGTATCTCGATAAATAAGTCATTTTATCGTATTTTGATGGTTTATTGTCTAAATGGAGATTGTTTGGTGAAAATATACTTTTAGTGTTCGTTTGGGTAAAAGGTTTGATTCTTTGTGTTATGGGACGTTTTGAAAGGATAAGAAGTATTAATCTATTTGGAAAACCATTGTCCCAACCTAAACTGTATTGGAGTCTATTCGAGTAATTTCAGAGCATGTGTTTGCATGGCGTGGGTCGAGTACGTTTATTATTCGGAGATTGTTAACCGTTGGTCAAAAAAGGATTTTGAGCATTTTAGCTCAGAGTTGACTTAAAAGAGTCTTGGTGACAATTGTCCGGTTTTAATGGCTCAATGTAGATCCCGGTTATGATTTACATACTAATACACCGTGTTGCACATTGAGGTTGAGTACATGCCCGAGTGCGTTTGTCTTTTCGGTATAGTCATGTAATGTTAGACTGTGTTGCATTGGATCCATAGGCACGTAAGTCAATCTGTTTTGGAAGACAAGAGATATTTGGTTATAACTGTTGACTATTGGGTCACTAGCGTGTAGGCAATAGAGGGCACAAGCCTTTGAGGTGTAACTCGTCTAGATTGGATAGGCACCCTTGTCTATAAGACCTTGAGGTGTAACTCGATGGAGTAAGCACAAGAGGCATAAACGGTTTGAAAATTGTGATGTCTGTTATGGCATGGGAACTAGAACCGAGATAGGTGGTGAAATCAAATAACATCACGGGTGACCCCAATCACGTGTTCTCGTCACACAAGATGGAAACGTAGAGTTGTCATGGGAGTAACGTCGTATAGGCGGCCTACTTGTGTGTTCCTCCACCCTCAACGTATACGTGTCTCCCCCGTCATCGACCATTAGTATTTTAAATGTCAACGTCGTATTTTACTATCATTAGATTTGTCTGGTCGACGGTAAATGATGACCTTAATATTGGGTTCCCCTGCGTATATTAAGGTTTGAATGAAATACGTCATTCCCAAGTTTTGGTGTTTGGTTTCCTTCCATTTTATGGTTGCGTGAGTATTGGGCCAAGTGTCCATGTTTTTCGGTGACGTATAGTATTGGTGGGCTATTAACTATGATTTACGGGTTGAGTGTTTTACCCCACCTGTGCTTGGATGTTTTGGGATACAACGTTTTATCCACATTTCTTAAATTGGGAGTCAATCTCCGCTCTCGTTTTGAATGAGTTTTGGGTTGCATTATTTTATAAAGAATGTTTTGTAATGAGGTGTTCATCCTTGAAAATGCATGATATTAGAAAAGAGTCGTCTCCGGGTTTAAAGTAAATCTTCTGAAAGGTTATGATTTTAAGTGGAGTTTATTCCTTTTATAAATATGTTCATCCGTGTAAAACTCTTGAACTCACTAGGCGTTATCCTAACCTTTTTATTTATCGACATGTGCAACAGGTTTCGGTTGGGAATAGTTCTAGTAACACTATGAAGAGAGGAGTGCTAGTTGTGTGCTCGAAGAGTGTATAACTTGGTGAAGTCTTCCGCTTTTGTATTGGGAAGAGCAATTTGTAATTGGTTTAAGTAACACCCGACTCTGGTTTAGTCCTGGTATGTAAATGGAGTTTATAATTGTTAAGGTTAATTATAGAATTTTACCTTGAGGTGTTTGAGTTTTGATTTGTAGTAGGAAGTTATGTTCCTCACTTGATGCTATATCGAAATTTTAAACTAGTTGCTCTTACCAAATTTGAGGGTGTTACAAGTTGGTATCAGAGCTTAAGTTTGAGCGAATTAGGTGTTGATTTTGGATGCCTAGACTCAAACTAGTGTTCCTTTAAGCGATTGAAAGTGACATTGCACTACTAGACACTCTAAGATAAGATATTTTGAGGTCGATAGAGTCGCTAGAATCGGGAATCATGACGAGGGTTGCAAGGATAACCATGTACGGTACGTTCATAATTACACCTGGCCAGTGTCATGATGAACTTACATGTTACATGCGTGTGCTTGAACCACCCTTATGTGAGGATCGATGGGGTAGTGGATGAATTTCCGAGGAGTAGGGGCTTGAAGAAGTTAATGTTTATAATGCGGTCACGTGTAGTGACGGTTAAGAATGAGGAATATATTAAGTCGACCATTTTGGGTCAGGGCAATTGGTTGAAGTAGAACCATAAGCTTATTGAATTGACTCTATTTCAAGGAGAAACTGTAAGTTAATCAAATTAGTCTGAGTGTTGCTTTAAGATGTTTGATGCATCCAGATGACGATAGTGTGGCTAGGAAATTGAGAAGCGTGGTCCTAAGACGTTGAGTGCCGACCAAAATTCATGCATGAAATTTATTTCTGAAAAGAGTTTGCATCAATTATTCCTCATGCTTCTCGAATCATAAAGAGAAATATATCATGAAATCTTGGAAAAACGTTTAGCACGCATCAGATTTTAAACCATGAGTTCAAGCATGCATGAATTGTTTGTTACACGTGGTTGCAATCTTTATTGAAAATCTCTTCGTTCCCGTTTCGTGTCTAACACTATTTTTGGATATTGTAATATCCGTGTTTTAATGTTATTTGGAGTAGGGGTTGGGTAAGTAACTGCGAGATTTCAACCTTGACATTGCATCTCCTCCACGTATGTTACGGTTTTAAAGGAAAAGTTATCCCCATGTTTTTGCGTCTGAGTTTTATTGGTAATTTCAGTTTGTACAAGTTTTGTTGAGTTTTATAGGGTATTATTTTACGATGTTTTGTGTCGCGTAGATGAACTTCGAACTGCATAATCTTTAATTATGGTAGATGTAAATTTATGAGTTTTATTGAGCGTCATGTCTCATGCGGGTTTTGCACACGTCATTTCGCAACCACGAGAGGCGTCTTGAGAGTCTTCATATTGCGTAGTTGCGCTTTTGGGTTATATTTAAGGGCATTTCGTGTTGGACTTTTGCTTCGAACATTTTTGGGTGTTGGGTCTTACTGTTATTTTTTCGCGTAATGCATTTTATTGCTCTATTGGTATGCAGGTCATGGTGGCCACTATTTTGGAACAAAGAATGTCTTGTTTGTGCATCATAAATGTTTGGAGTCAATTTAAATTGTTTTACGTTTCGATCAAATCGCATGCATCTATCGTTTTACTAAGGTTAGGGAAATAAACTAATATAGCTGAGGCTTGTTGGAAATTTTATTTTATGTCATTTTATGGTTAAAAAGGAGAAATTGGACCTTGAAATTGTGAAGTTCCTCTTTTTGAGAGTTTGTACAATCATATATTTCGCATTGTATTGGTGCAGAAAATTGTTTTACGTTCACATTATAGAATAATGCATATTAGGACCATAGTGGTCCATTTGAAAAGTTATTGCGCCTTTATGATATTGTCATTATTAGCGTAAGTAATGATCAAATCATTTTCGAAAAGGTTTTATGTGTGTGGCATTCGTGACCCCTTTGCACAACTACTGAGTAGGTGGTAGTGAACTTTTACGCGTACGATTATTTGTTATAAAGATTTTTTTTTTGCATTTGAAAGCCTTATAAAATTTCAATTGACATATTTGTTGAGTCCTATAGGTGAAAAGCCTTGAACTCATTAGGGCTATAGATTTGAACCTCCTCTTGAGAAAGGAGTTGTAATTAGGGACTAAAGGAGTCCTTGGGAATTGAAGCATCGGATGATCCAACTAGTGGTCAGTTTTGGTATTTTGGGTTTCAGTTCATGAGTCGGTACAAGTGTGACTAATTGAGGTATTAGATTTATGCTTTCTCCCAGTTAATTAAGGGATGATCTTTCTACTTCGGTAAATTTGCGGTATGAGATCTCGTGTGGTTATTTGCGTATGGTTGGATTTGATTCAGGGGTTGCCTGTCTATTCGACATCAAGTTATGTGTTGGTGAGGTATCACCTTAAAGAGACTTTGTGGATAAAGAAAAGAATGTGGTTCGTTTGTTAAAGAGGTAAGAGTGGAACTTTAGTGCCTTGTTAGGTGTCAACTTTCAATTCGACAATACAAATCCGGATTATGGGATATTTGGCGGTACACCCACATTTGTGGTATGGTCGTTTTGAGGATAGGTGTCGACGTTCAATTTTGAGGACAATGACCGTTGGAATGCTTCAGAACATTTCCGATAAATCTCGTGTGTTTGCAGCTTAAGTGGTAACTTTAGGGATATCATACGATAGTAATTAAGTATCGATAATCAAGATTCTTGATATGGTAAAGCTTTATATCGACCCTTATGATTGATGTTTAAGTACAGTTGGTGTTGCACAATCGTCGAATTTGAATAAATCGACCCCGTGGAGAACGTTTTGGCACGTCCCTGGAGAACGTATCTACCAATATCAAGAGTGAGGGATTAAGGGATTATGGGGATTCCTTGGGTCGGGTGTCGATCATCGGATTACAGATCTAGAGTCGTGTTGAACTGAAATGAATTGATTGATGGAAGATGGAGGACATTAGCCGCCCTTGAGGTAATACGTGTCACCTAAGGTTGGGAGGCAACCGAGACCGTATGATTAGAGATTGCTCTGGAATAAGGTTCGATGTTCGCTCTAGTATGGATGTAATGTATCAAGGTGGAAATTGGGTGTGTGGGTCTTCGCGAAAATCAGTATAGCAGTTGCGTCAGGAAGTCATCGAGTTGTAACTCAAGAATGAAATTCACTAGAGACAACCCCTCGGGCAGGGAAACAGTCATCTTGGGAGAATGACATTGTTAGTGCACATATTTGTTGGATACAAGATCATGAAGACTGAAGTCAAATCAAGTCAAAGTTCAAGTCAACTCTTATAGCAAGTCAAAGTCTATTTGTAATAAAAGTCAAAGTCAAAGTCTTGTATAGTGTTTAGTTGTGTTGTGTGTGTGCGTATAAATAAGGATATGACTTTAGTTTGTGTTGTAAGTCAAGCGTGTGAAGAGAATCTTGTAAGTGTAGTACGCAGACAGATTCTAGAGAGAGAAAGATTGTCAGAGTATTGTATACGAATTCTTGATTTGAAATTGAAAACAGGTTAATTGTTTGTTTGATTCTTATATTGTCATTGCATTAAAACTGTGATTAGAACTTGAATTTCAGGGAATAATAGACATGATTGAGGTTTATGATATATCATTACCTTTGGGGACAGAGGAAACCCAATAAGTGTTGAGGATGGTAATGGAATACCTTGTGTGAGAAATTTCAAGGACGAAATCCTTCTAAGGTTGGGAGGATTGTAACACCCGTAATTTTCTTTAGTCGGTAAAAGTGGCCCTGGGCCTACGTAGAAGTTTATAAGGACAAACCTTGTGAACGCGAGGAATTGCCTTGGATCTCTAAAAGCATCGGAAACATTTCGGGAGAGAAAGGTGAACTTTTGGGCTTCGGTTTGGGTTGCGCGATAGTTCCCCTCGATAATGACAAGGTCACTTCGCCGTCTCATAATAGCCAAGTGCCAAAGCCTCTCGGTACATCTTCGGAGAGAGTGCCTCGCGATTGTGACATGGTCACTTTCGCTTGGAACAATCGCGGAGAGCTGGGAGCTCTCGGTACATTACCAGCGAGAGTGCCTCGTGAGAGTGCCTTGCGAGAGTGCATCGCGAGAATGACCATGTCACTTTCGCTTGGCACAATCGCATTCGGGGCCAGATTGCTTAAAATCAAGTTTTTAGCCTTTTTCTCATTTGTCACTTCACCCATCTCATTCTTCTCTCCCAAGAACCGAACCCTTTACCCCCATTGTTGATTTTGGGCGTTTGAAACACCAAACTTAGAGTATTTCAAGTGATTCTTCCTCATCTAGCAAGATGTGGAAGCTAGAGTTAAGCTATCCTCATCCTCTCCATCTCCTTCATCATCTTCATCAATTGTCTAGGGTTTTCATCCAACCCTTTTCATCACTTAAAGTTTGGGAGTTTATGGCTCATCTTGGTTACCTAGAAGTATCTTGGTTGGTGGATTGAAGTTATGGTTAAGGTAACCTCCTATTTTCTTCATTTATGGGAGTTTATGGCTCATCTTGCCTCTTCAAGCGGGAGAGTGACACGGCGATAGTGCCAATGTCAAAATCACTGGCATACTCGCGCAGTTTGTACCGAGGGTGTACCAATACCAACGATAGTGACACGCGATTGTGCCCTCTGGCACTGTCGCTGTCACAATCACCCTAGACCCCTCGAACATCAAAATATAACTTTTCCGATGCGAAACACTCTCGATTGTCCCGTTGTCCTTAAGCAAGGTATCCTCCTAGCATTCACCTTTGTTTTCGACTTACCAGTAGGGAAAAGCTACATTTTCTTATAGAAAATTCTAGGTGTTACTGATATCTCTCGTTTTCGAAAGTTATTTGTTGTTATTTTCTAACCATTTATTCCTATTTTCACCCACTTTGTTTCCATCTTTTTCACTTGTTCAATAATGTTTGCAAAATATGGTGAAATAACCAAATGATTTACTTTTGTTCAAAATTGTCTTTGCAGGAAGATTTGTAGGCATTTTCTGCCCACTGTGGGCACTGCTGTACTTTTGCAGAAGGATGAAGTAGGTGAAAGTCTAGCTTATTTTATGGATTTCCTTCTATAAATAGCAAGATTTGGGAAGGCTTCAAATATCATCAACCAACATCTCCTTCAACATTTAGCTTAGAACTTTCTCTCAAACTTCAAGCAAGTATTCTTTGGCTTGAAGTGTAGTGTAGGATTTATTTATTCTATTTAATTTCCATCTTTTACTTTCCGTCTTTTACTTTCCGTCTTTTACTTTCCGTCTTTCAATTCTCATATTTACTTTTCGTATTTAGTTTTTGTATTTAATTTTCGTTCTTACTTTATTGCAATTAATTTCCATACTTACTTTATTGCATTTAATTTTCATAATTTACCTTCTAGTTATATTTGTAGTTTATCTTTATTAATGAAACTAGTTAATGAGTATTTCTTTATTTATATTATGTCTTTTATTATTATGAGCTAAACACCCTCTTGGGTGTGAGTGTAAACCAACTTGAGACTAGTAGGCAACACTTGGGTGTGGCCATCATTACTAGCTCTTAAGCTTGGTCACTTGAGTCGGGATTTCAACTCAACGTGGATAAGTCGATCACTTTGAAGTGTTAATACTAAATCTTGACCTCGAGAGGGGCGGATTCGAAATACGGCTTAAGTGATGCACAATGATTTGAGAGAGTCTTTGATAACCACGTAGAGATACAGATTTTGTATGATTTACTAAGGTTCAAACGTCGGTCGGGATTTATATCACATAGAGATTTGGGTATAAATCCCCATATTGGTAGAACTTGATTATATTTATGAACTTAGTTAAATAGGCAAAATTAAGAGTCGGTAATATGGACGCTTTACGGACACTGTGTAGGACCGGTCTATAAAAATCCACTTTCGAGAGATCAGGCTTTTTATAGACATTTTGTACTATAAAGTGTCTGACCATCTGTTACTACGTCTATCTCAAGGAAATTTTACACCCATACCCAATCATTAATTATAAGGTACATTTCGCATTATTCCACCATCAAAAATATAATTTTTCTCACACTCGAAACTTGTGCAAGAAGTTCATAAAAGTCGGTAATTCTCAATAGTTCAGTCCCTGCGGAAATGATACTTGGTACTTTTACCATTGTATTACTTGTAGCGATCTGTAACACCCTTGAGAGTCCAAGAATCTCTAAATCTTTAGAGAGAGAAAGTAGAGAGAGAAAGTATGAAGCGCAAAGTGTAATCTGATGTATTGAAATGTAAGTCCAAAGTTTCAAAACAAAGGCTCTAAGGGGACTTAAATACCCCTAGCCTTTACAATACAGAAATGAACATTAAGAACAGTATTGGCTAGAAAATAATTACAATGATTACTATAAAAACAGATCTAACAGTCTCCCCCTTAGTAATCATTGGTGCCATGGTCTTCAAAAACAATCTTCAAAAACAGCATAGACCAACCAGGCGACTTTGGAAAATAACTGTCGCTCTTCTCTTTGACGAAGTCGATTCAAACCAACTAAAACATCCAGACGTCTTAGAGTTGAGTGGAGATTCAATCTCTCTTGAATTGAATCTAAAGTCTTCTGGATAAGACGGATTTCATCATTATCAACCAGGAAAGCATTTTCTCTTGTTTCTAAAAATCTTCTTTTGGCCTCCTTCAGACGTTGCTCCAGCTGAAGCTTGATCACCTTTAAAGTTCCATCAGAGAAGTGAGCAATTTCTTCAAACCTGATAAAGCAGTTTTCATTAGACCCATTCTTGTACACAACTCCATATGGATCTTCAACAATGGTGAGAAGAGGATAAGACTCTAAGTTCGGTAAGCTTCGGTTGGGCCTGAGAAGATTAACAACAGGTTGAAAACTTTCGACAGCCATCTGAAAATCAAAAACTCGGAAGAATCTGATTTGTCGTCGTATGAATCTTTTAATGACGAACAAAGCTTGTGAAATATCCTGAGATCTATGATACAAATTCCTGAAATGATCATATAAGAATTCAACATCATCTATAGAAAGGTCAGCGAAGTCTGCCTCTGAAAATTTATACCGCTTGCAGTCTCTTCTTTCAACTTCAAAATCAGGATACCAGATATTCACAAACTTGTTGATTGTGACACTGATGACTCGAACAATCAAGTGTTGAGCAGAAACGGTATTATTCCTTTTGCGCTGACACTTGATAAACATCAAGTCCTCATATTGATAGGCATCTGACTCTTTCTCTACTCCAAGGATTGCATAGATGTTAATCGTCCTTCTTCTAGAAACAAAGATGTTTCTCTGAGTGTCTTCTAGAAAGGCTGATCTTTGCCTTGATGCCAAATATCTACGTGGCAAATTCCTTTGTCTTTGATGTCTAGATAAAGCTGGTCCTTCTTCTAAAATAGATGGTGGAATTACAGGTTCAGAAGATGGAACATCAGCTTCTGCTCTTAACGACTGACCAACTTCAAATGATCTTGAAGGAATAGTGGTAGTCGGAGCTGAACTAGCAACAGGAATAGATGTGACATTAGCTGATTCAGGAATCTCATCATGAGCAGTAAGATCACTGTATAACAAATATGCTTCTTCTTCGTCTTTCGCATCCATGAACACTGAGTCATCTTCTGTATCTGATATGATAATAATGTCATCTCAGTCTTCTTCATTGACTTGACAAATCTTTTCAAACCTGACATCTTCATCATCATCAGAATTAATCTCTATGAAGTTAGCAAAGAATGACCTCATGTCATTTGCAGCTTCAGATTCTTCAACTTCATAAATACTTGCAGAAACATCTGGATCCATATAAACAACAATTTGAATATTATTGTTAATATTACTCTCAGAAATATTCAGTTCATTATGCAAGGAAGATAGATCAACATTCTCAATCATAACATTCACTAAATCCTGAATGTCACAGTCTTGAACAGATTCACCACTATTTCCTTTATCACTCGCCACTTCTTCTTGAATATCTTCTCTAGCTTCAGAAGATCCTTCAACTCTTAGTCTCTTTGCCATATTCCCCTCATGGCCTTGATGATCAGGATCATCTTGGTCATCCCGGCGCTTAAGAGACGGGCCAGCCTCAGTTCTGCAACTTTGTTAATGAGAATCAAGCCTTGAAGATAAATCAGAAAATGCTTGAGACATAAACGATTTGAGATCAGAAAAACTTGTTCGAACTTCTGATCTGAATGCATGAAACTCATCAGATAAAGCAGTAATTCGGTCAGATTCAGAAGAAGGAACTGGAGGCGGCGTAGGTTGGAAGTTCCGTAAAAGAGAGATAAGATCTTGATCTTGATGTTTAGTCGGCGACATAGAGAGAAGTCGAGCATAGAGCAAATCTGTCAACTCTGAAATTGGAAGATCGGAGACTGGAGTTCTAGAAGTCGAGACCGGAGGACGTATATAAGTAGATACACCAACAGACTGCAAAAACGGTGGAGGTTGAGGAATAGACATGATTGCAGGAGCAGATGATTGAACAGCAGTAGACGAATCTCTAATAACCACCCCAGATGGGCGTCTGAAAGGAATTACTTCAGGGATTGATGATGTATCAATCTCTGGCATCTTACCCTGTAAGAAAGCACGTAACTTCTGAATTTCCGAATTCTTGTGTTCTTCAAACGGCTCATTCATCTGTCGAATCACATCATTCAGAGTAGAAAATTTTGTAGTTGAATCTCGTACCTCGACTGAAGAAGTTTCGACACTAGAAGAAGGCTCGAGAGAAGATGCAGAAACAGCAGTCTCTAGAACCCGATGATGAGTTGAAACATTAGCAAAAGCTAAATCAAGTTCATCGACATGTATATCAGCAACTTTCGGATTGATGGGAACAGATTCGGCTTCAGAATGAATATCCTCTTGAACAATCACTTCCGGTGTTCTGGTCTTCCTTTCATAAACTTGAATGCTCGGTTGATCAGCATGACCATTATCATCATCATCAGAATCACTTTCATCCTTATCTTTATCACTAGCAAGAATAGCACCATCATCAGCATCATCAGCATCATCAGCATTATCAGCATCATCAGCATTATCAGCATCAACATCCTCTTGAACTATTTCTTTTTCAACAAAAACCACAACTTCTTGCTCATCTTCAGCCTCTTTTTCAACTTTAGGCTCTTGTTCAGGAATAGCTGCTTCAACTTCAACATCTTTTTCAGCAGCTTGAACATCAGCTTCCATAAACTCATTTTCCATGCAATATTCTATGACATCCTCATCTGTAACATCAGCGTAGTTGGCAATAAGAGCATACGGAATGGTCATAGAATACTTGAAATACCTCTTCTGCTTCTGAATATAAGTCATCTAGGAGTCTGGAACCTGAGTCCAAGATAACCTGCGAGGAATAGCTGGATTACTGCGGAGCATGCTTCGAACAATAAGCTTCAGAAATCTGACAAATGAAATGAACTTCCGTTTCTTGTTGGTGAACTTGTCATGTACCACCTCCGAGAGTTCGGTCCAAAAAATAAAAGTGCAGTCGACATGCAAGTCATAGACGACTGCATGGAACAATCGGAGATACAATAAACTTGCACTGTTTGTGCCAGAATGCTTCGATGTCAGGCACCTGATGATAACTGAGAACAGTGCATACCATACTGGAGGTAGATTAGACTTGTCTAAGTCTATAGGTTTGTTCAAAGTACCAACATATCCAAGATTCCTTATTCCTTCATATACTTCCTCTTCAGATGGAAAGTTGTCATAGGTAGTTCTGCCTGGTCTGGAGTTCGGCTCAGGAAGCTCCAGTATTAATCTCAGTCGCTTGTATGAAATGAATGATTCAAATTGATCGATTTGAAGATCAAAGTGATGCGGACGATCCATTTCATTCTTTGTTATTGTATGCCATGCCTGCTGTAGATAAACTTCAGGAACATCTACGCAGTAAGAAAGAGCAGGGGCAAGTGGATGACCTTTGAGAATTGCTCGTATCACTAGATGTATCTTGATTCTGTCAAAGTCCACGTGATAGTTGTTCGACTTGTATGGCATATACATGATGGTTGGGAACACATCATTTGGTGTACGACGAGAAGCAGAAAGATCGGCCCCAACAGAAGGATGTGACGGCATGGGAGTATAATGAGAAGCTCGATCAGACGGATCATCGAGAATGGCATTCTCGTCTTGAATCATTGGATCAGAATTGGTTTTAGAAGACATAATAGACCTGAAAAACAAAAATGAAAAAGAATTAGACAAAAATAAAAAAAAATATTCTAAGTATGGTTTGCGTGCCAAGTTAGAAACGCAAACCAAGGTTTGCGTTTCAGTCATGAGACGCAAAGGTAAGTTTGCGTGTCTAACATGGTCCGAAAACTATACTTAGAAAAACAAAACAAAACACACAAAAAAACACAACGTAAGGTTTGCGTATCAAGTTAGAAGCGCAAAGTAGACTTTGCGTTTCTAGTTAGAGGCGCAAAGTTCACTTTGCGTTTCTAGTTAGACGCGCAAAGTTCACTTTGCGTTTCTAGTTAGAGGCGCAAAGTTCACTTTGCGTTTCTAGTTAGACGCGCAAAGTTCACTTTGCGTTTCTAGTTAGACGCGCAAAGTTCACTTTGCGTTTCTAACTAGAGGCGCAAAGTTCACTTTGCGTTTCTAACTAGACGCGCAAAGTAGACTTTGCGGAACAAACATACTTGATATCAAAACCCAAAAACAAAACACGAAGCACAAACAAAAAGAAAGGTTGTGTGTCAAATAGGAGACGCAAAGTACACTTTGCGTGTCCTAGTTGATACGTAAACTACAACTTGAAAGAACAATAGGTTTGCTTAACAAGTTAGAAGCGCAAAGTAGACTTTGCGTTTCTAGATAGACGCGCAAAGTTTACTTTGCGTTTCTAGTTAGACACGCAAAGTTCACTTTGCGTTTCTAACTAGACGCGCAAAGTTTACTTTGTGCTTCTAGTTAGACTCGCAAAGTTCACTTTACGTTTCTAACTAGATGCGCAAAGTTTACTTTGCGGGTCTATCCTCCTTGTTCAAAAACCTAGTTTTCGCGAGATACGAACCGAAAATCACAAAAAATCAAAATTAATGCGAGAAAACATGAAATTAAAGTAAAAGAAAATATACCTGATGATCGAATAGCAGTTCTAAGCAAAACCCAATACTTGATTTAAGACAAAATGCACGAAATCACAATCTGAGTATTTTGAATAGAACGAGAAATACTAAAAATCAGATTCTTGAAAAATCTTAAACGATAATAAGCACAATCAAATATAACTCAACATCAATAAACGAAGTGAATAGAATCAAAACATACCTTGATTTCTCGAAGTAAAATCTGAAAGAAATCAGATTAAGACTTTGAACACAGAGAGCGATAGAGAGAAATCGAGAGCCGAAAAGTCAGATAGCAAAGAATAGGTAGGCGGGAAAATGAAAATGAAAAGAAAAACACTATTTAAACCTAGAAAACTAAAACAAAACTAAATCTAAAAAAAACATAACAAATAAAAATAAAAATAAAAAATGCACAAATATTTACCTGATAGTATAGCAAATGTGTAGAAAAAATCTGAGAAACATACCTTTTTAACTTCTGATCAGCACAGATAATTTTCTTACTTACTCCCCCTCAACCATAGAAAAATTCATATAACTTTTTCAGATAAGCTCTCCCCCTTGAAATATGCACAGACCATATACAAAAAATACAGATACTCAAACATAAAGACATCAGTATAAAAGATGATCATATTGAATATAAATTTTGTAACAACTGAATATATAAACTTTTAAACACTAAACAAATTAAAGTCTACTCAGTAAAATTTCACAGATTTATCAATCAGTTAAAATCAAGCATATGTTGTTGGATGCAAGATCAAGTATAATTGCATATCAAGTTAAGACATGTTCAGTTTCAAAAACTTCCACTTGTCTATTTAGTGTGCTCGCATGTGAACTTCAATTAGCTTCAAGAAAAATGCAGTTCTAAAATTAATATAGAAAACTTTGCATGAACTGACACTAAGTTATCAAAAATTAAGACTTTCACAAATTTACAGGTTTATCACAACTCAAACATATCACCAAGTATCATGAGATGTGTGCTCATTGACATCTTTCTAGCAGTGTGCACATTGGCATCTTAACATGAGTGTGCTCTTTGGCATCTTTTAAGCGCGTGCACTTTGGCATCTTTTAATCAGAGAGTTAATTAAGTAAAGAACATGCCGTAAACGTAACTTTCTATCTGACCCTATTTCGGGATTTGGGTCAGCCACTCCCAGACCAGCTGGCCTTAGGGGACTAGGTGTCAAGCACCCCTTGGAACTTACTTTCCCGGATCAGAAAGGCTACATCGACATATTCTAAACCCATTCATACCAGTAAAACATGACTTTCGATCTGATTCTATAGAAGGATTTATGTTCGATCACTCCCAGACCAAATGACCTTAGGGGACCAGATGTCAAGCATCCTGTAGATCCCAGTACAGTGCAATCAGCAGCAAGTTATATCAAAGATGAACAGAATATGAGTCACTGCAACTAGTCGTATGATTGATATTGAATCAAAGGGTTACAGGTTTACAGAAAGGATTTCTGATCAAAGAGAGTAAACCTATAAGCTAGTTGTTTGTAAAAATAATGAGACTTACTTGAAACCTCTAACCTAACAAATGAACTAAATAATAACTTTAAATACTTAGGCGCGCAGGCCTAATGGGCTTGTGGGCTTGGGCCCATCTAACTAATTAACTATTAAAGAATTACATTTCGAACCCTTATAAATACTTTATTCCACTTTCAACACATAGGACTTTCAGTCCTAACAATCTCCCCCTAAAGTTGAATAAAGCATTTAACAACTTGAAAATCTTCAGGCCTTGATCTTCTTTCCCTCTTGATTCTTTGACGAACTTTGGTGTTGCTTGACTTCATGTCTTTCCACGCTCCCCCTTGAATAAATCTATTGGCCTTCATAGTATCAACTTTGTAACCAGATTCAATGTACAGTAGCATCGACTGAACGCACTATCAAGCAGCTTTCAGCTATAAAAACTCAATCACATAGGATCAGCACACAAGAAAGATAGCGTGAGAGTTACTTGACATTCCACGATGCTTCTTCAGTTTAAAACAAATTATCTGTCTTTGAACCGCAAGAACTTGTTTCAATCAGCGCATAGGAGGAATGATAAACAAACTTGTAGCAGACACCACATGATACGGGAAAGAAAAAATAAAATCTTTTAAAAAAATCTTCATCTTTGAAAATTGAGTTGCATTAAACTCATATCTTCATCTCTTTGATAAATGAAATAGCATCTTCATCTCTAGACTGTCTTCAGAAATAACTTTCTTTCTTTCTTTAAAACTTTGAAATTGAACTTTTTCTCCCCCTTTTTGATGATTGTGAGCATCATGATCATCAAAACTTCTTCAATTTCAGCACTTTCTTTGATCTCCCATTTATGATAAATTAACACTCTCCCACCTGTGATCTGAGTATCCGTCAATTCATGAAATGTATATATCCGAATCTTTTCAAATTCAGATATATTAGGAATGGTAAACCTGAATCAACAAATGATACAGTTAGTATGCCTGTAAGTAGCACGGAGCCACTTTGTACAACAGATGTACTTTGGAAAGGAGTTTTTGTGATGATCACTCCCCCAGGGCTTCCATTCAATCATTGAAAAACCACAAAGGAATTTTCTATGAATGTTATGACAAGAAAACTTATTCCTTGTATGCTCGTGCAAGTGTAGAAATGATTGAAGCTACTTAGCTTGATCAGGCTCAAATTGTGTAAACTGTTGAGACGGCAACAGATATTACACGGACTCAATGTGCATGAAAGAGGTGCGAAGGTGGGGCAACTTTCCTTCTTTTTCAATATCTACATCTTCCGATTGAAGACTAGATAGCAGATATACTGCGTCCCCAAAGAAAATGAAACATTTCTTTGTTAAGAAAGAAACGAGTGGCTGGTGGGGTTATAGCAAGAGTTGGCATGGGCTCACTGCCTGTTTCAATGATGGTCACCAAGGAATGTGAACCAATCAGAATATGTGGCTGCCCGGCTCAGAAAGTGGTTGGTGCAGAGTTCTGATATTCTTTTAACTCTGTTCTCACACCCTCTTTCTTTTTAACATTAAAGCTCACTTCTAACCAAATTCTCTTTTTCATTTTTCCGCTCAGCACAATGAGAAAAACTCAATCTGATGAGTTATCTCCCCCACTCTTTGATTTAAGACCCCTCACCCCTCAATCACTCTAGGATAACTTCCGGGGTAGGAAACACTGGTTTACGTGAATCCATGGAAGTTCTATTTAAGTGCTCACACAAATCCCATGTAAGTCCTAAACAAAAAAATAGTAGCTCAACAGTTTATCTTTAACATTTAAGCTCAAATAAGATAACACTGTCAAAATGTATGCTCATTAGATTTGAGCAATTTAAACTTTGAAGATTTCTCAAAACAAGAATATTGAATGAATGAAATGAAATCACGAGATTTGTTTTGAGAATCTGACAATGTATCAATCAGATCAACTAAACTGGTTAGGGTATCAAAGAATTGGATATTATGTTTATATGAACAAATATAAACAATTTAGCAATGAAAGCACAAATTTCGAATAATGATAGATGCTCAACAACATTGAATATCAAACGGGGGTATTACCATCGAAAAATTGTTTTGCTATGAGACATGGTAATAACAAATACAAATGAAGTACTGAACCTGTGTGTGTGAATACGTTACAGTATAAGAATAAGATATTACGCAAGTATTGATCTTTAGAAACACACAGTTAGTTAAACATTAATGCGCAAAAAGTGAAAAACATTTAAATTCACACTTTTAGATTCATGAAACCTTTTGAAAATCAGAAGTGGTTTGAACATTTCAGAAACTGTTTTTTCATGCTGGAAAGTTGTTAGTCTTCCAAACAATCAGAGATCTAGAGTTAGAAGATACTTACTTTTAAGCTCCCCCTCAAATCATGATATAATGATTTAGGTCTTTTAAGCTCCCCCTGGATAGTTGCAAAATATCCAGGTCTGAACGTTGAAGAACGGGTCCTGATCTGTCATGTGATCAGAAGCCAAACTTCGTTGAAGTCCGGGTTCTAAGCTGGTTTACTTAGAAGCCATTTTTCTTCTACTCCCCCTTGACAGTAGGTGCCTGCAACAAAGAATCAGTTTTCGGCTTTGGTACCCACTGGTATTTGGGTCCTCGAATGTTAGTTGCAGTTCTTGTGGGGGATATAGAATAAGAACCATACCAGAAGTGATCTCTAGTTATGTGAATGTGATCATGTGTACGACAATAAGAACAGTGGTATTTCTTACCTGACAACCTAAGTAATTGATCTCTCGAGTAGATGTGATCAGGTTTACCTTTACTGGCATTGTTCTTCTTGGCATTAAACGCATGTACACATGATTCTCTTTCTTTCAGCTCATCTTTCACTGGTTTCTTCTTCCAGACCAGTTCCTCATCTTTGTATCTCCTCGTTCTATGACGTGTACCTGAACCATCTATATTTCTATCATAGAAAAGGTTAGTTTTACGAATCCGATCAAAAGATTTAACTAACCTTTGTGAAGAGACAGATTTCTGATTTAAGCTTGATACATTCTTTTCAAGCACTTTAATTGTTGATGCAAAGTTGTCTCTTTCTTTAACAAGCAGGTCAATCTTCTTCGTGAACTCAAACTTCGTTTGCTGCTCTTTTAGTGCCTTCTCAGATAGTTCAGATAACTTGGCAGAAAGCTTTTTGATCTCAGTCTCAAAGATGCTTCGTTCTTCTTCAAATCCCTGCTCAGCATCATTTCTTTGGCCGGATATTTCCTTGAAGAATCCAACATTCTTCTGTTCAATGTCCTTCTTTTCTTTTGCAAACTTTTCTCTTTCAAGAATGATTACTTTCTCGAAAGCAGAAACTTGCTGAGAAAGTTTTATGCATTTCAGCTCCACTTCTTTCTTCTCATCAACACATTTTCTCGAGAATTCTGAGAACTTCTTTGCGAAAGATTTCTCTTTAGTCTCAAAATCATATTTGTGTTTAGCAAGCAGTTGCTCCAAATAAGATAAACGCTTTTGAAGTTCTGCATTTACATCTTTCAGATCAGAGATCTTTTCCTCATAGCTTTCAGCAGAGACTGGTTGCTGAGGTTTTGCTTCCAAAATAGAAATCTTTCCTTTTAGCTCAGAGTTCTCAGCTTCCAATCTTAGTATTTTCTCATCATTCAGCCCAGAAGTCTTTGTCAGAAGATCTTCATTAATTGTCTTTAATGCACTAACTTCCTCTTTCAGTGTGTTGTTCTCATCAGCATATTGGTTTGCCCTCTTTACGTAAAAAATTAAAGATGATTGGAGATTTGTGTTCTCCAATTTGAGTTCTTGAACTTCAGACAAAAATCCCATTTTTTCAATAGATGAAACTTGAAAGTACAGGGACCAAAAGTGACAGAGTGTGAAACTTGAAAGTTTAGGGTCACAAATGACAAACTACTGAAACCTTGAAGTACGGGGGCTAAGAGAACTGCACTGCAAAATGATCGTGAGACAAAAAATTTGACCCTTTTGTACTCTTTTTTTTTTTTTTTTTTAACCAGGTCGAGCAAGGTACCGGTCAAGCAAAGGACCGGTATTGACAATGTACCGGTAGAGCAAAGGACCGGTATTGACAATGTACCGGTCGAACCAAAAGGACCGGTATAAACAACTTACCGGTCTAACAAATCCGGTCGAACCAAAGGACCGGAAGAGACAATATATCGGTCAAAGGACAAGGACCGGTAATCAGGGTACCGATCGAATCAGTGTATCGGTCGAATAAATGACCGATAGTGGCTAAGTTTCGGTCGAAGCAAAGACCGGAAAACACAATGTATCGGTCAAACACAATGACCGATAAATACAAGCACCGATAAACAAACCTAATAAACTCGAAGAATACCACCGAAGAACACGAAGAATTTTCTGGAATTCGACCGAAATCAAAACCCAGAAAATTGAAATCGAACAGACCGATAAACCACAAAATCAACAGTAACCTTCGATCGATAAAAACTTAATTACTTTCCCAGAACAACTTCGATCGATAAAAAATTAAACCCAGAAGAACCGATAAACTCAATTTAAACAAGATATTAGACCGATAATAACCTTTTCAGAAATCAATCGACCGATAAAACAAATCAACCCAGATTGTCAGAAATCAAATAGATCGATAAACCACATGAACAGAAATTGATTAAAGCAGATTTCAACATAAACCAATCGACCGATAAACAGATTTCAACACAAACCAATCGACCGATAATCAGATATGCAATAAACAAAAGACCGGATCTGAGTTGCAAACAAAATTCGATTGAAAAACTTTTTCCACAATAATCTTAAACCTAGACCGATAAATCTTAAAAAAATACACAACCCAGATCTGATTAACACTTTTCCAGAAAACAATAGATCGACCACATACTCAATTAATGCAGATAAAAGCGATAAACACAAATAATTGATTATAGGATTTTAGACAAACCTTTTTCTGGATCAAACCTTTAGTCTCTTTGCTCTGATACCAATTGTAGATCCCAGTACAGTGCAATCAACAGCAAGTTAATATCAAAGATGAACAGAATATGAATCACAGCAACTAGTCATATGATTGATATGAGATCAAAGGGTTACAGGTTTACAGAAAGGATTTCTGATCAAAGAGAGTAAACCTATAAGCTAGTTGTTTGTAAAATAATGAGACTTCAACTTTCTAACCTAACAAATGAACTAAATAATACCTTTAAATACTTAGGCGCGCAGGCCTAATGGGCTTGTGGGCTTGGGCCCATCTAACTAATTAACTATTAAAGAATTACATTTCGAACCCTTATAAATACTTTATTTCACTTTCAACACATAGGACTTTCAGTCCTAACACATCCCACGGAACTTACTTTCCCAAACCAGAAAGGTCACAGGTACAAACTTTTAAACCCAGAGATTTCTGTATTATAAGAATTTATTTATTCATCTCAATCACACAGATCAACGTCTAAATGCTTAGCCCATATTTTCATTTCGATCTATAATTCTGATCATTTAGGTAGTCTAAGCAAAGTAAACTATAAAAATTTAGACTTACATATCTTTAAAGCAGTATCAAAAGCTACAAACATGTTGCTGACTTTTTGACTTTTGTAAGACTTGAAAGTTGAACATATAAAACTTTAATATAAACAAATAACCTGTTAAAGACCCTAAACATACGTTTTATTCAAAAGAAAGAAAATCTGTAAAATTTTATTTTATAGAATAAAATTTGTAAAGATTTAAACTTTTAAATTCAACATGCCTAATTTTGAAAGCAAAAAATTGAAACGTTTTTCATCTAAGGCTTTTGTAAAGATATCAGCAAGTTGATATTCAGTTGGTACAAAATATAATTCAATAGTACCTTCTTCCAAGTGATGCTTTATAAAATGGTATCTCATATCTATGTGCTTGGTCTTGGTGTGCTAGACTGGATTGACCGATATCGCAATTGCGGACTTGCTGTCACAATAAATTGGCACTGTCTTGTACAGCATCCCGTAATCACGAAGTTGCGTTTTCATCCAGAGTACTTGAGCACAACAACTAGCTGCAGTGACGTATTCAGCTTCGGTTGTTGATATTGAAACGCAGTTTTGCTTTTTCGACGCCCAGCTTATCAGTCTGTCACCTAAAAACTGAAGATGACCAGAAGTACTCTTCCTGTCCAATTGATTACCACCAAAATCTGCATCTGAATAAGCAATCAAATTATAGTCAGAACTTTTAGGATACCATAATCCTAAATAAGAAGTTCCTTTAATATATCTAAAAATGCGTTTGACTGCTAAAAGATGACATTCTTTTGGTTTAGCTTGGAATCGGGCACATAAGCACGTGGAGAACATTATGTCAGGGCGACTGGCAGTTAGATACATCAGTGATCCGATCATCCCTCTGTATGTCTTTTGATCCACAACTTTTCCATCTGGATCGAGTCCGAGTTTGGCACCATGAGCCATCGGCGTTCCGATTGAAGTAGATTTGTCCATCTTGAATTTCTTCAAGATGTCAAATATATACTTTGACTGGTTGATGAAGATACCATCAGGAAGTTGTTCCACTTGTAAGCCGAGGAAGAAATTGATTTCTCCCCATCATGCTCATCTGAAATCTAGAGGTCATAAGATCAGAAAACCATGTACACAAAGATTTGTTAGTCGCACCGAAAATAATATCATCTACGTATATTTGTACTAAGCAGATATCAAGATTAGTTCTATAAATGAAAAGAGTAGTATCGATAGATTCTTTGGTGAAGCCGGATTTGACCAAGAAAGCTGACAACTCATCATACCACGCCCGTGGAGCTTGTTTCAAACCATACAATGCTTTATCGAGAAAATATACGTAATCTGGACGATCTTTGTCAACAAATCCCTCTGGCTGAGATACATATACTTCTTCTTTCAGCTTGCCATTGAGAAATGCCGTCTTGACGTCCATTTGATATATTGTGAAGTTGCGATAAGCAGCAAAGGCAAGAAACATTCGGATAGCTTCCAATCTGGCAACGGGTGCAAACGTTTCATCGTAGTCAATACCTTCTTCTTGTCGATATCCTTTGGCTACCAATCTTGCTTTATTACGCACAATGATACCATCTTTATCCTTTTTATTCTTGAATATCCACTTTGTACCAATTATGCCTTTTCTTTTCGGCCTCGGTACAAGTCTCCACACTTTGAGGGCATCAAATTGATTGATCTCCTCTTGCATAGCAATAATCCAATCCGGGTCTTCCAATGCTTCAGAAACTTTTGTAGGTTCAATCTTGCTTAGGAAGCAAGTGAAGAGACATTCGTTGGAAGTAGCCGACTTGGAGCGTGTAGAAACACTGGCTTGAGGATCTTCAATAATTTGATGAATTGGATGAGATCTTGTCCATTTTGTTGTATGAGGGAGAGGATCAATTACATCTTGAACCACTTCTAATTGAAGAGAGGGAGGCTCAGAAACTTCTACATCAGATGAAGAGATAGAAATAGTTTCAACTTGAGGAGGAGGTATCTCAACTATCTCTGAATCAGATTCAGGAACAGTTTGTTGAATAACATCATTCTGTACTTCTTCCTGAAGTGATTCCTCTTGAACAGGTTGATCTTGAATAGACTCTTCTTGAGTATGTTCTTCATTAATAGGCTCAGTTTCTGATTGAATATTGTCTGATTGAACAAAAACTTGTTGTGTCGGTTCTTGTTGAATAGAAGAGACTGGAGCAACATCATTGTCAGAGATATATGCAGCGGAATTTGGAATAGATGAGCTCTCACTTTCCTGATTCAAAACATTAGAAACATTTTCAGAATTAGATCTAGGCACATCATCATAAAAATTTTCAAACAGAAAATCAAGATCAAAAATATTAGGAGAGGGAGTAGAAGAATCCTGGTTATCCGGTGAAAGAGCAGGTTCTGAACTGATTTGTTCAGAAACTGAATTGTCATTCAGAACGTAGCATTTACACCCGAATGACTTGAAATACTTTATGTTCGGTTTGATCCCGTTCATAAGTTCATACGGTGTTTTGTTAAAGCGACGATGCAGAATTGATCTGTTCTGTGTATGACAGGCAGTTGACACTGCTTCATCCCAATAAGACAAAGGTAGACCTGAATAAGCAAGCATTGATCTGGCAGATTCAACAAGCGTTTTGTTTCTTCTTTCAACAACGCCATTCTGTTGCGGAGTACGTGCAGCAGAAAATTGTTGTTGTATTCCTTGAGATTCATAGAATGCCTGAAGAGTACTGTTTTTGAATTCAGTTCCATTGTCAGATCTTACCACTTTCACTTTCACTTGCTTCTGCTTATTTGTTTGAGTTGTCTTGATGAGGTTGATGAGTACTTCAGGAGTCTCGTCTTTTGAATTAAGAAATTTTACCCAAGTATATCTGGAGTAGTCATCAACAACCACCAAAACATATTTCTTATGTCCTAAACTCTTAGTCTTCATCGGACCACACAAATCAACATGCAAAAGATCAAGAATAGCCAACGTGCAGTGTTCAGGTTTAGGCTTGTGAGGAGCTTTCTTCATTTTTCCTTTCTCACAATCCTGGCATAGATGGTCTTTCTGGAAACGGAGAACTGGAAGACCTCTCACTGAATCATTCTTGACCAGGCGATCTATATACTTGAAATTGAGATGAGCTAAACGTCTGTGCCAAATCCAACTTTCTTGAATTGAGGCTTTAGAAAGCAAGCAGATATCTGAAGGAATTTTGATCTTGGAAAGATCAATGGTATACAAATTTGATTGCCTTTTTCCTACCAGAAGATCCTTGCCATTATCATTCTTCACTACAACTCTTTTGGATTTGAAGCTGACTTCAAGGTCTTTATCGCAGAACTGTCTTATGCTAAAAAGGTTGTGACTTAGACCCTCGACGTAGCTTACTCTTTTTACAGTTATGTTACCCTAAACTAGATCACCATAACCAAGAATCGGAGCTGTCTCACAGTTGCCAAATTTCACACGACCGCAACATTTATCTTTAAAATTAGACATAAGAGATTTGTTGCCAGTCATATGTTTTGAACATCCCGAGTCCATATACCATAATTGACTAAGCTGCACACACAGAAACTACACCTTTTTAGGTACCCATATGCTTATGGGTCCCTTGTTAGATTTATATCTTTTATTTTTCACAGATTTATTTTTCATGCAAGAATGAAAGCAATTATCAATAGGAGATAAAACACAATTATCAGAATCAGAACTAGAAGAAGCATATGAGATATTCTTTGATATATCAAACATTTGCTGAAAAGATTATTTTGGGTTTTTATTACATGTAGCAAATGTATCAGTATCACAAAGATTTTCTACACAGTCAACTCCTAACAGTTCAGATTCTAATATTTGCCTTTTCATCCTCCAAATCTGCCTTGGTGACTTCCTCACAGTCCGATCTGAAGAAGAAAAATCAGAAACATTAGAATTTTCAAATAAGACAGTATCATGTTTCTTTGACTTCTTTGATCATCTTCTTTTACGCTTTTTTTTTTATAAAATTGAGCATTTAGCAGTAAAGAATTATCAATAATTGAATCAGAAGAAGAAACTTTATCAAAGAAATCAGTCTTAGCATTTGTCATTGAAGAACTAGCCTTGGAGTGAATATTTTCAAAATTGCGCAAGTCTGGAGGAGGTTTGCGCTTCCCATTGGAGGAGCAAACTGATCTTTGCGCGTCCAACTGCATGTGCAAACTTTCAGTTTGCGTTTCCAACATGGAACGCAAATGGCCATTATTTTGTAAAACTTTAGAATATTCCTTAGAATCTTTTGACAATCCAGAAGAAATTTTATCTTCAAAACTTGGTTTCATTATAAAAGGAAATAAATCGTTTTCTAAACAAGTTTGAAGATTTTGTTCTTCCAATCTATCTTCAAGATCAACAATCTTACCTTCTAACACTAATGGGGGAATGTATTTCTTAGTATCATAAGACACCGGAGATACATTTTCCTTATCAGTGTTAGCAAAAATATCCACAAAATCTGTTGATAATGAAGATTTATTGGAAGATTTGATATTTAAAAGATTTTGAAATTTTCTGGATTTCTTAGATTGATCAGGAAAATACTTTGCATTTTCAGAAGTGTAAACAAATGGCATTTCCATCCTCTTGTTTTTCATTCTTTTCACATTTTCTTCTTCCAAAATTTGTTTCTCAGTTGTCCAAAAGAATTTAAACTGAGGAGCATATCTTGCAAGAGTAAAGTAATCATATTCATATAAAGTAGGACCTTCATTTTTAGCATGATTTAAAAAATGCGGGTTTTCAAAACCAAGTCCCCACTTTTCTTTTATGGCTTCTTCACTCCTTGGTTTATTCATGTAAATGGTTTGCTCAGACTGTTCTCTTTTATACAATTTCCTTTCTAAAGCAATTATCTTGTCAGAAAGAATTTTATTTGAAGAAGTCAGTTCAGTCAACGAATCATGATAAGTCTGATTTGAATTTTCTAACTCGACCAACTGCTTATTAAATTTCTCTTTTGTGTCAATTAAAATTGACTTTTCATCATTTAAATAAATTTGCAGTTTTTCGATTAAATCAGACTTTTCTTGACTTTTAAACATTTCAGAAAGAAACTTTGAGCGCAAATCATGCAAAGCAGTGCTAAAAACATTCATTTGAGATAAGAAGAAATTATAATTAAATGCAGATATTACCTCAGAACCATCAGATGAGGTATCCTCTTCCTCATCATCAGATTTGTCATCACCTATAAAGCACATAGCTGCAGTTTCTTCATTTTCAGCCTCGTTGTCCGAATGATCCAACCAGTATTCTTCTTCGGCCAACAGGATGGTTCCACTTTCCTTCTTTTTAGCTAGAGCCAACTTCTTTCGGTAAAAATCAGCATCCTTTACCACTTTGACTCTGCAGTCCTTAACCATATGTCCAGGCTTCCCACAGTTAAAACAGTTAACCACCTTTTTCTCGTCCTTCTTCTGTTCAACAACCTTAGCTGGTTCATACTTTGGAGTGTATGTCTTTGAAGGAGTACCAGGTTCTATCTTTTTAGAACCAGAAGTAAACCGCAGGTTGTTTGAACCAGATCTGTGCTTGAATCTCTTCTGATAGTGCTGAGTCAAAAGTATCATGGCTTTTTCGAGTGATTCGCCATCATCATCTTTAGATCCATCAAAAGCTGATTCAGTCAAGGCTTGCTCAGCCAGTTGGCTAGCTATAAGAGCAATGGGATCTACTGACAGAGACTTGTTCTTCTTATCCATTTTCGCTTTCTTCTCCATTACCATGGATTCATCTGTCATTAAGATTTCGTATAACTCCTGAATTGGCATGGTTGAGATTCTGACATCGTTTCTCATTCTGTGGCATGACTTGTTCCACTCAGGTTGTAAAGCATTCAGAAAGTTCAAATTAGCCTCCAATTCAGTCTTTTTAACTTTGATCTTGTACAAATCATTTATGACAACCCAAAATCGATCAAATACACTTTTCAAGCTTTCTCCATCCTTAGCCTTGAACTTTTCAAAATTGTTCATATACCTAGTCTGACGCAACTGAGTTGACATTGCAGTACCAAGCATGATCTTTTCAAGTTGAGTCCACATCAGCATAGGATTCTGTTTGAAGCAATCGATTCTGTTATAAATGGAGTTGGGAAGAGCAAGGATCAGATTTGATTTGGCCTGACTATCAGCTTGATGTCTTAACATCTCATCAGCATCATATTCCCTTAAAGCTTTCTGAACAGAGGTAACAACAGAAGTTGCTGTAGCTGGAACAACTTTCCTTGGTATTTCCATAAGACCCTGAGTCAGTGATTTCATCATGTTCTCCCCATTTGGTTGCCTTTCAATAAAGTTGATAAACCGATCCTGCCACTGTTCGAATTCGTTCTCATTGATCAGTACTGGTGGACGAGTATCAGACCCCAAAGACATCATGAGGTCATTTTTGTAGATTTGTGCTTGCAAAGACATCTTGTGAAAAATTCAGAAAATTTAGAAAATTTTCTAAGTATGGGAGACGCGCAAACTAGAGGTTTGCGAATGCAATGAGGAGCGCAAACTGAGATTTGCTTTTGCTTAGAGAATCGCGAACTGAACTGAACTGAACCGCAAACTAGAGGTTTGCGTTTGCTTAGAGAAACGCAAAATGAAGTTTGCGTTGCAAGAATGATACGTGAACTGTAACTTTGCGGGTTGAGACTTTGCGTTGCAGGTATGAAACGCAAACTGTTACTTTGCGGGTGAAAGACTTTGCGGGTGAGAGACTTTGCGGGTGATGCACGAAGACTTGAAGAGAGAAACGCAAACTGATGGTTTGCGTATTAGACTAGAATCGAGAAACTTGAAACTTTGCGTTTCCAAAGAGAACCGCAAACTTGAAAAATTCACTAAAACACGTGTTAGACACGCAAAATATATGAATGACACGCAAATTTATATGAATCACACGCAAACATATATGAATCACATGCAAAGACTATGAATGAGGCGCAAAGCTTATATGAATGAAGCGCAAACTTCACGCTAGATCAACTACAACTTTGAAAATTAACCAAGAAAAGCACACATTGAACTTCGAAAACTTCTTTCTAACAAATTTTATCAAACAATTTCGATTGAAAAACACTAAATCAACACTTTCGAAAAAGAACAGAACGAGAATACGTTTTTCCAGAAAAACACAAAATCACCAAATTGAGAATCAAATCATGTTTTTTATGGAAAACTATGTGAATCAAATACGATCGATTATCATAAACGCAACTAAAGAAATCAAATTCGCACAAATTTAATCAAAAACCTAACCAATTTTGATGAATCAAGCAAAAAACGAGATTTTCTTGAAAAATCAAGAAAATCAATCAAATTTTCTGCTTAATCTACAAAATCAGTATCTAAAAACAAATTCTCTCAATCCTCTCAAGATCTAATACGCTCTGATACCAATTGAGAGTCCAAGAATCTCTAAATCTTTAGAGAGAGAAAGTATGAAGCGCAAAGTGTAATCTGATGTATTGAAATGTAAGTCCAAAGTTTCAAAACAAAGGCTCTAAGGGCACTTAAATATCCCTAGCCTTTATAATACAGAAATGAACATTAAGAATAGTATTGGCTAGAAAATAATTACAATGATTACTATAAAAACATATCTAACAACCCTAAAAAAACATAAAGCCAAAAATTGAAAATCCGGTAATATGACCTCTAAAAATTGAGCCATTTAAAACCTGAATATAAGCAACAATACCAACTATGCATAAATGCTCACCCAAAAAAAAGTAGAATAGGAGTTTACAAAAGAATCTAAAATGGAAACTTATACGACAACCTACTAATCTAGACTATCACAATCCAGATTATGGACGTGTGTCGTTAAGATCACCAAAAAGGGGTTACTACATCCCAAATTCTCCAATCATCTCTCCACCCATAAGTTCGTGCTTCCAAAAGTCGTCGTCACGACAATTAGCACCTACTCAAGAAAGCGACGCCCCGCTATTCTTAGGACCTGCTAAACAATCACAATTCAAGAAGAAGTTTTAGGCTATTTCCTAGTGAGCATTGGTCAAATATAAATAAGAAGACAAAAAATTCTAGAATTGTTCCTTATGAGCTTTGTAAACATATAATTATTCATCTTCCCTTTATCATGGTACATTCGCACACACATCTTGCGATGACGCGGGAGACCCGATTTCCATGAGTGTGACGGAACACAAAAGTAGGTCACACTGTCATGTTCAACAGCCCCACTACGAACCGACGGTCATCCCGTCAATCCTAGATTTAACTCGTTCACGAGAAATTGCAATTAACGGTCGTTGGTCGTTGCCCGACTTAAAGTCCACAACTATTATCCTTTTTGACCCCATGCCTATTTCTTGTGTCATTGAGAATTTCACTATCTCATTGTTTGGAATTAACACAATTACATCTCCAAAACCCATTGTAGTATGGTGTTTGACCCTACACGTAATACATCCATGTTCTATTGAAGTCAATCATTTAAGACACTTTTTGACCAAAGAAGGTACTAAGATTAATATCAAGAAAATGCCGTCATATAATGTTCAACAAATAATTGAAGTTACCCAATCTACATATCATTAATACGATCCAACAATGGCCAAATCTTGATTTGGCCTAATGTCCCTCAGAACCCATCAAGAGTACAGCAGTTTGAAATCATGGATATGTTATCATCATCAAACTCATGGAATCATATTCATACAAATAAAATACTCAAACCTTACACCTTGTCAAAACCCTAATTTCTTCCAAAACTCCCAAAACTAGGGTTTCATACCAAAACTTAGAATGGTTAGGAGAAACAAATAGAAGAGTAAATCTAAGATGTATAACATGTATAGAAATAAATATAGTAGAATGACTCACTAGGTAGGTTTTGGTAACATAAACCCGTAAAGAGAAGGATAAGTGGATGAAGCTTGAGTGAAGACTTGATTATTCCTCTTCTTAAGGAGATGAAAACCCTAATAAATGAACATTAAATGGTTGAGGATCAACCCACCAAGAAGTAAATGAAAAGAGAGGGATGAAGATGAAGTCTTACCAAGGGGGAGCAGAAAATCGGTTCTTGGGAGGTGAAAAGAATCAGATTTAGAAAATAAATGACCAAAACCCCTTTTAAAACCCGTGTGGCAGGCAACGATATTGCCTAAGCGATAGTGGCATTGTCACTATCGCAGGGCATTCTCGCCCCGTATGTACCGTAGCTTTCCAGCTCCGAGCGACTATGACATGGCGATTGTGCCAATGTCAATGTTACTGGTCACACTCGTGCCAATGGTACCGTAAGTACCTTCAACTTGGCGATTGTGACACGGCGACAGTGCCAGTGTCACAATCGCTAGTCACTGCCGCGCCGCGCCCCCAAGGCCTTCCAAACTTTGATTTTTAACCGATTTGACTTAAACGAAAAGAGGAGGTTAACAATTTAGTGTTGTGGATTCTGTCCATCTCTGGCAGTAGCTCTAACTGGTTGGCTTGGATTCCTACATGCTTTGTCACGGTGAATGGCCTAAGGAAACGGGGACTCAACTTTCCGCGCTTCCCAAAACGTTAGTTCCTTTCCACGGGGACACTTTGAGCATCACTCCATCCCCTACTTAAAACTCTATAGGTCGCCTTTTTTTGTCTGCATAACTCTTCTGACGATCTTAGGACACTTTTAATCTATCTCGGATTCCCTTGACCTTATCGGCAGTCTCCTGAACAATTTCGAGACTAGCAAACTGCTTTTATCTCGCTTCAAGCCAGCAAACAGGTATCCTACACTTTCTTCCATAAAGGGCCTTGAACAGGGCCATCCCAATGCTTGAGTGGTAACTGTTGTTGTAGGCGAACTCCATGAGGGGAAGGTGAGAATCACAACTTCCACTAAAGTCTATAACACATGATCGAAGTATGTCTTCAAGCGTCTGAATGGTCCTTTCACTCTGCCCATCAATCTGCGGGTGGTAAGTCGTACTTAATTTCACCCTCGTGCCCAATTCTTTTTGAAGTCTACCCCAAAAGTTGGACGTGAAACGACTGTCTCTATCTGATACAATGGACAACGGCACCCCATGTCTTGATACGACTTCATCAATGTACAACTTTGCTAACTTGTCCAATGGAAGTGTTTCTCGCATGGCTAAAAAGTGAGCACTCTTAGTCAAACGGTCCACGACTAACCAAATGGTATCATGCCCACTTAGGGTCCGTGGCAATTTAGTCACGAAGTCCATGGTGATATGATCCCACTTCCATTCCGGTATTTCCAAGGATTACAGGCTTCCATAGGGTCGTTGATGTTCGACCTTCACTTCCAAGCAAGTTACGCACCGTTCAACGTAGTTCGCTACATCTATCTTCATTACAGGCCACCAGAAATTTAATTTCAGGTCTCTATACATTTTCGTGCTCCCCGGGTGTATAAAGTATTTGGACTTGTGGGCATCCTCTAGAAGTAACTCTCGACTGCCTCCTATTTTGGGTACCCACACTCGACCCTTGAACAACATTACCCCACGACCGTCTTCCATCAACTAGAGGTGTAACTTTCCCATCAATTCACCTGATAGGTTTTCTTCTTTTAACGCCTCTACTTGTGATGCCTTAATCTTCTCAATCAGGCTAGACACCAAGTCTATTCTAGAGTTAACAACCCTAAGGCTACCATTGTACTCTTTCCGACTCAGAGCGTCAGAGACCACATTTGCCTTACCCGGGTGGTAAAGCAGTTCATAATCGTAGTCCTTGAGCAGTTCTAACCACCATCTTTATTGCATGTTCAATTCTTTCTAATCGAAGACATACTTCAAGCTCTAATGATCGGTGAAGAGAGTGCACTTGGTTCCGTAAAGATAATGTCGCCACAACTTTAAAGCGAAGACCACAACCGCCAGTTCCAAGTCGTGGATGGGGTAATTCTTCTCGTGCTCCTTGAGTTGTCTTGATGCATAAGCAATCACCTTTCCCCGTTGCATCAAAACACACCCTAACCCCATCTTAGAGGCATCGTTATAGAACACAAAGTCTTCCATTCCTTCGGGTAAGGAAAGGATTGGTGCTTCACATAACTTCTTCTGCAGCGTTCTAAAAGCTTCCTCTTGAGTTTCGGTCCATACAAACTTTACGTTCTTCTGCGTCAACGCCGTCAAAGTAGATGTGATCTTTGAGAAGTCTTGAATGGATCTTCTATAATAACCTGCTACACCCAAAAATATCCGGATCTCTGACGGGCCCTTGGGCAGTTCCCAATTTATCATGGCTTCGATTTTTGACGGGTCCACCTTTACGCCTTGACGAGTGATTATGTGGCCCAAGAATTGGACCTCCTCCAACCAAAAATCGCAATTCAAAAATTTGGCGTACAATCTTTCCTTCCTTAGTACTTCGAGGACCTCTCGGAGATGTTGTTCGTGTTCCCTTTCATCTTTAGAGTAGACGAGAATATCGTCAATGAACACAATCACCGACTTGTCTATAAAGGGCCGACACACGCGGTTCATCAAGTCCATGAAAACAGTGGAAGCATTGGTCAACCCGAACGGCATCACGAGAAACTCATAATGACCGTAACGCATCCTAAACGCCGTCTTCGAAACGTCTTTGCCTCTCACCTTCACTTGATGGTACCCCGAACGTGGGTCTATCTTGGAAAAACAGCTCGCTCCTTGAAGTTGGTCGAATAAATCATCGATTCTATGTAGTGGATATATGTTCTTGACCGTCGCGTTGTTCAGTTCCTGATAATCGATACACATTCTCATTGTTTCATCCTTCTTCTTCGCAAACAACACCGAGGCTCCCCACGGTGACGAGCTCGGTCACACAAAACCTTTCTCGAGAAGTTCTGGCAATTGAGACATCATTTCTTGCATCTCGGTTGGGGCTAGCCGGTATGGTGCACGCGCTATTGGAGTCGCTCCTGGGATAAGGTCGATTCAAAATTCGACTTGTCGGTCGGGTGGTAGTCCGGGGAGGTCGTCGGGAAAGACGTCGGGGTAATCATGAACTATCCTTACATCTTCCACTCGCTTCTTTTCCAACTTGGCGTCGAGAACATAAGCCAGATATGACGAACAACCCTTTACTAGGAACCTACGTGCCTTTGCCATCGAAATGATTGTGACTGTTAGCGCACAGATCTATTGGATTCAAGATCATCCAATCTGAAGATCGCAATCTGAAGCTAAAGCTGGAAAGTCGACTCTTAATATTAGTCTAAAGTCATTTTGTAATAAAATGTCAAAGTTAGTTTTAGTATTTTTATTATTCCTAAATATCTAAGTTATTAGATATTTTAGGATATTATTTAGAATTAGATATTATGTTAGTTAGTGTGTTGATAAAGGAAGATAACAAAAATCAGACAAAACAAACACTCACGTTTAATGTTCATCAGAGAGAAAAACACAGAGAGATTCAAATGAGAAATCTATCAATCTTGTAATTGTGGTTTGTTAATCAAACAGGTTGGTAAATCATATAGGTGTTTATTTTGATAAGAACTTGATTATATTGTGGAACGACAATTGGTATCAGAGCCTAAATCTGATTCAAAACAAGTTCTAAAAACATCGACTCTGTGTTCTTCATTTCAAAATCATTTTTGAGTTTTAGTGGTTTATTGGAGTTGAAATTGATCAGGTCTTGATCGATTTGTGGTCTAGATCGAGTTGGTGTTGTTTAATATCAGTATAGATCCTCAATTGATTCAAATTTTGTGATTTTGTTGCAAAATTGTTCGAGTTCATCGACACTGTTCCATAGATCAAATCTTCGAAAAGAGTTTATTTTTGAAACCAAAAGCTTGTAATTTGTTCTAGAAGTGTTAGTGGTCAATTTGTTAAAATTTGGGTCTACTAATCGAAGTCTAGATAGGTTAATTTGTGGTTCAAAGTCGATTTTCGAAGCTGCAGGGACGAACTCGCGCAAAGTTCAAGTTTGCGCCAGTTCATAGCAAGGTTTGCGCCAGATTAAGTACTTCAAAGTTCCTCGTGCAAAGTTACTTTTGCGCTATCAGTTAATCGCGCAAAGTTACTTTTGCGCTATCAGTTACTCGCGCAAAGTTCAGGTTTGCGCCATCAACATCTCACGCAAATCTCCATCTTCAAAAGTTTGCGCCATCAGCTTATCGCGCAAAGTTCAAGTTTGCGCCACTAACGTCTAGCGCAAAACTCCATCTTCCAGACTAACTAAAGTTTGCGCTACCTTCACTTCGCGCAAAGTTCTGTTTCGCGCGACCCTCATCTCGCGCAAAATTGCCTTTTACGCCACCTACACCTCGCGCAAAACTCTTTTTCACCAGCCACCTTTAGCGCAAAGTGTGTCTTTTGCGCCAGTACCAGACTTGGTCTTTTTTCAATCTGAATCAATGACTTCAAGAGAAGCTCTAGCTATCGGAACTGACACAAAGCCACCAGTACTCTTCAGGGGAGAGTATGAGCAGTGGAAAGATCGGTTCATGGACTTCATGAAAGACATGATTTGGGAGTATTCATTAGGAAATCTTTAGAAGAAGGAATTATGGCACCTGTTATGAAGACTCGTATGGAGGGTACTCAGGAGATAGATTATCCACTGAGGTATGATGAGCTCGATGGTGATAACCTAAAGAGAGCAAAAGGTGATAGATTAGCAAAGTCTTACATTCTTCAAGGCATTCCTAATGAAATATATGTGAAGATAGACAACTACAAAGCTTCAGGCAAAGAGATGTGGGATCAGCTAGAGAAGATGATGCTAGGTTCAAAAGTTGGAAACCAGCTGAAGATATCCAACTGCCTAAAAAACTATGAAGAATTCAAAGGCAGAGTTGGAGAGTCACTAGCAGGAACATATGACAGATTTGTGACCTTGCTGAATGAATTAAGCAAGAACAAGGTCACTAAATCGCAAATAGAGCTGAATGTCAAATTCCTAAGCATTCTCCAGCCTGAATGGAAGAGGTTTGCCAGACAAATGAAGCAAATCAAGGATCTAAACGAGATTCCACTTCATGAGGTTTATGAAACCCTCAAACAGAATGAAGAAGAGGTGGATGAAATCATGGATGAAAAGAAACAGGCTGAAAAGACAAGTGCTGACTCAATTGCTCTTGTTGTGAAAAAGAAGAAGAACAAGATGATTGTGTCTGAATCAGAAGAAATTGAAAGTGAAGCAAACTCTTACTCGGATGACTGTGAAAAACGGAAACAGGCAATGCTTATGCTGACTAAGGCTTTTCAAAGAAAGTTCTACAAAAAGCCAAGCTCAAACAGTCAAAGGTATTCTTCTGGTCCAAGCAACTATGTTCACAAAGAGAGGATTGAAGGTAAGAGAGTAGAGGAAAGGAGGCTGGAAGAGAGAAGGTATAAAGCTGAAGAAACTAGTCAGTCAGACCCTCCTAAGTGCTACAACTGTGGCAAAATAGGTCACTTTGCCAAAGACTGCCGAAGACCCATAGTCAGAAACTCAGACTACTACAAAACAAAATGCTTCTATCCAAGCAACAAGAGGCTGGAAAGTCATTGATGGCAGAAGATGAGTACTGGCTAGATCATTCAGACCAGGAAGATGAGAATGAAGAGAAGGACGAGACAGCACACATGTGATTAATGGGCAAGCAGGAAACAGAAGCTGAAGCTGATTCCAATGATGAGGAAAATGAGGTATGTGATTTAACTCAATCAGATTTCTTAAATGAAATGCATGCCATGTTGAATAAACTCGAAGAGTTAGAGTCGAAGCTTAAGCATGAAAAGGGTGTTATTCATGAACAAAACCAATCAATACAGAAACTTAGTGAGAATGTTGCTGAGAAGAAAGTATTGATTGAGACAATGCATAAAAACTTTGATAATTGCGCTAAAGAAAAGACTATAATTCTAAAAGAGATAACTGAAACAAATTCTAAATTGAGAAAGAGTGAGTTTGATTTCAAAGAGCTTACGAAAATGTATTCTTCGTGTTCCAAAGAAAACATTTCTTTACTTGCAAAATTAAAAGCATTGGAAGAGAAGTTATACTCATTGGGTCAAACTGAACAAACCATTCATCTAAACAAACCCAAAGAGAATAGAGAGAATTGGGGACTGGGTTATGAGAATCCTCATTACCTTAAAAACGGTATATCTAAAGTGCCTGCACTTTATGATTTTACATTATTAAGACTCTCTCAATGATACCCTGACCTTAAAGTTTTCTGGACTGGACTGTCTAAAGAGGATGAAGCCAAGGAAACCAAAAAACGAAAGATCAAATCCAAATTTCAACTTCCATTTCTTTATGGGAAGTTGAATCAAAGTTATGATTATGTTCAATCAAAATCTCTTTCAAATGATTTCTTTGAGAGTTATTCTGTAAAAGAAATGGAGGCAAAGCCTATTAAAGGTAAACTTTACGTCCCTCCTCTCATTTTGGAAAGTAAAATTTCTGAACTTGAGGAATCTTTATCAGATGAAAGAACTTTGATTGATATTGAATATAAAGTGTTTTCTACTGTGCTTAAGTATTATGTTCTTTCTAAATCAACCAAGGATTCAAAATCTAAAGATATGTTTGGTCTACTTGATGAAGGGTATGATTTTTTAAACTCTGATGGTGTTTTAGATGATTGTTTTGATCAATTTGATTTTAGTGCCAAACTTCCTAACCATTCGTCTTTTGTTGTGAATTCCTTTGGATTATCCAGCATGTTTGAGAAAGGTAAATCATCAACGAAAGTTGATGAAACAGTTTCTGTGAAATCTAAGAATGCTAAAGGTAAGAAGAATAAATCTCAGCATTCACAGAAACCGATCACTACTGGTAAGCCAAAGACGAAACATTCATTTGTTGCTCAACAGTCTAACTCAAAAGTTTCAAATGTTTCAGATCTGAGCAAGAAAAGGCTAGGAGTTAAATCTCAATGGAAACCAAAACAGGAGATTGACGAGACTGTTCTATCTAGTGTTAATTGTAATAAGACTACGACTAGTAAAGATGTTTTGATTGTTGATGTTGCTATTTTGAAACCAAAACTTGTCGTTTCTCGCAAGAAATACTCTATGAAGCAATTATTCCAGTTATCTTTATCTGCTAGAAAGTCTTCATATTATGATAAACATGTTTCTACTTCTTGTCAAGATTCTGATGTTTGGTTTGGCACATATCATGTTCACTCTTATCATACTAATTCTTCAATTGATTCTCAAAAGAAAAGAGGACCCAAATTTCAATGGGTACCAAAATCATGTGCTAACACAGTTGGATCCAAATACAAGTGGATACCAAAGAAAAAGGATGAATCTGTGTTGCAGGCACCAACTGTCAAAGGGGAGTAGGAAGAAGAACATGGCTCTTGAATACAGCAGTTCAATACTTGGACTTAAATGTCAAGACGATGGCTTCTAAGTAAATCAGCTTAGAATCCGTACTTCAACGAAGAATGACTTCTAAACACAACAGTTTAGGACTCATACTTCAATGATCAAAAGACCTTACTCATGTGCTGATATGAGAAGTGTACTCCAATACTCGAATGAGGAAATCAACCATCAAGGGGGAGTACATATTTTTCTGAAATTTTAAATGCATATCTTTTACAAGATGATAATTTTTCTATGCATAATTTTAGGGGGAGTAAAAGACTTATGACTTCTGATTATTTCAGATCAGAACTCGTACTTTCATTGTTTTACTGCTTTTTGTATTTTAATTCAATGTGAATAACGTTACTTTGACTTGACTTTAAGACTTTTGCAGTTTGAGAGACGCTTACATATTCATATCTTTATGACTTTAAGCTTAGCTTCATGAGATGTAAGATCTCACGTAAAGGTATAATCCTTTATCTTCATCTCATATATGGTTGAAAGAAGAACAACTTTCAATCATTGAAAACATGTTCTTAAATGTTCAAACCACTTCCCAAATCTCAAAACGATTTCCTGAATTGGAAGTGTGCCTTTAAATGTTTTCAAGATATAATTTGTACTTTAACTGATATAGTTAAACCATTTTGAGCATCATATGCTTCATAGAAAAACATGGGATTTCATTGTGCTAGGACTTAACACAACTTCTACGGATACACGTTAACCAGTGTTTCCTACCCAAGAGATTAATCCATAGTGATTGAGTGTGAGAAATCAAAAAGAAATGAGTGTGGGTTGTGTGATGAGATATAATGCAAAAGAGAGTTCGGTTAGAAGTAAACTAAATGTTTAAAAGAAAGAGGGTGTGAGAACAGAGTTAAAAGAATATCAGAACTCTGCACCAACTTTTTCTGAGCCGGGCAGCCACAATTCTAATGTTTCACAACTCTTTGGTGAACATTATTGAAACAAGCAACTAGCCCATGCCAACTCTTGATCAAACCTCACCAGCCAATCATTTTCTACTCAAATAGAAAGTGTTTCACATTTTCAAAGGGGACGCAGCACATTTGCTATCAGATTTTCATTTGGAAAATCTGGATATTGAAAATAAGGAAGTCTGCCCCACCTTCGCACTTCACTCATGCACATTGAGTCTGTGTTTAACTTACTGTTGTCTCAGTGGTTTACACAATATTGAGCCTTAAAAGCAATCATCAAGTGCTTAATTCTTTCTATCACTTGCACGAACACACAAGGAATTTGTTTCTTTGTCATAA
Organism: Arctium minus; assembly: GCA_954870635.1. Classification (NCBI taxonomy): domain Eukaryota; kingdom Viridiplantae; phylum Streptophyta; class Magnoliopsida; order Asterales; family Asteraceae; genus Arctium; species Arctium minus. The sequence goes on along the minus strand of OX941081.1, from coordinate 55,545,292 downwards.
CGTTTATAGAAATTACCTTTGTGGTGTTTCGATGATTGAATGGAAGACCTGGGGGAGTGAACATCAAAAAGCTACTTTCCGATGTGTATTCGTTACACACAGTGACTTAGTGTTACTGACAGGCATATTAACTGGTTCATTTGTTGATTCAGGTGTTACACGACTACTTTGTCTGGGTTTGCAAAGATCTGGATGAATATATTTTGAATTGACGAATCAGAGGCTCTGTAAGAAAGACATTTCTTGACATAAAAGTTTTGATGAACTCGTTGTTCTTTTCATCAAAAAGGGGGAGAAGAGCTACACAAGAAATGGGGAACAACACAAGTTTAGAGCAAGTATTCTGAAGACATGCTGATTTGACAGAAATTTTCTTTGAAGATACTTTGCTACAGCATTCTGAGCTAAATCTGAAGATAATTTCTTCCCATCTTCTGCAAGAGAGTTTATCTACGTCTTTTGGGGAGATTGCTACTTGTTGAAGACTAAGAGGGAGATTGCATCTTCTGAGCTGAAAGAGAAGACTGAATTGCTAAATCATTTTAGTAATGATCTTGATCCAAAGGGATAAATTTTAGCGCACAGATCTATTGGATTCAAGATCATCCAATCTGAAGATCGCAATCTGAAGCTAAATCTAGAAAGTCGACTCTTAATATTAGTCTAAACTCGGTTTGTAATAAAATGTCAAAGTTAGTTTTAGTATTTTTATTATTCCTAAATATCTAAGTTATTAGATATTTTAGGATATTATTTAGAATTAGATATTATGTTAGTTAGTGTGTTGAGAAAGGAAGATAACAAAAATCAGACAAAACAAACACTCACGTTTACTATTCATCAGAGAGAAAAACACAGAGAGCTTCAAAATAGAAATCTATCAATCTTGTAATCGTGGTTTGTTAATCAAACAGGTTGGTAAATCATATAGGTGTTTATATTGATAAGAACTAGATTATATTGTGGACCGACAGTGACGTCCCCCTTCCTTCGCTCCCCGTATATAATTACCACATTTTCTTCGGTTGTAGGAATCCGAATTAATTTCTTCGCACAGTGGATTTCCGCATTATTGCTCACAAGCCAATCCATACCTATGACTATGTCAAAACCACCAATTGCCATAGGTAGTAGATCGATTGAAAATTCCGCTCCTTCTATGATGACCTTACAATCCTTGAATACATCACAAACCAAAACTTGACAACCATTAGCTACCTCAACCATTAAATCCTCATCTAAAGTAGTTATACGTACGGTCAAGCGTTGGGAAAAAGAGTCTGACACGAAAGAAAAGTTTGCACCAGAATCAAACAAGATATGCGTGGGTACGGAGTTCACAAGAAACGTACCCGAAACTACATCCGTCGATGCCTTAGATTCCTTAGTCGTCATGCGAAGGGCTCTACCGGTTGCCTTTGGTGAACTGTCTTTCCTCTCTTGATTTTCCCCGGTCTTCAACTTGGGACAGTCCTTAAGGTGATGGACGGGCTCTTTGCATTCATAGCAAGTCGCCCTCTTGATGGGACAATCTTTGATCCTGTGGCAGGCTTCCCACACTTGAAGCAGTCACTCGAGGTGGTACGACATGGACCAAAATGCTCACTCCTACATTTCGGGCACCAAACAGGATCCCGACGAGGTTCGAATATGAGATTCCCAACGAAAGGTCGTGGCTTCTGAGGAGGCCCGGACCGGTTCTCCCACTTTCGCTTCTCGTCGACTTTAGCTTTCTCTTCCTTACCTTGAGCGAGGTCGTCCTCTACCAACTGAGATTCTTTAATGGCTTCTTGAAGTGTGGTCACCCTGGCATTCCTCACAACCGTTTTCATTTCGGGTGGGAGGCCCTTGTGATAAGCCTTGATCTTTGCCTTCTCGTCAGGGAATAGATGACCCATAAAACCTAGTTTCTCTACGAACAACCTGGAATACTTGTCAGTTGATCTATCACCTTTCTTCAGGATCCGAAATTCGTCCTCTATCCGATTCAATGCCCTCTCGTTACAATATTTGTCCAATACCTTCTTCTTGAAGGTTCCCTAGGAGAGTTGAGCCAAAACCGTTGGCTCGAAGGTGGACCGAACTACACTCCACCATTCAAGGGATTCCTCTCTAAACATTCAGGAGGCGAATGTCACCTTTTGTGCTTCCCCGCATTCGCTGGACTCAAAAACCAGCTTTATCTCTTGGAACCACTTCATGTAATCAACTGGGTTTGTCGTCCCTGAGAATTTTGTCGGTTTGCACCCTAGGAATGCCTTTAAGGAGCATCCCCGTTCCCCCGGAGCCCAAAATAGCATTCTTCGCAACTGCCTCCGGCCTTCGATATCCGTCATATCCGTCCTCTAACATCTTTATTAATCTTTCGTCTCTCTTGTCCATGGGTGCATTCATCATTTGCATAAAAATTTCCGTCATTGCATTATGCGGGTCCATCTCCTGGATGACTAGTTCGTAAGTGGCCAAACTCACCCTAGGTATTTGTTCAATCCTTCCCACCAACATCTGAGGGATAGGGGGAGTGGGATAGTGTCCTGCCTTTACGGACCCGGAGCCGTCACACTGATTTCGGGGGCATCCTCGCGATTGGGTGCCCTACTTCGAGTGCTAACCTTCTTGGTCTGCCACACACGCACGAGAATTGAGTAAGGAATATTGTATAAGAATTTGACGCAAAAGAAACGTACTATTACATTCATCAATCGTCATAATTAACATAAAAGAAAGCATGCTTACATAAAACGTATTCATAATAACGTTAGCTATGTGAGATTATGAACATAAAGAATCCTCGTTACCATCGCTACAACTCCTAACTAATGTAATTTTCGTTGACTCTAAGACCGTCCTATCTTAGAAGCCCTACCCAAACCTCACAATCCATAACTTAACTCTACAGCTTAAGTCTAGGCATCTTACGTTCATACCTAGTTCGCTTAAACTAGGGCTCTGATACCAACTTGTAACACCCAAAATAAACATAAGGCCAAAAATTGAAAATCCGGCAATATGACGTCTAAGAATTGAGCCATTTAAAACTTGAATATAAGCAACAATATCAACTATGCATAAATGCTCACCCAAAAAAAAGTAGAATAGGAGTTTACAAAAGAATCTAAAATGGAAACTTTTACGACAACCTACTAATCTAGACTATCACAATCCAGATTATGGACGGGTGTCGTTAAGATCACCAAAAAGGGGTTACTACATCCCAAATTCTCCAATCATCTCTCCACCCATAAGTTCGTGCTTCCAAAAGTCGTCGTCACGACAATTAGCACCTACTCAAGTAAGGGACCCCCCGCTATTCTTAGGACCTACTAAACAATAACAATTCATGAAGAAGTGTTAGGCTATTTCCTAGTGAGCATTGGTCAAATATAAATAACAAGATATAAAATTCTAGAATTGTGCCTTATGAGCTTTGTAAACATATAATTATTCATCTTCCATTTATCATGGTACATTCGCACACACATCTTGCCATAATGGGGGAGATCCGATTTCCATGAGTGTGACGGAACACAAAAGTAGGTCACACTGTCATGTTCAAGAGCCCCACTACGAACCGACGGTCATCCCGTCGATCCTATATTTCACTCGTTCACGAGAAATTGCAATTAACGATCGTTGGCCGTTGCCCGACTTAAAGTCCAAAACTATTATCCTTTTTGACCCCATGCCTATTTCTTGTGTCATTGAGAATTTCACTATCTCATTGTTTGGTATTAACACAATTACATCTCTAAAACCCATTGTAGTATGGTGTTTGACCCTACACGTAATACATCCATGTTCTATTGAAGTCACTCATTCAAGACATTTCTTGACCAAAGAAGGTACTAAGATTAATATCAAGTAATAGCCGTCATATAATGTTCGACAAATAATTGAAGTTACCTAATCTACATATCATTTAATACGATCCAACAATGGCCAAATCTTGATTTGGCCTAATATCCCTCAGAACCCATCAAGAGTACAACATTTAAAATCATGGATATGTTATCATCATCAAACTCATGGAATCATATTCATACAAATAAAATACTCAAACCTTACACCTTGGGTTGTCAAAACCCTAATTTCTTCCAAAACTCCCAAAACTAGGGTTTCATACCAAAACTTAGAATGGTTAGGAGAAACGAATAGAAGAGTAAATCTAAGATGTATAACATGTATAGAAATAAATATAGTAGAATGACTCACTAGGTAGGTTTTGGTAACATAAACCTATAAAGAGAAGGATGAGTGGATGAAGCTTGAGTGAAGACTTGATTATTCCTCTTCTTAAGGAGATATAAACCCGAATAAATGAACATTAAATGGTTGAGGATCAACCCACCAAGAAGTAAATGAAGAGAGAGAGATGAAGATGAAGTCTTACAAAGGAGTAAAAGAAAATCGGTTCTTGGGAGGTGAAATGAATCAGATTTAAAAAATAAATGACCAAATCCCCTTTTAAAACCCGTTTGGTCGCCGACGAGATTTTCCAAGCGATAGTGACATTGTCACTATCACAGGGAATTTTCGCCCTGTATGTACCGTAGCTCTCCAGCCCCAAGCGACTATGACACGGCAATTGTGCCATTGTCAATGTCGCAGGTCACACTCGCGCCAATGGTACCATAAGTACCTTTAAACCAACGATTGTGACACGGCGACAGTGCCAGTGTCACCATCGCTGGTCACTGTCGCATCGTGCCCGCAAGGCCTTCCAAACTTCGATTTTTTTACCAATTTGACTTAAATGAAAAAAGGAGGTTAACAACTTAGTTTTTTTCATAGTCTATGAGGAGAGTTAGAACAGGTGACGAGGGAATTCGGTTGACTTACAAGGTGCCAAAATTCGGGGTGTTACACGATCTCAGTGTTGGAATATACTTGTGCCCACATTGAAGAACATCATACCCACATTTCTGGGTACACGATAATTAGCTACCAAGTTTTTGGCGCCATTGTCGTGGACTAACACGATTTTTTTATTCTGAGATTCTGATTTTTATTCAATCCTGTGTCACTTGTTTCATTTTCAAAGCATTTATCGTGTTGTATGCCACAGCTACAACACGATGAACTTTTACCTCTCGATCTTGAAATCGAAAAAACTTTCAAAATAAGAAGTTGAGGTAGAGGAAATCGACAAAACCCAGGTTTAAATCAAACAATGGAGGAAGCGAAAGCAAATCCACCACCTCCTCCGCCTTTGGAAAAAACGATTAAAATTGCCGATGACAAAGAAAGAGGAATACGGGACTATGCAACACCCAAATTTCATCAACTCAAGTAGGGTATTCTTAGGCCCAACATCACTTCACAAACTTTTGAACCAAAACCGGTGATGCTTCAAATGATCCAAGCAATGGGTTAATTTGGAGGATTACCTTCAGAAGATCCGCACTCTCATTTAAAATCATTTTTAGAAATGATGGATCATTTTCGCATTGCGGGCGTTTCGGTAGAAGCCTTACGGTTAACACTCTTCTCTTATACATTTTGATATAGAGCCAAAGTCTGGCTAAATTCTCAGCCACCTCATTTACTTGATACTTAGACGAGTTCAGCTGAAAATTTACTAAATAAATATTTTCCTCCTACTAGGAATGTAAAATTTAGAAATGAAATTTTGATGTTTCGGCAAGAGGAGGATGAAGCAGTATCAGATGCATGGGAGAGATTTAAAGAACTAGTTAGGAAATGTCCTCACCATGGAATACCTCACTGCATCCAATTAGAAACATTTTATAATGGTCTTTCTAATGCTGCTAAAATCATTCTCGACGCCACGGTCGGCGGTGCTTTTACTTCTAAAACATACAACGAGGGGTTTGACATTTTGGAAAAAGTTGCAAATAATAACACTGATTGGTTAAACCCTCATGCCATTGTTCCTAAAATTGTGTCAGGAGTTAGGGAGATAGATGTCATCACCGCTTTAAATGCACAAATTGTGGCTTTATCTAATTTGGTTAAAAACAAATTGAACGTTAATGGAGAAAAAAATCAAGTACAAGCCATAAACCAATCTTCAAATGACTCTTCTGTATTTTGCAGAGAAAATCAACCTTTTGAGTGTTGTCCAAAAAATCCCACTTCGGTGAACTATGTTGGGAATCAATCTAGAAATAGTTCGTTTTCCCAAATATACAACTCAAATTGGAGAAACCATCCGAACTTCTCGTGGTCTGGAAATCAAGGACTTCAACCCCCCGGGGCAAGTCAGGTCCAAAACCGACCACCAAATCCGCCTGGATTTCATTAAAGTCGACCATAAAATTACCAACATGGATAGTTTTCACAATCACATGCATCTAGACAACAAAATGCATTGAAAATTAATGGTTCAATCGAATCATTGCTTAAAGGTTTCATAAACTAAACCAATGCAACCTAGAGGGGTTTCGAAACCCAACTCGGACAGTTTGTTGTCGAGCTCAAGAACAGACCACAAGGGACACTCCCGAGTGACACTGAGAACCCTAAGGGAATTCACAAAGAGCATGTCAAGGTCGTAAGTATAAAAGATATTGAGAAAATAGATGAGTCTAGGCAAGTTGAAAAATCTTCTCCCACATCCATTTTGCAAAAAGGCACACATCTATTTGATAGCTTGAACTTTCCGGATCTGTTTCCTTCTACTAGTGAAGAAAAAAATCCAGAACCCTTGGCCAAGACAGCAGGTCCTCTCATCCCATGCGTTGTCAAAAGACCAGCTCAATATGTCCACAATTCGCAAACTATGCCTACTCCTGAGAAAAACAAATCAGCACCAGACTTGCGAGACTTGCCTTTTCCTGAGAGATTAAAAACCAAAAATGTGGATGTACAATTCAAAAAGGTTTTGGACATTTTCAAACAACTCCACATTAACATTCATTTGGTAGAAGCTCTCGAGCAAATGCCAAGTTATGTTAAATTTTTGAAAGATATTCTCAATAAAAAAAGAAGGTTGGAAGAATTTGAAACTGTTTCTTTAACCAAGGAATGTAGTGCACTTATTACTTGCAAAATTCCTCCAAAACTAAAGGACCCGGGGAGTTTTACCATCCCGTGCTCCATTGGTGGAAAAGAAGTAGGACATGCTCTATGTGATTTGGGAGCAAGCATAAACCTCATGCCTTTGTCAGTTTTTAAAAAATTAGGAATTGGTGAAGTTCGACCCACCACAGTCACTTTACAACTTACAGGCAGTTCTTTAGCTTATCAAAAAGGGAAAATTGAGGACATTTTGGTCAAAGTTGATAAATTTATCTTTCCGGCCATTTTAGGAAGACCTTTTCTTGCGACTGGTAGAACGCTGATAGATGTGCAAAAAGGAGAACTGAGTGTGAATGACCAGCAAGTGACGTTCAACGTGTTCAAATCCCTTAAGTTTAATGGTGAAATTGAGGATTGTTCTTCTCTAGTGATTTTAGGTGATGATCTAGATTTAAGTGTGATAAGTTGTACTCACAATGAGGACACTGTTGATGACATTTTGGAAGAAGATTTGGTTGAGGTGATAGATGCATTTGAAAAATTAGACTTTAAGGATAGATCGGCCCAAATTCCTTTCTTAATAAAAGCCCCTGATCTAGAATTAAAACCACTTCTGAATCACCTTAAGTATGCTTATCTAATGGGAGAGGATAAATTACTCGTAATTATTTCTTCCAATTTAAGTTGTGAACAAGAAGCGACGTTGATAGAATTGTTGAAAATCCATAAGAAAGTCATTGGATGGACAATAGCCGACATCAAAGGAATGAGTCATTCTCTTTGTCAACATAAGATAATTTTGGAAGACAATAGAGTTGGCAGAGTGCAACCACAACGGAGACTTAACCCCCATCATGAAAGAAGTCGTTTAAAAAAATTAAAATGGCTAGATGCGGGTATTATTTACCCCATATCAAGTAGTGGTTGGGTGAGTCCGGTGTAATGTGCGCCAAAGAAGGGTGGTACCACGGTTATCACCAATGAGAAAAATGAACTTATCCTGACAAGGACTGTCACCGGGTGGAGAATTTGCATGGACTATACACAACTAAATCTAGCCACAAAGAAGGACCATTTTCCTTTGCCCTTTATAGACCAAATGCTAGATAGGTTGGCCGAAAAGGAATTTTATTGATTTTTAGATGGATATTCGGGGTATAGCCAAATTCATATTCCACCTGAAGATCAAGAGAAGACTACCTTCACTTGCCCCTTCGGAACTTTTGCTTTTCGCCGAATGCCATTTGGTCTGTGCAAGGCACCGGCTACATTTCAACGGTGCATTATGTCTATTTTTTCGGACATGATTGAAAAATCCATGGAAGTTTTTATGGATGATTTTTCAGTTATTGGCACGTCATTTGAAAACTGTCTTGAAAATTTGAGAAAGAGTTTGGAAAGATGTGAAAAACACGATTTAATTTTAAACTGGGAGAAATGTCATTTTGTGGTACAAGAAGAAATCGTGTTAGGTCATATGATATCTAAAAAAGGTTTGGAAGTGGATAAAGCTAAGCTTGAAGTAATAATGCAATTACATGAACCCAGTTCAGTTAAAGGCATTAGAAGTTTTTTGGGACAAGCGGGGATTTACAGACGTTTCATAAAAGATTTTTCAAAAATCGCAAAACCCCTTTGCAATTTATTGCATGTCGACCAAGTTTTTGATTTTACTTCCGAGTGTACAAAAGCTTTTGAAACAATCAAATCCGCCCTTGTATCAGCACCCATTGTCTTCGCCCCGGATTGGACCATGCCTTTTGAGGTAGTATGTGACGCTAGCGATTGGGTTGTGGGTGTTGTCTTGGGACAAAAGCCGAATTAAATTTTCCACCCCATTTACTACGCAAGCAAAACTATTATCGAAGCTCAAATAAATTACACAACAACCGAGAAAGAGTTACTCGTCGTAGTATTTGCTTTTGACCGTTTTCGATCCAATTTAATCGGTACAAAAGTCATCGTTCACACCGATCACTCCGCTATTAAATATCTCTTTAACAAAGCCGATGTGAAGCCACGGCTTATTCAGTGGGTCCTTCTTTTACAATAATTCAACCTAGAGATAGTTGATAGGAAGGGAGTTGATAATCAAGTTGTCGATCATTTATCTAGGATTGAGAATAATGTGTCAAGTGGTGGAAATCACGAGATAAAGGAGGTATTTCCGGATGAATAAATTTTGGCTATCCAACATCATTTTGAAAAAGATGTCCCATGGTATGCAGATATCACGAATTATCTTGCTAGCGGAATCAAGCCATACCAAATGAGGGGACAACAATTTATAAGGTTCATCCACGATTGTAAACACTATTTTTGGGACGATCTATTTTTGTATAAACTAGGTACATACCAAGTTTTGATAAAATGCTTCCCAAATTTTATGATGAAAAATATTTTGTGCGATTGTCACGCCTCACCTTACGGTAGTCATTTTGGTGGACAACGTACGGCGGCAAAAATTCTTCAATGCGGTTTCCTTTGGCCCACGTTATTCAATGATGCATTTGAGTTTGTCAAAAGTTGTGACCAATGCCATCGGACCGAAAATTTGTCTAAACGTAATGAAATGCCCCTAAATAATATTTTGAAAGTTGAAGTTTTTGATGTTTGAGGCATCGATTTTATGGGGCCAATTCCGATGTCTTTCAATAATCAATATGTTTTGGTTGCGGTTGAATACGTATCTAAATGGGTAGAAGTCATTGTGTGTCCAAGAAATGATGCCAAAACAGTGATTAACTTTCTTCATAAAAATATTTTTGTTCGATTTGGCATACCCCGAGCTTTAATTAGCGATGAAGGAACGCATTTCATAAAAAACATGATGAGCACTGTTCTTAGCAAATAAAATATCCAACATCGAGTGTCTACGCCATACCATCCTCAAACAAATGGTCTAGCCGAACATTCAAATCGGGAAATTAAATCAATTTCGGAAAAAGTAATCAAGCCCGATAGGAAGGATTGGTCACTCAAGTTGGATGACGCGCTTTGGGCTTACATAACAACTTACAAAACCCCATTGGATATGTCACCGTACAAATTGGTTTTTGGAAAGCCATGTCATTTACCATTGGAACTTGACTATAAAGCTTTTTGAGCAATAAAAGAATTAAATCTATGTGATGATGCTGCCGGAAAAAAGAGAAAGCTTCAATTAAATGAATTATAGGAACTGAGACATCATGCCTACGAAAACGCAAAGATTTATAAAGAAAAAACAAAGTTGTGGCATGATCGTCGAATAAATCAGCAAACTTTTGAGAAAAATCAACAAGTGCTGCTCTTTAATTCGAGATTAAAGTTTTTCCTGGTAAGCTAAAATCACGTCGGTTAGGACCATTTACAATTGTTGATGTCGAAAAATTTGGAACGGTCGGCCTTTGGAATCCACAGGATGGGAGCTCTTTTAAAGTCAACGGTCATAGAGTCAAACATTACATCCCGGATGGAATGTCCATACCCAATGATTTTGCTCCTTGAAAAGAAAATATCTCTCCTTTTGTAAATAAGGTGCAAGTATGGTGTTTCATTTTGCTTTAGGTAATATATATATATATATATATATATATATATATATATATATATATATATATATGTATGTATGTGTGTGTGTGTGTGTAAATATGTAATTAAAAAAAAGTGAAAGCTTAAAAAAATGATATCAGATATATTGTGTTAGATGGAAAGGGATACCAAAAGATTTGAAATCTTTTCCAAAAAAAGGGGTCATCATAAATTCTAAAACGTGATTGGACATTTGGAAGAATAGGGATGGATTCAATAGTAATAATAGTACTAGGTTGTACTATTATGGCAAAAAATAAAATAAACAATACCATTCTTATGGTCGGGAAAGTCAAAATAAAAAGGAAACAAGGCACTTGGCAGGGAATTGAAACCAACCAGGTGGTTTCATTTTTGTTTCCACGGTTTGTTTATTCAAAAAGGCAACTCCTTATTATCCCTTTTTCAAGCTAAAAACCTTTTTTTTACATTTTGGAAACTTCTCATCTTCCCCAAATGGCTATACCTAAGAGAACCATCACCGCTCCTCAACCACCACCAACTCGTCGGAGCCACCGTCTGCGGCAGACACAGACGACATTAACTCTATTACCGCTGGTGAAACAACCACCCAACCACCTGTGGCGCCATCGATTGCACCAATTGACTCCGGTTCCTCCACCGCCATCGTCACTAACGCTGTCGGATCTTCAATCGCCACCACCGACGATGGCCAGGACTAGTCGTCCTGCCAAATGGCGTTCCTCCTCAATTACAACGAGGCTCATGTCGTCCTCACTCGGGTACTTCCACCACCCCTCTTTTACCCGATGAACACCACCACAGAACCCCCTATTTTAGCACCATTTTCACCACCGACAACCACCCCATCACTACTCCCTTACCACCACACCCCCCAGCACCACTAGACCTTTATTCATAACCCTCACAATACCCACCACCACCGTCGCCAAACCACCACCTATATCGGCGATCATTAACCCCGTCGGAGACTATAATAACCACCACTACTTTGCCACTCCAACCACCCCTACTCAAACCACAAACCCTTAGATTTCCCCCTTTCACCACCGATTTGACCTAAACCAAAGTAATGCTTTTGAAGATGAAAGTTTGGGGGATGAAATCCTTTTTGATTTTGAGAACAACCATGATGTGGGAGACCATGATGATTTCCCATTTGAAAAACTTGCAACTCGATCCCCCACTTCCAGTGAAAGCGATGAACTCATGGGGACTCCTACTGCCCCCCGTGGGAAGGCAGTCGCTGAAGAGGAAAATGTGCAGATGCCCACTGTGGACAGGGATGATATGGTCGATGTCGACCTCAAATACATGCCAAGTTCGGCATATTCCTCCACGGATCAGATGAGCCTCAACCCAAAAAGCGGCCAAGACAATTTGTTAAAGAAAAAAGGGATGATGAGGAGGTTGATAGAAAAGGTAAACGGGTGATGCCAAGGCGACGCTCTAAACGCTCCACAAAACCAAAACCGGAGGCATCGGAACAAGAGATAAGTGAAATGTATGAACTCATTCGCACAAATAAAATGCATTATGAGAGAGGCTTCGACCCCAAGATGGTCGAAGTCGTTTTACATGTTAAACATCATCTCATTGAATTAAGATGGAAACATATGGTTACTTCCCCAACGGTGGCCAACATTTCATGGGTACGTGAATTCTACGCCACTTGGAGTGTGTAAGGGGGTAACGTGACTGTTCGGGGACGGGTAATTGATTGGTAGGTCGAGAAGATCAATCGGGTTCTCGGCCTTGGGACCCCATTTTTATGCTCTTTTAACAAACTGGTGAAGGGTTTGAATACCCTGTCTGATGATGATATTTCCATTGTTTTGAACACTCCTGGGCTCGATTGGACAATGGACCGCCGGAAGCCGGTTATTTTGGTCGGCAACCTCAACTCTGAGGCTGCCATTTGGTTCCAATATCTCCGGCACAACATTATCCTCACTATGCATGATAGCACACTTTCTCGGGACAAGTGTTGGTTACTGTATTGTATAATGAAAGAGTTGTCAATATATGTGGGTTCTATTGCACACGCCTCCATTGCTGCTGCTTCGACCCGTACAAGTGGTCGGTTGATTTTTTTGGCTCTTATCACAAAGCTTCTAAAGGCAGCCGAGGTTTCGGTTTATGAGACGGATGAAACTGTATCCGTCAAATGTCCCATAGCGATGGACACTTTGGAACAACGTCAACGGGCCATCCGTGGACATTCCACTACTGAGCAGGTCGCCCCCACAACGCACACTGCAGCCCAACAGGTACCACTAGTGATCCCCACTTCAGCCACAAACGTCGTTGGACCGTCAGCCCCTCCCAAACCTACCTGGCCTTCAAACGGTTGCGGGAGCAAGACATGGTTAACGCTTCTAGCCGGCCAGAATGAAGAGATAATGCTAAAGTTGGATGCGCTTCTTGGGAAATACAACGAGCTCGATGTCCGTCAGATTGGTTTCGAGCGGAAAAGTGAGAAAGTTTGGGTGTATCAACGGGACTGGAATCGGGTGAACCGCAAGTTCTTGGTTGACGAGAATGTCATGTATGCAGCAGGTCTTCCACGTTTCCCGGGAGGGGTCTGCCCTCCTCAAGTCCGTAATGCACATGCAGCTCCTACCGTTCCCACTATTGCAGTCTCCACTGTGACCACCTCGGTGCCCAAAGTGCCCACGGATGTACCAGCCAAGCCCGACACAGATCCTAGCCATCCCGATGTTGAACAAGGTTGAATCATTCTAGTTATTTTATCTCGCCATTGCAAACATTCTTTTGTGTTCCATTTAGGTGTTCTTTTGTTTAAACTATTCCCCACTTTTGGGTACTAACTTTGTGGGTGACTTAATATGTATGCATGGCGTTGATATGTTTTTATTCTTCTCTAGTTAACTTTCCTTTTCAGGTGTCATCTTCATATCATTGATGATTGGTTGGTTATTTAATTAAAAGGATGTAGGTCGTTTTTCCTTATACGCCTTATACACGTTTCCATTTGTTGCCAAGCCTAAACACGTGATATTATTTCTACAACAATGCGGACATTGTCATTGCCAAGTTTGGGGGGAGCATTACAAAGTAGTTATATGATCATCAAAAATTTGTGATCATATTTTAAAAAAAAAGATAAAAAGAAAAAAATTGGTCTTCGAAAAATTGGAAGACGGTCTTCATAAATAAAGGGGAAGACAAGTGTAACCCAATGACCACTAAAATTATTCAAAAAAAACATATCATATGATTTTTTTAGGGGTCAAAAACTACCAAAAAAGGAATCAAATTCAAGAAAAATCAAAATCCTTTTTGTAGTTCACCTCAAGTTTGGGGGAAGTGGGTAGTATATATTTAGCCATAAATACATGTCCAAAATAAAGTCCTACCGATTAGTTGATAACCAATTCTTTTCAACAATGGAAGATGACATAACCAATTCTTTTCAACAATGGAAGATGACACTTTCTTTGAGCTAGAGAAAATATCAACACCGTCCGGGTAATATTCTTTCCTTTTTCTCCATCTCTTCATATTATATTTTTACTTCTATTTTTGTCACTTGAGGACAAGTAACACCTCAAGTTTGGGGGTATGATAACTCTCGTTTTCGAGAGTTATTTGTTGCTATTTTCTAGCCATTTATTCTTATTTTCACCCGCTTTGTTTCCATATTTTTCACTTGTTCAATAATGTTTGCAAAATATGGTGAAATAACCAAATGATTTACTTTTGTTCAAAATTGTCTTTGCTGGAAGATTTGTGGGCATTTTTTGCCCACTGTGGGCACTGTTGTACTTTTGTAGAAGGACGAAGTGGGTGAAAGTCTAGCTTATTTTGAGGAGAGCCGCATAATTTTGATTTGAAGATCCCTGGAGGTTCCTTGTAATCTTGGTGTCCTTTTACCTAATGGATTTTATATCAATATTTATGGATTTCCTTCTATAAATAGCAAGATTTGGGAAGGCTTCAAATATCATCAACCAACATCTCCTTCAACATTTAGCTTAGAAATTTCTCTCAAACTTCAAGCAAGTATTCATTGGCTTGAAGTGTAGTGAAGGATTTATATTTATTGTATTTATTTTTTGCCTTTCAATTCTCCTATTTACTTTCCGTATTTAGTTTATTGTATTTAATTTCCGTACTTACTTTATTACAATTAATTTACGTACTTACTTTATTGCATTTAATTTTCGTAATTTACCTTCTAGCTATATTTGTAGTTTATCTTTATTAATGCAAGTAGTTAACAAGTATTTCTTTATTTATATTATGTCTTTTATTATTATGAACTAAGCACCCTCTTGGGTGTGGGTGTAAACCAACTTGAGACTAGTAGGCAACACTTGGGTGTGGCCATCATTACTAACTCTTAAGCTTGGTCACTTGAGTCGGGACTTCAACTCAACGTGGATAAGTCGGTCACTTTAAAGTGTTAATATTAAATCTTGACCTCGAGATGGGCTGATTCGAAATACGGCTTAAGTGATGCACAAAGATTTGAGAGTCTTTGATAACCACGTAGAGATACGGGTTTTGTATGATTTACTAAGGTACAAACGTCGGTCGGGATTTATATCACAAAGAGATTTGGGTATAAATCCCCATACCGGTAGAACTTGGTTATTTTTATCAACTTAGTTAAATCGGCAAGATTAAGAGTCGGTAATAATGGATGCTTTACGGACACTATGTAGGACCGGTCTATAAAAATCCACTTTTGAGAGATCGGGCTTTTTATAGACATTTGGTACTACAAAGTGTCTGACCGTCTGTTACTACGTCTATCTCAAGGAAAGTTTACACCCATACCCAATCTTTAATTATAAGATACATTTCGCATTATTCCACCATCAAAAAGATAATTTTTCTCACACTCGAAACTTGTGCAAGAAGTTCATAAAAGTCGGTAATTCTCAGTAGTTCAGTCCCTGTGGAAACGATACTTGGTACTTTTACCATTGTATTACTTGTAGCGATCTCAGTGTTGGAATATACTTGTGCCCACATTGAAGAACATCATACCCACATTTCTGGGTACACGGTAATTAGCTATCAGTTACACAGATCGTGCTCCACCAACGTGTGAGTTCTTCGGTGACTAAACCGAGCAAACCTGCGGTAGCCACTGCCATGTTCGATTCCCAACTGCGCGACTTCTCCGGTGAGTTAAACTCGCGACTAAACTCCCGCTAGACTATATTCGGTGTCTTAAAAATGTATATGGGCGAGTTTTCACGCAGGTTTAACCCGCGCCCCAAGTCACGATCAGCTGAATCGTGCGTTTTTTGGATTTTTCGACCGGTTTTCAAAAGGAGGTATAAAAGGGTCTCTTAATTGTCGAGATGAGGGGGAAATTTTTGGAGAATCGGTCACCAACTCGGGAAAAGAAAAAGAAGGCGGTTTCCAGGTTTTGGGAGCATTCTTGGAGTCGAAATTGGGATTTATTCTAGGGTTTCTCCATTGATTTTTCATCTCCACTTGTTGAAATCATTATAAATTTATTTAAATCTCAATAGATGTAATGAGTAACTAGTTCCTTTATTCAAGTAGTAAGTAGGTAAGCACTTGATATGGATGATGTTGAGACTTGATTTGAATTCCATTTCATGTTATTTCGTTTATGTAAAACTTTGAGATTAGATTTTATTTCGTAGTTGGGTTTTCAAATTTGGAAGGATACTTTTTGTCTAACCTAGTCTCGAATTGCTAAATGAAATAGAGAATCCATAATTGTTCTTTATCTCATTGTTGTAGCAAATAATGTCTAGATTGATGGTTTGTTCGATTGTTGGCATTATAAGTTTATATAATTTGGCTTAAGTGGTCGACGTCCAATTATTAGCCAAGAATGATGTTTGTTTGTTCATAATGCAATTAGCAGTTGATTCCAAGTTCGTGATTGGGTTCTACTAGCTAATTAGAGACTAGTTTATGAGCTTCTTGTGTTAGCTGACCCTTAAAGCAATTACTACATTGATGCGTATCATTGTTTAAATCATTCTGAATTGATATGAAATGTGCTCAATGTATTAGTCTATGATGCATCGTCCAATAAAAAGTGTGTCCGCTCATAACTAGAACTCATCTTATCAATATTTTCTAAAGTTTTTGAATTGTTTTTTTTTTGAATGCTTAGCTTAATTACCAACCATCCACCCTCCTTCTTCTCATATAATGTTTACGATGAATTTGCACGTGATTACATATTGGACTCACGGTTAACACCGAGTCCCTGAGTAGACAATTGTACTTACCATTATCATAATATGTTGTGGTTTAGAGGTAATGGGATTAATTATATAAATATTAATATTTGTCGGACTCGACAGTCGACACCCGTTAGAATCTGAAAAAATTGGAATGATGAATTCTGTTAACCAAATTCCATTTGGGTATTTGGCATTGGTTTGTATGTGGAATTGAACTGAATTTCTTAAATTACGTCGTTTACAGATTTTATCGTTGTTCCATTCCTAGCTTTTTTTAGGACAAAACTACCTAAAAAAACCCTAGTCTACAATATACATGATCAATACCCCCACCCCACAGCTACCACCACCATTGTTGCCACCCCACCGTCACTTTTGCCTCCACCGCCACCACTGCGGCGCCTAGCCACCACCGCCTATGGTCGTCGTTGACACCGCCTCTACCACCACCATAACTACTGCCAATTAGTATCATTATATGGTATTTATCATTTAAGCAAGAGAGTATGAAAATGACATAAAGGGATATTTTGGTCACTTATATCATTTCATTCAAACTCCGAAACTACTTTCCAACAACCAACAATTCCCATGGAGATATTCCAATTCAATTCCTACCAACCAAATGCATGGTCAAATTACAATAAATTTCATCCCAATTCCAACATATTCCATTCTACAAACGAAAAGACCCCTTCGGGTTTTGGTCCTCAACAAAGTTTAACATGGCGACAACATTAATTTTCTACTCTGTTGTCGAAATTTTTTGTTCTTTTGTGTATCTTACAAAAAATGATTTATTTGCGGTGCTTCTTATTTGAATTTGTAGGGGATTACCATGTTTAAGAAACAACTTGTCCAAATCGACAAAGCTCACATTGAGGAAGGGTTCCCTTTCCTCTGAAGTTATGTCCTATAACTTCAAATCTGTAATTTTAATTGCCATCACAAATGCTAAAATGCATGCATGAAAATGAATATTAAAATGATGTTAAATGATGGTGGAGATAAGATCTTTGTTGGATGTTTTGAAAGTCAAACATCAAATTGATGGTCAACAAAGGAGGCATCAAAGGAGCTTGCAAACAGTATGTAATGCGACTCTCACGTGGCTATACTCGCTTGACACTCGCCTTTGTCTCTGTTCTATTTTTCACATGAAGGAAGCGGGCGACTTCCATCCGGCTTTAGCCGCTGAGAAAGTCGCCCAGTGGTGATGAGAAGTTTTTAGCGGTTCCAGCCGTACTCCAAGAGGTGTGTTCTCCAAAAATCAGATTGATAAAATTCCCCCAACAAAATATACACATACTAGATTAGTTTTAATCTATAAAATTCTTCATTGTTTTCTCCTTTTCTCAAGCATTGTAACATCGTCCATTATAGTGGACTTCTCGGTGGTCTTCTCCGCCCGTGGTTTTTCCCGTTTTGGGTTTTCCACGTAAATTCAGTGTCATTTTTCTCTCTTATTTTATTCCGTCAAGTTTTCGATTATTATTTTGTAGTTGATTATTATTCCATTGAGAGATTCGAGTTTATCGTTTCCGCATTACAAACTCGTTTTTAGTTTATTTTGGATCTTGGGTTGATTTCGATTAAGTTTCTACTCGATTCGATCTTGTTTTGTGGGGTTCGATCGAGTGTGGTGTGATCGAAATTTGCAAAAAGTGGTATCAGAGCTCTCGGGTTTTGTCGATAAACTTCGTTTTGTGATTTCTCAATTGGGTTTTGTTCGATATGTCGACCATGAAGATCGATTTGTCGTTGCTTGATAGGAACACCCGGTTTCCTCTATGGAAGATTAAGATGAGTGACATATTGATACAAATGGGTTTACATTGGTGTATTGAGGGTCGTGATGCGATGCCTGCAGCGTGGAACGAGGAGTTGAAGGATTATAACGATTTGAGAGCGATATCTCAAATTCGCCAACACTTGTCAAACGATGTTCTACAAGATGTGTGTGACGAGACTACTATGGCTGGAATGTGGGCGAAGTTAGAAAATTTGTTGATGACCAAGAGTTTACCTAACAAACTCCACATGAAACAAAGGCTATATACTCATCGATTATAGCAGGGTGGCTCCATTATCGAACACATCTCAACGTTCAAGAAGATTGTTGAAGATTTGAAGAACTTGAATGTGTCGTACGATGAGGAAGACTTAGGTTTGATTCTCTTGTGTTCGTTGCCACTGTCATTCGCTAACTTCATGCATACCATTATTTATAGCCGAGATTCGTTGTCGTTTGAGGAGGTCTATGCATCTTTGAATTCAAAGAACAAGATGAAGCAGATTGCTAATGTTACTAAGGCAGCTGAAGGCCTTAGTATAAGAGGGAGACAGTTGGAGATAGATTTCAAGAGCCCGGGGAGATCAAGGTCGAAATCCAATGTCAAGAGAAAGTTTTGCAACTTTTGTAAGAAGAAGGGTCACGTAATTGATGAGTGCTACAAGCTACAGAACAAAAACAAAGACAAAGGAAAGGGTCTTCTAGCCAATCTCACGCGGATGTAGCCGAAGATGATACGGGTGATTTGATGGTCGTGACGGATGACGTGAATGTTACACCACCCGAGTGGATTATTGACTTAGGATATACCTACCACATGTGCCCAAACCGTGACTGGTTTTCCACTTATGAGCCTTGCCCGGGGTCGGTTCGGGTTGGGAATGGTGCTTTGAGCAAGATAGTGGGTCAAGGTAATGTCCGAATCAAGATGTACGATGGGGTCATCTGAACTTTGGGTAACGTTAGACATGTACCCGAGCTTAAAAGAAACTTGATTTTACTTAGTAGTCTTGACATCAAAGGCTACAAGTTCATCGGTGAAGGTGGAGTTATCAAAGTGGTTAGAGGTAATCTTGTCTATTTGGAGGGCACTAGGCAAAGTGCGGATTTGTATGTTCTGACGGGCACTACCATCATGGGAGATGCTCAGGTAGCTTCATCGACTCTTTCTAATGTTGATAAAACAAAGTTGTGGCACATGAGACTCGGCATATGAGTGAAGACGGTATGATGGAGTTGAGCAAAAGGAAGCTTTTGGGTAGCCAAGCAATCGAGAAGCTCCCATTCTGTGAGCATTGTGTATATGGGAAGCAAAAGAAGGTGTCATTCTCGAGCTCAACTCATACAACCAAGGCGATTCTCGAGTACGTGCATTCGGACCTATGGGGACCGGCGAGAGTCCCGTCGCATGGTGGTGTTGTTTACATGTTGACGATTATCGACGACTACTCGCGTAAGGTATGGGCTTATTTCTTGAAACATTAAAATGATGTGTTTGCTACCTTCCGTGATTGGAAGACGATGATATAAAATCAAACCGACAAGCATGTCAAATATCTCCGGACCGATAATGGTCTAGAGTTTTGTTCGACGGAGTTTAATGCCTTTTGTACTAGTCAAGGCATTACTAGACACCATTCGGTGGTTCACACTCCCCAACAAAATGGTGTGGTGGAACGCATGAACCGAACGATCATGGAAAAGGTTCGGTGTATGTTGTCAAACTCTGGTTTGGCAAAAGCGTTTTGGGCCGAAGCCGCATCAACAACTTGTTACATTATTAATCGTTCTCCTTCATATGCCCTTGACAAAAAGACACCTATTGTGGTGTGGTCGGGCAAACCTGCTAATTATTCTGACTTGAAGGTATTTGGATGTCCCGCTTATGCCAAAGTGGACAATGGTAAACTTGAGCCGAGAGCCATTAAATGTGTTTTTCTGGGTTTCAAAGCCGGTGTAAAAGGTTTCAGGTTATGGTGTCCGGAGACTCGGAAGACCATCGTGAGTAGGGATGTCACTTTTGATGAAAGCTCGATGTTGTGCAATCCTTCCGTTTCTGATCAGCCGAAGGTAGATGTTTCTGGTTCTTCTGAGGGATCTCGAGTGGAGGTGGAGCTACCAGTTGGTGCTAAGACGACGCCTTCTACTGTCTCACAGTCGTCTACGCCTTCGTTGTCTGATGGTGAGGGTAGGGTGCTGCTAATTCGCCACCATCCGAGCCACAACCTTGCATTTCCAGGGACCGGGTCGAAGACAGATAGTCCGTCCTGCACGGTTTGCTGAAGTTAAGGTGGTAGCTTGTGCGTTTAGTGTTGCTTTCGAGATGGAGTTGGTTGAGGAGCCATCTACGTATAGTGAAGCGGTTGATTATGAAGATTCTAGAAAGTGGATTGTGGAAATGCATGATGAGATGGAGTCCCTACACAAAAATGGTACTTAGGAGCTCGTTCCTCATCCCAAAGGTAAAAAGGCGATAAAGTGCAAATGGATCTACAAGAAGAAGGAAGGGATATCGGATGTAGAGCCTCCCAGATATAAGGCTCGGCTTGTGGCGAAGGGATTTAGTCATATTCCAGGTATTGATTTCACGGATATTTTTTCACCTGTAGTCAAGCATTCTTCTATTCGTGCATTATTGAGCATTGTAGCTTTGCATGATCTTGAGCTTGAGCAGTTAGATGTTAAAACTGCATTTCTACATGGTGAGTTGGAGGAAGACATTTACATGGATCAACCTCAAGGATTTGTGAGTG
Organism: Arctium minus; assembly: GCA_954870635.1. NCBI lineage: Eukaryota > Viridiplantae > Streptophyta > Magnoliopsida > Asterales > Asteraceae > Arctium > Arctium minus. Next base: position 55,524,005 of record OX941081.1, on the reverse strand, counting down.
TTGGTCAAGAGGATTTGGTTTGTCGGCTAAAGAAGTCGTTATATGGGCTAAAGCAATCGCCAAGGCAATGGTACAAAAGGTTCGATACCTTTATGACTTCACATGGTTTCTCACGTTGTTTATATGACAGTTGTGTTTATATAAGTACATGTGAAGATGGTTCATTTGTCTACCTATTGCTATATGTGGACGATATGCTCATAGCTTTAAAGAACAAGGAAGACATCCAAGAGGTCAAGGATCAATTAAATTCGGAGTTTGAAATGAAGGACTTGGGAAAGCTCGAAAAATTCTTGGCATGGAGATTTCTAGAGACCGAAAGGCGGGAACTTTGACACTTAGTCAAAGGAGCTATATCGAGAAGATATTGAAGAGATTCAACATGGATGGCGCCAAAACGGTAAATATTCCTATTGCTGCTCATTTCAAATTATCTGCTCGTCAATGCCCCACTTCTGATGAAAAAAAAATATATGTCTCGGGTTCCTTACTCTAGTGTGGTTGGGTCATTGATGTACGTGATGATTTGTACGAGACTGGACTTAGCCGATGTTGTGAGCATGGTGAGTCGTTATATGGCTAATCCGGGTAAAGAGCACTGGAAGGCGGTTCAGTGGGTTCTACGGTACCTATCGGGTACTAGAAACCATTGCTTGTGTTTCGGGACTTCAAAAGACGGTGTTCAAGGGTATGTTGATTCTGACTATGGTGGAGATATGGATGACCGACGCTCTCTTACCGGGTATGTTCTCACTATGGGGTCATGTGCCATCAGTTGGAAGGTCGTTCTTCAACCGACGGTTGCTCTTTCTACAACTGAGGCCGAATACATGGCCGTTACCGAGGGTTTTAAAGAGGCGATGTGGCTTAAAGGCTTGTTCAATAGCCTTAGCAGTGATGAGCTCACGGTGGACTCTGTATTCTGTGATAATCAGAGTGTTATCTTCTTGACGAAGGATCAGATGTTTCACGAGCGCACAAAGCATATTGATGTGCGATTTCATTTTATAAGAGAGGTCATTGCTAAAGGAGACTTCAAAGTGAGGAAGGTTTCCACTCACGTTAATCCAGCCGATATGATAACTAAAGTTCTTCTGACGGCTAAGTTTGGTTTGTTTACAAACTTGGTCGGAATCCATGGTTTGGAGTAGCCCGTGAAGGGCTGGCGGATGAGGTATGTGCTTGTTAATCCACTTTCGAGAAGTCGTTTCTAATTTCACTATTTTCGTCTTGATGATATGTTTTGAAGCTTGTATTGGAGCTATGTTTCATGAAGAAAAATGTTTGTTAGGATGATGCCTTTTTGAAGTCAAAAGGTGGAGATTGTAATTTTGTTTGCCATCACAAATGCTAAAATGCATGCATGAAAATGAATATTAAAATGATGTTAAATGATGGTGGAGATAAGATTGTTGCCAGATGTTTTGAAAGTCAAACATCAAATTGATGGTCAACAAAGGAGGCATCAAAGGAGCTTGCAAACAGTATGTAATGCGACTCTCACGTGGTTATACTCGCATGACACTCGCCTTTGTCTCTGTTCTATTTTTCACATGAAGGAAGCGGGCGACTTTCATGCCGCTTGAGAAAGTCGCCCAATGGTGATGAGCAGTTTTTAGCGGTTCCAGCCGTACTCCAAGAGGTGTGTTCTGCAAAAATCAGATTGATAAAATTCTCCCAACGAAATATACACATACTAGATTAGTTTTAATCTGTAAAATTCTTCATCGTTTTCTCCTTTTCTCAAGCATTGTAACATCGTCGATTATAGTGGACTTCTCGGTGGTCTCCTCCGCCCGTGGTTTTTCCCGTTTTGGGTTTTCCACATAAATCCGGTGTCGTTTTTCTCTCTTATTTTATTCCGTCAAGTTTTCGATTATTATTTTGTGGTTGATTATTATTCCGTTGAGAGATTCGAGTTTATCGTTTCCACATTACAAACTCGTTTTTAGTTTATTTTGGATCTTGGGTTGATTTCGATTAAGTTTCTACTCGATTCGATCTCATTTTGTGGGGTTCGATCGAGTGTGATGTGATCGGAATTTGCAACAAAATGTCCATAAACATTGCAACAACAACTTTGATTTCGGAAAGCTTTTATATTAGAATTACCAAATATAATCGTGGTTTAACTTTTGTTTATACGATGTTTTTAGTGGTATGTTACCATGCTTCGGGGAGGCTATGATCAATAAACTAGTACAATAATTTGATTCTTGGTGGGTGTCTTTTTGTATGGTGTTGTCCAATGAGCCCCTCTTACTTACATTCATTCATGTAGACCAACTCCATGTAGATTTTGAAATTCTCATGTCAATTGATCTTTGTTTAAACATATTCATGGCCATGTTTTTGACTTGGATCAATTACAACTACCCACATTCATATCACTCATCCTTGTTGAATCACAATCAAGATCCACTACTTTTCAAATTTGAATCGACATAGATGATAGGAATACATGATAGTTTAATGTAGTTATATCATTTCTCACTACAAAACAAACAATTTCTATCAAATTTTCTATCTAGGTCGTAACTCATATTTGACACTCGAAAGTCAAACACAAACTCTTCTATGGGACTAAACAAGAACCATACCTGTTTTTTCTCACAAGACTGGAAAATCGCGACATTTGGGTCTGCTCTTGATCATGGGTTATTATGGACCGATTCTTTTTATGCTTTTACCACTTCCTGCAAGTGTTGGGAGTGACTTTTACCAGGGGGGATGAAAATCAGATCTTCCCAACCCGAATTTTTCTCACTCATCTGCCATCCAAACCATATATAATGTTATTTTTTTGCTAAATAATCGTATACTACAGCAAAAAATGAATTGGGACACATGAAATGCGTAATACCTCCATTTTCTTCAGAACGTCTTCCAGACTTCCGACCTGCAAGAGGAATAGAACTAGCATTCTCAGTACAAAACAGAGGAGATCTTGGAATGATCAAACAAACAAACAAACAATATTATAGGTTTAGAATTCAAGTAACTACATATTTTAGCATGAAAAAATCAGATATGTAAAACCTTTGATTCATCAAGAACTCGTTCAATATGATGAATTTAATAAGAAGGTACACTACAGGCCGGAGATTTCCATTTATATATAAGAAATATAAAATGTAAAAAGGGTTTGCAATACCATGATATGTTGCGAGATTCCTGGTCCTCTTGGACCACGTGGAACCATTAACAATTCTTTCTCGATATCCTCCTGATTGTGCAACAAGCATACATTCAAGTTCCAATTAGTAAAGCATTTTTAACCAAATCTCCATCTCACCAGTGGTGGGTTGTTAGAAAATTCAAATACAAACCTTACGAAAGTATATAGGGCAGTAACGTTTGTTTCTCTTCTTTATAACCAGGAGGTCCGACTATGCAAAGAAACAAAAAAAAAACATAAGTGTATCGGAAAAGCAATAACCCAGATCCAGGATAGTTTTGTACACACATCATCTAATTCAGATCCGGCAACAATTGAAATAAGTAAAGAATGAAAGAAAATGTTGGCATATGAACAAGGATTTAAGTATTTCAACTGTTTATATTCATTATATCTTCAATGCATATTTTCATGTTTTAATAACATATAGAAACTGAGTAATACCATATAAAAAGCCCAATGTTACAAGAAATAATGCTATAAAAATGAAAACTCAGCCCTGATTTTGCATCATCCACAAGTGGGCATGTTTTGTGTAGTTAAAACTGTTTGGCTGAATTTGTTTTCTTGTGCATTAGATTGAACCTTACTTTGAAAGAGTTGGTGCGATGTGAAAAAGTGTTGTTTATAACAGCATTGCCACCTTAGAGACAGATCTCACTAGATTACAGATAAGTAATTTCACATACCTGAAAAATAGGGACTCCATCAAACCCACTCTTGGTAGCAGAAGACTTTAGCTATAAACATGACAACAAGATCTACTCAGAATTAGAATATCAAGATCAAAATCAGTAGCAAGTCGAATATTAATGGAATACATTTTATCCCAAGAACAGACAATAAGCGAACACTGTATATGCTAAATGATGTTAGTAACGCAAAAAATTGAGTGTTAACTCAGGTGTGATCTTTAAAACCATGGGGTTTTAGTTCGTGTACCTTGTTGATATATGTGGCCTTGTGGGTATTAGACTTTTGTGACTATAAAACAACTGTGTTTTCATGTATATCAATGGAAAAATAAAGAATACCACCATTTTATTCACGATCCTACTCCAATATCATAGAAAAGAATGCCATTGTAAATTACATGATGATACTGATTATTGACTGCCACTGCATTTTGACTAGAATGGCTAAATGATAACCGATTCATGATTCACAACAAACTCTGGAAATAAGATTGATTTATTGTCTACAACATCGTTATTTTTCTTTTATTCTTCTCCTGATATTTGAAAGTAGATGAACTATAGGGACATCTCCATGAAAAGGTCTTCATGACCTGCCTGCTCTACGTAGAAAGTTAAAAAATACAAATACAAATAAAAGAAAAGATGTAAACAATTAGACCCTTGGCATTGGTGTAATCTAATTAGTCAAAAATAAGTCCGTAAATGTAAAGCACCAACCTCCATTGCATTCTTAAGTTGAACAGGATCGGGCAAAAATCGAAATGCAATTCCTTCAACCTTCAACAAATAAACCTGGATATAAAAAAATGGATACAATATCAGGAATTGAACATTAAATGTAATAGAGATGGTGCTCATTACGCTAACTAATAAAAATGATACCAAGTGCACTCTAATACAACAAGAAGGAAAATTATACATGTTTACTACCTAAGGCTTAGAGATAGTCCCCAAGATAAAGCAACAATATGATCCCCCCACATAAAGCAAATGAGGTGCACCTATTAACTAAGATACAGATAAATTTCCATACTGTGACAGAATACAATACCGAAATTAAGCACTTCATTCAAAGTTAATCAGAAAACTTCATCGATGTAAGGTAAAAGCATGCATGCTACATATATCCTGAACAACATCCCTTTTATTAGTCCAAGATCCAAATACCAAAAAAGAAACAGATAACCAAGCCTTAGCCTCTGCTTATGATTCAGCCAAGCTGTACCCATTTACCAACAAAAAACATAAATTTTTGCTTCAGCATAAGCATGCTTTTTCTCCACACAACTCCAAAGTCATCTATTATGCACACTTCGTTCTAATTAGAAACAGAAAATACAACGACAAGTAATAATGCATGCTTCAGCACTCTAGCAATAGAACTAAAAGAATTATTATCACGTGCAGATTTATCAATATAGAAAAGTTCAGATGCAAACCTGTTTTCCATTGTGAACCAAGGGACAAAGAAGAGTGTGACACATGTCCCCATTTGTCCCCATTCATCATGAAATAATGAGTGTGAATTTTTTACATCATTCATGATGAATGATACAACATTCATGATGAATGATACCGTGAATGTCTAGGACACATGGCACCCTCTCCTTTATCCCATGGTTCACAACGGAATAGAAGTTTGCAACTGAACCTGTCCCATAAACATACTAATCAAATAATTCCTAAAAGTGAATGGGGCCTATGCCGTCACAAAAATGGCCCTCAAAATTACTTTTTAATCACCAAAATAGCCTATCTACAAATAGCGGTTATGCGGCCGCTTTTTTGCGTTAAAAATGCGACCATTTAGCGGTTAATAGTGTCGCTAATTGCGGGACCGCTATTTGACCACCGTTATTTGTCTTATGACCGCGAACCGCGATAGCACCGCTATAGCGGCGCAATTAACAGCATAAAATGGGGCTCAAGTTGTATGTATCAGACAGTTAGACCGTCCTCAGACCTGATGAAACAAGTAGTCAGTCGAGTTAATGGCACTAAAATTTTTACCAATTCCCTTGTGCTCTTAAATGCCTATCTCGAGACTTATTACTGCATTAGGTTGAAGTCTTCAGCTTTACTTACATAACTCATTCATTCTACCAGTACCATGAAAAGTATCGAAATGACTGCCAACCCTTGTATTTACTAGCTATATTTGAATAAAAAATGACTGCATGAGTCTAGCATTACTCCTAATCAGAATCCAATGATACAGATGTTCACATGCTTTAATCTAACTTTTTGTATAAATACCTGTTCACTGACATTGAATTACGCCAATTCCTTAAGAATCCCAAAACTAGCAAATATCACCTCTCACTTTTTTATATAAATATCCAAGAAAAAGCTAACCCTTTTCAAATGCAATATTAAGATGGATTTTGTGGCCAATTTACTGCCAACATCCTTCAATTTGGAGTACTTGTACAATGATTAATGTGATTATTATGTTTTCTCAAAAAGTCTAGAATCCAGTCAATCCACAACAATTTTACTATTCAAATAGTTCATTATTCACCATCAAAGTGAAGCACAGCTCTTTTGTTTGATCAAATTTTGAGAAAATATTCATCCATTGCCATCAAAATAAACATCTAAAGAGCAAACATGAACCAAATTTAAACTATGCAACTTTGATTAACTTGAACGCCCAAGATTCCAAGATAATCACCTGGTCAAGTGCAATAGGTACAACCTTTGCCCGACCTCTCAGCTCCCCTTTCCTTAATCGAACCTGCAATTCAAATGTACATATACGATGAACATATATAACACCATACTCGCACACACACACATACACGATGCTCGTACCTGAGCGAGAAATGCTTCAGCGTCTTCTTTACGAAAACAAAGCAATCCAATTGATTTGAGTCCATTAGGATCAGAAATTAACACGAATTCATTGTCGGAATTGCTGACTGTGTACAACTCGGTTCCGGCGAGCGTCTTGGACACATGATCAGAGCTTAAAGCCATATCAAACACATGTTTCCCCCCGCGAAGATTGTTGTCATCTTGGTGTTGCTGTGACTGTGACTGTGACAACGAAGCAAAAGGTAATGATGAAGGCTGGAGGTTATGTGAGGGAAATGGGAAAAGATTTTTGGCAACTTCCCGGCGTGTTTGATCGAGACGGGCGGCGATATCGGAGCCGAGGCGGAGGAAATGGTGGTGGAAGAAGGCGAAGGGATTGGGTGTTGCAGAGGAAGAGGGGTTTGGAGACCCCATTACCGAGAACAAAAAGGGAGAAATGAAGGAGGAATTGAGTTGCTTCTATTCCAATATTTCATTGTGGGCCTTCATGGTCCGGCCCAATTATGTTGCTATCAATGATTTGGGCTTTTCTTATTTGAAAATAACATTTGATAAAAACTCAAACCAATAGGTTTGAATTAATTGATTTGTGAGGTTGGACTTCCGGATTCTAAGGGGTTCGTTAACCAAACCCTTACTGGATAAGTGTTTACTATCATTTAACTTATTGGATAACATTTGCGGTCATTAAAATAGTAAGCATCTTTTACCCGGTAAGTATTTACCGGGTAAGACTTCTCCATTACTTAGCAGGTAAAATTCTCAATCCTTACTATGTCTCTTACTGTGTAAGATTCTCAATTCTTGTCATGTTCACCGGTAATGTAAGTGACACTCGGTAAGTGTTTGGTAAACAACCTTTAAGTGTACTACTACTACTCTAAACCCTTGTGACGATGATGATGAACTATCGAATGATTCAACGTTATATCATATCATGGTCTGCAAACTCATTTTACTCCTTATTAGTCACCTAAATGTTTCCTTCGTGATCAACTCAATGGTTCAATCAATTTGTGCAACTACAAGCAATAATTTTACATGGGTTATTTGAATATGTAAAAGAAACATGGATTCGATCACGTATTGTGATAGTTATACTTGACGATGAATTTCGACATATGTTGTATATTTCTTTGTGATTTTCTTGTTTGTAGGCAAACAAACAAATATCTTATAACAATCTTATGTTAAAGAAGGGTATTACTGAATCTCACATTATGGTATAGCTTTATCTTTGTCTTGTTAGTTACTCATGGTTAGCCAGAAGATAGTTAAAGCTTGAGTATCCATGCATTATGAAAGGACATACTTATGACTACCTTTGCAAAAGGGAAAAGAAGAGGTATGGAATGGAAAAGGGAAGTTCAAAGAAGGGTGGTTATTAAGTAGATGAGGACAAAGATGCAATTGAAGGTTTAGGTGATGACACTAGAAGACACATAGGGATGGTGTTACAAAAATCATACCAAACTAGAAAAAAAAGTGAATCAAAGTTTGAGTGAGCACTTGTATTGGACACAACATCCTCTAAACATATTATTTGTCAACTGACACGTTTGTTTCCTAATATACAACAACTCTAAGTATAATCGAATTCTATCAGACTTTACATTCAAGCCTATACTTCGAGTTCTCTGTATTATGTGTATAATTTGTATGTTTCTTTGTTTTATTTTTTTTAGAATTTTGAGAAACAATCTTCACAAGTAGCATATAAGACCAGTTACAATCATAATGAAAATAAATTCATTTACTGTAACCTTCGCTTATCATGGAAACTAAAAGGTTAAAGATCTTAACCCTTCAATTCCCCGTTCACCTTTAGTTTTACTAACAATGGGAATTGTTATAGATGTCACAGAACATAACTCTCAAGTTTAGTGGTTGAACCTTGCAAATGATACGTAGTTGTTGTCCGTTGAACCATCCCTTGTGAAGTATATTTAATTTACTCGTAGACCCGTATATGTGATGAAACACCCTCAAATCTGGAAAGGGCGACTATTTTAAAAGTTTCTTATAATACATCGAATAAAGGATAAATCCCTTTCTATAAATCCATACTTGGATTACCTCGAATAGCAAACCTAGATTTAACATTAACAAAATGATAAATCAAGTCTTAGATAAACTAGATTAAGATCGATTATTACTAAAACCCAATAACAGTCGCTATCTCCAAATACAAAAGACATCATCAAATAGCTAAATCCTTCTCGTGCCTCTAAGTCGCACTCACTTCACCACGGTTCGCTAGTACCAAACCCCAACAAGGACTTGATGCATATGTTGTAACACCCGGAAATCTACTCGTAGGTAATCTCAAATCCTAAACCTTACCCTCTCATAATTTTTGTTAATAGTCCCCTAAAATGATAAATGGTTTAACCCCTAATGACCCCTACTTAACTTTGACTATTATGGATAGAAAGTTTGCAATTTCCAGCAGCTAGTGAGAGTCTAGCGATAGTGACCGACGACTATGACACTGGTCATAGTCGCCATGGCAATGTCGCGGTGGGGGATAGGGTTGCGGTACAACCTCGACGAGAATGACCTGCGATTGTGACATGGGCATTATCGCCTGGAAGATACCGAGAGGGGGTGGACTTTGACGATAATGCTCGCGACAATGCCCTTGTGGCAAAGTCGCTGGGCAATGTCGCCCGTGAGGTGTTGCCTGCTATTTTAAAACCCAAACTGATACCTCATTTCCACACTTCTCATCTAAAAAATGAGAGAGAACCTTTGTGAGCGATTATTGAGTAAACCAAGCACCATACGCATTTATTTCTAGGGTTTGGTTGGTGTATCTATTTAATGATCATCAAAGCTCCTTCCAAGACCATTTATTGAAGATTTTCATCAAGATCATCAATCTTCTCAACCAAAGCTTCATCCATCTTCATCTAGGGTTTCTATTTTCTAGGTTTTAACCAAAACCTAGATTGTGAGTTCCTAAACTTTGTTAAAACTAGATACACATCATATCTCCCTATCTATTCTTGTCATGCATCTTTATTTGAACTACTCATTCATAATACTTGGGTTTTTTTTGTGGATTCCATTATGTGTAAGTCTAAGTCCTCATTAATACATGGGTGAAATTTCCCTAAGATGGTTTTGGGGCTCTTTGACATTAAATAAATGGCAAGGATACTTGAATGGAATAATCTTGGTTAAGGGTTTAACGTGGGTGGTTTGACCTAATTTTGGGAAGTTGGGTTATTTAACGTTTACATGATAATATGTTGATTTTTATTACATGACATGGTGTGTTCTATGGAAAATGAGATGATGTGTTACTTATGCCACCAAGAGGTGGAAACATGAGTTCATTAATGCAACTCATTCATAATAGCCTTGTATTGGTCTATATGCAACGTATAATTGGTATGGTCTAATTTTATACCCATGGTTGGTATTGCATTAATTCTTGTGCTTTATAAGCCTTGAGACCTACTAAAATCAATGTGGACGAACCAAGTCAGTAGACACTAGGAGGATATAGTCTTAGGTGTCACCGTAATGGTATGTGCCTAGGCCTCCACCATTCGGGGTAATGCCATGGTTGTAGTCCTCGGATGTTCCAGGCCTTTTGGATGTCACTTATGGTAGTTGGCATCGAGGTATATCGACTCTTTGGGTGGAACTTGATTGGTGCTATGGGTCTCCCCCGTTGACTCCACATTTAATGAACTTTGGTTAACTACTGATAAGAATTGTGTTTTGATTGATATGCTATTTCTTGTACAAACTCACTAGGCTCTTTTGGCCTAACACTTGTTTGGTGTCGATGTGTATCTCAGGTTCTAGTGGTGCCGCTTCTAAGAAGGCTTAGTCGGTCCTTGGTGAGAACTTGGGGAAGGTGTATTGGGGCGCACTTTTTGGTGAAGGCGTTGATTGGATTTATAGACGACACCCTTTTTGTAATCTTTTTTTTATTATAGGAATTAGATTAGTTGGTTGTTGTCTATTTCCGTTAAATTACAACTGTAATTAAACAAGTTTAAATATTTTCCCATTTTTGGGAGGCTCTTGCTATGACAACTTTTGTATACCACATGTCCGTTTTTTTCGGATTTTTGTTACCCCTATTTTTAGGGTATTACAAGTTGGTATCAGAGTTGTAGTTTAAGTGAACTAGGTATTGACCTTAGTATACCTAGACTTAAGCTTTAAGCGTAGCGTTAAGTTGTCCACCTTGGGGTAAAAGTCTTAGGTGGGGAGAGCGTTAGGACCTACGGAATTACACTAATTAAGAATTGTGATGACAGTGACGATGGATCCTTGTGTTTAACACAATCATAATATCACGTAGCTAATGTTATTATGAATGTGCTTTACGTGAGCATGCTTGAATTGCTATTTTTATGATAATTGATAAATGTATTAGTACGTACCATGAGTTCAACTCACTTAGTCTTCTCTCAACCTCTTTTCTCGTGCGTGTGTGGCAGTTAACCATGGTAAACACATGGAGCAGACAACAAACTCTACAGGATGGTCAAATGGAAGATGAATCGACCGTCGACCAACCTACCTTGGTTGCGACTGCTGCAGGAGTACCCGCGACCAATGTCTTGGGCGGGGGACCCGAACACATACCGCGAACCATTCGTCCCTCCGCTAACCCGACCATGGAGGAGGTGACCATGGAAACCAGAATCAGAGATAGAATACTGCAAGCCATGAATTCGGCCATGGCACAACAACAAGAGTTCTTTATGAAACTTCTAGAGGATCGAGATGCCAGTCACCGACAACCTGAGGCGATGGCGGAGAATGTTGTGTTTGAGTCAGGTGGTGGATTGGCCGTTGTGTTAACTGAAGAACAAGGAGTGAACGGGAGCAAAGGTAAGGTCAAGGGATGCACTTACAAAGCTTTCCTAGGGTACTAACCAAAAGAGTTTTCAGGTTCTGCCAATCCAGTCACTTGCATGTACTGGCTTAAGGAGGTGGAAATGGCTTTTGAATCTAGCGAGTGTGATGACTCGCAACGTGTCAAGTTCGCTTCCCAACTACATAGGGGTGAGGCCTTGATTTGGTGGAATCTCACCCGGTCCGCCCTCACTCCCGAAGTTTTGGCTAAGTTAACTTGGTCGATTTTCAAGAAGAAGATCATGGACAAGTACTGCAACGAAAGAACTTTGGACAAACTGGAATAGGAGTTCAGAGGTTTGAAGAAAGGGGCTATGTCTGTCGCTGACTACTCCAGCATTTCTTGGAAAAGCTAAACTTGGTGTGACATCTGGTCCCTGATGAAAGATCAAAGATCAAGGCTTACTAGCATGGGTTACCGACCGAGATGAGGACGACAGTGAGGAATGCTAGAGGGTTGACACTTCATGATGTAATCGAAGAGTCCTTGCTTGTGGAAGACGATTTGGTTACGGAGAAGGAAGAGAAAGGTCAATTCGGGGAGAAGCGGAAGTAGGAAGGGTCATCTTGGCCCGTTCGCCAAACTAAACCGTTTGTAGGTGGAAGATTTGGAGACAATCGTCGTGAAGCACGATGGTGCCACAAGTGCAAGACCAAGCACTTTGGCCTTGGCCCATGTAATCCAAGACCTCACTCGGGTCCCATCGAGTGTGCCAAGTGCGGGAAGAAGGGTCATGCCATCCGAGATTGCCCTATCCAGGGGTCGATATGCTTCGAATGTCGGGAACCGGGTCACATGAAGAAAGATTACCCGAAGCTTGTGGGTGGAAACTGTGCGAGTTCTTTTGGGTTGACGACAAGGGTCGAGCAACCGCCGAGAGCGTCAAGCCGAGCATTCCGGACGACCACCAAAGAAGCAAAGGAGGCCGCAGATGTCGTTTCGGGTACGCTCTTAGTAAACTATTTTCCCGCTCGTGTGTTGTTTGATTCGGGTGCTACTTGTTCTTTTGTGTCGAATGCTTTCTGTGATAAATTCGTCATTCCTAGAAGTGTTCTTCCCGACGCCTTAGTAGTAGAAGTGGCTAATGGGGATCAAGTAATCATTCGAGAATGTTTTAACGATTGTACCCTAGAGATTGATGGGAGTTCCTTTGGAGTAGATCTGTTACCTATGGCTATAGGTAGATTTGATGTAGTCATAGGCATGTATTGGTTGTCGAGACATAAGGCCGACATCTTTTGTTCCAAGAACATGATCCAAGTACCTTAGTCGGGAAATGGCGTAGTCACTATCTATGGTGAGAAAGGGAAGAGATGCTATCCCATCATCTCCTCTCTTAAGGCCCACAAGCTCTTAGCAAAAGGTTACTCTTCGTATCTGGCTTATGTGGTGGACGCGAAGAAAGAGAAGAAATCAGTGGAGGATGTGAAAGTTGTGCGAGATTACCCGGATGTCTTTTCGGAGGATTTACCCGGGTTACCTCCGGAACGCCAGGTGGAGTTTCAAATCGACCTTACTCCGGGAGCGGCTTCGATAGCTTGTGCTCCCTACCGTTTGGCTCCAACGTAAATGCAGGAGATGATGACGCAACTTCAAGAGATTTTAGAGAAAGGATTCATCTGACCGAGCTCGTCACCATGGGAGCCCCGGTGTTATTTGTGAAGAAGAAGGACAGATCTATGCGGATGTGCATCGACTACCGAGAATTGAATAAGGTTATGGTGAAGAACAAGTATCCCTTACCTCGCATCGATGACCTCTTTGATCAACTCCAAGGCGCGGGATGCTTTTCAAATATTGACCTTCGGTCCGGATACCATCAAGTGAGAGTGAAGAAAGAGGATTCCGAAGACGGCTTTCCGAACGCGATACAGTCACTACGAGTTTTTGGTAATGCCTTTCGGTTTGACCAACGCTCTGGCCGTATTCATGGATTTGATGAACCGCGTGTGTCACCCTTTCTTGGACAAATCCGTTATTGTCATCATCGACGATATTTTAATCTACTCAAAGAACGAGTCCGAGCATGGGAAACCTTTTCGGGAAGTTTTAGAAGTTCTATGAAAGGAAAGATTGTTCGCAAAGTTCTCGAAGTGCAAGTTTTGGCTCCAAGAAGTGCAATTCTTGGGCCACGTGGTATCTAAATACAGAGTGAAGGTAGACCGAGGAGATGATGAGTTGGGAACCGCCAACGAGTCCGACGAAGATCCAAAGTTTCTAGGGATTGGCGGGTTACTACAGATGATTCATTCAAGACTTTTCCAAAATAGCTTCTCCACTCACCTCCCTCACAAGAAAGAATGTCAAGTTTCTTTGGACCGATGTGCAAGATCAAGCCTTTCAAATGCTCGAGAAGAAGTTGTGTGAAGCTTCTATTCTATCCCTACCCGAGGGATCAGATGATTTCGTGGTGTATAGCGATGCTTCCAAGATGGGTCTATGGTGTGTGTTAATGCAGCGGGGAAAGGTGATAGCTTATGCGTCTCGGCAACTAAAGGACCATCAGAAGAACTACCCGACTCACGACTTGGAGTTGGCGGCGGTGGTCTTTGCTTTGAATTTATGGTGGCACTATTTGTACGGGACGAAATGTACCCTTTTTACCGATCACAAAAGTCTTAAGAGTTGCTAAAGGACTATGATTGTGAATTGCTCTACCATCCCGGTAAGGCCAATGTGGTGGCGGATGCGTTGAGTCGGAGGAGTTATGAAGGCGGTGTTAAGTTATCCCTCACAAGAATCGATGTGGTATCGAGTTTGTTGGAAAACATCAAGACGTGTCAAGCGGAAGCGCTTAAGGAAGAAAACCTCAAATCTGAAATTATGATGAAGCAAAGGGAATTTTTTACGGAAGACGGCCGAGGACTTAAACTCTTTCAAGGTCGAATTTGGGTGCCAAAGTTTGGTGGAAATCGGGAGTTACTTCTAGAAGAAGCGCATAAGTCGAAATACTCTATACTAGGGGTGTACGCGGGTTGGGTTGGGCGGGTTGGGACGTTTTTACAACCCAACCCAATTATGGCAGTTTGGAAAATCTCAACCCAACCCAACCCATTCAAAAATATAACCCAACCCAACCCAACCCAACCCTTGCGGGTTATGGCGGGTTGGGTTAGGTTGGCGGGTTAGTAATATACATAATTTGCCGATTGAAATACGATAAATAATACTAAAATTATTCTCAACAAAGTTATTAGTTATTACAATTAGGGCTTGTTCGTGTTCATTCGTTTAACTTAACCGAACAAACGAACGAACACGAACGGTAAACGAAAGAAAGTTTTTTAGACCAAAGGGCCTTTGGCCTAGCGATAAAAGAGCCTTTGACTTCCTAGGAGGTCAGAAGTTCGAATCTCACCAAAGGTGAGGAGGGTGTGTGAGTTTATTTGTTGCATTTTGACGTATATAAATATTATATACTTAAAAAAATGAAATTTTTTGTGTTCATGTTCATTCATTAAGAAAATGTGTTTGTTCGTGTTCGTTTATGTTCGTTCGTTAAGATGCTAAACGAATGAACATAAATGAACTTAAACAGACATAAACAAACGAACACAAATATACTTAAACAAACTTAAACAAACGAACATAAATAAATTTAAATGAACATAAACGAACAAACATAAATGAACAAAAAACAACCACCATTACTCATCATTCCGTTACTAAAAACTAACATAACAAAATGAAAAACTGTGTAAACTTATGGGCGATAAAAAAAGAATTCTAAAAATTCAATTTACTTAATGATTTTACATATTAATGTCACAATATATAAATATATTTATATAATAAACAAACGTAAACGAACATAAACGAATGCAAACGAAAGAACATTAACGAACATAAATGAACGAACGTTCACGAACATAGATGAACGAACGAGACCATTGTTCATGTTCGTTCATTTAACTAAACGAACAAAAAAATGTGTTCATGTTCGTTCATTTATTACATAAACGAACTTCCCGCCAAAGACGGTTCACTGAACGTTCGGTTCGCTTACAGCTCTAATTACAATCATTCAATTATAAATTATAATCCATAAGTCTTAAAGTTAATTTGGGTTGTGAATAAACTGCATATATATATATATATATATATATAATTTTATAAAAAAAAATAGTGGCGGGTTGGCGGTTTGGGTTGGGTTGAGTTTTCCTAACCCAATTTCAACCCTTCTAATTAGCGGTTTCACGGGTTGGGTTTCATTGGGTTGGGAGCGGATTGGGTTGGTCGGGTTTTGCGGGTTGACATTTTTATGTACACCCCTACTCTATACATCCCGGTAGCACCAAGATGTATAGAGACTTAAAGTTGAACTATTGGTGGCCGGTGATGAAACTAGACGTGGCCAACTACGTGGAGAGGTGTGTCACGTGTCTTCAAGTCAAGGTAGAACATCAAAGACCGTACAGAAGTTTGCAACCATTGTCCATTCCCGAGTGGAAGTGGGACAACATTACCATGGACTTCGTAACGAAGATACCGAAGACATTGCGAGGTCATGATACTATATGGGTGATCGTAGATCACCTAACCAAGAGAGTGCATTTCCTTGAAATGCGGGAGACCTTGCCAATGGATAAATTGACCAAGCTTTATATTGATGAGGTGGTGTCGAGACATGGAGTCCCGCAATCGATTGTGTTTGATAGGGACAGTCGATTCACATCAAATTTTTAGGAAAGTCTACAAAAGGAGTTGGGCACGAGACTAAACTTGAGCACGACTTACCATCCTCAAAAGGATGGTCAAAGTGAGAGGACAATCCAGACGCTTGAGGACATGTTGAGGTCGTGTGTTATCGACTTTGGAGGTAGTTGGGACTCACACCTACCTTTGGTGGAGTTTGCTTATAATAACAGTTACCATTCTAGTATCGGAATGTCACCGTTCGAGGCATTGTATGGACGAAAGTGTAGAACTCCGGATTGTTGGCTTGAAGCGGGCGAGAAGCAATTCGCCGGGCCGGAAATAGTTCAAGAGATGGCAGATAAAGTGAAAGAAATTCGGGAAAGACTGAAGGCTGCTCAAGATCGGCAGAAGAGTTACGCGGACAAGAAGATGAGACCGGTCGAGTTTCAAGTGGGCGATCGCGTTATGCTGAAAGTATCTCCATGGAAGGGGATTATCCGGTTTGGAAAACGTGGAAAGCTTAGCCCTCGTTTCCTAGGACCCTTCGTCATCCTAGAAAAGATTGGATTGCAATTCTACAGGTTGGATCTACCGCCAGAAATGGATGGAATACACCCCACCTTCCACGTGTGTTATCTTCGGAAGTGTCTAGCCGAAGAAGAGAGTGTGATTCCTTTGACAGAAATACGCGTGGATAATGGGAATCGTTGCGTGGAGGAACCGGAGGCAATCTTGGAATCAAAGACGAAGATGCTACGACATAAAGACGTGGTTATGGTCAAGGTGCAATGTAAGTGTTGGTCCCGTAGGTGCTTAACAAGTTTGTAGAAGGGGGGGGGGGTTGAATACAAACACGAAATTTAAAGTTTAATAAATTGTTTATTGATAAATCAAACACAATTTACAAGTCTGTTGCGGAATAAGATTAAGTAAAACTCAATCTAAACAAACTTAAGAAAACACTAAGATGGTTGCACAAGAATATAGAGAATGGGAGATTAGAGAGTATAGAAAACAAAGGTTTCTATATTTTTAGAAAGATGAAGGCTAGAGGCGCATCTTCCAGATGGAGAGGTGATCTTTCTATTTATACCCTATGCATTAAATGCATGGCAGGGCACTTTACACGTGTCCTTCATTGATTGGCAGAGAGGGTTTGACTTTGGGAGACATGCTTTCGGTCGTATCATGAACAGTGTAGTTTGACAGAGTTGTTGTACGAATTATGGCAGAGGTATGTCCGTTCTGACACATCGTACTGGTTGTACAAGGGAAAGACAAAAGAGACTTGAGGCATAAGCTAAGTGATCACCGATCGCTGAATATATCTTCCTTCATAGATACAAAGAAGTTCAGCTATCGCTGAAGCTTTTCCTCAAGTTTCTTTGCGTATGAGTAGAGTCGTCTTTGCTTCACTGATATCTGCATCAGGTCACTAGTATACTTGTCTTTGTTCAGCAGCTTCGTCTTCGATTCAGCTATGAACATCTGTTGACACTAAACTTGTCTTCAGAGATTACGTTTAACTGTTTACATCAGAAACTATCAGCGATACTGAACATACTCAGTATATAGAAACACTAATACATATGAATGTTTACAGGAAAGATCATCAGTGATAACTAAACAAACTCAGTCTGATCGCTGATGATGAAACACTAATACATATTAATATACGTAAATTTCACTAAGTATAGAGGAGGGTCTTTATCAAATCACTGAGAGAGTTTGGATCAACAGTAGGCACCATCGTGGTGCTAACGTCACGTGGGAGTCCGAGGAGGAAATGAAAAAGCGTTATCCCCGATTATTTAATTTGGAATGAGATTTCAGGGACAAAATCCAAATTAGGTTGGGAGGATTGTAACACCCGGAAATCTACTCGTAGGTAATCTCAAATCCTAGACCTTACCCTCTCATAATTTTTGTTAATTGTCCCCTAAAATGATAAATGGTTTAACCCCTAATGACCCCAACTTAAATTTGACTATTATGGATTGAAAGTACGAAATTTTCAGAAGATAGTGAGAGTCTAGCGATAGTGACCGAAGACTATGACACTGGTCATAATCGCCATAGCAATGTCGCGGTGGGGGAAAGGGTTGTGGTACAACCCCGACGATAATGACCTGCGATTGTGACATGGGCATTATCGCCTGTCACAATCGCCTGGAAGGTACCGAGAGGGGGTGGACTTCGGCGAGAATGCCCGCGACAATGCTCTTGTGGCATAGTCGCTGGGCAATGTCGCCCGCGAGATGTTGCCTGCTGTTTTAAAACCTAAACTGATACCTCATTTCCATACTTCTCATCTAAAAAACGGGAGAGAACCTTTGTGAGCGATTTTTGAGTAAACCAAGCACCATAAGCATTTATTTATAGGGTTTGGTTGGTGTATCTATTTAATGATCATCAAAGCTCCTTCCAAGACCATTTATTGAAGATTTTCATCAAGATCATCACTCTTCTCAACCAAAGCTTCATCCATCTTCATCTAGGGTTTCTATTTTACTAGGTTTTAACCAAAACCTAGATTGTGAGTTCCTAAACTTTGTTAAAACTAGATACACATCATATCTCCCTATCTATTCTTGTCATGCATCTTTATTTGAACTACTCATTCATAATACTTGGGTTTTTTTTATGGATCCATTATGTGTAAGTCTAAGTCCTCATTAATACAAGGGTGAAATTTCCCTAATATGGTTTTGGGGCTCTTTGACATTAAATAAATGGCAAGGATACTTTAATGGAATAATCTTGGTTAAGGGTTTAACGTGGGTGGATTGACCTAATTTTGGGAAGTTGGGTTATTTAACGTTTACAAGATTATATGTTAATTTTTATTACATGACCTGGTGTGTTCAATGTAAAATGAGATGATGTGTTACGTGTTCCACCAAGAGGTGGAAACATGAGTTCATTAATGCAACTCATTCATAATAGCCTTGTATTGGTCTATATGCAACGTATAATTGGTATGGTCTAATTTTATACCCATAGTTGGTATTGCGTTAATTCTTGTGCTTTATGAGCCTTTAGACCTACTAAAATCAATGTGGACGAACCAAGTCAGTAGACACTAGGAGGATATAGTCTTGGGTGCCACCGTCATGGTATGTGCCTATACCTCCACCATTTGGGGTAATGCCATGGTTGTAGTCCTCGGATGTGTCGGGCCTTTTGGATGTCACTTATGGTAGTTAGCATCGAGGTATATCGACTCTTTGGGTGGAAATTGATTGGTGCTATGGGTCTACCCCGTTGACTCCACATTTAATGAACTTTGGTTAACTGCTGATAAGAATTGTGTTTTGATTGATATGCTATTTCTTGTACAAACTCACTAGGCTCTTTTGGCCAAACACTTGTTTGGTGTCGATGTGTATCTCAGGTTCTAGTGGCGCCGGTTCTAAGCAGGCTTAGTCGGTCGTTGGTGAGTGCTTGGGGAAGGTGCATTGGGGCGTACTTTTTGGTGAAGGCATTGATTGGATTTATAAACGACACCCTTTTTGTAATCTCTTTTCTATTGTAGGAATTAGATTAGTTGGTTGTTGTCTATTTCCGTTAAATTACAACTGTAATTAAACAAGTTTAAATATTTCTCCATTTTTGGGAGGCTCTTGCTATGGAAATTTTTGTATACCACATGTCCGTTTTTTTCGGATTTTTGTTACCCCTATTTTTAGGGTATTACATATGCCGACAAATAAAAATGGTTAGGCTTGACGCCTAGTGAGCTCAAGAGTTTTTATCAATTTAAATACAACGGTAAACTGAAATAATGTTATTTAAATCACAATTTCCAAAATGAAATGTATTAAATATGAAAATAACATCTTTCCTAAACCCACCATTTTTATGAAGAAAACCCAATACAAAACATTCATGCAAATATGAATTTGAAACCCAATAATCACTCAAAACGCGAATAATGATTAATACACAATTACTGAAATTCAGATAGAACTCCATTATCCAAAATACCATGTTGTGGGTATTGTTCAATACCCAAAATCATAAATTATGGAGAACACTCCATACTCGAAACGTCATTGAAAAACATGGATAAAACTCAATACCCAAAACAGCACCTTTCGGTGACGGGGGAGACCCGATTTTGCATGGATGGTGGCGAAACATGAAAGTAGGCCATAATTCCACGTTATAGAGCTCATCTATGGATCAATGACCCTAATGGGATCATTTGTTTGCAACTCATAGTCCAAGGACCCCGATGATCATAGGCACACTTATTCACTACAAATTATATCATATGGCCAATGGATAGTATCCGGCTCCCATAAGACCGTACCAAGTTGCCCTCGATGACCCAATGCCTATTTATAGCTACAATGTGGGAATAACCTATTAAAATCGACTCAGAAATTACACCATATGGCTAAAGACAGATGTTCGGCTCCAAGAGCCCGCACCATAGTGCCCCCGATGACCTAGTGCCTATTCCTGGCCACAAACATGAGAACAACTCGTTACCCATCCCATTTCAAGCTAATAAAGATTGACTCTTATGCCTATGGATCCATTGCGTTACAGTCTAAATTACATGACTCCAAATTGAATGACCAACGTACTCAAAACATGTAATTTTCAAATAAATGTTCAATAAATGCAATCATGTCCAAAGCCCAACATTGAGTAAATTTAATTTGGACAAATATCTCTTTTATTCCCAGTTTGATGCAAGATTATCAAGATGAATAATCAATTTGATTCAAACCTTATATGTCATTGATATGATCTTCAAAGATTACAATGTCTCTCTCTACTTTCTCTCACTAGATATGCAAAATGTGATCTTACAATACGCACACTAATAAGCTCTACACTCTCAACAACAAAGACAACAGGTATTTATACCTTGATTCAAACAAGTAACTGTTGGTCCCGAAGGTGCTTAACAAGTTTGTAGAAGGGGGGGGGGGTGAATACAAACACAAAAATTAAAGCTTAATAAATTGTTTATTGATAAATTAAAATACAATTTACATGTTTGTTGCGGAATAAGATTAAGTAAGAACCTAATCTAAACAAACTTAAGAAACACTAAGATGGTTGCACAAGAATTAGAGAATGGGGATTAAGGGAATATAGAAAACAAGGGTTTCTATATTTTACAGAAAGATTGAAGGCTGAAGGCTTAAGGCAACTCTCAGATAGAGTTGTGATCTTTCTATTTATACCCTGTGCATTAAATGCATGGTAGGGTACTTTACACGTGTCCTTCTCTGGTTGGTTGCATGATACTGACTTTTGGAGACATGCTTTTGGCCGTATGATGAACAGTGTAGATATCAGAGTTGTTGTACAAACTGTTGCAGAGGTATGTCTTTTCTGACACTCGTACGATGTGTGCATAGATAAGACAACAGAGACTTGAGGTATAAGCAAAGTGATCATCGATTGCTGCATATTTCTTCCTTCTCAGAGATTGAAAGAAGTTCAGCTATCGCTGAAGCTTTTCCTCAAGATTCTTCGCGTGTGAGTAGACTTGTCTTGTTTTCGCTGATATCCGCATCAGGTCATGAGTAGACTTATCCTTTGTTCAACAACTTCCTCTTCGATTCAGCAGTGAACATCTTTTGTTGTGAAACTTGTCTTCAGGGATTACGTCTAACTGTTTACATGAGAAATCATCAGCGATACTAAACATACTCAGTATTTGATCGCTGATGGTGAAACACTAATACATACAGATGTTAAACGTAATTTTCACTAAGTATTATAAAGGGTCATTATCAAATCACTGAGAGAGTTGGATCAATAATCTCCCCTATTTGATGATGACAAAGTAACTACGAAGAAAATTACTTAAGTCAAAATAAAGGATAATCAGGACTCATAACATACATGTCCCAATTACTATTTTGAGGGATCTTTTACAGTACTGATAGAGTTAAGTACTTCACTGAAATTTTCATTAATTCAAGGAAAGAATTACAAGAAGAGATATGAAAATTATAAGTACAAGTGAAGATCTAACTACTGTAAGTCTAAGTAACAGATTACAAGGAAAAAGAATATCTATCAACTATCTAGATAAGACTTCAGGACCTTGATTATATAATCTGGTACTTCATCTCCTTTTTGTCTTCGATCAGTTGATTCTTGTGGAATAAGAGTCTTGATCGGTTCAACTGAGGGAGAGTAGGTGTTAAGACACAGTCTCATTGGATTCAAGATCATCCAATCTGAAGATCGTAATCTGAAGCTAAAGTCGAAACGTCGACTCTCGATATTAAAGTCTATGTCGTTTGTAATAAATGTCAATGTAATTGTTTATTATTGTACTAGTTAAATTAATATCTAGTTTGTTAGATATTAGTTAACTTAGTTAGTTTCTAGTTATTTAGTTAGTTATACTATTTTGTTAGAAATAATATCTAGATATTAAATCTAGATATTATGGTAGTGTGTTAGACACACTAAGTTTAGATATTGTGTTTCTCTACCAACTCTCCTAAAACAGATCAGATCAATATCGACACACACAAACACACACTTAAAGGTGTAAATCAGAGAGAAAACACAGAGAACACAAAATAGCTTGAATCGATCAACCTTGTAACCATTTGTTATAATCAATACAGGTTGGTAATCTTATTGTGTTGTTAATCTAAAACTTAATATAAACATTATTCTGGACCCACAATTGGTATCAGAGCCTGATTAAGATCAAATCAAGTTTTGAAGAAAAACGACTCTGTGTCCTTGTTTGAAAATCGATTTTGAGTTTTTGAGTGTTTTAGGTGTTAAAATCGATCAGGTTGTGATCGATTAGCATGCTAGATCGAGTTGTGTGTGATTAATTTCAGTATAGAGCTTTAATCGAGTTCCATTTTGTGATTTTAGTGAGAAAACAGTCGAGTGAAAAAGTTACTGTGCTATCAAATTAATCATCAAAAAGTGTGTTTTATCGAGATTGAGTGATTGCAATAAGTTTAAGAAGTGTTTTTAGACATATTGGTAGGATTTTGTACTACTAATCATCAAAGATACACAGGTTTTTAGTCGGATTTTTCGAAGATCAGTCGAACTTGCGCAAACCAGAAGAAGAACACACGCAAATCTCACTTTGCGTAACACACTTTGCGTAACAAACTCAACACGCAAAGTCCACTTTGCGCTACCAACGTGACAGGCAAAGCTTGCTTTGCGCATCTAACGTGATACGCAAACTTCACTTTGCGCATCACGCCTGATACGCAAACTTCACTTTGATTAACCTCCTAGACAGAAAAGTCTGTCTCAGAAACTTTCAGATCTTCAAGAACAGTATAAACTAGATCAGATGTCTATTTCGAAAGAATTTTTATCAACTGCATCTGATATGAAACCTACTGTTCTAGAAAGAGGAAAATATGAGCATTGGAAACATCATTTCTTAGACTTTATTGACAAACATAAATTGAATACTTATATCAGATTATCTTTGCAGGAAGGAATGATGAAAATTCCAACAAAGGTCAATCCATATCAAAGAGCTTATGGAAATTTGGCAGGAAAAGAGGTTCCAATATAACTTAATGAATACACAGATGATCAGAAAAGGAGACATGAAGTTGATATATTTGCCAAAGTTCTTCTTTTGAAAGGAATTTCAGAAGAGATAACTATTAAAATATATAATTGCAAATGGGCTTTAGCAAAACTGATATGGGATCAACGTGAAGCTTTATCACAGTTGTCTCCAACAGAAAAGGTAAAGGTATTGAAAGCTGAGAACTTTGAACTTAAAAGAAAGATTTCTAATTTAGAAGCTCAAATACAGAAGCATGAGTTTGTAAAGATGAACGGGGAGAAGTTCATGAGCTTGGAGAGTGCAAATACTAATCTTCAACAGAAACTATCAGACTTAAATCAAGAGTTTGTCAAGGACAAATCTGAGTTTGAACAGGAAAATTCAAAGTTTGCACTGAAGTTCTTAGTATTTTCCAAGAAAAGTGGTGAAGAGAAGAAGACTCTCGAGCTTAAATGTTTAATGCTTTCTCAAAAAGTTGAAGACTTTGAGAAAGTAATCATATTGGAAAGAGATCAGTTTGCCAAAGAGAGGAAGGCAAATGATCAGGAGGGTGCTAAGAAAGGATTTGAAGAAGAGAGAAGCACCTTTGAAGATGCAATTAGAAAGCTTAATGCAAAGCTATCTGAATTGTCTAAATTTGCACAGAAAGAGAAGAAAAAGAAGTCTGAGCTTGAGACGAAGATTGACCTTATTGTCAAAGAAAGAGACAGTTATTCTTCAAAGGTAAAAGAGCTTCAAGATATTATTTCAAAGATGGTGGTGGTGACTGAGCGAACGACTCCAGAGTCAAAAATCCACTCACCTAGAAATAATTCAGTTGGTTCTAACAAACCAGCCGCAAGCTCACATCAGAAAACTGCTCTATTCAGAAGGTCAGTTAAATCTTCTAATCAGATTCATTCTACTAATCTTTTCTATGACAGGAATAGAGATAGTTCAGGTACACATAGAAGGAGGAACAGCTTAAAAGAAGCTGAACTGGTCTGGAACAGGACACCAGTTAAAGAAGAGCTGAAATGTAAAAGCTCATATGTACATACGCCTAATGCCAAGAAGAACAATGCGCTGAAAGGTAAACCTGATTTTGTTTACTCAAGAGATAAATTAATCAGTTTGTCAGGTAAGAAATTCTATTGTTCTTATTGTCGTACACATGATCCTGTTCACAAGACAAGTGATCATTACTGGTACGGTTCTTACTCAATAACCCCTATACGAACTACAACTAACACTCATGGACCCAAATACCAGTGGGTACCAAAGAAAACTAAACCTGTGTTGCAGGCATCTACTGTCAAAGGGGAGTAGGAAGAAAAAGGCTTCTGAATACTTCAGTTCAGAACCCGTACTTCAACGAAGTTTGACTTCTAAACACAACAGTTTAGGACTCACACTTCAATGATCAAAAGACCTTACTCCTGTGCTAATAAGAGATTGTACTCCAATACTCAAATAAGAAAATCAACCATCAAGGGGGAGTACATACATACTTTTCTGAAATTTTATGCATAATATTTCTGATAAGTTTCAAATGTATAATTTCAGGGGGAGTAAATAAAAAGGTGATGACTTCTGATTATTTCTGATCAGAACTCGTACTTTAAAAGTTTTACTGCTTTTTGTCTTTTCAATTTAAGTGAATAAATTTTACTTTGACTTGACATAAGACTTTTGCAGAATTTTTGAGAGATGCTTACAAGTTCATATGTTTATGACTTAAAGCTTAGCTTCATGAGATGTAAGATCGCTCGTCAAGGTATAATCCTGAATCTTAATCTCATATATGGTTGGAAGCTGGACAACTTTCAATCATAGAAAACATTGTTATCAAATGTTCAAACCACTTCTCGATTCTTAAACCGAATTCTTGATTTGGAAGTGTGACTTTAAATGTTTTCGAAGATCTAAATTGTGCTTTAACTGAAATAGTTAAACCATTCTGAGCATCACGTGCATCATAGGAAAACAAAGAATCATTGTGCTAGGACTTAACACAACTTCAATGGAATCACCTTAACCAGTGATTTCTACCCAAGAAGTTAATCCATAGTGTTTGAGTGTGAAAAGTCAAAAGAAATGAGTGTGTTAAAACAGAAAAAGAGTGTTTGGTTAGAGTGAGCAAAATGTTTAAAAGAAAGAGCGTGTGAGAACAGAGTTAAAAGAATATCACAACTCTGCACCAACTTTTTCTGAGCCGGGTAGCCACATTACTAGTGTTTCACAATTCTTTCGTGAACATTATTGAAATAGGCAACTAGCCCATGCCAACTCTTGATCAAACCTCACCATCTACTCATTTTCTTCTCAAAATGAAAGTGTTTCACATTTTTTAAGGGGATGCAGCACATTTGCTATCTGATTTTCATTCAGAAAATCTGGATATTGAAAAGAAGGAAGTCTGCCCCACCTTCGCACTTCAATCATGCACATTGAGTCTGTGTTTAACTTACTGTTGTCTCAGTGGTTTACACAATTTTGAGCCAATAAGCAATCATCAGTGCTTAATTCTTTCAAACACAATCACGAACACACAAGGAATTAGTTTCTTTGTCATAGCGTTTATAGAAATAACATTTGTGGTGTTTTGATGATTAAATGGAAGCCCTGGGGGAGTCAACATCAAACAACTCCTTTCCAATGTGTATTCGTTACACACAGTGACTTAGTGTTACTGACAGGCATGTTAACTGATTCATTAGTTGATTCAGGTGTTACACGACTATTTTCTCTGGATTTGCAAAGATCTGGGTGAATATCTATTGAATTGACGGATCAGTGGCTCCAAGTGGTTGACATTTCTTACAAAAAGTTTTGATAAAGTCGTTACACTTAACATCAAAAGGGGGAGAATGACTACACAAGAAATGGCAAAGATCACATGTTTCAAGAATCATGTCCAAGATTGAACTCTTCAAAAGCAAGGATCCTGAAGACATGCTGATTTCAAAGCTAGAGAAAGAGATTGTATCTTCTGAGCTGAACAAGAAGACTGAATTGCTAAAATAATTTTCGTAATAATCTTGATCCAAAGGGGGAGATTGTTAGATCACAGTCTCATTGGATTCAAGATCATCCAAACTGAAGATCGCAATCTGAAGCTAATGCCGAAACGTCGACTCTCGATATTAAAGTCTATGTTGTTTGTAATAAATGTCAAAGTAGTCAAAGTAATTGTTTGTTATTGTATTGTTTAAGTAATTAATCTAGTTAGTTAGTTATTAGTTTAGTTAGTTTATTATAGTTAGTTATTTAATATCTTTGTAATAGATATTATCTAGGATAATATCTAGATATTAAAGTATCTGGGTGAATATCTTATGAATTGACGGATCAGGGGCTCTAACCAAAAGATAGACATTTCTTACAAATAGTTTTGATGAAGTCGTTGCACTTAACATCAAAAAGGGGGAGAATGACTACACAAGAAATGGCAAAGATCACATGTTTCAAGAATCACGTCAAAGATTGAACTCTTCAAAAGCAAGTTTTCTGAAGACATGCTGATTTCAGAGCTAGAGAAAGAGATTGCATCTTCTGAGCTGAACAAGAAGACTAAATTGCTAAAAAAATCATTTTCGTAATGATCTTGATCCAAAGGGGGAGATTGTTAAGACACAGTCTCATTGGATTCAAGATCATCCAATCTGAAGATCGTAATATGAAGCTAAAGCCGAAACGTCGACTCTCGATATTAAAGTCTATGTCGTTTGTAATAAATGTCAATGTAATTGTTTATTATTGTACTAGTTAAATTAATATCTAGTTTGTTAGATATTAGTTAACTTAGTTAGTTTCTAGTTATTTAGTTAGTTATATTATTTTGTTAGAAATAATATCTAGATATTAAATCTAGATATTATGGTAGTGTGTTAGACACACTAAGTTTAGATATTGTGTTTCTCTACCAACTCTCCTAAAACAGATCAGATCAATATCGACACACACAAACACACACTTAAAGGTGTAAATCAGAGAGAAAACACAGAGAACACAAAATAGCTTGAATCGATCAACCTTGTAACCATTTGTTTTAATCAATACAGGTTGGTAATCTTATTGTGTTGTTAATCTAAAACTTGATATAAACATTATTGTGGACCCACAGTAGGTATACCATAAGCACAGAAGGTTCTTGAGATGATTTAGAGGGCAGAGAGAGATTTCAGAGACTCTTTAGAATCTGAGCTGACCTTCATCATCTCTGAAAAAGATTCCAAAAGGGTTCTTCAAAACTTGTCCTGGGATGAATGGACCACCAGGAGGCAGGGATAGATCAAGAACTGAGAAATCAGGAGGAGGCCCGAACAGTGCTTCTTTTGAGAACTTGATGGAGGTGTCGTTCTTGATCTCTGCGACATTATAAGAGGAGCAGGTTTTCTTTTGATTTTCTTTGGCTTTGGTGGAAGAGCATAAGACACCTTCAATATAGCAACGACTTTGTTGATGAGAGCTCCAACGAGACCTTCAACAGAGCCTTTATACGTTGATTTCGATATCTTCAGTTCTTCCTTGAACTCTAACCACTCAACGTAGCCAAAGTGTTCAAGCCTTGATACGAACATGGCTTTTGAGCTTCCATCCTCTCTGGTTATATCCATAGTCACTGAAGTTAGGTCCTTCTTCTTTCTCCCAGAGATAGTAACAACGACGATCTTCATTGGGTCAGAGCAATAGTCTATCTTTTGTTTGCACCAGTCTAGACTTTTATCGCTGACCTCTTTTTCTTTTGAGCGCTCTTCTTCAATATCTTTCAATATAGCAGCTTGAACTACAACTGCATTCTCCTTCATCTTGTCGTCTTTAAACATGGACGCATGTACCTTGAGATCTAAGTCAACATCTCTTCGGAAGTCAGCGAGCGGTCTTTCAGTTCTGACAGATCCTTCATATTCAGCTTCGGAGAGAAAGTTGAGTTCTTCTGGAAGAGATTGAGGAGGGATCGTTAATCGCTGACTCTCTAGGTGAGAGATCATATTTGTTCTTCTTTTAAGTTCATCCTCTGACCATTGAGCTGGTCGAGAGGGCCTTCCTGAATGGTTCAGGGATTTATCTTCTTCTTCATCTTGTTTATCAACCTCATTGAAGGAGGCTGGGATTATTTGTTCATCAACTATGATAGTTGGGATTATTTGCAGAGAATGAGTTCCCTTAAGCAGGGGAGAGAATTGTCTGAGCAAAAATATCAGGGAGTTAGTGTATAATATAGGAAGAGAAAGATAAAGGTTTAGAATGAAAGGGGTGATAGGTAGGAATAGAAGGAAAGAGGAACAATGGAGAGGCATACCTGAGAGGGTTTCTCCCCCTCAGATGGTGATAGTAACTTCAAGTTTCCTTCGGCAACGATCCCCTTATGCTTTCCTTGAGAGGAGGAAACTGGAGCACTATCCTTTTGTCTCCCTCCTGCTTCATTGATGACAACGCCTTTGGTCTGAGGTGCTGATGTTGCTGAAAACCAAAGAGAGGGGTCTTCATCTTCATCATCATCATCAGCCGCGTCATCATCTTCTTGATCTTGAAGATCAAGGTCTTCCTCGTCTTTTTATTCTTCTTCTTCTTCATCCTCTTCTTCTAAAGTTTGAGAAGAAGAAGGAGGGACCTGAACTTCAATGGCTAAAACCTCAGCTATCTTCTCCTACTCAGATTGAGAAGGAGGTTCTTCCGCAGCTACCTGAGCCTCAGCCGCTGTATTTTCTACAGAATTCATCTCGCTCTCTTTGTCATTATCACGGGAGAGGTCAGCGTTTGTAGGAGTAGCAACATCAGTGACAGGTGTCCGACGGGCATCAACCTCCAGTTTGTCCAATCGTCCTTCAATATCAGGAATAGATGAAGTTGCTAGATGAATGAAATCAACAGCAATAGTCAGCGACATCCGATCGTCATGCGTAGAGGAAGAAGTTGGAGCAGGAGCTGGTTCATTTAGTTTGGCCAGTAGCTGAGAGAGCAGCTGATTGGCGGACTCCATCTTGCTGTTGAGAGCGTGGACTTCGCCAGTCAAGTGATCAACATGGCCGGTGAGGAATTGGAGTTAACTTTGTTGCGGGCCATGTTGTTCTACTGTTGATTGGCCTCGACTTGAAGGGAGCTCAACTGAGAAGCATCAGCTTTAGTGATGGTTGCTGAGGCTAAAGTCTTCAGCTCTTCACCTGCCTGATTAACGGCAGTGGTGTTGGTGTCGAGAGAGGCAGGGAGACTTTCTACCTTTTCAGCGAGCTTGTTGACGTTGGCGTCAACAATTCCCAAAGTAGGACCTGAAAAAGAAGTTAGTAGTTGAGCGAAATTATGCTCAAGCTTATTTTGAGAGGTGGGAGAAGTGTATATGGTTTTGGGTTTACCTGAAGTGTCAAACATGATGAAAAAGTTGAAGTCCCCCTCAAATTGAGAGAAGGGCTAAGATGTTTGAACAACAACAGGTCATGTATTAGCAGCGACAGAAGCTGCCTGCTGTAAAAATGAAGGATTAGGGACCAAATAAATAGAAGGAGAAGTAATTAGGATAGAAGGAGAAACACTGGTGATTATAGTAATTACCTCGGCTGTTTGAGAAACTGGAGAAGTTGGATGGATCACCGGTGGTGTAACAGCGATTGTAGTCACCGGTACGGTTGTGGTGGTTGCTGATGTGGAGAAGAGACCCATAAAATCATCCAAGGTAGTCTATTGAGAGACCACCTCAGGTTCTTTTGGGGGGGGGGGTGACACCTTAGTCTTCTTGGCCCTTTTAGAGGGGCTAGGAAGAGCTGATGACTGTTGTTTGAGAGGGGTGGTAGTGGTACGAATAGCTGATGAATGAACCATCGGCGTGACCATTGAAGTCGAAGATGTGGAAGAGAGACGGAGGCATAAGGTTTGAAGACTTACCTCGTTTTCAGCAGGCTTCACTTCTAGGACACGGGGACCAACTTTTGAGAAGTTGCAGTCGCCTTCAGTTGGATACTTCTGACCAAGGAAGAAGTGCAGAATAGAAGAGATGAAGCGGACATAGGGAATCTTTGCATCCCGTTCAGGCTTGTCAATCTTTGGCATGAGATCGTCAAAGATGGCTCCGGCGTAGTCGAAATGGTTTCTAGCTAGTAGCGAGTAGCCCATCTAAAGTTGAATTTTCCTGGCTTGGTCCAATGATCCAATCTTTCCACTCATGCTCTGGATGATGTGAGTGAAAATGTAGTTCATCTTTGAAGGCATGTTCGCTTTCAGGATCTTCGTCAGCTTCTTGTTTGGGATGGTGGTTCGAGGCTTATTGTCCTACTGATACTCCATGTGATCCAGAAACTAAATTAGTTCAGCGTCAGAAGGTAGAGGGTCGAAGCCTTTTGGAGTTTTGGAGGGAAATCGTAGTGCGGTGCGGACAACCAATGCAGTGATGTTCCCTGGGCCATGTTGAGTAGTGAAGAAGATGGCAGGGATGAGTTCACCATTCTTGTTGACTATTGATCCCTTGTCAGCAGTGAACCAAAATTGCTAAAGAAGGGCCTTGCTGGGCTTTGGATCCACTTGCAGTGCATAGGATAAGCAGGACTGCTTCATAAAGTTGGCATCTTCCACAAGATGAGAGAATTTTTCAACATCAAAGTTCAGACGTGCCAGATGGTTGTTCTTTGGAATCTCAGAGTCAGCGAGGGCGAACTTGACGTTCTTGGAAGCAACAAGTGTAGATTGGGCCATTTCTGGAATAGAAAAGAGGAAAATTGAATAGAACGATTGGAGTCTAAAAATATTTTAAATTATTTTACCAGTTTCCTTTTGAGGAAAGAAACATGAAAATAAGTTTATTTTTAGATTAGAATAATGTTCTTAAGGATAACAAAGAAGAAGAATATCTTAAACACCAAGGGTCTTTGCATAGACTAGAATCATAAAGAAAATGATTTTAAGAATGAAAAACACTTTGAATAAAAAACAATAGAAGTTTTAGAATCAAACACGTGTTTTTATTAAGAAAAAGATGAAGAAAAAAAAACCTGAAAGTCTTGAGGATTTGAAGATTAAGGAGTTTGCTTTTGTTTGGTTGAATGCCTTGAGTACTTTTCTTGCCTTGGAAGTTTTTGAGAGCATAAAAGGCAAAAATGTAAATGACATTCCTTTTATATGAGGAGAGAGAATGAATTTGGAGCGGGAAAAGGAGGTCATCATGACACGAACACGTCCCACGAAATTGATTGGACATGAAGTGCAACGGACGAACGTGTCAAAAAAAGGCGTGCCATGGATTATCGGTTAGAATGACATCATAGGAGAGAGAAAACGTTTTGTTTTTTTAGAAAGTATCACTGATAGAAATTCAGAGATAATTTTTCTTATCAAAGGATCACTGACAAGAAATATCAGTGATAAGATTTGTTTATCAAAAATCTTTTAACCACTTGAAGAAATTCAGTGATTGAAGATTTTGATTTTTGAAAAACATCTTACTGAATAAGATTTAGAGAGAGAGAATGAGAAAACATACCTAAGAGTTAGAAACATTTAGTCAGAGATTATATGATGAAGTGGAACGTATTATCACTGACATAATGCATGAAAGCTGAAGATTTAATCTTCAAGATTCAGCATTCCATGTTCACTAATGAGAAAATTAAACCTTGTCTCATCAAGAGGTTTGGTAAAAAGATCTGCGAGCTGATAGTCAGTAGGGATAAAGTGAAGTTCAATATCACCATTCATCACATGATCTCTGATAAAATGATATCTAATCTCTATGTGTTTCGTCTTTGAATGTAGCACTGGATTGTTTGCTATAGCGATATCACTAGTGTTGTCACAATAGATTGGGATCTTTGATAGCTGAAGGTCATAGTCTAATAGTTGATTTCTCATCCATAAGACCTGAGCACAACAACTTCCAGCTGCTACGTACTCAGCTTCAGCTGTGGAAGTGGATACTGAGTTTTGCTTTTTACTTGTCCAACTTACCAGCTTTCCTCCTAAAAGTTGACATCCTCCAATGGTGCTTTTTCTATCAAGTTTGTAACCTGCAAAATCACTATCTGAATAACTAGTGAGATCGAACCCTGAATCTTTGGGATACCAAAGAACTAGGTTAGGAGTCCCTTTAAGATATCTGAAGATTCGCTTTACAGCGATCAGATGGGATTCCTTGGGTTCTGATTGATAGCGTGCACAGAGACATGTAGAGTACATGATGTCAGGTCGGCTCACTGTAAGATACAACAGGGAGCCTATCATTCCTCTATAGAAAGTGACATTTACAAGTTTTCCCGTTGGATCCTTGTTTAATGTCAGAGGAGGTGCCATAGGAGTTTTCATCGCTGAAGTTTGAGTGAGATCAAACTTCTTCAGCATATCTTTAACATACTTACCTTGGTTAATAATTGTTCCTTTATTAGTTTGCTTGATCTGAAGTCCAAGGAAGTAAGTTAGTTCACCCATCATACTCATTTTATATTCTTTCTTCATTCTTTCAGCGAAGCTAGTACACAGAGATGGGTTAGTAGAACCAAATATTATGTCATCAACATATATTTGTACAAGAATAATGTGACCTTTTATCTTTCTGAAAAACAAAGTGTTATCAATTTTCCCATGCTCAAATTTTTCAGAGATAAGAAAATAAGAGAGAGTGTCATACCAAGCGTGAGGAGCTTGTTTTAGACCATAGAGAGCCTTATCCAGCTTATATACATAATTTGGATGCTTAGGGTCAGAGAAGCCTGGGGGTTGTTCAACATAGACTTCTTCATTCAGTTTTCCATTTAGGAACGCTGACTTGACATCCATTTGATATACTTTGAAGTCTTTGTAAACTACATAGGCTAAGAATAGTCGAATTGCTTTGAGCCTGGCCACAGGGGCAAAGGTTTCATCATAGTCTACGCCTTCCTCTTGTTTGTATCCCTGAGCAACTAGTCTAGCTTTGTTGCGGGTTACAGTCCCATGTTCATCTAATTTGTTTCTAAACACCCATTTAGTGCCTATAACAGATTTATTAGATGGACGGGGAACGAGATTTCAAACTTGATTTCTAGTAAACTCAGTCATCTCCTCTTGCATAGCGCTGACCCAGTTTGTATCTTTGAGGGTATCATCAGTCTTCTTTGGTTCTGTAAGAGAAAGAAAGTTAACAAAGAGACAAATGTTACATGAACTTCTTCGTGTTTGGATACATGCATCAGGATAACCAAGAATTTGATCTATGGGGTGATCTCTGGTCCATCGCTGAGTTGGGGCATGATCACTTATCTCAGGAGTTGGATCATCAATAGGAATGTTCACTGATGAAGAAACTTGAGGTTCTTCAGCTAAGAGATGTTGAGTGTCAGATAAACCGTTATTTACTGAGAGGTTTTCAGAAGAGGGAAGTTCAAATGGAGGAAGTGTGTTTAGAGGAACAGCTGAAACCCAAGAGGTAGATTCAGCGTTAGGAGGTATGATGTTTGGATCTTCATCAGCATTAGGAGAGTTGGTATGCTGATGAGTGTTGAAGAGAGGTTCTGTTTGTCTATAATGAGAGAACATCCAAGCATTCAGTTCATCATTGTCAGCAATAGGTTTAGAGTTCGTTGATCTGGATTCGTCGAAGGTAACATGAATTGTTTCTTCTACAGCTTGTCTTCTCTTGTTGAAGACTCTGTAGGATTTTGAAATAGAGGAATAACCAAGAAAGATTCCATCATCAGCTTTTGGGTCGAACTTTCCAAGAGCATCTTTGTTATTTAAAATGAAACACTGACAACCAAAGATGTGAAGAAAGCTGATAGATGGTTTTCTTCCATGAAAGAGTTCGTAAGCTATCTTGTTGAAACGTTTTACTATCAGTGACCTGTTTTGAGTTAAACAAGCAGTGTTGACAGCATCTGCCTAAAACTGAGTTGGAAGATGAGAATTGCTGAGCATTGATCTTGCAGCTTAAATGATCGTTCGGTTTCTTCTTTCAGCGACACCATTTTGCTGAGGAGTTCTTACAGAAGAGAAATTGTGAGAGATTCTCTTACTCTCAAAGAAATTGTTCAGAGATATGTTTTTGAATTCAGTTCCATGGTCACTTCTTATTGAGCGAACAATTATATTATTTAGCACTTCCATCTTTCTAACAAAAAATATCAGTTCTTCTGGAGTGTCACTTTTACAGCGAAGAAAAATTACCCAGGTGTAGCGAGAATATTTGTAACACCCTCAAAACTGATTATAACAACTAATTTTAAATTTTCTAAATACATCAATAATTACTTCGAACTACAAACATAAATTGAGAGTTAACCTCAACGGTCACATTCATCCTATACATACACTCTATGAAAAGGACGGGTGTTACTAAACCCAATATCAATCACTAACTCCAACCTGCGGAAGACTTCGCCGACTACTCACTCTTGTAAGGCTAAGGATCAACTCTTCAAAGCACTACTAGAACCGAACCCCCGACAGGAACCTGATGCACATGCCGACAAATAAAAAGGTTAGGCTTAACGCCTAGTGAGCACAAAAGTTTTAACATGAATGAATATATCTTTAAAAGAAAGGAAATCAGTTTAAAGCAAGATCCTTCGAAATATTATACTTCAAATGGAAACGACACATTATCTCATAATATGCACTTTTAAAGACAATGCTCCCAAACCCACATTTCTTGTAAATTATGTAACCCGTAACTCACCCAAAACGGGATCATGGTTCGATACTCAATTGTAAAAATATAAATAATACTTCATATCCCGAAACACCCCAAAACTCGGGTGGGACATAATATTCGACCTTTAACTAATGGAAACAATCCACATAAATATGATACACCATTAAAACATGGAACTGAAACTTAATACTCACGCGACCATAAAATGGAATGAAATCCCAATATTAAAGTATGAACAATTAAATATCCAAAATACAACGGGCCGACAACGGGGGATACCCGTATCCATTGAGAGCGGAGGAACACAAAAGTATGTCGCTTAAACAACGTTGATCGTATGACACTTCACGACACGCAAGCCCAAGTGCCCCAACGACCTCTTGACAAGTTTCACCAAAAGAGACAATTGACCTTAGCGAACAACACCGGAATTACCGCCAAAGGCTCGGCACACGGGGGATACAACGAAGGCATTGCCCCACATGGCGAAGGTCCCAACGCCCATCAGAGGACTACCCATAGTCATAATAGCTCGACCGGACTCAACCCTCTTAGTGCCTACTCGTAAAGACAAGGTCATAAACCATGAGTCCCGGAGTCCAACCCCGTACCACCCAATTGACCATCCAATAAGACTGACTCACGTGCCTATGGATCCAATGCAACATAGTCTAAGATTACATGAGTACACCTGAATGACTAAAGCATTCGAGTCTGTAATTATCAATAACATGCCATAAAATGCATCAAGATGTAATTTGTAACTTGGACTCTAGATCGAGCCATTAGAACCGGACAAATGTCCTCAATACTCTTTAAGTCGACCCCGAGAGCTAAAATGCTCAAAATCCATTTGACCGACAATTAACGTTCTCCAAATAAAGAAATGTCCTTAAACAACGTTTATGAAGACACATACCTCAAAGACATGATTAACCCAAAACTCAACACGTATTGGGACCAAGATTTTCCAAAGGATTTATAAATGCAAATACACCAAAATGCATGTAACATGAAATAGACTTCATTTGTACAAAATCGTCAAAGATGTATAACTCATAAAATAGATCTTACTTGTACAAAATCACCAAGAATACGTAATTCATGCTATTTAGTTGTTGAAACGTTCAAAACCCAATATAAGCATTTTAAGAGGTTAACACAACCCAAGTTTACCAAATATGAAAACTTATTATCAGGAACGAAATTCTAAACAAGAATTTAAACCAAACACTCAGAAACTATGTTAAAGAAGTCGCGGAAAAACACTTTAACAGTAAATCAATCAAACAGTGTATGAACTCAAATCACAAGTTATATTGATTTAACTTAATGATGACAAACCAAAACCTCAATCTGTTGAACAGACTCAATAGACGTTCTAAACTTCTCTAAAGAAAGGATTTCTAAGAATCTTGAGGTTAATTCTCTCTAAACGTATTCTGTATGAATAAAACTATCAAAAACTATATCTACTATATATACAGAACTGATTACAAGATAATTACAAAAGAAATATTGATCTTCAACATCCATTCTATAATTATCTTCATCATTA
Source organism: Arctium minus (assembly GCA_954870635.1). Classification (NCBI taxonomy): domain Eukaryota; kingdom Viridiplantae; phylum Streptophyta; class Magnoliopsida; order Asterales; family Asteraceae; genus Arctium; species Arctium minus. The sequence goes on along the minus strand of OX941081.1, from coordinate 55,487,098 downwards.
TCTTCAGCTCCTAGTCTTTCGTATCAATCCATCTTTATCTTCACGATCATCAGAAGCAGCATTAATCTTCTAGCAGTATTAACTTCCTCAGCAGTACTAACCATGCTTGCAGTATTAATCATGCTAGCAGCATTAATCTTTAAGCAGTACTAACTCTCCAAGCAGTACTATCTATTCTTCTAGCAGTACTAACTTATCAAAAAGTAGTAATACATCTAGCAATATTAATATCTTCAGCAGTATTAATCTTTAAGCCCAGCAGTAGTATCCATCCTTAGCACATTTCAGACCCAACAATCTCCCCCTAACTTAACTTTTCAAATTGAGAAGTTAAGTTCTTCAGCATAGGGTCTTCATGATGCTTTCAAAACTCTAACTTAATTCCCAAGATTTGGATCCAGTCCCAGACTTTGATTAATGGTTCTTCTAATCACTATCCTTGCCATTTCTGAATCTTTAGGGCAGACCAACTTTGCTTTCAACATCCCTTGCAGCTTTGCCTTGCTGTGGTCATATACCTTGTCCACCAAGAAGTACTCATGATAGCTTTTGTCAATTGTAATCATGTAGACTCCACAATTTTCAAACAACATCCAATTATCTATTCTTTTAAATCCATTCTCAAGATGCAAGTCTTTGATAACATACTGCACTCTTTTAGGATCAAACATCATGCACAAGTACTCAATTGCCATCTTTTTAATGTTCATCCTTGCTGCTTTCAGTAAATCACCATACAGATTCAAACCAACCTTGAACATTTCTTCCAAATCATCTCTGGAACAACTTCTGATTACTTTGCCCCATATAGCATACACTTCATAGTGATCACCCATTCTCTTTATTCTGAAATACTCTATTCTTTTATCCACTAGAGTATCCCAATGGATAATCTCTGGTGCTTTCATTGAGATAGGGTCAGCTTGCATAGATTTTTCATCAGACACAGTCATGTATAAATTCACCCGCTCATCTGATTGTCTAGGCTGATCTGAAGATTGTTGGCTTGTTTGCTCTGATCTTTTCTCTTGAGATTGAACATCTGCTTCTGTTTGTTCCTGCTGCTCTACCGAAGGTTCAGCTTCCATGTGTTCACTTTCCAGCTCTTTCTTTCTTTCTTCAGTTCTAGTCCTTTTTGCCTTTGGTTTTGTGGCAATGGACTTCTTTCTTTTAATGGCTCCAATCTGTTGAGCTAATGTCTCTTCACTTCTGCCTTGTCTTTGATAGGAGTGCCTTCTTCACTGTCAGGGAAAGGTTGTTGTATGTTGAGATCATGTATTTCTTTCAACTTTCTTTCAACCTCAACCCTTTGAGTAAAATCCCTTTTCAGCTTGACCATCTCCTTCTTGTATAGCTCTTCTATCCTTCCAAATGACATACTGGTAATCATTCCTTCAGGAACTCCAATAGCTCCTTTCAGAAAGTCATCATTTTCCTTCTTTCTTGATTGGTTAGGAATGTTTTCGATAGTTGTCTTTGTCTTGTCTTTAATGGCAACCTTTGCCTTGATGCCTTCTTTGTAACTTTCTTAGCAGCAACAACAGTCTTCAAGCTCCTTTGATATTCTTCATTTAGCTTTGTAGACAAATCTAAAGCAATCTCTCTGTCTTTTGCAGATTGAATCTCTTCCTCCTTTTCCAATTCTTCTTGCAACTTTTTGGCCATTTCTTCATCAAGTTCTATTTGAGTTTGCTTCTTTGATGGCTTCTCAGGCTCAATCATCTTCTCCTTCCCTTTATTTTTGGCCTCAGCTACACTGAACTCTTTTCTTTTCTTCTCTGTTTCAACTTCTTTGATTTCCACTCCCTTAGCCTTTGGATTAGCTTTGGGAGTGTCAAGCTTTGCCTTCACCAATGTTTCAGCAATTTCTATCTCTTCCCTGGATAATTCTGTTTCTGGTTCTATAGTTACTGCTTCTTGTTTAGTTTCTGCTGCAGACTCAGATACTGCTGCTTTACCTATTTCGGCTGCTTTCACAAAAGTTTCTGCTGCTGATGTAGTTTCTACTTTTTTTTTATTGCTGCTTGTTTCTTTTCTGCTTCACTATTCAACTCCCCCTCAAAATGAGATTCCATGCCAACAGGACTTTGCTTTTCAACATCAGCTGGACTCTCCCCCTTTTTGAAAGCATCATTTACATCTCCCCTTTTCTTCAATACATACTGCTTTTTCTTCTTTTTGTGCACCAACCTTAGAACCATCTTTTTGAGTTTGGTAATCTATACTTGTTGAGAAGTGATCACCTTTTTCATCTCTTGTATCTTCAAATTTTGATTGTGAACTTCTAGACTTATTGTACCAAGAGTATCCATCAATTCATCATAAATATATTTGTCCTCACCTCCTTTAGGTGTTTTTACCACCCTTGAAGGATCCTTGGATCTTTTAGTAGAGGCCTTCCGCCTAGCAGAAGCACCTTCTACCCCCGTGGTCTCTTGGCACCTGGGACCTTTAGATGATTGCTCATCTAAAGTTGCCGTGGGGAAGGTCTTAGGTATGTTCACACTGTCCTGTCCTACACCTTGTGTAGAAGCAGTAGTGTGAGCCTTGCTGCCCACATGCTCATCCTTATCCTTATAGAGCACCTTCTTGGGGTTGGGAGACACCCCTATGGTTTCCCTTTCGATATTCTCTAATGGAGAATGCTCCATTAGAGGGCTTGCAGTCTGTTGGGGTGAAGATACAGAAATGGAAGGAACCTTGATATGTTGGGGTGTACCTTTTTCCTTTGATATGTTTTGGTGATGGGGGAAGTTGGCTTGACAATAGGGATCTGAGGAGTATCAATTGAACTGAATGGTGTGGGTAGGTCATCAGTTGGGTGGTCAGATGTGGGCTTTGACACTGATGCCTCACCATGGGAATGAGACATAACCATCATTGTAGAGAACAAAGGTGTCTCTTGTCCAGAAAAGTCCTTACTTGGTGTTTTCATGTTGGAGAATACCTTCCCTTTGGGAGGTTTTGGTACATACACCTCTTGAAAAGAGGGTAAATCCGTCAATTCTTGGTTAAGTACTTCTTGTACAAACCTGGGATACATATAAAAGCTTTTGGTTTTGGTATACAGGTTTGACATTAAATCATTGAAAATCATTTGAGAGAAATTAAACTTTCTAGAGGTAGCTAAGCAGACTAGAGCATAAGCTAAGGTACTGCTGAACTCACTCCATCCAATTGTTTTTCTAGAAATACAATGTTGAAGGGTATGAACAAAGAATCTCCACTGAGGTGAAAATTTTCTCTTGAAGAACTTGTAAACCTTAGTGGGACCTTCATATCCCATTCGACTAATTGATTGGAAGAGATCTTCCTTGGACAAAGAGGTAATACCTGAGGCATCATCTAGTCGTAGATGAATGCGAATACAACCTTCTGTGATGGTTAGAGGTTTATCACAAACCCTTGATTTGATGACCTGATTGCCATCAATAGTCTGTATAGAGGCATTGGCCCAGAACTGACGCATGTGCTCCACATAGATTGTGGGATTGACAGTTAAAGCGTAGGCGATGTGGGAGGATTTTAGGAAATCCACAATCTGATGAAAACCTTCTTCTTGCTTGGGTTTCTGTAGCATTGCCAACTCATTGTGATCATCCACAAACACCAGTCCTGCCATCGTTTTTGGTCGAAACTAGGGTTACGCACTGGTAAGTAAGAATTCGAGAGAAAGAGAGAAAAAGAACACTCGTAGGAAATTCAAAGAGCCGTTTGGATTTTGGCGGTCAAAGAGGGTATTTATAGGTGGAGGGTTCAGTTAGAAGCAGTACTAAGTACCCTAGCAGTATTAACAAGCCCGCAGTACTAACCCATATAAGCAGTAGTAACACATACTAGCAGCATTAACACAGACTAGCAGTATTAACACAGACTAGCAGTAGTAACACATACTAGCAGCATTAACACAGACTAGCAGTAGTAACACAGTCTGGCAGTAGAAATAAGGTAAGCAGTAGTAACTTTGCATTAGCAGTATAAACCACCAAGCAGTAGTAACCATACTTAACCATATTTGAACTGGCAGCAGGATTAATAGTGAGAGCAGTATTAACTTAACTAGAAGTACCAAGTTTCTGATCAGCAAGGTAATCTGAAACACTTAAACAACCATAGTTAGCAGCACCATGCACAATGCAATATAAGAAAGTAAGCAGGAAGGAATCTATACAGAAATGGTATATAAAGACAATCAGAAGAGGCTTATTCAGTGTTTATCATGCCCACACTTGTGACCAAGAATGTGAATCTACCCGCATCAAAGGCTTTGGTGAATAGATCAGCAAATTGGTTACTTGTGTGTACCTTCAAAACTTGAATTAGCTTCTTTTCATTGCAATCTCTAATAAAATGGTACCTTATTTCTATATGCTTGGTTTTAGAGTGTTTGACTGGATTATTAACAATGCTGATAGCACTGTTGTTGTCAGTGAAGATTGGAGTGTGCAGAAAAGTAGCACCATAGTCGAGCATTTGATTCTGAATCCATAGCACTTGTGAGCAGCAGCTTGCAGCAGCTATGTACTCTGCTTCTGTTGTAGAGTTGGACAATGTGGTTTGCTTTTTACACTGCCATGAAACTAGTCTTGCACCCAAAAACTGACATCCTCCTGATGTAAACTTTCTATCCAAGTTTGCACCACCCAAATCACTATCAGAATATGCAAGTAGATCAAGTGGTGAGTCATGAGGATACCAAAGACCCAACCTAGGTTGTCCTTTGAGATATCTGAAGATCCTCTTGACTGCTTGAAAATGAGATTGCTTAGGTCTTACTTGAAATCTGGCACACACACAGACAGCAAACATAATATCTGGCCTTGAAGCTGTTAGATACATGAGGGAGCCTATCATAGATCTATAGTGATGAACATCTACATCCTCCCCCTCAAGATCTGCAGTGATCTATTTGTGTGTTTCCATAGGTGTGCTTGCAGGCTTTGAATATGAAAATCCAAACTTTGTAAGTATATCCTGCACATACTTGGATTGACTGATGAAGATACCATCTTTCTTCTGTTTAACCTGTAGCCCAAGGAAGAATGTAAGTTCACCCATAGAGCTCATCTTGAATCTTTTGTGCATCAGCTCCTCAAACTCTTTGCACAAATAATCTTTTGTGAATCCAAAGATGATGTCATCCACATAGATTTGCACAAGCAGGATGTCCTTCTTCTTCCTTTTGATGAACAGAGTCTTGTCTATTATTCCCCTTTCAAAACCATTTTCCAATAGATAGGTAGACAGAGTGTCATACCATGCTCTTGGTGCTTGATGTAGCCCATAGAGTGCCTTCTTTAATTTGTATACTCTGTCAGGAAAGTTGGGATTTTCAAACCCTGGAAGCTGACAAACATATACTTCTTCATCAATTGTCCCATAAAGGAATGCACTCTTGACATCCATCTGATAAACTCTAAACTTCATGAAAGAAGCATAGGCTAGAAACAACCTAATTGCCTCAATTCTGGCTACTGGAGCAAATACTTCTTCATAGTCTATTCCTTCTTCTTGTGTGTACCCTTGTGCCATAAGCCTGGCCTTATTCTTTATCACAATTCCTCTCTCATCTTTCTTATTTCTGAAAACCCATTTTGTACCAATTGCCCTTTGTCCTTGTGGAAGTTCAACCAGATCACATACATCTTGCAGCACAAACTGCAGCAGCTCCTCTTGCATTGCTTCTATCCAACTTGGGTCTTTCATTGCATCTTAAGCCTTTTTGGGTTCAATCTGGGATAGAAAACAAGATAGCAAGCCTGATTGTAGGTCTTTCAATCCCCCTAACTTGCTTTGTTGCCTTGTGATCATTGGGGAATTGATGTCACCAATCACCAATTGAAGAGGATGATTCTTCTATGTTCTTGTATGATTGACAGCCTCCTCATTAAGATTTTCTTCAAGATTGGAGTCATTCTTTTCTGGAGTGCTTCCACCATACACTGAAGAATTGTCATCATCAGTGTCATCTTCTGACAGTATGGGCATCTCAAGTCCTGTGTTTCCTGAATTATGAGCATCCTCTTTATCACTCTTATTCTCTTCATCATCTTTGTCCTCTTCATCTGCTTTAGCATCTTCATCCTGATCTGGATCAGAATCTTCTGATTCTGAATCATCTTTATTTTCTTGCTGGCAAAATTCAACAGGATCTACTGTAGGTATTGACAACAACACAAACTCTAGACTCTGTGCTTGTACCTTTTCTGAGCTTGTTCCTGCATTTTGCACATTACTAAAACCCAAAGCATTAGTTACTGAATCAATGTCAAACAACCAATCAGGACCTGTACCAATTTGATTTGGTGTGTTCTCATTGCATTTGACATTGTCACTTTTCTCTATAATCCTTGAATAACTATTAAATACTTTATATGCCTTACTCTGAGAAGAGTATCCAACAAGAAATCCATCTTCACTTTGCTTTCAAACTTACCTAAGTGAGATTTGGTGTTGAGAATTGTGCAAGGACACCCAAAAGGATTGAAAAAACCAATAAAAGATTTCTTCTTGTTAAAAAGTTCATAAGGTGTCTTGCCTTGAGATTTGACGACTAGAACCCTGTTTTGGACATAACAAGCAGTATTAACTGCTTCTGCCCAAAAAGTGATGGGAAGTTTTGAATCTGCCAACAGAGATCTAGCAGCTTCAATTAGTGTCCTATTTCTCCTCTCAGCAACACCATTTTGCTGAGGAGTTCTAGGAGCACTGTATTGTCTCTCAATACCTTTAGTCTCACAAAAGTTGTTTAAGTCATTGTTTTTAAATTCTGTTCCATTATCAGATCTGATGACTTTAACTCTTTGATTAGTTTGGTTTTCAATCCTAAGAACAAAGGATTTCATCATTCCACTTGTCTCATCCTTAGTCCTCAGAAAATATACCCAAGTAAATCTAGAGAAATCATCAACAATGACTAAGCAATAGGATTTCTTTCCAATACTCATCACATTTGTAGGACCAAAGAGATCCATATGCAATAATTGAAGAGGTGAAGAAATTGTATTTATTTCTTTCGACTTATGAGAAGTTTTGTTCTGCTTGCCTTTAAGACAAGCAACACAATGATCATCACATGAAAACACTTTTTGAGGTAAACCTCTTACCAGGTTGTTTTTCACAAGAATGTTCATTGTTTTAAAATTCATGTGACACATCCTTTTGTGCCAAAGAGATGATTCATCTAAGGAAGCTTTTGAAAATAGACAGTTTAATGATGAATCAGATGATACATTCTCTAAGTCCAAACAATAAACATTATCCTTCCTAGGAGTTCTAAGTAGTATCATATTTTCATCAACTACCTTGAATCTTGGAGCAAGGATAATACATTCAGTCTCAGTAAATAATATACTATGTTTCTTATCACAGACCTGTGATACACTTAACAGGTTGTATCTCAATTGCTCAACATAGTATACATCTTCAAATGACATCTTACCTTTTGATACCATACCTTTTTCACTGATCTTACCTCTTGCTGGATTGTCACCAAAAGCAACATGTCCTCCATCAAACTTTTTGAAGTTTTGAAGGCAGGCCATGTTACCTGTCATGTGCCTAGAGCAACCACTATCTACATGCCAAATGCTCTTCTTCTTCAGCAGTTGGTTGCCCTGAACATAAGATAAAACAGTTAGTTTTTAGAGGGAACCCAAGCCAAAGTGGTCTTGGGTTGCCCTTTCTCATCAACATATTTATAATCAGTAATCTTAGTCTGGATGAGATGATCAGATTTAGGAATCTTATGGCTGGAATACTTTGTCAAAATTATAGACTTGGCAGCATTAATACTGGTAGCAACACTATCCTTGTTAGCAGTACTAACTTGGTTAGCAGTACTAACTTGGTTAGCAGCACTATTTCTGTTAGCAGTACTATTTGAGGTAGCAGTACTAACAGGTTTCTTGACTTTTGGAACCCAAATCTTGACAAAGTTGTTTGCTTTCTTGTTCTGTGAGTTACTCCTTGACTTTCTTGGAGTATTTTCTTTTGATTTAGCAAACTTATTCTGAATATGAGATTTTGCAGTCCCAGTTTTCATTGGTACTGTTCTCATATTAGCAGCCATGTGATTTCTTGAATTCTTCCTATAACCAACTGAATTTTGTGTTTGTCTTTGAAAAGAAAGTCTTTGGTTAATAGGATTGAAATAACAGTGTTTGGCTAGATGATTTAACTTGCCACAAATAAAACAAGGCTTTGGTCTATTGACTTTGCTTAGATCAATTCCCTGTTTTTGAGCCCATTGATTATTTCTGTTTCTCTGATTTCCCCTTATTTTATCATGTTTATGGGGCTTGTTCTGTTGACAAGTACAGGGATTTACAACAGAGGTTTGCATGTAGTGAACTCCCTGTACCTTTTCTTTTCCTTTCCTGGAGGTCTCAGCTTTCTCACTCTTAACAGTCTCTTTCCCTGTCTTGGACATCTCCACTTTATCACTCTTGATAAATGGTTTACCCCCTCTCTCATTTGTAAGAATGTGGTTTTCTAAGGGAATATCTTTATGGTCTTCCTAATTCTTACCCTCCGAGTTCTCTTCTTCAGAATCTGCCTCAACCACTACTTTGTCTAATGGATCTACTTCAGTGGCTCCTGCAGGTAAGTCATTCTTATCCTGTCTTTCTAAGAGGTCTGAGGTGGGAGGAATATAATTATTATTGTAAGGTGGAGGGGTGTTGTTGTAGCCTATACCTCTCTTTAGTTTGTCATGAATTTGAGATTTAAGTAAAGAATCCATTGCTTTAGAAGCATTGGAATATTTCTCAATGTCTAGTTTGGCCTTCTCAAATTCACTCTTAACTTTTTCACACTCCTCTCTAGACTTTTCTAGCTCAATCTCTAACGGATTCTTCTCCCACTTCCAGTAGTTAAGATCATATGAATGTTGAAGTTCATTGGCTTGATATGCCTTTATTTGTTCTTCAAACTTCTCAACGATCACAACATACTCTCTTCTATCTTTCTCTAACCTTTTAAGGTCATCACACATGCTCTGATTGTGATCCCTGTACTTTTTAATAGTTTCAAGACAGGTTTTAGAGCAAAGGTTAGATTTTACCTCAGTGGGGATTGCAGTGCTTGATGACTCTGAAACCTCAGCCATCAATGCTTGGTTCTGAATTGCCTCCTCTGCTTGATCACTCCAATCAAAGACCATCCCTTCTTGTGAGACAAGAGCTTGAGATGAATTCCTGTTATAGTTAGTGGGCTTTGGTTGTTGATTATTGCTTCCATGTTGTTGAGCAGTTCCTCCTCTGCACTCTCTTGCAAAGTGTCCCAGATTATGGCATTTGTAGCATTCCACTTTGGATTTATCAAATCCAGCACCATCTTCTCTTCTCATGGCAAAATTGTTTCTACCTGTTCTTTTGATGAATCTTTTAACTCTCATGGTGAGCATTGCCATCTGCCACTTGATATTCATCTCTTCAAGCTCATCTATATTGATCTGCTCTAGATCATCATTGATATGAGCAGATTTAGCATGACTAGTAAGGAATGCTTCCAAAACAGAATCATTAGGTCCATCCTGTTTTGATCCATATGTAGCACTAACTGATTCTGTATTAGCAGTAGAATCAGTAGTAGATGATAGGAGGGCAACATTATGAGAGTATCCAGATGGCCTTTTCTTAGATTCAACTTCTGCTTCAAACACCCTTAGATCATTGTAGAGATCATCAAGCTCCTTCTCCTCCAGATTATCATTATGTCTGAAGGATACAGTGTACATCACCCATTCTTCACCAAGAGATCTTAGAAATTTTCTGTTGACATCATCCTGATCCATCTTGACACCAACAGTGGCCAACTCTCCAATCAACTTGTTGAATCTATCAAAGGTTTGAGTCATGGACTCATTCTTTGTAGACATAAAATTCTCATATTGTTGTTTGAGAATTGCCTTCTGATTTCTCTTAGTGCTTTTAGTACCTGAAAATCTCTTCTCCAATGCATTCCACAGGATTTGAGCATCAAAACAGTTGCAAAACTAATGATGGTATTCATTAGGAATTGCCAAGAGCAGAGTGCTCAAGGCTTTCATCTCAGTCTGCCTCATCTTTCTTTCTCCATCAGTCTTTGGTAGAGTTCTCTTGCCATCTGCTCCCATCTTTCCTTCATTAGAGGGACCATTCTCAATGATATCCCACATTGAGTAATCTGTAAGAAGAATATACTGCTTGATTTTGATTTTCCACATGTCAAACTCATTGGGTTTGAGCATGGGAACCTTTGAAACAAGAACACTGTCATGAGATCCGTCCATGATGATTTTTTATTTCTGAGTTGAAGGCTCTTATACCACTTGTCAGGAACGAAATTCTAAACAAGAAATTAAACTAAACACTCAGAAACTATGTTAAAGAAGTCGCGGAAAAATACTTTAACAGTAAATCAATCAAACAGTGTATGAACTCAAATCACAAGTCATATTGATTTAACTTAATGATTACAAACCAAAACCTCAATCTGTTGAACAGACTCAACAGACGTTCTAAACTTCTCTAAAGAAAGGATTTCTAAGAATCTTGAGGTTAATTCTCTCTAAACGTATTCTGTATGAATAAAACTATCAAAAACTATATCTATTATATATACAGAACTGATTACAAGATAATTACAAAAGAAATATTGATCTTCAACATCCATTCTATAACTATCTTCATCATTATCTTCAGCTCCTCACGATCATCAGAAGCAGCATTAATCTTCTAGCAGTATTAACTTCCTCAGCAGTACTAACCATGCTTGCAGTATTAATCATGCTAGCAGCATTAATCTTTAAGCAGTACTAACTACTAGCAGTACTAACTCTCCAAGCAGTACTAACTATTCTTCTAGCAGTACTAACTTATCAAGAAATAGTAATACATCTAGCAGTATTAATATCTTCAGCAGTATTAATCTTTAAGCCCAGCAGTAGTATCCATCCTTAGCACATTTCAGACCCAACACTTATCAAAATACTCACACTTTGACAAATAACCAAGTACAACATATTTTACTTCAAAATACTCAAAACTTATCAGCAGTTAACCATTTCATGTAAAACACTTTAAACTAAACATTTTGGCATGTACACCGTTTTCACAAATCAACTTGAACTCACCTCGCTAGATTTAGGCTAAATCTAGGGTTCACCCAACGAGCACTTTTGAAGGCCGCTTGAATCCTCAAGCCGAGGACTTCCAAAACCATACTAGGTGATGAGACTTTCCAAGGACACCCAATCCAACTCTTCAAACCGAGCTCCCACACGTTGAACTTGATGAGGAAGATGAAGATGGAGGTTTTGTGGTTCAAGATCCAACTAGCTAGATGATGAAGAATCATGTGGTTCAAGGGGGTAAAGCCCTCAAAATGGGTTAGGGTTCGTCTTTGGGGTTTTGGGAGAGAAAAGGGGAGAAGATAGTAGTGAGAAATCAGAAGTTTGGGTGAGAATTCGGACATTGAAGAGATCAGACGTCGCGCGCGACCTTGTTATGTGATAGTGACATTGTCACTATCGCGAGGGCACTATCGCGGATAATGTACCGCGGGTGGTACACCCCCGACGATTGTGCCACGCGATAGTGACACATGTTACTATTACGAGTCACAATCGCGCCACTCGTACTGAAGCCAAAAAAAGGTCAAAACTCGAGATTCTCGCATGGGTCGACTCCAGGTTCGAAAGCACAACATTTTCCACTCAAAAAGATAGGCAGAAAACGGAGAGATTACCAACGGAGAATGGAAACTTGCTCACGAAAACCGGGTGTTACAATCCTCCCAACCTTAGAATGATTTCGTCCTCGAAATCTAAATTTCCATGAAATCTTGCCCGCAGAAGGATTTCCTTTAATCCTTCCTCCAGCACCACTATGATGCCCCTTGCACTGATACACGCCAACCGCCCCTCATGGGCACATTACACTCATGACCGAGCGAACACTTAACTCACCAAAGTGACGTTTACCCACAAGATTACGGTCGTCTCCCAACCTTAGAATGACGATCACTACCTCTAGGGTAGTTTGTGACCTCAACAATTCACCAATCAATTTCCTTCGGATCATCACGGTTCCGAACCCAATATCAAAGATCATAACCAAACTTCCAAAACCCTCAGATTTCAACTGATCCATTCCTAGTGTTGCTAAAGTTGACCTCCTAAGGCGCACCAATGCGTCCTTCAGGCAACTGGTTAACCCAAATTCGGTTAACACTCAACTCCAATCCAACTCCAACCTCACAATAATCCTCTAATACAACCTTTTTCACCATGGAAAAGCTTATACACATCGGTACCTACTTAACAACATCTAACCTTCTTCAAATTTCCATTACCGAAAGGTCATTATTTCCCATGATCCAATCGGGATACATCCTAAACATTCCCAGATCCATTGACTCCAAGAAAACAAGTCGATGCCTAGGACTAAATGGTGACCTCGAAAACGTGGACATCCCGCCCAAGATTTCATTCCAGATGGATGGTCGCACTAGGGTTGATACCTAACAGGGTGCTAAAATTCCAATCCTTACATTTCTAACAAACGGACCACAAGAATTTCCTTTGATCGCGAAGCCCACAAGGACGGTACACCATCACCTTAACTATGATGTCACACCGACGAGCAGTCCACCAAAACGAACCCAACCTAATCGCAGATAATCACCTAAGACATTATCCCGCATGATTACCGAAGTATCAAATCACCCCTTAATTAACCGGGAAGACTTAAATCTACTATTTCCATTATACATGTGCATACCAATTCAAAACTGAAACCCACAATTCAAAATTGACCGCAAGTCGGATCATCCGATGCTTCAAATCCCAAGGACTCTATCAATCCTAATTACAATTTCTTTCACTACAGGGTTTATATCTATATGCCTAATGAGTTCAAGGTTTTCAACTAACAGACCAATTTAAACTTTCATAAAACTTTTAAATACGTACGCTTTATAACAATAATTGGTCGTGCAGTAAAATTCACTACCGGTCACCCAAGGTTGAAAATTAATCACCGACGCTACACATATAAAACCATTTACAAAATTCTTTTGATCAATATTTACGTAAATAAAACAGTAACAAAAGGTGTGTAGCAAAGTTCACACTATAAACATGAAAATAAATTCTGGTACCCCAAACACGTGAAATAATTGTTAGTACATCTCCAAAAGAGAACTTCACAACTTTTAACTTTTAACTTTTCCTTCTTTAACCAAAAACGTTATGGCATAAAATTTTCAACAAGTTCCATATGCATTAGTTTATTCCCCATAGCTCGATAGAACGATGGGAACGCGAATAAATTTTCAAATCGAGTTTAAATCCTTGAGTCGCATCGATGAAACACATTTGACCAAGATGGTAACTACAACAACATGCAATCCGAAAATTTCATTTCATGCATTGCAGAAAATTTATAACAGCAAGGTCACCAATCGAAGCACGTTTAGATTAAAAATTTAATATGAGACAACATAAATATTTCACATATTTACTCACGCGAGTGAAAATCAGATTCAACCCAAAAGTATGCACATATACCCTTGTGAAACTCAAGATGCAATCATGCGACATTAAGATTTTGAAGATGCCTCTTACGGTTTGCAAAAATGAAGGTGCAAGACTCACATGAAACAAACTACTAAACAAGACTCGTAAACTTAACGCACACAATAATGCAAGCCTACACGTTCCAAAATTTCCTTTTATTACGTGGCTCGAATGGTCATGAAATAAAATGCGATAAGCCCAACTAAACTTCATAAACTGATTGACGGTAAAATCAAGCGGTGTCAAAATCTCTGCTCCCTGACATGAAAAGCGTAAAACGACAATAAGTCTAAAAATTTCAAAACTCTAAAATCACCACGTAAAATAAAGTGACCATTTTTCCACAAAACTCTCATTAGAGGCGACACCCGAAAGCTCGTAAACTATACGCCATAAAATTAAACTCACGCATCACAAAATACATTCACCAACTCAACAGGTTGCAAAACTATACCCCGTAAAATTTAACACGACTCATACAGACTAAAATTTTCCAGAAAGTTCCGACTCAAGAACAGTGGGACAACTCTTCCTTTAAAACCTTAACATACTTGGAGGAGATCCAATGTCAAGGTTAAAAATTCTACAGTTACTTGTCAAATACCACATATGGCATTAAAACACGGACCTTAAGATGTCCAAAGATAACATTAACACAAAACAGGGATGGGGAGATTTTTCCATAAACAAAATTGCAATAACTTGCAACCAAACAACTCCATGCATGCTTAAGCTCACGGTTTAAAATCTGATGAGTGCTAAATGTTTTACCAAGACTTCAAAGTATAACACACTTTATGCTTCGAATAGATGAGAAACAATTGATGAAAACTCATTTTAGAAATAAATTTCGTGCATGAATTTGGTCTGCACACAGCATCTTAGGACTACACCCCTCCCTTTTCCCGACATGTTATCGTCATTCGGATGCATCCAACATCTTAGAGCAACAATCCCACTAATTGATTAACTTACAATTTTCCTCGAATCAGAATTGGTCTGTCGAACCGATAGTTCTACTCCAACCAATAACTCTGACCCAAGATGGTCAACTTAATGCATTCATCACACTTACCTATCACTCCCAAGTGACATTGCTATAAACATCAACCTTTCCTTAGATCACTCGCTTAGAAACTTTCTCACTACCTCAACGGTCATTCCACCAAGGTAGTTCAAGTATACACATGTAGCATGTAGATTCACCATAACATTGGCCATGTGCCATTATGAACGTACCGTACATGATCATCCTTGCGACCCTCGACAAGTTTTCCCATTTCTAGCGACTCGATCAACTTTAAAATATCTTATCTTAAGGTTCCTAATGCGCAACTTCACTTACAATCACTTATAAGAACTCTAGTTTGAGTCTAGGAATCCAAAAATCAATACCTAATTCTCTCAAACTTAAGCTCTGATACCAACTTGTAACACCCTCAAAACTGATTATAGCAACTAATTTAAAATTTTCTAAATACATCAATAATTACTTCGAACTACAAAAATAAATTGAGAGTTAACCTCAACGGTCACATTCATCCTATACATACACTCTATGAAAAGGACGGGTGTTACTAAACCCAATAACAATCACTAACTCCAACCTGCGGAAGACTTCGTCGACTACTCACTCTTGTAAGGCTAAGGCTCAACTCTTCAAAGCACTGTTAGAACCGAACCCCCGACAGGAACCTGATGCACATGCCGACAAATAAAAAGGTTAGGCTTAACGCCTAGTGAGCTCAAGAGTTTTAACATGAATGAATATATCTTTAAAAGAAAGGAAATCAGTTTAAAGCAAGATCCTTCGAAATATTATACTTCAAATGGAAACGACACATTATCTCATAATATGCACTTTTAAAGACAATGCTCCCAAACCCACATTTCTTGTAAATGATGTAACCCGTAACTCACACAAAACGGGATCATGGTTCGATACTCAATTGTAAAAATGTAAATAATACTTCATATCCCGAAATACCCTGAAAACTCGGTTGGGACATAATACCCGACCCTTAAATAATGGAAACAATCCATATAAATATGATATGCCATTTAAACATGGAACTGAAACTTAATACTCACGCGACCATAAAATGGAATGAAATCCCAATATTAAAGTATGGACAATTAAATATCCAAAATACAGCGGGCCGACAACGGGGGATACCCATATCCGTTGAGAGCGGAGGAACACAAAAGTATGTCGCTCAAACAACGTTGATCGTATGACACTTCACGACACGCAAGCCCAAGTGCCCCTACGACCTCTTGACAAGTTTCACCAAAAGAGACAGTTGACCTTAGCGAACAACACTGGAATTACCGCCAAAGGCTCGGCACACGGGGGATACAATGAGGGCATTGCCCCACATGGCGAAGGTCCCAACGCCCATCAGAGGACTACCCATAGTCATAATAGCTCGACCGGACTCAACCCTCTTAGTGCCTACTCGTAAAGACAAGGTCATAAACCATGAGTCCCGGAGTCCAACCCCGTACCACCCAATTGACCATCCAATAAGACTGACTCACGTGCCTATGGATCCAATGCAACACAGTCTAAGATTACATGACTACACCTGAATGACTAAAGCACTCGAGTCTGTAATTATCAATAACATGCCATAAAATGCATCAAGATGTAATTTGTAACTTGGACTCTAGATCGAGCCATTAGAACCGGACAAATGTCCTCAATACTCTTTAAGTCGACCCCGAGAGCTAAAATGCTCAAAATCCATTTGACCGACAATTAACGTTCCCCAAATAAAGAAATGTCCTTAAACAACGTTTATGAAGACACATACCTCAAAGACATGATTAAACCAAAACTCAACACGTATTGGGACCAAGATTTTCCAAAGGATCTATAAATGCAAATACACCAAAATGCATGTAACATGAAATAGACTTCATTTGTACAAAATCGTCAAAGATGTATAACTCATAAAATAGATCTTACTTGTACAAAATCACCAAGAATACGTAATTCATGTTATTTAGTTGTTGAAACATTCAAAACCCAATATAAGCATTTTAAGAGGTTAACACAACCCAAGTTTACCAAATATGAAAACTTATCAAAATACTCACACTTTGACAAATAACCAAGTACAACATATTTTACTTCAAAATACTCAAAACTTATCAGCAGTTAACCATTTCATGTAAAACACTTTAAACTAAACATTTTGGCATGTACACCGTTTTCACAAATCAACTTGAACTCACCTCGCTAGATTTAGGCTAAATCTAGGTTTCACCCAACGAGCTCTTTTGAAGGCCGCTTGAATCCTCAAGCCGAGGACTTCCAAAACCATACTAGGTGATGAGACTTTCCGAGGACACCCAATCCAACTCTTCAAAACGAGCTCCCACACGTTGAACTTGATAAGGAAGATGAAGATGGAGGTTTTGTGGTTCAAGATCCAACTAGCTAGATGTTGAAGAATCATGTGGTTCAAGGAGGAAAAGCCCTCAAAATGGGTTAGGGTTCGTCTTTGGGGTTTTGGGAGATAAAAGGGGAGAAGATAGAAGTGAGAAATCAGAAGTTTGGGTGAGAATTCGAACATTTAAGAGATCAGACGTCGTGCGCGACCTTGCCACGCGATAGTGACATTGTCTTTATCGCGAGGGCACTATCGCGGAAAATGTACCGCGGGTGGTACACCCCCGGCGATTGTGCCACGCGATAGTGACACGTGTCACTATCGCGAGTCACAATCGCGCCACTCGTACCGAAGCTTGAAAAAGATCAAAACTTGAGATTCTCTCATGGGTCGACTCCAGGTTCGAAAGCACAACATTTTCCACTCAAAAAGATAGGCGGAAAGCGGAGAGATTACCAACGGAGGACGAAAACTTGCTCACGAAAAACCGGGTGTTACAATATTCATCTAAAATGACAAGTGTGTATTTACTTCCAGCTATGGATTGAATATTGGCAGGTCCAAATAAATCCATATGCAAGAGTTGAAGAGGACTTGCCACTGAGGAAACTTGTTTTGATTTGAAACTAGCTTTAGTCTGCTTTCCCTTTTCACATGCTGAACAAAGAGATTCTTTGGCATATGAGTGCTGAGGAAGATCGAAGACTAGTTCCTTTGAGGAGAGAGAATTCAGTGTCTTGAAGTTAAGATGAGATAGCCTTTTGTGCCATAACCAGTTGACATCTGAGGAGGCCTTAGAGAGAAAACAAACGTTTTCAGTGGTAGCAAAATCTATATCTATTACATAGACATTTTCTATACGATAACCACTAAGAGTGAGCTTTCCTTTTTCATTCATCACTAAACATGCTTTCTTACAAAAGAGAACTTCGTAATATTTGTCACATAGCTGACTGATGCTTAGAAGGTTATGCTTTAGTCCATCTATATAAGCGACTCTTCTGAAAGTAGTTGTTCATTGCTGAGAACACCAAACCCTCTGGTATAACCTTTTCCATTTCCACCAAAGGTCACTGAGGGACCTTTCTCTTCCTTGTATTCAGTGAGCAGGTCTTTTTGTCCAATCATGTGTCTAGAACATCCGTTATCTAAATACCAGACACCCTTTGATCCCTGCAAACATAAGGGAGATTAACTTTTGATTGATACCCACTTTTCAATTGGTCCAGCAGTATTAGTGGAGATGGAAGGTTCAACAACCTTCACGACATTTGAAGATTCAGCTTCAGTGGTTACCTTCACTTTGGTTATTTGATTAACCTTAGTGGTATTTTTCACCATAGCAGATTTCTCATCTTTGGTGACCTTCTTAGCCTTGGAGGCAATCATCTTCACTTTAGCTGTGTTTTCAGCTTTTGTGGTAGTAGAACATTTACTAGCAATATGGTCAGTAAGTCCACAGTGATACCATTTTCTATAGACGAAATTTACCTTGTGACTATGATCAGTTGAGTTAGAAAATTTAAGATGAGCAGGGCCAGCTCCAAGAATGCCCTTAGCATAAGATCTAGGAGGAACTTTCAGTTCTTCGGATTTCTTAGGCTTAATATCAATTTTCAGCTTTGGAGTTGATCTCTAAGAGATATCAGTGATTTTAGTTCTAGAGCTGGAAGTTTGACTTATTGAAGGTTTAGAAGGAACTTTCAGTTTTGATTTCTTGGTAGCCTTCTGAGGATGAGAGATGGATTTCCCTTTATCAGCGAGCTTAGAGCTTTTTGATAAGTCCTCAGGAATAGGATTGGAAGATGAAGAACAATGAGTAGAAGAGGTGTCAGGGATGGAAGAGACAAACATTCCAAACTTGAGCATGGAACAGTCTCTGCTAGATTCATCCTTTTCAGGATGATAACCGAGACCAATTTTGTCATTAGCAGGGATTTGAGCCCTGATGATTTCAGTGATCTTGGTTGATGAATTACACCATCCCTCAACAGTTGCCTTTTCTTCTTTTAAAGCAGCGATGGCTTGTTCGCGTTCAATGCTGATAATTTCATTTACAATGACTTGATCTTTTAAACTTTCCTCTAGAAGAGTTAGTTCTTTGATCCTTTCATGACATTTCTCTAGCTGTTCAGTTAAGTCAATGTTTTTGTTTTCAGCTAGAGTTTTTCCATTGAGTGCATTGTATAAGTCTATTGTCAGCACATCTACAGTGCGACTTCTCTCAGCTTCAGAAAGAGAGGGATTAGTAGAAATTGATACCTGAGAGGAGATTTAGCTCATGGAAGTTCCTGTTGGTTCTTCCACTTCTTCTTTAATCTCATCCATAAGACAAAGATTAACAACTTCTTCTTCATCAGAACTTGATTCTTCAGATTCAACCCAGTCATGCTCTTCAGCGATAAGACCTTTACCTTTTCGCTTAAAGTTTTTCAACTTTTGATATTTCTCTTTCAGCTTAGAGTATTTGATATCGCTGGTTTTCCTGGAGGTAGAAGGTTTGAAAACTTTCTTTGACCTGCATTCACTTGCAAAATGTCCAACTTTTTCACAGTTAAAGCAAGTGGCAGTAGCCTTATCAACATGGGTTGATTTTGGCTTGTCAGTTAGAGAGAGAGGCTTATTTCTTCTGAAATTGCTCTTTCTTGCAAACCTTTTGAAAGAGTTTGTCAAGAGTGCTAAGGATTCATCAAAATCTAAAAAATCAGTGTCTGATAATTCCTAAGAGTTAGAATCTAACTTAGTGATATTGAGAGTAGATCGCTGAGATGGAATGATCTATGAAGAGACTAAAGCGACAGGAGTGCTTTTGGAGTCTTTAGAATATTTTATAAGATTCCTCTTAAGAAGATTTGATTGCTCATAGTTGAGCAATATTCCATACTAGGTGCTAAGAGAGAGAGAATTTAAGTCCTTTGTCAGCTTAAGACACATTGAGTAAATGTCCCAGCTTTCAGGAAGACATTCCAAGAATTTAGTTAAGACCTCAGAGTTAGAGTAGGTCCTACCAACAGTTCTTAGATCAATGATTAGACAGTTAAACCTTTGGTAGACATCATATATGGATTCATTCTTACCACAGATAAAACTTTCATATTGTCTTACCAAGTTAATCTTTCTAGTTTCTTGGATTTCAGTGGTACCTTCATATTGAACACATATGGTGTCCCACATTTCTTTAGCAGTTTTTAGATGCATGATGGAATGGAAGGCTTCATCAGGCATAGCCATAGAGATAATGGTTTTTGCCTTAGCATATAAATCGACTTTCTTTTTATCTTCATCACTCCATTGTCTTATTTCCTTAATAGCATATCTTTCAGAGACAACAGAAGTGGTGGTAGTAGCTGGAACTACAACTATGATGGTGAAGGGTTCATAAGGACCATTTGCTACATATTCAGGTATAGTGGGATCTACACCTTCTAGAAATAACATCATTCGATTTTAAAGAGAGCAAAGTTATCTCTGCTGAATCGAGGAGGTTATGAAAGAGAACCATTATCATAGTAGTTAGTGTTTGTGTTTAGTGCCATACTGAGAATAGCAAGGAAGAGAATAAAGCAAGATCTTGTTTATGAGATTAAATAGTCTGCTCTGATACCACTTGTTGGTCCGAAGGTGCTTAACAAGTTTGTAGAGGGGGGGGGGGTGAACACAAACACAAAAATTAAAGTTTAATAAATTGTTTATTGATAAATCAAAATACAATTTACAAGTTTGTTGCGGAATAAGATTAAGTAAGAACATTGTTGGATCAAATAATTGTATTCAAGATTAAAGGGTCTAAATTGTATTTATTTGATAGTTAAAGTTAAAGGGTTTAAGTTGTAATAGATTGATAGTTATTAGCTATTGGGCCCAAGCCCATTAGGCCTTAAAAGCCTAAGTATTTAAAGTTTTAGTTATTTAGGTTTTAGGGTTAATCCTCTCATTATTATCATTATCATAATTATTGTTTAGAGAGAGGTAGCTGTTATTCTCTGTATTCAAGGGTATCAAGAACACACAAGGGTTTCATTGTTTATTCAAGGGATTGGTATGTTTTGTTAATCTTATTATCTCTTGATTATTATTGTGTTTGTGTGTTAATTATCAACTAGATTAAACTGGGATAACAAGTGGTATCAGAGCCTAAAGAATCAAGTTTTTAGGATTAAATTTGTGTTTTGCGATTTTACTATTCATCGATTCACTATTCATCCGGTCGACACTATTCATCCGGTCGACCGATAGTTTCAAGACCCGAAAAAAAAACCCAGTCGCTACAGTACCGGTGAACAGTACCCCGGTTAAAAAAAATTAAAATTTTTTAGTGTAGTTTTTATCTTTATTCTTGATTCTAACGATCTCATCTAGTTGGTTATCTTGGTACAGAAAAGTTTGATTACTAACCATACAGCTAGGATGTCGAATCAGCTAATGATGTCTGAAGGTTACAACCTTGATTTTGAAAAGATGACACATTCTGAAGTAAAAGCAAAGGCTAAACAACTTGCTGGACGGTTATCAATATCTTCTCGCATGGTTGATGAGTATGACATAGAGGAAAAAATGTTCAAATCCGAGATATCATCTCTTAAAGCTGAAAACAAGGTTTTACAGATTCAGAATTCATCTCTTCTTATCCAGTTCAATGCTTTAAAAGAAAATTCAAAAGATTCTGATTCTATAATTGACTTTGCAGGAATGATTGAGTCTAAAGAAAAAGAGATCTTGGATCTTCAAGCAAAGTTGAAAAGATCTGAATCAAGCTCTACATGGTCAAAGAAGGATGCAATGCAAAGAGAGCTTGAGGAGCTTAGAAGGAGTACAAGTGTTGCAAAGGATACTAGTACAGAACTAAGACAAATAAATTCTCAACTCTGTGCGGACAGAGATAAGTTTAAAGATAAAGTTCTCAGTCTTGAGGTTGAGATTGAAAAGCTGAAAGAAAAGGCAACCCAAGACAGAGACAATACAATGGCTCAAGATGAGATGTCGAAGATTGAGAAAGAAAGAAAAGAATTTGCCAAGAAATTCTCTGACTTCTCTAGAAAAGCCTTTGAAGAAAAGAAATCATTAGAGCTTAGATGTGTTAAACTTTCTCAACAAGTTTCAGACTTTGAGAAGGTTATCATTCTAGAGAGAGAAAAGGCTGAGAATGAGAAGAAGAAAGCTGAGCTGAAGGATACAAATATAGACTTTTCTGCAGAAAAGAAAGATCTAGAGACTGAGATAGCTAAGCTGACAGGAAAGTTGTCTGAATTGTCAACAAACATCATGAAGGAGAAGAATGCAAAATCTGAGTTGCATAAGAAGTTTGACCTGATTGAAAAGGAAAGAAACAGTTTGTCTTCAAAGGTAAAGGAACTTGAAGAGATCGTATTCAAGGTGAAGCTGACTGAGCACAAGACGCCAGAGTCAATAGCTCAATCACCGAGAGATGATCTAGCTGATTCAAACAGTTCATTAAAAACAGCTTCAAGTTCACATTTTTCAAATGTTTTCTATAATCCTTTCTATGATTCAGATGATAGTCTTACTTCTAAATCTACTGATCAGATTCGTCCTTCTAACCTTTTCTTTGATAAAAATGTTGATGGTTCAGGTAATTTAAAGAAGAACAAGTCTCAAAAGAAAAGCTTCTGGAGAAGGGATGATGAGAAATAAAGAGGAAACTGGATCTGGAGAGTTAAAGGATCATCAGAGGAAAAGAAGAAAGAAGAATCATTTGTGTATACATCAAATGCTAAATGGAACTATGCTACAAAAGGTAAAAATTTTGGCAAACCTGATCTGGTTTACACAATCCATCAATTGATCAGGTTAGCACAAAAGAAAATTAGTTGTTCCTACTGTGGCTCAAATGATTTTGTAAGAAAAGATTATGTGAATAACTGGTATGGTTCTTACTTCATCTCTCCTACTAGAACTACAACTAACCAATTAGGACCCAAATACCAGTGGGTACCAAAGCTAAATCTGTGTTGCACGCACCCAAGGTTTAAGGGGGAGAAAGAACGAAGGCTTCTAAGTAAATCAGCTTAGAACCCGTACCTCACCAAAAAGACGACTTCTGATTACTACAGATAAGGACTCGTGCTTCATTGTCAAAAAGAAGTCTTCTAAGTAAAACAGCTTAGAACCCGTACTTCAACGGAGAATGGCTTCTAATCACATCAGATTAGAACCCGCACTTCAGTACTTTATTTTTTTGTTTTCTATTTAAAAAAATTTTTAATTTACATTCAGTTAAGGGGGAGAACATCTGTGATTTTAACAGATTTTTGGCTACTTAAATGCTTATCTGACCGTGTGTTCTTAAAGATAAATACTTGTGTTTTATCTTGTCAATATACTTTGTCAAGTATTCATACACATAACGGTTCAGAACATTCTATTTGACTTTGTTATTACCATGTATCAAAAGTTAAATCTTTCTATGGTAATACTCACGTTCTTTGTATTCACTGTTGATTGAATCAAACGTCATTTTATGTGCTTTCATTGAAAATATGTTTATATATTGTTCATATAAACAACATTCGTTTTTGATTCTTCAGCATATTATTCTTCATGACAAATTGATATGAGCTTATTGCTAACCACTTTTAGGTTGAGGGGGAGAATTGCATCGTCAAACACAACTGTTTTGACTTCTCCATATTTTTATTCTTCATGTAACCCTATGCTTATTTGTGCTTTCATAGCCTGTTGAACAACACGTACTTTTAGGACAATACGTGGGATTCAGTGTGTGAGCTTAACAGAACTTCCATGGATTCACGATAATCAGTGTTTCCTACCTAGGAAGTATACCCTGAGTGATTGAGGGGAGAGGGGTAAAAAGAATTGAGTGATGGTGTGTGAAGAGGTAAAATGTAAATGAGATATTGGTTAGAAGTGATCATTAAAAGAAAGAGGGTCAGAGTAAAAGAATATTAAACTCTGCACCAAACTCTTTCTGAGTGGGGCAGCCACATAATTTGATTGGTTCACATTCTTTGGTGACCATCATTGAAAAAGGCAACTAGCCTATGCCATCTCTTACATACAACCCCACCAGCTACTCATTCTTTTCTCAAAAAGAGAATGTTTCACATTTTCTGGGGAAGCAGCACATATAATATTGGTTCTTCATTTGGAAGATACTAATATTGAAAAAGAAGGAAAGTTGCCCCACCTTCGAACCCTTTCTCATGCACATTGAGTCTTTGTATAATTTGTTGTTGTCTCAACAAGTTTACATACTTTGAGCCTATATTGAAAAGCAATCATCTGTGCTTAATTTTTTCATACACATGCACGAGCACACAGAAATTTGTTTTCTGTCAGAACATTCATAGATAACCATGTGTTATTCGATGATTGAATGGAAGTCCTAGGGAGCCAACATCAAACCAACTCCTTATATAGTAACTTTGTGTTACTGACAGGCATTCTAACTGAGTCATTTGTTGATTCAGGGTTACACCTATTAAACTGTTTGAATTTAAAAAGATTCGAATGGTTACTACTTTCTATTTTAATCTGAAAAGATTGAAATAATCACTCTTTCCATCTGGGAAGACTACTCTTATTTCTTACAGGGCTCATTACATGAAGAAAGTGCTAAATTGAAGTCTATAAAGACAAAGGGGGAGATTGTTTTGACAAGTTTTGATGATGATGATTCTCACCACTCATCAAAAAGGGGGAGAATATTTTAAGGGGGAGAATATAATCTGAAGACTGCTGAAGATTTCAAAGATATCAAGTTTTGAAGTTTTGAAACTATCAACGTCTCATATCTGAAGTTTTTCAAGAAAAGAGAAGACAAGTGAAGACCCGTAGACAATTGCTAGACAATTGCCAAAAAAAAATTAATCTTGAATCCAAAGGGGGAGATTGTTGGATCAAATAATTGTATTCAAGATTAAAGGGTCTAAACTGTATTTATTTGATAGTTAAAGTTAAAGGGTTTAAGTTGTAATAGATTGATAGTTATTAGCTATTGGGCCCAAGCCCATTAGGCCTTAAAAGCCTAAGTATTTAAAGTTTTAGTTATTTAGGTTTTAGGGTTAATCCTCTCATTATTATCATTATCATAATTATTGTTTAGAGAGAGGTAGTTGTTATTCTCTGTATTCAAGGGTATCAAGAACACACCAGGGTTTCATTGTTTATTCAAGGGATTGGTATGTTTTGTTAATCTTATTATCTCTTGATTATTATTGTGTTTGTGTGTTAATTATCAACTAGATTAAACTGGGATAACAAACATAATCTAAACAAACTTAAGAAACACTAAGATGGTTGCACAAGAATTAGAGAATGGGGATTAAAGGAATATTGAAAACAAGGGTTTATATATTTTACAGAAAGATTGAAGGTTGAAAGCTTAAGGCAACTCTCAGATAGAGTTGTGATCTTTCTATTTATACCTTGTGCATTAAATGCATGGCAGGGTACTTTACACGTGTCCTTCTCTGGTTGGTTGCATGAGTCTGACTTTTGGAGACATGCTTTTGGCCGTATGATGAGCAGTGTAGATATCAGAGTTGTTGTACGAATTGTTGCAGAGGTATGTCTTTTCTGACACTCATACTATGTGTGCATAGATAAGACAACAGAGACTTGAGGTATAAGCAAAGTGATCATCGATCGCTGAATATCTCTTCCTTCTCAGAGATAGAAAGAAGTTCAGCTATCACTGAAACTTTTCCTCAGGATTCTTCGCGTGTGAGTAGACTTGTCTTGTTTTCGCTGATATCCGCATCAGGTCATGAGTAGACTTGTCCTTTGTTCAACAACTTCCTCTTCGATTCAGCAGTGAACATCTTTTGTTGTGAAACTTGTCTTCAGGGATTACGTCTAACTGTTTACATGAGAAATC
The DNA here is from genome assembly GCA_954870635.1 of Arctium minus. Lineage (NCBI taxonomy): Eukaryota > Viridiplantae > Streptophyta > Magnoliopsida > Asterales > Asteraceae > Arctium > Arctium minus. The sequence continues at coordinate 55,461,282 of OX941081.1, read as the reverse complement.
ATCAGCGATACTAAACATACACAGTATTTGATCGCTGATGGTGAAACACTAATACATACAAATGTTAAACGTAATTTTCACTAAGTATTATAAAGGGTCATTATCAAATCACTGAGAGAGTTGGATCAACAGTAACACTTAACTAAACTAATTAAACATGTTGACTTTGACTTTCCACTTTAAACAACTTTGACTTTGACTTTCAATCTTGAGGATTTGACTTGAGCTTTAGACTTTCAATCTAGATGATCTTGAAGACAACAATTTATGCTCTAACAATCTCCAAGACTCATTTAAGTCAAGACCGAGCCAAAAACTGAACAAATCAATTGTCATCATAAGTAGTAAAATGTATTTAACCAATATTTATGCAAACACATGCTCCAAAATACTTATCAACACAATAACGTGTATTTTCCCAATTGTTTGTAAAACAAAGATGCTAAGAGTGCATTAATGTCAAATAATCTTCATTTATGTAATAAATCATCAAAATGACAAACTCTCAAGATTTATTTACCAAAGTGTCCAAAATACTCAAATACTGGTATTTCACTAGATTTATAAAATCGAATATATCAAATATGTAAAACTCACCAAATAACCCACACGTTTGATAAATATCAAGTAAAACATATTAATTCTTCAAAATGGACATTTTTGGCATGTACATAGTTTTCACAAAGCACTTGAATGCACCTTGTTAGATTTATGCTTAAATCTAGTTTTTATCCCAATCATGTGCAAAGCCTACAAGAACACTTCCCTTGATCCCAAATCATACGCAAAGAAACCCAAGAGGAGAATAAGAGTTGGGGGTGAAATGGAACCAAATCCTAGATCAAAGATGGAGAGTTAAATTATACCTTTCAATTCTTAGGATCCTCAAATCATAAATAATGTATTCAAAATCTCCAAGAAACCGGACCTATAGTCCCACAAGAACTCAAGGTAGAGAGAAAATGGAGAGGAGGAAGATGTGGGGTGAAGAAATGGGAAAAAAAACCCTAAAAATCAGACTTTTTAGAGTTGACAAACGTTAATGCGGGTTTCATGTGGGTAAAGTTGTATGAAAGTCTCTCGGATCCCAAAGATAAACATTAATGTGGGTTTCATGGCAACTAAACTCGCATGAAAGTCACATTGATCTCTGATCACGCGATTTCTTCATTTTTTATGCTCGAAGCGATCTCCAACCATCATAACATGATAATTATATAAAATCCTCATAATTATCATCTTTAATACCATTTGATAATGTGATTAATCATAAATAGAATCCCCAAATCGTGGGTGTTACATGTGATTCCCTTGAACTATTATGCAGTTTGTGTAGTAATCAACATACTTTACATAGGATTCTTCTTTATACAACAAACTCTACATTATTGTGTTTTTTATGGTCATGAACACTTACATGGTTCTGCAAGAATTGTTTGGAATCTATCCCCCTGTTATCCATTAGAAGCGACCCCATTTCGTTTTCACATTGGTGACCTCAATCGGATCATCAAAATCCAAGTTTAACCTGATATCACTATCTTCATATATTATAGGAATAAATAGGGGTTACCCCTCATAGTGATCCACGTAAGAGTATACAATTAGCTAGGTTGTCCTATTCAACCTAGATTTCAGGATCTTAGTCAGCTAGGTTGAGTTTTATATGTATTAACCTTCTCATTCATAGACTTTAGTCTCATTCATTTTCTGACTTACTTACCAACTCTAGTTAACCCCTTGGTTACCACATCCACAATGTTGTCCTATGACTTCACGTAGTTAGGTAACTCTAACTGAGAGTAGTTGTCGAACAATTGATGTAAGTCATTTTGGGAGAAATGCATTAATCATATGGCTCTAAGTTGAATCTTAGATCATCATATCATCTACAATAAGATGGTCAAACTTAGGTTGAATTATGTAACACCTTCAAATTTTAAAAAAGCGACTAATTTTTTTTAGAATAAACATTAAATAGAGAATAAACACATTTCTAAATGTTAAACGTTGATTACCTATAAACGACAATCTAGGATTTAACATCAATCAATAATAATTCCAAACCTTGCACAAAGTCTAGATTAGAGATGAGTGTTACTAAAATCCTATAACTATCGCTATCTCCAAGGTACGGAAGATGTCCTCAATTAGCTAATTTGTTCTCATGCCTCTAACTAGCATTCAACTCATCACAATAACACTAGTCAATCCCTAACGAGGACCTGATGCACATGCCGACAAATAAAAACGGTTAGGTTTAACGCCTAGTGAGTTCAAACAATTTTCATCATTTATATATAACGGTAAAACTGAAAGACAATTTATTTAAATAATAGTTTGTCAAATCAATTATCTTTAACATAAAAGCAACATCTTTCCAAAACCTCCATTTTTGTGATGAGAACTCTAAATCAAAGAACCCATTTAAATATGAACTCAAAACTCAATACTCGCTCAAAACATGAATAAAGTCAATATTCAAATATTAAAACTTGGATAAAACTCTAACATCCAAAACATCAAAATAAGGGTAAGGCTCAATACCCAAAATCACAAATTATGGAACACTCCATACTCAAAACGTTACCGAAACATGGATAAACTCAATACCCAAAAAAACATGACGGGGGAGGCCCATTTCCGTCGATAGTGGTGAAACACAAATTAAGTCATTCATCAACGTTGTCAAGTAGCACCCTAAAGTTAAAGTCCCGGTGTCTAACTCCTCTCAAGTTTCCACCAAAATACCTAAGGTCCCGGAGCCCGACCCCATACGAGTTCATCTTTGCAATACCCCCGACCTTAGTGCCTACTTATACAACACAGAGATACACCTATAAGACAATGGTCCTCGGGGCCGACTATGCATGACTTCATCCCCAAAATACCCTCTATGACTTAGTGTTAACTCTACTTAGCCAAAGCCTAAGCAACAAGGGTCCTAGAGTCCGACTCAATGAGAGATCACCTCCACAATAACCACAGTCTTGGAGCCTGACTCATAAGATTTCATCTCCGTAATACCAACACGGTCCATAGTCCAACCCACACGGTTCCTCTCTACAATACCGGCTACGGTCCCGGAGTTCAACCCACAGGGGTTCCTCTCTGCAATACTAACACAACTAAGCTTACTCTATTTGTATCACACGTATACGCGCCAAACTCAACCACTCTAGGTCTATCTCTTGTATGTACGCCAAGCTATAAAACAAGGATAACAGTCCTATTTTCAAACCAACAAACTGACTCCTTTCCCTATGGATCCATTGCATTACAGTCTAACTTACATGACCCCGATTGAATGACCAACACACTCAAAGCATGTAACATTCAAATAAATATGCCATAACTGCATATAACTCCAAAATCTTGACATAGAGCAAATCAAATAGGAAAAATGTCCCAAAAACTAATCTAAGTCAAAACAGAGTCAAAAGCTCAATAATTCAATTGACTATTTAATAAAAGTCATCATATGCAATAAAGACGTATTTAACCAACGCTTATCCAAACACATACTCCAAAAATATGATTAACTAAAAAAACCCCATCATTGGTTGGGACAATTCATCTTCCAAATGAAATGATACCACTTACTTTTCCAAAATGTCCTATAACCCAATGATATGCATTTTTCAAATTAAATATTCTAAAAATGCATTATTGTCAAATAATCTCCATTTGTAAGATGTATCACCAAAATAACACCTACTTATGATTTATGTATCAAAATATCCAACCCCCCCCCCCCTCCCCCCCCCCCCCCCCCCGCCACCAAATATGACATTTCACAAGATTTTTGAAATCAAATATACAAAATATGAAAATTTCATAAAATAATCAATACATTTGATAAATGTCAAGAAAACATCTTAAGACTCCAAAATGGACATTTTTGGCATGTACATAGTTTTCACAGAGCAATTTGAACTCAACTTGGTTAAACCTAGTTTTCAAACCCAATCTCTAACTTCCATTAGTGAAGACTTTAGATCCCCAAGATAAACTTCTAGATATATGATGCAAAGCTTCTTAAGAACACCTCCTTTACTCCCAAAACATACACAAACAAACCAAGGGTTGAGGTGAAAAGAACCAAACCCTAGGTTAAGAAATTGTTGGAAATAGGCTTACCTTTTGACTTCTAAGAACCATAAATATTCAATTAAAATTTAATCCTTTATGTTCCCACCTAGAATAGATTCAAAATACGAAACCATAGCCTCCAAAATCGCCTTAATCGGATGTGAAATGAGAAAGTTATGGCCAAATGAAGAAAACCCCGCTTTTCGATCATTTATGCAGCTACAGTTGTTCATGCGACCTTGGACTTAGGTCATGTGTAAGGTCATGTGAGACCCAAAATCCATCAAACAACGACTTATGTGACTTGTGAGGCCTAGGTCGCGAGAATCCATTTTTTGCTCTTTTTCGTTGTTTATCGCATTTTTCGAGCCCGGTTCAAATCTCAACCGTTCCAACATCATTATTAAATAAAAAATCTCATATCTTATCATCTTAAATACCTTTTCATAAATATTTAACCAAAATTAGAAGCTCGAAAAGCGGGTGTTACAAATTGTTGTCTCAAGCAATATATCCATAGTGTTTTACTCATAAGTGACCAAAATGGAGTGAATACCTTGCGGTGGCTGAGGATTGGTATAATTCTACGTACCATGAGTCCAAAAAAATGATAGCACTATATGACCAGTTACCACCTTCCTTCCACAATATTTCGAGGGGGCATTCAAGGGCAAAACCACCTTCCTAGGGTTATCCTAAGCCTACCCCGAGATTTTTGAAAAAAAAGAGTAAACAACGATTTTCATCCACGTGATTTGTTATTTATAAAGGATTTCTTTTTGGTCTTTGAATTTTTTTTTGTTGTTAATATGGTTTGCAATTCGTTGCTTTTTGCGTCCCTCTAACTAACTCCGTTAAGTCATGTATAATTTGGTTTTCCTCCTTTTATCAATCCTTTTTTTATTTAATTATATATATATATATATATATATATATATATAGAGAGAGAGAGAGAGAGAGAGAGAGAAAGGTTCAAATGATAAGTCATAAAAATTTGAGAAGATGAGAAGATATCTCAACCATTAGATGAGGTTTTGCTCGTTTGTATCGTTTACGCGTGTGTTGCTTCAATCTCATATCAAGGTGAGTTTTTCTTTAACTATTTTCAAACTGGAATACATATAATATTAATTGGATAAAAGTGTTTCATTATATGAAATGGATGAGAAGGAATGTGTATGTGTTGTTGGCACTAATATACGGATGTTGAGCCTAAAGAGGCCAATCAGTGACATTATCAGCTGTTCTAGAATGATACACATCGCACTGTACTTAAGAATCGTCAGTTTCAGTAATATTACACTTTGGCTGTACTTGAAGGTCAGCGGGGTTGGTTGTACTTAAAGGTACATCGAAAGTGGCTGAGTGCTAAATATACGATAAAGGAAGAGTGCCAGTGTTTTTGGATAAAGTGATCAAATGTTTGACATGAATGTCTTGACACAAATGTCTTGACACAAATGTCTTGACACGAATGGTTTACTGAATGAGTATGGTTTTGAAATGATCATACCAATGTATGATAAAGACATGGGTTTCTCACTTAGAACAATTGGTCTAACCCTCATTTTGTTTTCAAATATGTATTTCAGGACATGTATGGATAACCGATAAAGAAAAGGAAAAGGCTTAATGTGTATGTGTGGGATTGCTTTACGTGCAAGCAGAAAAGTATATGTGTTAGTTGGTATCGGTTATATGTAAATGTTATGGAGTATGGTATATATGTGAATATGTATTTATGTTGAGTAGTAGGAAAAAGTTAGAAGTGGTATTTGTAGTGTTGTGTAATATTGACCCAATATGCAAACTTATGTAGTTTGTTTGTAGTTATTGCATGTAAATGTGTTATGTGTAAGGGTGGGTGTTACATGTGTGGAGACGTATGCATGTTTTCATGGCGGGAATCAATAATTGTTGGGTAGTGGAAAAGTGATGCGGTGAAGGGAAGAAGTAGACGAAGAAGATGATGAGCACCGGAGAAGACACGTTTGGCCTAGGAGTAAGGTTGCTTTTCATTTTTCTAATAGGAATGGACAAGTGAAAATCGTATTGTACGGGTTTTACATTTTTAATAGAAAATCAAATAATAAGGTGAAATGACAAAAATTCTCTTAACTTAACATATTTATTTTAACATAATTAGTTCAAGGGACGAAAAAGAAACAAAATGAAAACCACAATGAGGAAAAAAAAACAATTTTTAAAGAACATGGACGAGTGTAGCTAGAAACAACAAACCACAAGGACGAAAATAATAGTTTACTCTAAAAAATTTATGGGCCAATTAATTATTTTCTACACAACGTAACCTCAACCAAAAAATAGGTCTTACCTCCTCATTCTGTGCCCCCTATTACAAGTTATGGTTTACATGAATTAAAATAGAAGCTTACGAGAATTCGAGTATGCCTACTCCATGCCATGTTGGCACCACTGCTTGGCTCTATCCCTGTTATAATGCTTCTGTCTCAGCCTCATCGGCTTTGCCCTTTTTGGTTGTTGCTGCTTCTGCTTCGTCCCTCTCAGTGACCATTCACCACAACAATCTGACATGACTATTCCATATTTTAGGTTTTAGTCCATTTTTGTTGAATACTTCCATTCTTTACTTCTGTAGAATGTAATTCTACAATCTGCAACGTTTGTTTGAAAATTACAATTTTGGATATTTGTTGTGTAAAGTGTTCAAGTAAACTAGGATTTTGTTTGAAACTTTGTCTTTTTTGTTCTGGTAAATGCAACATATATTTTGTTTGAAACTTGCGGTTTTTTCCGCAATAATGTAAGTAAACTTGGATTTTGTTTGAAACCTGGGAATTTTTGTTTTGTAAAGTGTTAAGTAAACTTGGATGTTTAGATTTTGTTTGAAACTTATGATTTTTTGTTTTATAAAGCATTAAGTAAACTTGAATGTTTGAATTTTGATCGAAACTTGAGATTTTTTCTAAATTGTTAACCAATGCTTTCTTAATTCTTTTCTGCTTTGTGCCATCTTACTCCTATAACTATAATGTTGATATTTTTTTGTTCGATTATATTTTAGTAGTTATGGACAAGTACTTTTCAAAGAGAAAGATGCGTTTGCCGATGAAGATATTATTGATATGTTTTAGAATATGAAAACTCGTCGGGGTCATTCTTCAATATGTAAAAGTTAGAACATCTACAATGGAGGTTCTATTGAGATTTCTGTTGGGATTTTTATAAGAATCTCCAACGTGGGACAGAGGTTCTTGTCGAGTCACAAGTTCTTATAAGAACCCAGGTGATTGAACAAGAACCCAAATTCTTGTTTACATTCTCTTTTTATTATTCTTTTTTTAATTATTTTTATTGTTTCTTAACTATTTTATTTTGTTTTTAAAAATTTATAAAATATAAGTTAAAACTAATACAAAAAAGTATATTTTAATTATTATAAAATAAATTTATTAGTTCTGTTCTATTTTTTGCTTCTTGTAAATTATTATACAAGTTTTTGTATTTTTTTGATAAGTTTAATTTTTAATTATGTCATTATTATTATGTTTAGATTACTATTTAAATACTTTTCTATATGTAAATTAAAATTAATTTATAAATCATAAATTAAGAATTGGAAAATATCTTTTCTATTTTTAAAAGAATATACAAAATTGTCTATATATATATATCAATGACGAGATAGATAACTAGACACAAATATTTCAAGGTGAAACCTATAAATTCCAAGAATATCTTCAAAGAAATTCTGAGATGCACTCAAATGAAGTTCATTATCAACTCCGCACATATTTGGTCGAATTGAGATTACTAGTGATCTTATATTAATATTTAGTATTATTTAGTGTTGCTTTTTATTAAGATGAATATTTGTATAATGGTGCACTTTTTTTATTGTAGTATAAAATTATATTTATGATTTAATTGTTTTTTCAAATATGTTAACATATATGTTAACATAATATACAAATTAACAAATTATAATTAATATAAAAAAGTGAAAATTAATAAATTATATTTGAATTGTTGTTAATAATTTTATAATATATATATATATATATAGGGTTAGGTTCAGGGGAAAACCTCAAAAAACGGAAAACTGAGGAATACTTTGGTAGCCTTTAATCTGGACGGTATGCACTTGTCATACAAGTAATTAATTTGTTTTTTGGGTTTTTATGCACAAGTGCATATTATGCACTTGTACATATGTACGTGTGCATGTTCTAAATTACTTGTATGCACAAGTGCATACCGTCCAGATTAAAGGCTACCAGGGTGTTCCTTAGTTTTCCATTTTTTTGAGGTTTTCACTTGAATCTCCCTATATATATATAGACCCACCTTCTTTTGTAAACCAATATTAATTTGTAAACTAATCCTAACCATTGATTTAATGTATTATGTTTTTTCTTTATTTATTTTTGCAAAGGGTAATACCGTCATTTTTTTTAATTTTTCCTAAGAATCCTATAATTTAGGAAACGATAATCATGGGGTTATAACTTCCTTTTTTTATCAATTTGTTCATATATTATTATTTGTTGTAGGATTATGTGTCATCATCAAAAGGAAGTGATTGACATAATATTTTCCTAGTATTAGAATTTACCATAATGAATTTTCATTTTCTTTGTAAACTCCTCCCTATTTAAAGGGCTTATGATTAATGAGAATTACATATTTCATTGTCTCTCTATTCTATTGTTATTTTGTTTGGATTTTCCTTTAACACGTTATCAGCACGTACGCTCCTTACAACAAAGTAATCACGAAATCAAGCTAAAATTCGGCATTTGAGGTAAATTTTATATGTCTAAGTTTTAAAACTTCAGCATATCATGTTTTATGCTATGAACAAATATGATAATTTTTAAGAATATGGTTTTTCTCTATATGTTTAAATATATTATCATTCTACTGTACTTTATGTTATAGACGTAAATTATGATTTGTCAATCTCATGAAATCCTAATTCACATTTTTTTTATGCTTATAAAAATTGCATAATATGTTATATCATGATGCATTCAATTTAAAACAAAATACATGAAATTGTTCATATATATATATATATATATATATATATTTTTTTTTTTTTGGAGAATACTAAATTGTTATCAGCAATTTTCGTTTTTCTTCTTTATCACTTATTGGTAGATAGATTGGTTAATATGATATTTCTTTATTACTGCTAAAAAAAATAAAACCTAGCCTTTAATATGTTTGTTTTACGAGTAATTTGTATTGATGGATTAATTTATTTTTATTTAACATTATGTTTAATTGCATATTTCATTATTCGTAAAAAAAAATCTAATTATATATATGAGTAATCATTTTATATTTTTCTTGTAAATCTACCTTTTAATATAAATAATAATGATATATTTGTTATAAATTTATTTCTTAATTGATAACGAGTTTATAGTTTATTCTTTTTATTAAACTGATTTTCTTTCCATAACAAATAATACTATAATATGGTTATGTTTTAAAATCATTAGATCTCCTCGATAACGTACACATTATATTTACTTTGTTGGTTAATTTGATTGGTTAAAATTATTTAGGCCAATATTACATTATTTATTTAGGCTCACTGCCATAAATTATTTTAGATGTTTAAGTTTATTCAAATCTATGTTTAATTTTATTTATTTATTTGCTTAGTCATAAATCATAATTAATTGGAAGTTACACTCTCACCCCTATACTGTCTTGTTTTGCTCTTTTGCCCAAACTATTAAAATCTTAGAATGTATGATATTAATTCGTTCTTAAATACATAAGTATGTTTGTCTTGATCATAAATCGTAATATTCTTTTGGTTTCTTGCCAAAAGCTCCTAAAATACCAATATGATCTTAATTTCGTTTGAATTTGATCTCCCACACAATATATTCAATGAATACCTTAATTATAAGTTCATACTTATAATTCCAATCATATAATTAAGTTTTTAAAAGTTACACTTCCAACCTTCATATATTTTGGTCTTTTCCAAAAGTTCCAAAAATATTATTAATATGTTAAAAGTTTGATATCGACTTTATGTCAAAACCAATATTTATTGTCTCATGACAGAATCTCTCAAAATACCATTAAGGTACTAAAACATTGAGATTGGCCTAATATGCCAAACTCATGTCAATTTTTGGTCTCATGCCAAATGCTCTATAATTAACAATGTTATATTTAAATTAAATATCACAAGATATCAACTCGGTTTTGTCAAACGGGTGTAAACAGCCCTAAGGTTTGTAGGGACTTAAGAAATCCATGTGACTCCCCTATAACCTGGAAATCCAATAGATTGAGTGATTTATTTTTCGCAAATTGAAATATTGATGAAGTATTATCAACAAAATATTAAAGCATACAAAAATCCAATATTATTATGATAATGAAATTTCATTTCCTTATCAAAAAGAAAATCATATATTATCCTTTATATATGTAAATGGTTGAAACAACTCATCCCAAAATCAACGTCGTAAACTCAAAAGAATCTGAGTATCATAAATGAGTACATAAACCTCCTTTTGAAAAGGTACAAGAAAATGCTTAAAGTCCATCAACTCTTCATTGACTCTAAAACCAACCTCTTGAAAAGGTACATACAAATACCCTCATGTTCTGAGACGACATATAAATCCTAAGTTTCATAGGATACCTTTACTAGAAACCCCCCAAAGAAATGTGGGATGTTCCGAAAGGGATAATCGGGAGTACTTATGAATATGTACTTCCTGAACTAATCGTACAGTGGAATGAAGCCCACTTACTCGATTACAAAAAGGTAACTGATTTCAACAAAGAAATGTTATATCAAAAACGCGTCTCAATCTCTGTGGCAAGGAACTCACAAATGATGACATGATTCCTAATATTATTTCCACTTTTCATATATAAGTAAATATTAATGAACCAATATAAGTTGGAATGTAACCTTTAGACAAACTCATCAACCAACTGCAAGTGGTAGAGAGACATAACAAGGTTCTTTCGAATAACACCACATATGTCGGGATAAAGAAAATTCTCGATATCAATAATGAAAGTGTTAGAGGTGGAAACAACTCAAAAGGATTGTGAGTTAAAAACAATTTCACACATGTGACATTTCTGCACCATGTGGACGAGACCCTAGAAAGGGTCAGGGTCTTGGTAAGAGTCAGGAAGGAATGGACAATCAAATAAGAAATGCACTAAAAAGTGCTTCTATAAATAAAAAAAAAGGAAACGCGTTGAAAATGAACTATAACATATTAATTTAATATTTAATATTGATTAAGCATATGTTTATTTGAAATTAATTTTAAGTACCAAAATTAATTTATTTGCTAAAGTAAAATCGAATATGTAACCATTATAGATGTAAAGAAATACATCAAAACAAATACAAAAAAAAATTCAATATTCTCCGTTCCGTGTAGAAATGTATCGAGGAGAATTGATTTTTTTTTTACCTATCACACAATCGAAAAAAAGATAGACTAATACTTGTTTTATAATACATCCAACCAAATTACTTAGACGATGGACTGTTACTCTCTTGTTGGTACAAGATTAATAGGAACCTTGTAAAGATATTCGTATCAAATGGAAATGGAAATGAGCATATATATATAAGTTCTAATGAATATGAAAGTAAACATATATCATGGAAACTAATGTGTCAAACTAGTAGATTATTGGGTCATGGAAGCTCGACAAAGAGGTATGAGTTTCACTCGGGCAAGACTCCGGATCATATTTTGTCACTAATAAAGAACTTTTGGGGGCAATAACACTTATATGTTTCGGCATGACCATGTGGGACACCTTAGTTATGACATAGTGATCTGTGTATTGTCAAATACACAGACACATTCTCTTTCGAGTGAAAGGCAAAATGAGGCAAATTGCAACTGTTGACTTCTACAGCATATGAAACAACATTGTCATCATAATATGCCCTCTCGAATACCTAAAACTTTTGTATATACCCTAATCCTTAGCCAAGACAAAAATGAGATCATCCTAAATCTAAGGACATAATACAAAAAAAATATTCCATTGTTACAATGAATACAAGGTGATATTTATGGACATAAACATCCAGAATGCGGGCCATTAAAGTACTTTATGGTTCTGGTTTCGACACGATGAACACATGTCGTATTATTGTCCACATGAAATACTGCACTCCTAGCACTAGCTATACGTTTAAGGTCTCACCACCCTGATTATTTCATCAAGTCTACATGACTTTGAATGCTGGAGAATTTACATCATAAGGATTTGATGTTAATTGCATATGTATTAGGATCAATGTAGAGTTTCCTATACCCCATGTGTATATATAAAATGGTCTCATAGAAATTGTTATCAAAAGAATATGATGACATCTAGGGTATTAGTAATGCGCACCAATTTACCCACATCTACCTGGGATTATGCAATTATTATATGCAGTTTTTTTTTCGTTTTTAGACCCACTACTTGCTAACCAGCATCACGCGTACAAGTTGGTAACTGGAAATAAGCCTGATAGTTTACATTTACGCATGTTTGGTTCTGTAGTATATGTGCCAATTGCGCCCCCACAGCGCATCAAAATGGGTCCTTAAAGACGATTTGGTATATGTTGGATATGAATCCCCAACAATTATCCGCTAATTAGAATATTTGACTAGTGATCTCTTTACCACTAGATTTGCGGGTTGTCACTTTCATGAGACAGTCTTCCCGTCGTTAGGGGGAGATAGGAAAAATGATTTTCCATGGGAACGACAGGAAGTGTCATTGAATATTCCCACTCTGTCTCATTTTGATCCCCAAATACTTCACTACGTAATGTTGAAGTCAAACGAATCAGACTCGATACCTGATACATTTTATGTTATTCCAAAAGTGACAAGATCACATATACGAGCTGCAAATATACTCGTAAGGTTAAAAAGTCCCCAACAGGGGCACAACGTCGTTGGAAAGTGCGTTGCAATCACACATAGTAGAGGTGTGGTTGAGGTCGTAGCTACCAAATGGAAGTGGTGGAAGCTACTTGGTTCGATAGATACTATTCTAAAGGAAGAGAATAGTGAGGCACATCCATTTATCATCAATACACAAAACTCTCATGAGATTGTCTCTAATTATAATTATGTCCATGAATCATCACTGGAGGACGCTCCGAAGTTAATATTGATTCTAGAGATGAATATTAATCTCAAATGAACTATGAGAGTACATATGAGTCGATGGACAGATCATATATAATCATTGATGATTTATTCGCATATATAATGGCTCAAAAAATGATCGAGCACGACGACATCGAACCAGGCTCAGTTGAATAATATCAACAAAGAGCATATTGGCCTAAATGTAAAGAAACAATCCAGAAAGAATTATATTCTTTGACAAAGGATCGGGTTTTTGGTCTGGTAGTGCTAACCCACCAAGTGTAAAGCCCGTAGGACATAACTAAGTCTTTGTCATACAGCGTAATGAGAATAATAAAGTCCTAATGTTTAAGGCTCTCCTTTGGCGCAAGGTTTCTCATAACGCCCTGGATTGACTATGATGAGACTTACTCTCTCATGATGGATGTTATAACATCCGAATAATTTATTAGTCTAGTAGTTTTCGAAGGACTGGAAATGCAACTCATGAATGTGGTTATTGCATGTCTCTATGGGGATCTAGATTCAGAGATATATAAAAGCATTCGATGATATTACATTATCACAATCAAGTAACTCTAAACCACAAAATGCTCTTGCAATAAAAGTAAAACTCTCATTTTATATAGTGAAGCAATCTATATGAGTGTTCTATAACCACCTAGGTAGATACTTGATTGGGAAAGTATATAATAACGATGAATTGTGCCCTTGCGTATTTATTTAGGAAAACAAGTTCTAAATTTTCAGTGTAGCTCTATATATCGATGTTATGAACATAATAGGCACTCTTGATGAAATAAGAGAAACAACAAGCTACTTGAAATCTGAAATTGAGATGAAAGATCTTGGGAAAACTTGGTTTTGTCTAGCTATTTGAGCTAGAACATCAAGTTTGTGAAATATTAATTCACCGATCGCATATGTCCAGAAAATAATCAGGCAATTTAATATGGACAAAGCGCATCCGGTTAGCACTCCCATGATCGGTCGAAGTGTCGGATATAAGGAAAGATCCATTTCGTCTAAAAGGACGATGACGAAAAATGTTGGGAGTTGGAATTCCCTATCTAAGTACAATATGTGCATTATTGTACTTAGCACAATACACTTGACCGTATATTGTATTTCTCAGTGAATTTGTTAGCTAGATTTAGCTCAGCGCCAACGCAATGTCATTGGAATGATATCAAATGAATCTTTTGAAATAATTGACATAGGCTTATACTTTCCCTATAGAAAGAAAAATGGGATTGATAATGAAACTTCAATACCTACTTAGAATATAAGCAGCAAAAGTACTAGCTCTTATAGAAAAACACCAAACAATGTCTTGGTATTTCTTTGCTGATATTAGGTATCTGTCTGACCCATACAAAGGTTGTTCCCAAACTGGATAAAGAATTACCACAAAGAACACGCCGATTGCTTGGAAGTGAATTAAGTAATCCTTTGTAACTTAATTACCACAAGGAACACGCCGATTGCTTGGAAGTGAATTAAGCAATCCTTTGTAACTACCCCTTAAACTAATCTAAGAATATTACTCCCCATGATAATTAAATAATGTATATAATTAAGGAATATCATTGCATATATTAGAGGAGCTAGTAATTATGGGTTCAACCAGTATCCTATTTGCATATATGGAAATAATGCATCATGTATCGAATAAATGAACATAAGATACATCAAATATTCTACTTAAATCTTATACAATCAGCAATAAGAAAACTCTTATCGAGATTCAATTGAATCAAGTAAGATGTCAGGAGAACATGACACATTTTACCAAATCATTACCTAAAACCATATATTGGAAAACATGTAGAAAGCAAGTGCAAATGTTTTCCAAACCCCCTTGATTAATGCACGAATCAGGGGGAGTAATAGACAAAAGGGGGAGTCTACTATACTTGTGATATTGGTATGTTGTGCTCTTTCCTTCAACCAAGGTTTTATTTTTCCCATTGGGTTTTGTTCCTTGGTGTAAGGTTTTAGTGAGGCAACTGTTTATATACCATCATGCTTTCCTATCTCTCATGATTAATGTACGAATGTAAGAGAAAACTAGACTGAAGGAAAAGTCTATGTATTGCAAAGAAACTGGTGCGTTGTACTCTTTCCTTCGTCCTATTTTTTATCCCACTGGGTTTTTAATTTGGCGTAAGGTTTTAACGAGGCAACAATTGTGCACCTCCCTTTGACTCGGCACAAGGGGGAGTGTTGTAGGATTATGTGTCATCATCAAAAGGAAGTGATTGACATAATATTTTCCTAGTATTAGAATTTACCATAATGAATGTTTCATTTTCTTTGTAAACCTCTCCCTATTTAAAGGGCTTATGATTAATGAGAATTACAGATTTCATTGTCTCTCTATTCTATTGTTATTTTGTTTGGATTTTCCTTTAACATTATTCAGATTTTATAATTGTTCTTGATTTATTTTTATGTATTCACAATGGACGAATCTGACATTGCATCGATGGAAGAAGAATTTGATCAAGTTGATGTTTTCACAAATTTTATGTTATCTGAAGAGTTTGTAGATGTTTACATGCAAGACGATGGTTGTTCGAGTTTCGGTGGGAATGAAGTCGAATCAAGTATGAGTCCATTCAAGCGAGATGTTGCGGAAGGAAGTGGTGAGTTTAGATTTTTATAGTTTTTTATTGTTGGTTTTGTTTTGTGGTGTTTTCATAGGTTTTTGTATTAATGTTTTTCAGTTTATTGGTTCTGGATTCGATGAATGAATCCAAATATTTATTAATATAAGAAGCCGTTTTTTCGTGTTGAATTAACATATGAATAAGAAGCCGTTTTTCGTGTTGAATTAACATATGAATAATAATCATATTTTATACGAAAATTGCAAAATTAACATAATTTATATATAATTTTTTTTATTTATGAAACCTTTGTGTAGTTGTTGTAGTTTGTCGTGTTGTGATGTAATTGTGATAATGTATTTAGGATATGAAAGCAGTCGATATTAACATATGAATCTGGACGTTCGTGTTGTAGTAACATATGAAACAGTAACCATAATTTATACGTATATTGTTAAACAACCCTAATCTATATTTTACATGTTATTTTGATATGAAAGCTTTGTGTAGTTATTATAGTTTGTTGTTTTATAAGTGATATGTGTGTTTTATGCTTGAGGGCTTTATATTTGACGTATAGCGTTTTAGTCTTTAATAAATGACATATATGAAACTGGTGTTTGTTTGATCTTGTATGTACGTTTTATTATATGAAATTATTATTTTTTTAAAATGTTTGTTGATGGCCTTCTTATTTATTTTTTATTTTTGTAGACAAGCATATTTTTTTGTTTCTCCCGGAGGCACCAAATATTGGGTGCCGCATGTAGATGATAACGTGAAGATAGGTTTGGCTTCTGAATTTCTATCTGTTGAAGCTGCCGATTTTGCTTATAGGAAGTATGCAGAACACGCTGTGTTTGATGTTAGGCAATCAAATAAGAAAAAAAATAGGTATGGTGATGTGCAAACCCGATATCTTTTATGTAGTAAGCAAGGTGTTCCTGCGAAAAGGGAGTATGATTTGCAAAATAAGTGTTTAGGTTATCGTAAGTTTAGGAATTCAAATTTGAAGAGATCAGGGTGTAAGGCATGTATAAAATTTCGTTTAAGGAAAGAGGATAGTTGTTATGTTGTTTATAAATTTGAAGATAGGCACAACCATTCTTTATATAATGAAGTAGATAAGAGTCTTTCTCGTTCGAAAAGGCAATTGTAATATATGGATTATAGGAGTGTTTATAATGCCTCATCTGCTTGTATTGGTGGGTCTAAATCTCACATGATTCAAGCGGCGTTGAAAGGTGGTTATGAATACGTAGGTGCGACTTCGGTTGATTATCAGAATGCTAGGAGGGATATGGGAACCTTTGTTGGCAATAAGGATGCTCAGATGTTGGTTGATTTATTGGTGAAACGTAGGATTGTTGTGCCGAATTATTTTTTTGAGTATTTGGTTATCGAAGGTGAGCTCTAAGCGATTTTTTGGGCAGATTGCGAGGTTAAATTATAGAGAATTTGGCGACACTCTGTCATTTGACGCGACTTATCGTACTAACCGGTATGTTTGTAAATTTTAATTTTAACTTTGTTTTTGAACTAATTTTTATGGTATTTTGCTTTTAATTTGTCATGTAGGCATGCAATGAACTTTGTCCCTTTCATAGCTATTGACAATCATAAAAGGTCAGTTGTTGTGGGATCTGCTTTGATTAGCCATGAAAACGTTGAAAATTTTAAGTGGGTTTTGTCGGCTTTTTTGAAAGCACATGGGAAGTAACCTTCGTTTGTAATAATTGACCAATGCGCTGCTATGAAACAAGCGATTCCTTCTGTATTTTCTGACGTGAAACATCGGTTATGCATATGGCATATTATGAAGAAACTTCCTGGGAAGGTTGGTTTTGTATTATTTTTTTTTTCCAATCATATATTTTTAGTTGTGTTAAGTTAAATTTTTATTTTCATAATATGTTTTAATTTATTCTTTTGTAGATAACGCCTGATCTTGATGCCAATGTGTCCTTTAAGAAAAGATTTAATAAGTTGGTATGGAACACACATATGAAACCCAAAGAATTTGAGAATGAATGGCGTAATATAATAGATGAATATGACTTGCATGCGAATGTTTGGTTGAAAGACATGTTTGAAATTAGGGAGTCATGGATTCCGGCATACTATAGGGATGATCCCATGTCGGGGTTGATGAGGACGTCTTCTCGATCTGAGAGTCCGCATGCATTATTTAGATTGTATGCATCATATAAAAATGATTTGGTCAAGTTCTTGCACGCATTTGATGGTGCCCTTGAGAGGCAAAGGAATAAGCATCGCACGTTGGAGTTTGTTACTAGGAATACGTTTCCGAGGTGTGTCACCCCGTTGTTGATTGAGCGACATGCATCGGAGGTTTACACACGCACTGTTTTTTTTTTGCGGTTCGAAAGGAAATTAGGAAAGTTGCGTTTTATTTTGGGTTGGTGCTGGTTGGTGAAGATGGTGATATTAGGACTTACAGGGTGTCGCACAAGAACACGAAATCTGTTACGAAATTTACATACAATGTGAGATTTTCAAGTTTTTTTTACCATTTTTGTTCCATTTTTTTAGTTAATTTTTTTTTTGTGATTGGGTTGGCTTAATTTTTTTTTCTTTGCATAGGTTGTGCATGATATCAAGTCGAATAGTATGAAATGTGAATGCAATTTCTACATACCAAATGGTTATATGTGTCGTCACATGTTCAAGGTGTTATTGAATGATGATTATGTTGCTATACCTGAGATGTTTATCTCCCGTCGATGGACCAGATCTCTAGTTCCCGTTGAAGTTCAAGCTGCTCGAGCTAAGTACGGTGAGGTTGATGTTGAGAAAGAGCGGTTGATCAATGACGTATATGTGAAAGTAGATTTGCTCGTCAGTCGGCTTAGGAATGATAAAGGGAAGTTAAGTTTGTTTCGTGAAACATTAGATAAGATGAAGGTCGATTTTGATGTTGAGAATATTATTACTTGTCCTTCTACGGATAAAGTTGAGGCTCTTAGGGAGTGCTACGGGGTTGATGTTCCAGTTGATGTTGAAATTCGACCTCCCGTTGGTATTCGGAATAAAGGTTGTGACACTGGGAAACGTTTGGTTGGAGCGTTGGAGAAGGCAACGATGAAGGGTAAGAAGCCGAAACGGTTGTGCAAGATGTGTAATCAAATGGCGAACCATGATTCGCGAAATTGTCCCTTTCGTGGTTCTAGTGGTTAATTTTTGGTAGTTGTTTTTATTTAGTTTGATTTTTTTGGACATGATTTTGAATTTTTTAGATTTAATTATGGTACTATTTCGCAATTAGTAATAAACTTAGAAGGTTTGATTTTTTGGAATTGATTAACTTTGGTTAATTTATAACAATGATTGTTTGAATTGGAGCTTTCATAATTTTATAGTTTTAGTTTTTTAATAATGTTGGAAAAAAAAAGTTTGTAATCTTTCGCTTTATTTTTTTTAGGACAGTTTATTTGGTAAATATGTTTTGGATTTATTTTTTTCTGGGAATTTTTTTTAAGAAGAACAGTTTCGTAAGTGGTGAAACAGTTTTTTTTAGGACAGTTTATTTGGTAAATATGTTTTGAATTTATTTTTTCTGGGAATTTTTTTTTAAGAAGAACAGTTGCGTAAGTGGTGAAACAGTTTTTGGGAATTTTTATGTATATCAGTTATGAAACTCTAACCGTTTTTTGTTAAAAAAAAATAAAAAAACTTCAACCGTTTTTTCCCTTTTTTTTATTATTGTTAAATGCCTAATTTTTTTTAGTGGTGATCATGTATGTGTTGGGAAGTGTAGCCATCATATAACTTTACGACTACACTCTATCCCATACCCACATCATTTCAAAAGTAGGTACCCCATTTATAATTAGCTTTATTGTGAAATATTTACTTTATCAATTGAAAGCCCTAAAAAAACTTCAGTTTTCTTCTCTCACATTCCTGTCGAAGATGTCCGGTGATAGTGATGATATTTCATCGGCCGGAAGTCCTCCTCCGCCCCTAGATGATGTGTCGCAAGCAATGCTTAGGTCGTTGGTGAATCACAACCATAGGTTGTTGGAGGAGAACAGGAGGTTACAGGCTCGTCTGGAGATATACCAAGCCAAGATGGAGCGAAAAAAAAAGAAGCTTGAAGATGCAAGGATGATGGAGAAGTCGAGGAAGAAGGAATACTATGATTTGACACAGAAGCTGTGGGACGAGAAGTTGGTTGTTCAGAAGCTGGAGAAGACTGTGAAGTATCTGAAAGGAAGGTGTCCTTGCAATAGGTAGAATGTTATGGGTTTTTTTGTTGGGAGGTTTTTGTTTGGGTTTTTGCATGTTATATACTTGGTCTGGGGTTTTTTAGTAATGTGTTTTTTTGGTTGATGATGGTCTATGCATGAAGATGGTAGGTGTGGTTTCATATTTTGTTGGGGTAATATTGGAAGATGAATGTAAGTACTAAAAGAAATGTAAATGTTATGATGTTATTAAGTATATTTTGGTTTTGGTATTACAAATTTTTCATAGTTAATTTTATGTTTTTTATGAAATTGTGAAATTGTGCCTTTGATTGTTTTTATGTGGTTTTCTTTAATATTTGTGATTTATTAATGTTTTTTTAAGAAAGTTGAGTTGTGTTTGAAAGTGTGGGTGTACGTATATTATGCAATAATGAATATAATATACATTGATATGCGAATTATATTGGTTTGGGGTTTTTTTGGTTGATGATGGTCTATGCATGAAGATGGTAGGTGTGGTTTCATATCTTTTTAGGGTAATGTTGGAAGATGTATGCAAAGAAATGGAAATGTTATGATATTATTATGTTTATTTTGGTTTTGGTATTACAAATTTTCATAGTTAATTTTATGGTTTCATGAAATTGTGCTTTTGATTGTTTTTATGGGGTTTTCTTTAATATTTGTTATTTATTAATGTTTTTTTAAGAAAGTTCATTTCTGTTTGAAAGTGTGGGTATACGTATATTATGCCATATTGAATAAAATATCCATTGACATTCGAATTATATGAAGATTTCCAACTGTTATTTCATTTGATGTTATAGTTCATATATAATGTTTTGTTGGTAACGTTTTCTTTTTTTATATGAAGAGACATTAAATTGAGTGTCATGGTAAGTAATTATTTATTTTGACTAAATTACCTCACCATGTATTCTATTTTGGAAATAATGAAACATGTTATATTATTTTTTCTGAAAGAAATCAGATTTAGGTTACTAGGATAAAAACCCAACGACGAGTGTTTAGGAATGATAATTGTTTGGAACGAAATGATGCACAAAACCAAGATAAGTTCAAAGCAACAATTTAAAGTTTAAAGCACAAAATAAAGTTCAAAGCAGAAATCAGTTCGTAAGTCTCATGTCCAAAATACCGAGAACGATGATTTTAATCATATCAAATGTGAAAGAAACACATACGATAATGCGTTTAGAAAAATTTTAGTCTTGCCTTTCTAGTGGCTTCTGCACGTTCCAGAATTTGCGATCGTGTACCCTTGTCAAGATTGTAGAGCCTTTTTATTTCCGAATTTACATATGAGCGTCGTTGGTTTCGATCGGATAATAGGATCTTTGCCGCGTATTTTTTGCGAAGGTTTTCGAGCTGCTTGTCTTGTGATGGACCTTCTTTTGCTAGTGCTGTGTACCATGTTCGCACTCCCCCGCCCATGTATGTCTCCATATGTCGCATTGCGAACACTCCGCAATCGACGAAATTTTTTCGTGTTCTCCATGGCATATCCAATCGCACCTTTTATGCGCTCTCTAACCCTTGCTTGATTGGTGTCCTATATTCTTTAGGTGACGGACCAACATTGATTGCTGCATATTTTTAATGTTGTTATTTATATAGTTTCATATAATCTGTTTTATAGAATAATGTAGGTTTATGTAAGGGGTTTTACCAAGAAGTGCACGTCGTAGTGGTAGAGGTCGTCGATCTCTCCATCTTGTGCGCTATTGTCCAGAATCTCCACGGTGTGTGTTTTGAGGTTGAATACGACGCAGTAAAAGTGTACGCGACTATAGAGTGGGAAAAAAACCTGTTTATCGATGTAAAGTGTTTATGAAAAATGTGTTATGTGAATCGAAATACTATTTATTTAATCAATCAAGGGATTTGATACCAGATCCAAGCTTTTCATTCCTATGATATCTTCGTTGTGGTTTGCTGCATGTGCCAGATTCCGCGAAAACCAGTTGAATCTTTTGTTGAATTTGTACATGTCAAACAACAAGACTTCATCGCCCTGTCCCTTATGATTTGTTAACTTGGTTGAACATATGTTATGAAATTTGAGCATATAGGTTAGATCTTACCAAAACTGTTGTTTTGAAGAAAAACCTTTGTGGCGAATCCCGACTTCTGTACCTCTCCTCATAGTTCAGAATGTCAACCCATCCGTCTATCACGTTTGTGAAGATGTGCTCCTTTGCTGCCAAGGTATCCATTCTTGTCCTTACGATTTGTTGTCCCGTTTCTAACGAGTACAATATGTCACTATGATGGAAGGTAACAATGTCAGTATGTATGTTTCATAAAGTATCGTAATTTGAAAAACCTTTTTTTTCAATTGTTTGTTAGAATTGAATAATTATGAATGATATAATTTCATGTTTGGTTATATTAAGCTTACTCTAGTCCTCCGAAGGATGCTAGACAGAAATCATGAACTTTCTTTTCTTCGGTTGTTATTGATTTTCCGAGTAGAACCTGTCGTTTCATGTATGGTGAACGCATTTGGTCTCCGGGCTTCAATTCTCGTTTACTTGGTTTCGGTGCACACTCTTCATTTGGCAATTGTTCCTTCCCTTTAGTGTGTCCATTTTCGTACATATCTGAAGCGAGTGGGCTGATTCCAAGGTTGAAACTTGGTGCCGGTGTATTACTTGCGTGTGTATCTGTACATGTTGTTGTACATTTTTTCGATGATTCACCTGACTTCTCGACGATAGTTTGGTCTATTAGATGGTATGTTGTTGGACTGTACCATATCTGTGAAAGTGGTTGGATATCATCCAGCAATGCATAGTCACTGAAGTCCAGTTTTGTTGGTGTAATGACCTATGGTTGGTGGTCACTCTTCTCCGTCTCCCCATCTCTTTCCATCTCTTCATGGTTCTCAACTTCATCATCACTGCTTGAATGAGCATCATCCTGTGCTTTATATTCCCTGAATAGGCTTTCCAAACTCTCTTGGTAGTGTTCGAAACATGGTTCATCTGGGAACATGTATCTTGCCTCATTAATTAACTCTTTTACGTCCCATTTAGTTGCGTAGATCAGATTGAAGTTTTTATCAATCATCTCCATGTACTCCTGCTATAGTATGTTGTTGATTGTTGGTTAGTTAATGCGTTTATTTTATGAGATATAATTTTATGTTTCAGAGATTACCTTCTTCAACTCTTCCTCATCATAGTCATTTTCGTGATCAACTGTTGGTTCTTCATAAGCTTTGACTTCGTATTGCGGCACCTTAGGATCTGTTGGTTCCTACATTCCACCTCCTGATGGACTTCTTCTGCAATCTGCTCCTCAGATTCTGTGACTGCATGCTTATGTGCGTTTGATCGAGCTTGTACAAGTTCGGCAATATGTACTCCTCCCTGGCGCATTCCTGCCTTCAACCGTCTTCTGAGCATTTCCATATTCCATGCATGTAGTGGAATAATCTTGCGGTCAATGTCACCTTCTGCCCACATTGTTGAGTCTACATGTGAAAGAAAAAGTTACAGTGGTTGTAGCATTTGTTATGTAATATACATATGTAGCATTAAGATATAGTGAGTTGTGTTATTATGGAAATTTTGTTATGAAGCAGTGTCGGAAACATTACCGTTAGTAGTGATAAAGGGCCTGAGTAGAAGCTGTCGTATGTGTCACGACGCCACCTACTTTTGCTTCGTTTCAAACAGTTGAAGATATATCGAGACCAATTGATGGTATTGATCATGCTTGTGGAACTGATTTTTGACATGAATTGAATGTGGCAGCATCCCATTGGGCTACATTCTCCTAATGCGTTTATGAACAATGCCAAAAAGTTCAACTTGAACGTATCCCCCGAATCGTCTGTGTTAACGATGCATTTGGATATTTCTGAAGGTCTCATATTTTTCTGTTTGAATTGCTTCAGCCATTCCTTTATCATAGGTGTCTTGCTGCTCTTGGTGGCAATAGATTCCAAGTCCAAGCCCCCAATGGGTACGCCCAATATTTCATGTACTGTGTTCTCGGTGATCTTTATCGATGATCCTTGCAATCTGAGCTCCATTGCGTCTGTGTGTAAGTTGTCAACTACAAAGTATCCAAGCTTAGATGGTATTCCGTCCAATGTCATACTCAACAATGATTCCAGACCCATCTCCCTAACTGCTTTTTCTTGGTTATCCTTCAGTTGCCCGATGGTTTCATGTAGCACCATTGGTGATGTCCGTGTTCGTATTCCAACAACAGGTTTGTTTAGATTACGATTTTTTGCCTTCTTCACATTCTGTTGCACCTTCTGCTTAGTTGGTTCTTTTCTCTTTGTTAACCTTAATGATGCTGCGAGAGTAAAATTTGTGTTAATGATATTGTTTATTTTTAAATAAGTAGTAATATGTTTTATAACGGACCTGTTTGCTTAGTCTGAACTCTGCTTACGAAATCATCGTCGGGGTCGTTGTTGCTTAATGGGCCTGTCAAGCAATATACGTATGTTAGATATATGTATTGGTTATGAAATGTTGTTATTTGATGAGGTCTATTTGATTTTGTTTAATATGATATGTGCATAACTAACCTTTTTCGTATGGTACTTGTTTCTTCTGGAAAGTCACCCGCTTCGAAGAGCTGCGTGTTGTTCTCCGCTCATCGCTGACCAGGTTAATTGTTGTGATGCTTTTCATCTCCGGTCCGTTCGTGTTTTTCCGTTCACCTACGCAAATTGAAGTTGTTTACCCATTTTTGTACTCGAGTTATTTGTAGATGATGTAGTTGATTTAACTATTTACCCGGTTTGTTCGCTTTTTGTCTGGTGGCATCTTTTTTCACCTCTAGTGAACTGCATCTGTCCAACTTTCTTAGTATGCTTGTTAAACCTGAAAACAAGAGAATAGTACTTTTAGATAGTTGTATTATATTTGATTTTGATGTGTTGTCATCATATGAAATTTATTTGTAAATACGAAATTCACAACAAAATTTTTGGTTGATTAGTGAAGATAATTTTGGTGTACATTTATTTTAACCCAAAGTAAATAAGCTTTAAAATAAAAATATATGTACATGAAATCTAATTTTGTAATTTATTTAACTCATACCTGAGCATGTTGGTGTTTTCTCATGAACAGGAGTATCCCCAATTGGCACTGTTTCAATTTGCATATGATTTAATGATAAGTGTGAGTTAATATCAATGATACATGTGCTTGGTATCATCTTTTTTATGACTGTATCATCAATGTCCGCAAATATGGCTACTATTAATGTGTTGTGATTTCGTGAGAGTATATAGTATTGTGCTACTGTAAAATGAAAATAGTAAAGATATGAAACAAATACTTACCTGTTATTTGTAGCAGTTGATTATGAGGTTTTGGTGACATCGCTTTGTTGGATGTCCTTGAACTGTTTTTATATGTTTGTTAAGAAACATTTACCTATTGTATGTAGAATGTGACACAATCTATAATTTCATACATGGTATATCGGATTCTATGCTTGCAGAATCCCATTTCGCACTTGTATCTATACATAAATTGTTTTATTTAATTTATTAAAACATTCTTATGCAATAATTTTTTTAACCCATATTTTCTTAATCTTTTGAAAATATTTCATACCTTTTACAGTTGGTAACATCACTGGATTTGCTTCGTTGACCACTATTGACTCTGAGTTGAGTTCATTTCAGGCATGAAAAGGATAATTTAGTGATGTATAACAAATGTATAATTTCCAAAACATATGTATTTTTTTGACATTCAACATCTTTATAGTGCGTAACTAATGAACATAATTTTATACCTGGAATTTTGCATCCTTTGTCTGCGTAATTCATTTCTTCGTTTGTGCCTTCAGAACATTTGAACTGCTTTAACATATGAAACCGACTAAATAAGTATTCAAGGATTTGCCCTAATTTTATCGTTCGTACCTTTCATAGGTGACCCCATTGTCGTATCTTCCTTGTTTTGCTCTGGTTTGTCTGCATTGATTGATGCAGACATTGGCATAAGTATGGAAAAAAATCTCAAATGATTAGTGTATGAATCTAATACCTTGCTTCTTGTTTCCTTCGGTCTCCACCCCGTCCAAACAAACTGGGTTGTCTGGGGTGTTTTTGAATTTGGAGGATGAAGTTAGCAGACGTATCCGATCACTCTTTCTTCGTGCTATACAGTTATCATCAATATTAGTGAATGATTTTATATATTTATATGAATGTTGAAAATTTTTGAAACCCTAACCTCTTGGAACTGGTGGCGCGTTTTCATCCTCCATTTTGACAGAGGTTTCGTACGATTTTCGCAAAATACTTGATGGATTTCACAACTTGGGTATTGATTTAGAATGAAACGGATTTGATTTTGTTTCCCCGATTTAGTCGGAACATGATCTCCGATTTCATGTAATCCCTGGAAAATCGCTTCTTCCCAATGTTTCCTAATCTAAACGACCATCGCTAATTCCTTTTTTGCCCTTTCATCATTTTGTTTATGACGATCGTGCCCTTAATTTCATAGGATATTTACAATAATGCCACCGCTTTCATCATCTTCGTCCATTTCTCAGATCTACGGTCAGGATTTGGTTTCACAGTTTACATGATTTCATTGGTTTACATATTAAGGACCCTCTATATATATAATATCTATAAATAAAGTTATATTTTACAAAAAAAAAAAAGGAATATGTGGTTTTTGTAAGAACCTCAATTGTAGAGTTTTATTAAGGTTCCATTTTGCTGATTTGACAACGATGTGACAGAAAAAATATGATGTAGTTATATATATATATATATATATATATATATATATATATATATATATATATATAAGGAGGATCAAACGAGAACAATAACTATTTAAAAGAACACGTATATATATATATATATATATATATTATTTTTTAATTAAATGTTGCCATCAATATAATATCTTTATACACTTTGTTTTCTTTATGTTTTATTTAATTGCACCCCTCCACCCCAAGTAATATTTCTGGCTCCCCACTACACTAGTTGAGTAGTTGATGAGTTGGATTAAGGGGTTGTTTATTTAACTCTTAACAGTTTCATTAAGAGGTAACTTCTGAATTACTAAGAGGTGAATCTTGTTTGGCAAAAAAAAAATCTACCTCTTAATGGTTCCAAAACCATCTAAAGAATTTTGTATCTTGGGCATCCCTTAACCATTCAGTGCCCAAATTTCATTCTTCATCATCGTCGTAATGTGAGACACCACTACTACCATCTTCGTCGGTTGTGGTTGGCGGCGTACTTAGTCCCATGGCGTGTTCGTTTTCTTCTATATTTTCTTCAACATGTTCCATATCCGTCTCGAGTGATGTTTGGTCTTGAAGTCTTTGAACGCTATCCAAGTAATCCTTCAAGCATATGCAACACTCTACCGACTCTGGGGTTAGTCTTGTTCGACGTACCGAAATGATCCTGCCACTAAGAGAAAAAGTGTACTCCGAAGCTACAGTACTAGCTTGGATTGTTAGTATATCATGGGCCATAAACGCCAAAACCGGGAATTGAGGTAGGTTTTTTTTTGCCAAAAGTCTAATCAATCCATTTGTTCAAAAGTTTCGATATACGTAGTGCATGTAGCAATAAAATTAGTACGTATATAAATATTTAATTCACCCAAATCGCTATTATCAAATTTAGATTTTTTACTAGATTTATTTAAAACCTCGTTCAATAAATTTGTCATTAAGTCGGCCCGGTTTTGCAATGACACTAGAACTAGAACTAGAACACGTCGTAAATAATTGACTTGTAGAGGTTTGTTGGCTTCCTCCCCCATGATAGATTTTATAACTATCAAATAATTCTTGAAAATCATGATTAAACAAACGTTTGCGTTCCATTGAAAAACTATTATTGACAGGTGTATCTAAACCAAACGCCACACATATTTGTGTTATTAAAACTTCAACACCCGTAACATTTAAATACGGGTTTAATGTCGTGGCACAAAGAAAAGAGAAGGGGATCTCGAGAAAATATTTTAACAATTTTGTTTTTATTGAACCCATCAACGTTCCCTGATCGTGATGGACTTCGTACTGTGCAATTTTATTTGCCAAAATATATAGTTGATTTAAAAGTAAAGGGCTTGTTGGATAATAAATACCGGATAAAAGAGTTGTTGCATTTTTGAAATCGCCCAAGATATCGTGTAAGCTTTATAATGGCCCAATCTTGGTGTCCAATAGTGTTAACCGTGTAATGAACATTATAAATGCTTGAAGATATTGTTTTTGTTTTATTAAATTTTCAGTCATATAGTAAGTCGAATTCCATCGAACGGGGATATCAAATGCCGGTCCCAAAGCTCGAAAACCGATATCTTTGCAATATCGTCTATATGCTTGTTGCATTTTTTTTACCTTTTTGTGAAAATCCGTTGTAACATAAGCCTAAACTTATTCATTACACATTTACATTTTTCTAAACCGTTTTGAGCGGCTAGTTGAACCGATTTAAGATCAAATCCCAATACGAGCATTGTCGACTTGTTAAGACCTAATATCACCTATTAAAACCAAATTGAACCGATTTAACTTTTAAGCCCAATTGAACCGATTTAAGCCCAACAAAACCAACTTAACCCCGCTATTGAACCGATTTAAGATCAATATAACCCATCAAATCCTAATTGAACCCATCAAAACCCATTATGATCGTTGTTGACTTATTAATGCCCAAACACACTAGTGATGACTTATTATGTGCTTCTTTATACGTATCGGCTTCATAGATGCATGTGTCGTGTATTCGGGTCAATTAGACAACTAAGAACCATTATATCCTGATATAAACCACTCAACCACCATTATTGCCCAATATGATATTTTATGACTTATTAAGGCCCAATAACACCAATGGGGACTTATTATGTGTTTGTGTGCATGTATCAACTCATAGATGTATGTGTTGTCTATTAAGGTCGACAAGACAACTAAGAACCATTATATTACAATACGAACCACTAAATCACCACTTGACGGGTGTCGAGACTGTCAAATAATAATATTTATTATTTTCCAACTGTCCCAAATCACAATAAAAATTGTAATAGTGGTAAGTCGGGTCGAATCCACAAGGAGTGGTCGTGACGATTGTTCGACTTATATACTTTCAATACAAAGGGGGGGGGATTAGATTAACCAAACTAAACATTCAATTAAAAACTAATTAAAAACGATAAAGAGAAAACCCAACATTCGTTCGACTTCGATTAAGACGGTAGCACCTATCATTGATTCCAAAAGTGTATACATAAAGAACGAACCTAAGTTGATTATAGTCGTTAACAAGCTCTAACGACCTCTATTTTTCCTTAGATTCACACCGGTTAAAACAAGCTATTCAACCGGATCTTAATCACGGATAAGAAATTAAACAAGCTCTTAAGTTCTTAGGCGTAATTAGCTTTATCGGACTAGAAAAACATCAACTCAAAGCCATAAGTTCGGCTTATTAAGGCCTTGATTGCAAGATTTCAAGACTTCGATTCGGAAACCTTAATGAAACCAAACGAAATCAGTTGTTACTTCATCAAAATTCCAAGACGATTACCTATCTAGGTTTTTGATTAACAATCATTCATAAGAACTTCAACCAATTGATCAGATTAATTGAAAACCCAAATGAGATTGACATTGAGAATGGAAATCAAGCAAATAAGTTGTCCCAAATGTTTACAATGGAATCTCAAAGTATCAAACCATCCAAATCAAGGCAAACCAATGTTGGAATGGAAAGAAAAACCTAAACTACAATTTCAACAATATGAAATTACCTAAACCAAATAGAAATTGGATGAGTTGCTTCCCTTCAAGAATCGACTCCTCCTTCAAATCTTCTTCCAATGGTGCGATTCCCCCTTCAAGAGCAGTTCCAATCGTGGCTTTACACCCATGAGGAGAAGAAATCGTTCCAACCATGACAAGCGCAGATTTGGTCCTTAATCTCTGAAAATCGTGGCTTTGGCGCGAGTTTGGGCGCGGGTTTGGCCGCGTGAGAGGTCGTCCGCGTCTGAAATTGATCGAAACAGTCCTTGGCGCAGGTTAAGGCGCGACTTTGCCCGTGCGGGAAATCGACCGAAAGTCTGCTCTCGATCCTCTTGATTTCTTCCTCACGTCTCATTCCAATAAGAGAGAAAGATCCATCTTTTTGGGCCTTTTTCTTGACCTTTGGGCCTAATTCACATAATAAAAAGAAAGGCTTAAGTGGCCCATTTTAGGAATAAATTGATTAAGAGAATTGGGTTTTTAATTCCCAATTTTAGACAAAAATTGCAACTATCACCACTACAGCCCAATATGACCTTTTATAACTTATTAATGCCCAACTTAACACCATATGTGACTTATTACGTGTTTGTGTAGATATATGTACCACATATATGCGTATGGTGTGTAGTCGGTTCAATAAGAAAGCTAAATCACCATAGTCCAATACGAACCACTAAGACACAAAAAAAACGAGTAAAGCTCAATTGGAAACGAATAAGAATAAACAGAGATGAATTTTGAAAAAAAAAATACACAAAATGTAATTTTTTTTAAAAATCCGCCACAAAGTTCATTAAATTAATTAAAAAATCAAAAAAATAATTATTTCAAAATATTTCCGACAGATGTCCGACGAAAATTAATTTAATTTAACCTTAAATTAAATTATCGTCGGAAATCCGTCGGAAATTAATTCGAATTTTTCAAAATTTTAAAATAACCATTATTTTGATAAACGGTTTTAAAATACCCATTATCTTAAGAAAAAGATTTTTAAAAGAGTGAATTGTGGATTTGATCCCTATGGTTTTGTGTTTTCTTTGATCATGATCCTCATTCTATGTTTATTGTAGATATAGTCCTTATGGTATGCAATATTTTGTGGCTAGGGTCTCTGAACACTAACAACGTTAACTTTGAAAGGTTAAAGGCGTCATGTGTGTAACACCTGGATTTTTGATTCGGAGCACTTTGGAGTGATATATATATATATATATATATATATATATATAGGGATTGTTTAATTTGCAAACCTTGCAACCCACATCTTAACCGTCGGATTCATGATCGGCGGTTACAATAGATATGGGGCCCAATATTTTTAATTAAAAAAAAGAAAAATAAAAATAAAATAACCGTCGATCATGAATCCAACGGTTAAGATGTGGGTTGCAAGGGTTGCAACCTTTTTAAGGGTTGCAAAATATCCTTCCACTATATATATATATATATATATAAAGGAATCATATCTCATTCATCTTAGCCCCGATTTAAGTGATCCAAGTTTCTATGGAAAGTTAACACACATAAATACAACATTTGTGTTTTGACAAATTTGAGCCACATCTGATCCAAAATTGATACCGAAGTTGGGGGAAAGATTGGATCTCGTGAAGTGAAGGATATATATAAATTAATCAACTACTTTAACCAAATCAGCATAGTAGCTTGGTGGTTAGAGCTCGAATCTTGCATAGAGCGCTATGTTTGTCTGTAGGAGGTCTTAAGCTCGAATCTTGCATAGAGCATTCTCATTGTTTGTTTTTATATGAGATATTTATGTCGGCCCAAGTGCATGCAGGCCTAACAACCGACCCAAGCCTTTATAATATCAATATTAGGGCACCAAAATGATTTACTAAAGAAAAAGAAACTACAACTTTTGGGTGGCTTAGGGCCAGCAGCTCGGCTGCTCTCTTTTTTTACAATTTTTTGAAGGGAAAAGAATGTAGAAAATACAAGAAATATGTGTGTGATTTTACTAGTTGATAAGGATGATTGAAGATCAAGTTAAGGTTTCTAATGGATATGCAAACTAGCTTTTTACGGGAGATTTGAAGACCACTAAGTTACTTGATGCTTGTGATTTCTATAAGTTGGAAGGTATGAAAACCTTAACCATTTAACCTAAAGTTTCTCTAGTTATTATGTAAAATTCAGGGTTCTTGAGATATTATGATTTTGATGTTTTAAAGTCTTTGCTGGATGAAATGTCTCATATAGTAAATAGTGGGTTTGTTTAGTATTTTGTAAATGAATTAAATGGAGGAATTTACTTATGTTGATAAGTTAATTTGGGGCTAATGACTCACATTTGAAAATTTAACTTTATAGTTTTTAGATGGGTTTTGATGAATTAAATACGGGTAGTATGGATTAAATGATTTTAAATGATTTGAAGTTCATATGGTTAATTTTTGGTGTTGTCCAGATCTTGTAAAATTCATAATAAATCGCTCGTAGATCGGTTTGAGGCGTGTAATACGTCTTTAGAACCGTTGAGATGTCCTCTACATACTGTATGTTTTGAGGAAAAGCTTATTCGGAATGTAAATAGGTCGAAATTTGGGTTTAATAAAACAACACCGTTTCATGACGGAATTAAGTATTCAATCTTCAAATATTCGTATAAAATTGGTTTTAAATCCGTTGAGGGTGATTCTTGATGAGTTGGAAAGGTCATAGGGTTGTTTAAATATTTTGTTTAGAGTCATTTCATTAATTTGGTGATTACACATGGTTTATCTAGGTAGCGAGAAGTTTGCGCAAGTTGGATAAAATCTAGATTTAGCCTAAATCTAGCAAGGTGAGTTCAAGTTGATTTGTGAAAACGGTGTACATGTCAAAATGTCTATTTTAAGGTGTTTATATGTTTTATATAAAAATTGTTAACTGCTAACCACCTGATAAGTTTTTGTTATTTGGAAGTATTCAATTTTATAAATTTATAAATCACCCATGTTTGAGATTTTGGGCATTTTGATAAATAACTCATGTATTTTGGGTATTTAAATGATTTATTTCATTGAGTATATTTTTGAGTACAAATGCATTTATTTGGGTGTCATGGGAGGATTTGAAAGGATAAAAAGGTATAAACTCACTTGGGAAATGTTTTGTCCCAATCTAAATCATGTTGGAGTTATTTGTGTGTGTTGAAGCATGGGTTGCATTATTTGGGGTCGATTACATTTGATTCCATTTTATGATTTTCGACGTTGGGTCTTTGGATTTGTTGAGCTTATGTCTCGGCTTGGATTTTGTTGGGTCTTGAGGACACTTGTCCGGTTTTGGTAGCTCATTATAGAGCGTTTGGTTATGACTTGCATTTATTACATCTTATTTGGGAATTACATGTTTTGAATGCGTTAGTTCATTCGTTTTGAGTCATGTAATGTTTCAGCTCCGTCTGCTATGGATTCATGAACACTTTTGTATTTTATCCGGTGTTGGGACGACTAGTTTTCCACATCGAGGCACGTTCGACATTGGATGTGATGTAAGTCCTTCGTGCTCGTATCAATGGGTGTATGCTGAAAGATGCTGAGCTCGATACATTTATTGCTTTATCCGATGGTGGAACGATTAGTTTTCCCCATTGAGGCGCGGTTGGCTTCTTTGGTATGGTGTAAGTCCTCCGCGCTAGTATCTATGGGTGTATTCTGAAAGACGTTGAGCCCGATACTTATACCACTTTAACGTAATGTGTGGCTTACTCTGTGCACGTCACATTATGCGGAATCGGGTATCCCCCGTCACCGAAAGGTGTTATTTTAGGCTGAGTCGTTTGTTATTTGTTTTCGATGACATTGTTCATACATGAATTTTATTCCATGTTTTATGGGTCGAATATTAATCCCTATTCGTGTTTTGGAATGTTTTGGGATATGAAGTATTATTTACATTATCATAGATTGGGAGTCATTTTATATCCACGTTTTGAGTTTAGGTTATCTCCCTCATGCTATAATCTTAGAGACTTGAGTTTACCCATATTTTGGTCGTTTGTTTTATAAAACTTACTCAAATTTCATTAATTGAGTTTTACCATTATTCCCGTTTCAATTAAGTGTGGGTTTGCAATCATATCATGAAAGAATGTTTTGACGTTTAGGCGACCATCTACGAAATGCATATTATTGATAAATGAGTTGTTCCATTATTTTTAAAGTAAATCATTTTAAAGGATCATGATTATAAGTTACAATATTTTCATTTTACGTTTTTTTTATAATCATGATATAAACTCTTGAACTCACTAGGCGTTAAGCCTAACATTTTTATTTGTTGGCATGTGCATCAGGTTTCATTCCGGGATTAGTTCTAGCGACACTGAGAAGCGATGAGTGCTAGTTGTGTGCTCGACGAGGTGATTAGCTTGATGAAGTCTTCCACACGTATATTTGGAGATAGCGATTGTCATTGAGATATAGTAACACTCGACTTTAGTTAGTCTTTATGTAAGAATTTATTTATTTGTTGATGGTTCAACCTAGATTTGTATTTCTATTATGGACTAGTAGTAAGAGATTTTATTATCTTTTGCAGTATTGTTGAGAGTTTTAATTAGTCGTTCTTTCCAAATTTGAGGGTGTTACAATGTGCCTTGGACACTATGAGTATAATTGTCAATTTACTTTTCTCTTTCAATTTAACCTATACACCTTTAAAACAAAGAATATTAAATTGTGGATTTGGTCCCTATGCATCATCATCATCTTTAAAACCATCTATCATCTTTCTTAATTTTTTTCATCCATTCTTCATTGTCAAAGTACAAGAAAAATTAATTTGTTAAAATGCAAAAAAAGTTAGTTGCATTTAAAAATAACAATTGTTTGAAATCAACACTACGCCCCCAAAAAGACAACCCATCAAAATAACAATTGTTATTTTGAAAATACCACTACTATGTTGGCTTCAAACAACACTACTAAGTTGGTTTCAAATTGTTATTTTTAACAATAAAAATATATGTTATGACACATATTTGTTAGATGCAAGATTATAAAGTTTTAAGAATAAAGTAAAGCAAGTCAAAGCCTCAAAGTCAACTCTCAAGTAAGAATGTCAAAGTCTTTGTAATAAAAGTCAAAGTCAAAGTTTGTGTCTTGTTATTAGTTGCTAGTATAAATAGTTCTAGTCCTTTGTCTTTGTAAGTAAGCATGTGGTAATCTGAGTAAGAGTTGTAAGTCTCTACATAGAGCATATTAGAGAAGAGGTCACTGTTATATCTTTCTAGAGAGAGAAAGTTGTAGTGAGAGAGTGATAATTGTAATCTGTGGTTTTATATTCAATGACATATGATTTACGAATTGCTCATCTTGATTGTTGTTAGTGATTAGAACTTGAATTGAGACATTAACAATTGGTATCAGAGCAGATATAAGATCGAAATCAAGAAAATTGGAAAGTTCGCACTGTGTTCTTGAGTCGAAGATCAATTTTGAATTTTTGTGCAAATTTGTGAGTTTAATTGATTAGAGTTGGTTCGAGTTATAGGTTAGATCATTCTTGTATAGGTTTGATTCGTGATTGCACTGTAATTTTGGACAATTTGATGATTTGTACGTATTTCGAGTTCACGAGTTAGTCGCACTGTATATTGATTCAATTTGTAATAGTCAGTGCTCTCTATCGAAATTCATTGATTGAATTCGATTCTAGAAGTATAGAAGATCGAATTGTCAAAGTCGTTTGAGACTGGAATTTGAAGAATTGATGTGTTTTTTAGCAGATCAGAAGCTATTTTCATTCGAGATCTGAAGAACTCGCAAAGCATTCAAGAATTCGTTCGAAGAACTCGCAGAAATGATTGATTTCTCATCCTTTTAGAATTCGCATATTAGATTTCGTATATTTGTTAATTTCTAAAAATTTTCATGTATAGAATTCGCAGATGGATCTCTTGCGAATTGCTTAGACTTCGCATGTGAGAGTATTGAGAAACCATCAGAATTCGTATACCTGTGATTTGCGAAAAAAATTTCTTAGAAAAATATCAAGGATAGAATTCGTAGAAGAGTATCTTACGAATTCTTAGAATTCGCAAAAGACTAAGTTACGAATTCCTTAGAATTCGCAGAAGAGTATCTTACGAATTCTTGATTTCTTATATTCTGCGAATTCTGAAGTTGATATATATAGTGTGCGAATTCTGTAGTTAAATTGTTTTGCTTGTGAATTCTAGATTCTTTTTGTTTGCGAATTCTGGATTTGTTTTGTATGCGAATTTTGTTGATAAGTGTGTTGTATGTGAATTCTTGATTGATTGTGCTTGTATGCGAATTCTTGGTGTTTCAAAGTACCTTGCGAATTCTTTACTTAGAGAATTTTGGAAATTTCATTTCTGATTTTCTTTGTAAGTTTTTTCTGGTTTACTTGATTTCATTTGGACTAACGATCAAATTCAAGTTCTTACTGATTAACAGATAATTCAAGATGAGTTTTTCTGATGATGAAGAGAAGATTGCCAAGCTCAGAATAGAGAACAAAAATCTCGCTTCTTCAATTGATTACTATTCTAAGAGATCAAAGAGATATAATGATGGAATGAAGATGCTGAGAGAACAAGTCAGTGCATTAAAGATGGTTAATGAAGAACTTCTGAAACAGACTTTTGGGCTTAATGAAGATAAGGTACTAATTTTGGAAGCTGAAAACACTAAGCTGATAAGAAAAATCTCTGACTTGGAAATTCAGATTGTCCAAATCCAGCAAGCATCTTCTGTTGACAGTTATGAGGAAAAGATTAAGAATCTGGAGGATGATAATGCTGAGCTTCAAAAGAATATATCATATTTGGAACAAAAGATGGTCAAAGATAGAGATGACTTTGAGAGTGAAAAGAAAACATTTGCAAAGAAGTTCTCAGAATTCTCCAGTAAGAGTTTTGAAGAGAAGAAGTTGGTTGAACTGAAATGTACAAAACTTTCTCAACAGATTTCAGATTTTGAGAAAGTAATCATTCTAGAAAGGGAAAAATTTGCAAAGGAAAGAAAGGCCATAAAACAGAAAAATGTTGGATTCTTTAAAGAAATATCCAATGAGAGAAACAATGCTGAGAAGGGCTTTGAAGAAGAAAGAAACATATTTGAAGCAGAGATAAGGAAGCTGACAGAGAAGTTATCTGAACTATCAGAAAATGCACTGAAAGAGCAGAAAGCGAAGTTTGAATTCAAGAAAGAGATTGACCTGCTTGTTAAAGAAAGAGACAATTATTCTTCAAAGATAAAAGAGCTTGAAAATATTATTTCCAAAGTGGTGGTGACTGAGCAAACGACTCCAGAGTCAAAAATCCACACACCTAGAAATAGTTCAGTTGGCTCTAACAAGACAGTCTCAAGCTCACATCAGAAAATTGTTTCTTCAAGAAGGTCAGTTAATTCATTTGATCAGATTCGTACTACTAACATTTTATATGATCAAATTGTAGATAGTTCAGGTATACAAAGAAGGAGAAGAAGGAGATATGAAGAAGAGAACCTGGTTTGGAAGGTAAAACTAGTTGATGATGAGAAGCAGGAAGAAGAGAAAGGAAAGAAGGAAGAAAAGCAAGGAAACAAATCATTTGTACCTGCATCAAATGCAAAGAAGAACAAAGTGCGAAAAGGTAAACCTGATTTTATTTACTCGAGAGATCAATTGATCAGGTTGTCTAAAAAGAGGTATTGTTCTTACTGTCGTACTTATGATTTTGTTCATAAAGCTAGTGATCATTACTGGTATGGTTCTTATTCTATTACTCCTAATAGAACTGCAACTCACAAATATGGACCCAAATACCAGTGGGTACCAAAGCCGAAG
This sequence comes from Arctium minus, assembly GCA_954870635.1. Classification (NCBI taxonomy): domain Eukaryota; kingdom Viridiplantae; phylum Streptophyta; class Magnoliopsida; order Asterales; family Asteraceae; genus Arctium; species Arctium minus. The sequence continues at coordinate 55,423,602 of OX941081.1, read as the reverse complement.
AATGATACTGTGTTGCAGGCACCTCAAGTCAAGGGGGAGTAAGAGAACTGAGGCTTCTGAATAAATCAGTTCAGAACTCGTGCTTCAACGAACTAAGGCTTCTGAATACTACACTTCAGGACCCGTTTCTCAAAGATTAAGAGTTTGACTTCTAAACACAACAGTTTAGGACTCGCACTTCAATGATCAAAAGAGATGATACTCCCGTGCTGATAAGAGATTGTACTCCTATACTCAAATGAGGAAATCAACCTTCAAGGGGGAGTACATATTTTTACTGAAAATATGCATTCGGAAGATATGATGATCTACACTTCAGGAGGAGTTGTATCTGATCTCTATCATGTTTTTCACTGACATATTTTAGATGCATAATTTCAGGGGGAGTAAGAAATTTGACTTCTGATTACTTCAGATCAGAACTCGTACATTCAATGTTTTACAACTTTATGTCATTTACTTTTCAATAAATGTTGTGAATAAAACTTTGTACTTTGACGATTTTGTGATTTTTGCAGAATTGAGAGGAAGCTTAAACGGTCATATATATGATGACTTAGAGCTGACTTGATGAGATTTAAGACTGAGCGAAAAGGTTTATTTATAATCTTAATCTCACATGTATCTGAAAGAAGGGCAACTTTCAGGTATGAAAACATGCTTTTAAATGTTCAAACCACTTCTTATTCTTAAACGATTTCATGAATATAGAAGTGTGATTTTAAATGTTTTCATTTTTACTTGTGTTTAAATGTCAATAAACCGTGTGTTTCCAAAGATAAATACTTGTGTATTATCTTTTCCATATACTGTCAAGTATTCACACACACCAGTTTAATATTTTGTTGAATATGTTCTTACCATGTCTCTAAATTGAAACAAATTTTCGATGGTAAGACACCCCGTTTGAACTTCAAAGAATTTTTTAGCGTGATTTCATTTCGAAACGTTTCTTTCAAGACTTGTCTATATCTTGATTTGTATATACAATATCCAATTTTTGCTGACCTAAATCTTAATCGATAAATCATTTATATATGATCTTTTTCATACAATGTCAGATTTTCAAACAAGTTTCTTGTATTCATTTCATTCATTCAATATACTTGTTTTGAAATATCTTCAATGTTTAAAATGATCAAATCTTCATGATTATATCCGTGAGCATATATACATCTGACTTGTATATATTTTGTGCTTCATTGCAAAGTTAAATCATTAAGAGCAACATGTTCTTCTAAGACTACATGGGTTCTTTTGTGAGGACTTAACTGAAACTTATATGGATTCACGTTAACCAGTGTTTCCTACCCAAGAAGTTAATCCTTAAGTGATCGAATGTGTGAGGAGTCAAACCAACTGAGTGTGGGTTGTGTGATGAGGTAAAATGAAAATGAGAGCTTGGTTAGATGTGAGCTCAATGATTAAAAAGAAAGAGGGTGAGAGATCAGAGTAAAAAAATATCAAACTCTGCACCAACTTTTTCTGAGCCGGGCAACCACATTGCTAGTGTTTCACAATTCTTCGTGAACATTATTGAAACAGGCAACTAGCCCATGCCAACTCTTGATAAAAACCCCACCAGCTACTCATTTTCTTCTTAACAAGAAAATGTTTCAATATTTCAAGGGGATGCAACACATATGCTATCTGATTTTCATTTGGAAAATCTGGATATTGAAAAAGAAGGAAGTTTTCCCCACCTTCGCACTTCGATCATGCATAATCGAGTTTATGTTTAACTATTGTTGTCTCAATGGTTTACACAATTTTGAGCCTTATAACAAGCAATCATCTGTGTTAATTCTTTCAAACACTTGCACGAACACACAAGGAAATTTGTTTTTCTTGTCATAACGTTCATAAAAATTCCTTTGTGGTGTTTCGATGATTGAATGGAAGACCTGGGGGAGTGAACATAACAAAAACTCCTTTCCAATGTATATTTGTTACACACAGTGACTTCGTGTTACTGACAGACATCTTAACTGATTCATTTGTTGATTCAGCTGTTACACTCATACTTTGTCTGAATTTGCAAAGATTCGGATGAATATTTTTATGAATTGATGAAGAATCGGAGGCTCTTGATAAGATCAGTGGTCAAAACAGATTTCAGAGACATTTCTTGTAAAGTTTTGATGATTTCAATGCTTCATTCATCAAAAAGGGGGAGAGTGTAGTCAAGAAATGTTATAGTTGGGAGAAGATCAAGTAATGTTTGTAAAGTGATCAAGAATTGTTGGTTGATAAAGAAAAGTTGGAGCTTAAACGAGAAATTTTATGTCAAGACAGTTGATTTGAAGGAAAGTTGTTGAAAGCTGAAATGGAAAGTTCAAAGATTTTAGAAGACGAGCTGATTTTTCAGAAATTTTCTTTGAAGACAATTTTGTCAGAGCAAATCAAGCTGAACCTGATGGTAATTTCTTTCCATGTGTCTGAAAGAGGTTTATACCACCTTTGGGGGAGAATGCTACTATTCTTGAAAAACAAACTTTGGGATGATTGCTGAAAGTTTAAAGACAGAGTTTATCAAAGAAAGGGGAGAATGTTATAAGCAGAAAAGAGAAGATTTAATCTGATTTTGATCTACAAAGAGGGAGTTTGTAATGTTTGTACAGAAAGGGGGAGAAGATTCAAATTGAGCTTAAAGAGAAAAGACTGAATTGCAAAAAATTTTTAGAGATGATATTGATCCAAAGGGGGAGAATGTTAGGGCACATATTTGTTGGATGCAAAATTATAAAGTTTGAAGAATAAAGTAAAGCAAGTCAAAGCCTCAAAGTCAATTCTCAAGCAAGAATGTCAAAGTCTTTGTAATAAAAGTCAAAGTCAAAGTTTGTGTCTTGTTATTAGTTGCTTGTATAAATAGTTCAAGTCCTTTGTCTTTGTAAGTAAGCATGTGGTAATCTGAGTAAGAGTTGTAAGTCTCCACACAGAGCAGATTAGAGAAGAGGTCACTGTTATATCTTTCTAGAGAGAGAAAGTTGTAGTGAGAGAGTGATGATTGTAGTCTGTGGTTTTATATTCAATGACATATGATTTACGAATTGTTCATCTTGATTGTTGTTAGTGATTAGAACTTGAATTGGGACATTAACAATTTATAAATTGTTTCGTAAAAAAGATATAAGGCAAGTAAAAACGAATGAAAATAACATTACTATGTTGGTTTCAAATAATTGTTATTTCGATGGGTTGTCTTTTTTGGGATGTAGTGTTGATTTCAAATAATTGTTATTTTTAAATGCAAGTAACTTTTTTTGCACTTTAACAAATTAGTTTTTCTTGTACTTTGACAATGAAGAATGGAAAAAAATTAAGAGATATGATAGATGAGTTTTAAAGATGATGAATGATGGATAGGGATCAAATCCACAATTTAGTATTCTTTGTTTTAAAGGTGTATAAGTTAAATTGAAAAGTAAATTGACAATTATACTCATAATGTGCAAGACACATGATGACTTTAACTTTCAAAGTAAACGATGTTAGTGTTCAGGGACCCTAGCCACAATATATTGCATACCACATGGACTATATCCACAATAAACATAGAATGAGGATCATAGTCAAAGAAAACACAAAACCACATAGACCAAATCCACAATTCACTCTTTTAAAAATAACCATTATTTTAAAAATAACTATTATTTTGTAAAAAAGATTTTAAAATAGGAAAAATATTTTAAAAAATTCAAATTAATTTCCGTCGGAAATTAATTCGAGTTTTTAAATTTTTTAAAAATAACTATTATTTTGAGAAAAATGTTTTAAAATAGGAAAAATATTTTAAAAAATTCAAAAATTAAATTAATTTCCGTCGAAAATTAATTCGAGTTTTAAAAATTTTTAACAATAAATATTATTTTGAGAAAAAGGTTTTAAAATTGAAAAAAGATTTTAAAATTTTCAAATTAATTTTCGAAAATTAATTTCCATTGGAAATTAATTTGAGTTTTTAAAATTTCAAAAAAAAAAACTATTATTTTGATAAAAAGGTTTAAAGTAGGAAAAAGATTTAAAAAAATTCAAATTAATTTTCGACGGAGATTAATTCGAGTTTTTAAATTTTTTAAAAACAACTATTATTTTGATAAAAAAAGGATTTAAAATAGGAAAAATATTTTAAAAAATTAAAATTAATTTCCGACCGATTTCCGACGGAAATTAATTTAATTTAATTCCGAATTAATTTAAAACTAAATTAATTTCGTCGGAAATCCATCGAAAATTAATTCGAGCTTTTTAAAATCTCGACCAACAATTATGCCTACATGGTTCAATTCTTCCCCCAAAAGCTTTCCTAAACTATTGTATTAAATTTCCAGGAGAGGAGAAGTTGAAATTTTTTAACCGCAAAGATTGTACCGTAGTGGTTGAGGCCTAAGGGATGTGATGGAATATCGATATTCCATCTGTCTTGAGTTCGATTCCAGACGTTTATAACAATTATGACCAAGAAAAAGATTGAATTTTTATTTTTTGTTTTTAGCCTAATGAAAAATGGAGATTTTATGGAAAACAAAAACACACTTACTACAATTCCTTTGTGTTTTGTTTCTTGACTGGAAGTCTGGAACCATATCATATTCCTAGACAAAATTTCTATCCATACACTGGTTCCCGAATCCCCAACTCTTAAAGAAATCCTATTAAATAATAAATAATTTTCAGACACCCTTACACATATTCAGATCTTCCTAAAAGTGGAAATAATGTGTGGTGAATACACCAATTCCTTCGGAGTATATAATAGTAACTCTATATTCCCATTAATCTATCTATCTAAATCTGATCTAATCCAGATTTAAGTATATTAGAAAACCACTGTGTGGTACCACAAGAATCTGTTGAAAATTGATCAAGTTCTGGAGTAATAAAGCAGTGGGAAAGGAAAACATATATTCTCTTAATTGCTAGTCAAGTTTGGTATCGATGCCTACTTAATAATTAAATCAACTAATTTGTTCCATACGAAACCGACTATAATATATGATCTCCGTGGTGTTTTCTTTTACTTTTGCAAAGGGGATATTTTTCAAGTATATTCTTGTGAGAATATATGGAACTCCATTAGATTACTGTCCAAAAGAGTCATTGAGGGGAGAAGAAATGGTCAAAATTTAGCTGATATGAGATTCTAACAATGTTGATGCCCTACAAACTGTTGTCCCTTAGTTATAAAGTTTATATAACTAGAGAAGCAAAACAAAGCATCGTCAAATGCCCGGTCAAGCTTAATTTATGGTATCCTTGAAAAGAATATATATCTAACGACTGAAGACTACTCCTTTGTCTGGTATCAACCATTGATGCTCTATTATTGGAATGAAATAAGTGGGTACAGATAAATTTCAAATAGCTGATAGATGTTGTTTCTTAAGGGCTGTTTACCCAAACGCATACCCAATAAGCGCTTACCGGCGAGAGTTAACAAGTACTCTAACCTACTTTACCGGGTAAGATTGTACTCCGTCAAAATGCATATCGTAGGCAATAATTTACCCGGTAAGGTAAGTGCTTACCGGGTAAGACTCTTTATCCTTATCATCGCTCTTAGAAGGTAAGATTTTCGGCCCTTGCCATATTCATCCGGTAACGTAAATGTCCTAGTAAGCACTTAGCGGGTAAGCATTTAGTAAATGGCCCCATAGCTTGTGTCAAACGTGCTTCAGGTTATCGAATTGAGTGCTTTTGATTGCACCTTAATAAACTGGCCACTGGCCTTGTTAATTTATAAGGTCAATAATAACATGCAAGTGTTCAAAATGATCAGAAATACATAAGATATGTAAAAGAAAGCACATCAACTGTACAAAATGATCATCGATGATTGTGGCATTTCCCATTCTTAATTTTGCTTTCTATACATCAACTGTCCTTGATGATCGATCAACTGTCTGAAGATCTTTCAGTAAAAAGGAAACAATTTTAGATACATCAAGAGTTGAACGTAAAGATCTTCATATTTTAGTTATTACCAAAATATTTAAAATACTTGTTGAAATGAAACATTTTTCCAAACTATAGCTTATGTCAAAAAGATATTTTCTATATTCATTCACATGATATCACAATTATAAAGGAAAAGAAGAAACAGAATTTTTAGCATGATAGAAAGTGAATATTCCCCAGCATCTGTGCTGCCTATATCTAATATATGTAGAGCCTCTTGGCAAATCAGTTTGATCACCAATTAATTGGCAACATAAATCAAAGTCTCATATTTTTGAATATTTCATCTTTAATTCTTGGAGTATGCGAAAGTCTTGGTGTTTGAGACAGGTGGAAGTGCCCATGACAGAAGAGCAGCTAAAGGGTACGCTAAGAAGATTTGACACCAACGGAGATGGCAAGATCAGTCGGAGGGAATTGAGGGTAGGTTTGAGGAGCTTTGACGTGCGTTTCGCAGGCTTTAGAGCTAGGCGTTCACTGCATCATGCTGATGCTAATGGAGACGGTGTTATCAGCGAAGAAGAAATAAACGAGCTTGCTAAATATGTTTCCAAGTGGGGCATTTCTATCACTTAATTAGTAACTTTAAGTCTATAAAAATACATAGCTAGCTGCATGATTTTTGGTTTTCATGTGTTCTTCCCTTTATTTTGCTAAGTTGGATTTAAGTCAAGTGTGAACCAGCAACCGTCTTCATGTTGCATAATCATGAACAAGAAGAATGTGTTGAAGTACTCTGATGTAAACCAAGGGATTTGTAATCACTACTAGTACTCTTGCTTATTTTCTTTGTTTGCTCGAAAGCACGTGTATTTGCTATATATATTTCGTTTTTCAACCCATATCCAGGTATGAATTAATTACATTTAATACCGATGCATTATATATATGTTTTTAGTAACCAAAACAATTATGCCAAATCTCCAAAAAAAACTTGATTAACGGAAAAGGACCATTCGATGTCGTCTTCTCTGTAAGCACTCATGGACCTTGTTAGTTTGTCGAATCATCTTCTTGCTGTTGACGTCTTGAATTACGACACATGCACGAGAGAAGTGGACTGTGAACATATCATCAAATGTAATTAATAGCACTCACAGCAAGCAAAACAAATTGAGGAATGAAAAACACATTTTACATGGCAGAGTGACGTTGTTTCGTAACGTTATCGTAATAGATTTGATACTCCTTACATTTTCGAAAGTGCAAAGGCCATTACAAATGTGTTGCGTTGCTGCTTCCAGATCAACCACCCAGTCTTGTGGACCAACTTTTTGTGCAAGAAAAAATGAGTAGTAATTACCTTTGTCATCAGCTGTAAATTCATTATTATCCCCTGCAATATTCACAAAATTAAACCATGTGGTTGGATAGAGCCATCATCAATTTTTGACATTAAGTGGCGTTTGTTTTTTAAGAGGTCTGAAGTCTTATTTCATTTATGATTAATAAAAGGTGGTGTTAAAGTTTGAAATCTGAATTAATAAGATTGTTTGTTTTTGTAACGTCTAAGGCCTTGAGAGAAAGGAGAGCTTATGAAATGAAGCGACGATAAGAGGTTTTAAGAAGTTACTTCACCGCTTCTTATTTAAGATGTATTTAAGAGTTAGAGGTTCTGGAACCTGAAGAAAAACAAACAGTCTGAATGTAAAAAGATCCGACTGGTTCAGACTTAAAAGCTATTAAGAGATTTTTTTTGAAAAAACAAACAACCACTAAGTAAATGATCATAACTCTTTTTTATAGCACTGCTCAACTGTTAACCAGAAGCTTCATTGTTAAGTTCAACATCAACATTATTAAGATCTCTTTAGAAACCATATTTCACAACTGTGGAATAACGATTTTGTTATTTCGCGTATGTGCAGTGCATTTTAGCATGACGGATCCAAGATTTTTTTCCTGGTGGGGGCACCTTTTAAGGTAGATTAAATGACCGTAAAGTTGTGCAGTGCATTTTAGCCTAAATCCACCGTTTCGAGGGATTTTTAAAGTTTTTTGGTTGATTTCTAGGGATTTTTAAATTTTTTTGTCGATTTTGAGTAACTTTTTCGGTTTGTTTAGTTAATTTCGAGAATGTTTTTTTGTTTTTCGATTGGTTTCGATACATTTTTTGGGTTGATGGAGTCCCAGACAAAAAATTACTAGGGGACTGAAGATATAAAATTAAAAAAACATATTTTTACCTAAGAAATTCATCTTTTTTTCCATTTAATGGGGGCCTATCCCCTCACTAATTGCACACTACATCCACCCCCGGGTTTAAATAAAGATTCATCCATGAAGCCGACTTTGTTCTTCACAGTGAGCGCTATGAAAATGGCTCTACTATACTCCAAGACGAATAGTTGTCTTACATTTCAAAAAGCCGAATATCAAGATTGGCTTATAAACATAGGATCATTCGTGTGCTTCCAGTTCGGAGTGAATGTATGTATGTATGTATATATATATATATATGCGTGTATGTATGTATGTTATGTATTGCTGAAAAACTAGTTCCTTCAAGTGGATAAGAATAACCTGAAAAGCAAAACAAAGACTTCAAAGTTGATTATGCTTTATGGAGTAGATACGGTTGAAAAGAATATAAATCTAATTTCTGGACCTCAATTATTGAAGCTCTAGTGGTGGAATAATGACATGGATGGATGAACTTTCAATAGCTGATAGATGCTGAATATATATATAGCTTCGTGTCAAGCTTGCTATACATGATTACCCCAGGAATGTGTGCAGGGTTGCCCCGTAAAAAATTAAATAGACATATTTATATAATTAATCTCTATATATACAAGCAGGACAAGCAGTGCCTAAAATGCTCAATAACAATCACGAAGATATATAAGATAATATTATACATTTGTTTAAAAACATTACTATCAAATGATAGCGTTCTAAAGCAACTTTCTAATTATGTTAACTAGATATTTATCGTAAAAGAATCTGCATAATGCATATATAGCTTTTAGGCGCAAAGCTTGTTGAGAAGCTAGAAAAAAACAACAACAACATACATAAATATTATTCTTATATGGGTACGTACCTACTACTCGTTGTTACGTGCTTAGACTGGTCATCATATATGTGGGATATATGATTTTGGATTATATACTTCGCGTACACTATTATTTTATAATTGAGTTGGAACCCCATAGATTTACGACTCCATACCTATATATATATATATATATATATATATATATATATATATATATATATATATATATATATATATATATATATAGTGGAAGGATATTTTGCAACCCTGAAAAATGTTGCAACCCTTGCAACCCACATCTTAACCGTTAGATTCATGATCGACGGTTATTTTATTTTTATTTTTCTGTTTTTTTTAATTAAAAATATTGGGTCCCATATCTATTGTAACCGCCGATCATGAATCCGACGGTTAAGATGTGGGTTGTAAGGTTTGCAACCTTTTTAAGGGTTGCAAATTAAACAACCCCTATATATATATATTATGGTTAATGTTTGGGACATCACTATAAAAAAATGGTATTGGATCGGTTTCATATGATATTTGTTAAAAGAATTCATATAAAAGGTTAATATATAATGATCTATTTCTTATTTGCTATATATTAGGTAATTAGTTGTCCAACTTAAGCCTAAAAAACGTTTTATTGTTTCATATATAATTTGTTAGGCTGTTAAATTTCATCCTAATCAGTTATTGTAACATCTTTAGATAAAGTTCATAGTTGTTAGTCTAAAAAACTTCGTTTTGTTATAGGAAAAACCAAATTGAACAACAGTAAATAAAGAAAATGAATCTGTAATTCTCATTAATCAAAAGTCATTTAAATAGTGATGAGTTAAAAGTAGATAATTACGAGATATATCATTTGTAATCTATCTCTAATATGTTTATCCCCATCTACATCGTCATATCTTTTAGAAGATGACACACATATCTTACAACACTCTCCATTGTGTTGAGTTAAAGGAGTGATGGTGCACAATCTTTGCCTTGTGAAAATCTTATGCCAAAATAAAAACTCAGGGGAAAAAATAAAAAGGAAAGAGTACAATGCACCAACTTTTTTGCAATACATAGATTTTTCCTTTAGGACAATTTTCTCTTAGATTCGTATATTAACAATGAGAATTAGGAAAAACATGATGGTATATAAATAGTTGTCTTACTAAAACCTTACACCAAGGAACAAAACCCATTGGAAAAAATAGAACCTTGGGTGAATTAAGGAAAGAGCAAAACATACCAATATTACATATATAATAGATTCCCTTTTGTCTACTACTCCACCCTGATTCGTGCATTAATCTAAGGAATTTGGAAAACATTTGCATTTTAATACTTTTTACATATTTCCCAAATATGGTCTTAGATAATGATTAAACAAATATGTTACATTCTACTGGCATCTTATTTAATTCACGTGACTCTTGAGGAGAGCTTGTTTTTATTGATTATATACAAATTTAAGTAGAATATGCTTTGTGTTATCACCCTTGAATGTATCTTAATTTCATTTATTTGATACATGATGCATTATTCCATATATACAGGTAGGGTATTGGATGAACTCAAAACACTAGCTCCTCTAATATGTGTAATGATAGTCCATAACCATGTACATTATTGAATAGTCTCATGTAGAGTAATATTATTGGAATAGTTCGAAGATGTAGCTACAAGGGTTTGTTTAGTTTACTTCCAAGCAATCAACATGTTCCCTATGGTAATTCCTTATCTAGTTTGGCAATGATCTTTGCATGGGTCAGACAGATATCTAATATCAATAAATACATACCAATACATTGTTTGATGTTTTACTATAAGGGCTAGTACTTTTGTCGTTCATTATCTAAGTATGCATTAAAGTTCCATTATCATTCCCATTTTTCTCTCTATAGGGTAAGTATAAGCCCACGTCAATGGTTCCAAAAGATTAATTTGGTATCATTCCAATGACATTGCGTTGGCACTAAGCTAAATCTAGCTAACAAGTTCATTAAGAAATACGATATATGGTCAAATGTATTATGCTAAGTACAATAATGCGCCTATTGTACTTAAGTAGGGAATTCCAGCTCCCAATACCTCTTTGTCATCATCATTTAGACAAAATAGATCTTTCCTTATATCCAACACTTTGATCGGTCATGTGAGTGCTAGTTGGATGAGCTTTGTCCATATTAAATCGCATGATCATTTTCTGGACATATGCGGATCGATGGATTAATATTCATAAACTTGGTGTTTGAGCTCCATTAGCTAGGCAAAACCAAGTTTTCCCAAGATATTTCATCTTAAATTCATATTTCAAGTAGATTATGGTTTCTCTTATTTCATCAAGAGTGCCTATTATGTTCATAACATCGACATATAGAGCAATGATTCAAAATCTGGAACTCGTTTTCTTTATAAATATGTAAGAGGACAATTCATTGTTCTTATATCCCTTCCTAATCAAGTATTCACTTAGGTGGGTACACCACATCTATGAGCTACATTTCCAGTCCTTCGGAGACTACTAGACTAATTAATTAGCTGAACGTTATAACAACTATCATGAGAGAGTAAGTTTTCTCGTGATTAATCTAAGGCGTTGTGAGAAACCTTGCGCCAAAGAAGATCCTTATACATTATGAATTAATTATTCACATTACGCTTTCAAACATATGATTTATCTATGTGCTACAGGCTTTACACTTGGTGGGTTAGCACTATCAGACCAAATACTCGTTCATTTGTCAAATAATATAATTCTCTTGTATTTCTTCTTTTCATTTAGGCCAATTTACTCTTTGTTGATATTCTTTAACTGAGCATGGTTCGATGTCATCATGCTTTATCGTCTCATGAGCACCAGTATATGTGAATATATCGACTCATATGCACTTTCATAATTGATTTGAGATTTCTTTTATCTCTATAATCAATATTAACTTTGGAGCGTACTCCAGTAATGATTCATAGACATAGTTTTAATTAGAGACAATCTAATGAGAGGTTTATGTATTGATGATAGATGGTTGTGCTTTACTCTTCTATCCTTTTAGATGAGTATGTATCGAACCAAGTAGCTTCCCCCATTTCTTTTTGGGAGCCACGACCTCAACCACACCTCGACCATGTGTAATTGCAACACACTTTCCAACCGCGTTATGCCCATGTTTGGGGACTTTTAACCTTGCGGGTATATTTACAACTAATATATGTGATCTTGTCAGGAATAACATTAAACATATCAGGTATCGAGTCTGATTCGTTTGAATTCAATTTTATATTATGAAGTTTGTGAATCATAATGAGACATAGTGGGAATATTCTATAAAACTTACTCTCGTTCCCATGAAAAATCTTTTTTCCTATCTCCCCCTTAACGACGAGAAGATTTTCTCATCAAAGTGACAACCCACAAATCTAGCGGTAAAGAGATCACCCATCAAGGGTTCTAATTAGCGGATAAATGTTAGCGATTCGTATCCAACATATACTGAATCGTCTTTAAGGACCCATTTTGGTGCGTTATGCGGGCGCAATTGGCACAAACATGCATAAATGTAAAACATCAGACTTATATCCAGTTACCAACTGGTACGCATGAGACTGGTTGGCTAGTAGTTGTTGATCCAAACTCTCTCAGTGATTTGATAACGACCCTCTTCTATACTTAGTGAAAATTACGTTTTAATATGTATTAGTGTTTCACCATCAGCGATCAGACTGAGTTTGTTCAGTTATCGCTGATGATCTCTCTTATAAATGCTCATATGTATTAGTGTTTCACTATCAGCGATTAGACTGAGTCTGTTCAGTTATTGCTGATGTTCTATGATGTAAACGTAATCCCTGAAGACAAGTTTCGCGTCAACAGATGTTCATAGCTGAATCGAAGACGAAGCTGCTGAACAAAGACAAGTCTACTAGTGACCTGATGCGGATATCAGTAAAGCAAAGACGACTCTACTCATACGCGAAGAAACCTGAGGAAAAGCTTCAGCGATAGCTGAACTTCTTTGTATCTCTGAAGGAAGAGATATTAAGCGATCGATGATCACTTAGCTTATGCCTCAAGTCTCTTTTGTCTTTCCTTGCACACCCAGTACGATGTGTCAGAACGGACATGCCTCTGCCACAATTCGTATAACAACTCTGTCAACTACATTGTTCATGATACGACCGAAAGCATGTCTCCCAAAGTCAGACTCCCAAAGCCAATCACTAAATGACACATGTAAAGTACCCTGCCATGCATTTAATGCATAGGGTATAAATAGAAATATTACCTCCCCATCTGAGAGTGTGCTCTCTTCTTGAACTTAGATAGAAACCCTTGTTTTCTATACCTCTCAAATCCCTATTCTCTATATTCTTGTGCAACCATCTTAGTGTTTTCTTAAGTTTGTTTAGATTGAGTTCTACTTAATCTTATTCCGCAACAGACATGTAAATTGTGTTTGATTTATCAATAAACAATTTATTAAACTTTAAATTATGTGTTTGTATTCAACCCCCCCTTCTACAAACTTGTTAAGCACCTCTGGGACCAACAGTAGTAGGTCTAAAAACGAATAAGTAAAGTTGCATTTAATATTGCATAACCCCAGGCAGATGTGGGTATATTGGGCTACCATCTATATTCTTTTGATGACAATTTCTACGAGACCTTTTTATATATACACATGGGGTATAGGAAACTCTATATTGATACCAATACATATGCAATAATCATCAAATTCTAATGATGTAAATTCTCCAACATTCCAAGTCATGTAGACTTGATGAAATAATCAGGGTGGTGAGCCCTTAAATGTATAGCTAATACTAGGAGTGCAACATTACATGTGGACAATAATACGACATGCGTTCATCTGTCGAAACCAGAACCATAAAGTACTTTAATGACCCCCATTCTGGATGTTTAGGTCCATAAATATCACCTTGTATTCGTTATAAGAATGGAATATTGTTGTATTATGTACTTAACTTTAGGATGGTCTCATTCCTGTCATGGCTAACGATCAGGGTTTACAAAAGTTTTAAGTATTCGAGAGGGCATATTATGATGGTAATGTTGCTTCTTGTGCTGCAGAAGTCAACAATTGCAATTTGGTTAATTGCCTCATTTTGCCTTTCACTCGAAAAAGAATGTGTCTATGTGTATTTTGCAACATACAAATAATTATGTAATGACCATGGTGTCCCACAAAGTCATATCGAAACTTATATGTGTCATTGTCCCAAAGTTCTTTATTGGTGACAAAATATGATTTAATGACATAGATAATCCACTAGTTTGATACACTAGTTACTCTAATATATGTTCCTTTCATATTCCTTAGAGTTGATGTACATATACTCATTTCCATTCTCATAATATGATTTCCAATTGATACAAATATCTTAACAAAGTTTGTTTAATACAAGAAGCAGCCGGATGGCCACCCGGATAAACCGAGGCATCTTTACAGAGCCATGGCTTAGTTGGTCTCACATCCCTATGTCCCAAAAAGACAGGATGTTTGAGTGTTTTCAGGTTCGGATTGTATATTTCAATTTATTATATTTTTTATAGTTTTATTTTCAACTTAAGAATAACTAAACTTTTACGTACAGAGCCACTATACGTGGGACTCATCGTTGGACGCCCGGATGCGATATATCTGGGATAGAAAGTGTTCAAAACAATATAACGACAATCTAAGTACCGCTCGGAACAGATCCGCCAAGATGTCCATAAACAATGGGCGCCCCTATAATGAGAACAACCCCAACCGAGATATGAACTTGTTGAAGCCATACCCTCCAGGTTGGATCTCCCAGGCTTTCTGGAACGTGATGATCGATGGATGGAACAACCCCCATTGGAAGACGGTTTCTGTGGGTGCGCGTAAGAACTGGTTTTCGGAGGTGGATGGCGACATATCCAAGCACTGCAATGGATCGATCTCGTTTGGAGAGACAGCGACTCGTTTAATAAGACCTTAAAATGTTATAATTAACCATTGTTTGTTATTTAATATGTTATAATTAACCATTGTTTGTTATTTAATATGTTATAATTAACACATGTTTGTATTATTTACCCTTTGCAGACTAGACAAAAGGGTGCGCCACCATCGGGTTTGGAGCTCTTCGATGTGACCCACAAGACTAGACCAAAGAGGCGGTCGGATTCGAATAGCACGTCTTCATCCGGGGATTACGTGACTACGAGGTGTAGTTGGGTTGCGGTAAGTATTTTGCACAATACTTTAGAATATCTATATATATTTCGTGTTTAACTTTAAACTTTTATATAGGAAGTTGGGGTTGCCATTTGTTGGGGAAACATTAGGATTTTTATACCGTTGGACTTTATCTTAATGTGTATATATGTATATATCTGTCTAGTTTAGGTTGCCATTTGTTGGGCAAACATTAGGATTGTTTAACATAGTTGGGTATGTCCCCATTACAGTCGTTATGCTGTCGAACCCAACCTTATATGTTCTATATGCATTTAGGGCCTTTATGCACACAAACCCAATCTTATATGTTCTATATGCATGGTTTGTGTTTCAAATAGTCCAATATGTGCATTTAGGTCATTTATGCGAACAAATCCAACCGTATATGTTCTATATGAATGGTTTGGGTTTCAAATAGCCTAATATGTGCATTTAGGGTCTTTATTGGCACAAACCCAACCTTATATGTTCTATATGCATGGTTTGGGTTTCAAATAGCCTAATATGTGCATTTAGGGCCTTTATGCGCACAAACAAAACCTTATATGTTCTATATACATGGTTTGTATTTCAAATAGCCCAATATGTGCAGTTAGGGCCTTTATGCGCACAAACTCAACCTTATAAGTTCTATAAGCATGGTTTGGGTTTCAAATAGCCTAATATGTGCATTTAGGGCCTTTATGTATATATCTATCTAGTTGGGGTTGCCATTTGTTGGGCAAACATTAGGATTGTTTAACATAGTTGGGTATGTCTCCATTACAGTCGTTATGCTGTCGAACTCAACCTTATATGTTCTATGTACATGTAGGTCCTTTATGCGCACAAATCCAACTTTATATGTTCTATATGCATGTGTTGAGTTTCAAATAGCCCAATATGTTCATTTAGGGCCTTTATGCGCACAAACCCAACCTTATATGTTCTATATGCATGGTTTGGGATTCAAATAGCCCAATATGTGCATTTAGGGCCTTTATGCGTACAAACCCAACCTTATATGTTCTATATGCATGGGTTGGGTTTCAAATAGCCCAATATGTGCATTTAGGGCCTTTATGCGCACAAAACCAACCTTATATGTTCTATATGCATGGGTTGGGTTTCAAATAGCCCAATATGTGCATTTAGGGTCTTTATACGCACAAACCCAACCTTATATGTTCTATATGCATGGTTTGGGTTTCAAATAGCCCAATATGTGCATTTAGGACCTTTATGCGCACAAACCCAACCTTATATGTTCTATATGCATTGACTAGTATGTATTTTGTAAAAACCACAGAATGGGTATTCGACCAGCGTCACCTAGAGGTACGGCGAGGACCCCAGCCAGCATCCGACTTTTGATACCGACTTGTGGCAGGAGGTTTCTGGGGGAGTTAAGAAAGGTTGTACGTTTGGGTTCGGGTACCACACAGATCCCAACGCGATCTTGGCTGGGACATCCTCAGGTGGTGGTGCTTCTTCTTCTTCTTCCCGAAAGGTGCGTACCACATTTCATTATATGAGTTTTATCAATTTATTTTATAATCCATGTTAAACTTCTTCTAACGTCTTCTTTTGTCTTTTTTTTTTAGGAAATCGAGGATCTAAAGACCCAATTTCAGGAGTTGAAGGAGCGGGAAGAGAGACGTGCGGTGGAGAAAGAGACACGTCAGTGGAAACGTTATACCAGGTACGAGCATATGTGTGAATTGGTATAGCGTTGCTGTTCTTCCCAGCTAGGGGCACCGCCACCCATGTGATGATATTTGCTTAACATTTCGCCGAAACCCCATAATATATTTTGGAACAGTACTTTAACACTTGAACAATGTATGTTATGTTTACGTTAGTTGTATTTTATGGTTTTTATAGTTTTGGCAGTTTTTACAGCTTTCAACAGGTTTTTATTGTTTTTAGCAGGTTTTATAGCAAGATTTTTAATGAAAAACAGGCTTTTTCTGTTTTCGATTTTTAAGATTTTCGGCGGAATATTCCGCCGAAAATAAATAAATAAATAAATATTTTCGACGGAATATTACGCCGAAAATCTGCCGAAACATTTCGCCGAATATTTTTTAATTAAAATAAATAAATTAATTAATTAATAATTTCCGGCGGAATATTCCGCCGAAAATCCGCCGCAAATTGTTAAAATTAATTTCTTAATTAATCAAATCATTAAAAAATTTAAAAAATTTCGGACCGGTTTTCGGCGGACAAATCCGCCGAAAACGCCGCCGAAAAAGTTGATTTGCAGCGCTCCTGTTTCCGATCGACCAAATCCGTCGAAAATTCAAATTTCCGGCGAATTTCCGACGGATTTGGCCGTCGGAAAAAGTCGAAAATTTTGTAGTGAGAGTAGAAATGTGTGAGTTAAATCTTTGAGAGTGTGGGTATTATTTGGGGAGGCTTAAGAGATTGAAACCTTGTGATTTTAAATTTTTTTCACATAGTGGATTTTCTCTCGGAGGCCCATGGGTTTTCATCAGTTTTGGAGTTTCCACTTAAAACTCTTATCTCATTTTCTCTATAATTGTTCATTTCTTAGGTTGTTTGGAAACATTGAGGCCACTTTCACAACAAGTGGTATTAAAGCTCCAGGTTGGAGGAAGTATATGTTAGAAGATTCTTAGTATGCTCTATAGTTGTAGCTTTGTCTGAACTTTCACATCAGAAAGAACCATCTCTTTGTCATATTGAAGGAGGTATCAGGTTAGAGGGTTCTTAGTATGCTCTATGGTTGCGGCTTTGTCTGATCTTCCACATCAGAAAAGAATTTCTCTTGGTTAATTTATGGACAATAGAATTGTGTGTGGTGTGAGTACGTGCATATTTGGAAACTTTTCTTGGGTGTGCGACTCATAGGCTACAAGTACTTTTCTAATATATACAATATTGTTTTTTGAGGCTTTGATACGATGTCAAAGTTTTTAAGTTCTATGACATTCGATGTAGAGAATTTTAATGGATGGATCAACTTTGGTTGATGGCAAGTTCAAGTCAAGGATGTGTTGATACAATCTGGGTTACGTGAGGCATTGAGCGGAAAACTAGCTTCCATCGGTGAATCAAGAGGTAACAATGAAATCAAGAAAGAATAGGATGATTGGAATTTGAAAACGACAAGTATCATTCGTCCGTGTCCAGCAAAAAATGTTCTTACAAACATGCATGAGATATCAACTTCTAAGGAGCTTTGAAAGAAACTTGAGTAGTTGTATCAAGGCAAACGTATTTCCAATCGATTGTATCTTAAGGAACAATTTCATACTCTATGTATGGATGGAGGTACAAAAATTTCAAATCATCTAAGTGTTCTTAAAAATGTCGTTTCAGAACTGAAGGTTATTGGAGTTGAGGTAGAAGATGAAGATAAAGCATTGATGCTCATATTTTCTTTGCCATGTTCCTATAAGCGCATAAAACCTATTATGATGTATGGGAAAAAGACCCTAAAGCTTGTGAATGTTATTAGCAAACTCCTATCTGAGAAGAAAAGACTGGAAGGTAGCAATATGACTTCATTAGAAGGTACGATTTTGATGACTAGGCAAGGGAAGAAGAACTCCGGGAAAAATCTAATATGCTGGAAGCGTGGACAGTCTGGACATGTCAAGAGCAATTGTCCAAGTGGAACGGGTTCATCGAAAGACTCCAATTCAGATGCTAACAAACATTCTCATGGGAGACAATGAGTTTTGTTGAGATATAGGAGAATACATCATGGTATGTCCGCTTTACCATGGAGAAAGGATGTGTTTAGGTTAGCGGTTCCACCTATTTACACATATGCATTGGTTTGGCATGGATGCAAGGTGTGTGGTGGAGATGATGTTGATGGCTGATGAACTTCCGGGTAAATCAAACAAGAAAGTTGCACCATAAAATTTTCAGCAAATTTTCCGACATGTGTCGAGGTAAAATTCTTATAATGGATTATTCGAAGTGTTGATACTATTTTATGGAGTGTGAATTATGATTATCGGCTTAGACAATGGTTATCGGTGTTGCAACGAGAGTTTCTTTTATTTAGTCAAAGTGGAGTTTGTTGAGAATTTTTGGATAAAATAAAAGAAAGGTTGGAAGGTTTGTCCCACATCGGTGGAGCAATGAAAGGTGAATGAGATTCCATGTCCAGTCCCTGTCCCATGTCACGCCAAACATGGGACAGTGAGTTTTGCCCCGTCCTATTATGTCGTGTCCCATGTACCAAAATGCAGCCAAAAAGAGGGTCCAAGGCTTAGGTTTCAAATCATCCCAATAAAATACAGTTTAAGTATTTTATTTTTTCTTTCATGTTCTCTTATTTTAGAGTGTAAAAATGTGTGAGTTAAATCTTTGAGAGTATGAATATTATTGAGGGAGGCTTGAGAGGTTAGAATTGTGTGATTGTAACAAATTTCACATACTGAAATTCTCCGGAGGCCGATGGTTTTTCTCCGATTTTGGAGTTTCCATGTAAATTATTGTCTTCTTCTTTTCTCTATAATTGTTCATTGTTTGGGTTGTCGGAAAATATTGATGCCACTTTCCCAACAATATACGTAATATGTTTCTATTATGAGTATTATTAGTATTTGTGGATAAAAAAAACAAAAATAATAACCAAAAATTCAACTTTTTACAATTCCGCCAAAAAATAATAGAAAACGAATTAAACAAAACAATGAAATCAGTTTGATCCTCCACTCCGCCATCAATCTGTCGGCGATTTTATATAGATTTTTTAAATAGAAAATCAATTTGATAAAATCATCTACAGATTAATGGCGGATCCTTCGGTGATTTTATATAGATTTCCTTTTAACGTTTTTTATTTATTTTTCAATTAACTTAAATAAATATTCTATTTAATAAAATCACTGATTGATTTGTGATGGATTTAAGGATCTGCCACTGATCTGCTTATGATGACTTTATTAAATTTGAATTTATATTTTTTCTATTCTGGGAAATATTAAAAAATAAAATTTTAATTTAGCCATGGATTTACAACTGGCGAATTTAATTAATTAGAATATGTCACTAGAGTCGGGTCAAACGAGAATAATACCCATTTAAAATAATAAGATAATAATTTTGAGTCAATCATTTCATTAAATAATACCTTAATTAAAACTTTTTTAAAAATCACCTAAAATGGCATATGTGTCATTTGTTGTATATACATTATATATGAAAACTCATTTATTTCTATATAAATTATGTAATAAATTTAATTAAGGTATTTATTCATGATTTTTTAATATATTTACTTATTATTTTTACAACATTAATATATGTCTGATTTAAATTTTTATTTTAAATATTTATCTTTATTAAATTAATTTATTTAAGAATTTTTTACAATTTTCGTCAAAAATCACATGTGATATCCACTATTATAAAACATTTTGAAAAAAAATTAATTAATTGTGAATCACATATGATTTTTTTGAAAAAAAAATATGAATTACGTTTTGAAATACATATAATCTTACACATTTTAAATGTATTTTGCTAAAAATCACATATGATTTTGTTTCATTACTTTTCTTTTTTAATCTCAATTTGAATTGTTATTTTTCAAATTTTAAATCACATATGTAACACCCCTAAAATTCGAAAATACCAGACAAATTAAAACTTCCAAAAACTCTTAAATACAAAGCTTTGAAACAACAAATATCTAAAGTTACAAGGAAGAATCACTACAACAATGTATCAGAGTTCTAACGGAACTATCCAGTCCCACAAACTAGGGACAACATTAGTCGGGTGTTACTAAAACCACCAAAGCTGCTATCTTCACCAAACCGGATGTCGTCACCAAAGTCATCTTACCGGAACTTCTACCAAGCTCCACTCGCCACACAAATCCATCTAAGACCTGATATACATGTTGAAAAGAAAAAGTGTTAGATTTAACGCCTAGTGAGTTAAAACAATTTTCATCATATAAAACATAAAACATTTAAAGTAAACGTTTTACTCCGAATAAGGCCATTTTAGAAATACTGATTATAAAGAGGCTTTATTTGCTAAACAAGTGACTTCTAATTTTCAAACACCCACTTTAACTAATTAATCGACACCCAAATCTCTCAAAACACACCCACATAGTATTTCTTCGAAAGACTCTTTGTGTAAATAAAATGGGACGTTTTAACACCGAAGCCACGGGTAAGGGAATACCCAAAATAACACCCTTCGGTGACGGGGGAGACCCGATTCCATTGAATGTGGTGGGTACACAAAGTTAAGCCACTTATCAACGTTCTCGAGTTTCGCATAGACCACGGATCCCCGTCTTCGGCTCCTCTGAGCTACCACCGCAAGATACCCAAACGAACCTAGCGACAACTCGACCTCTAGATGAGTCTCACCACAAAGTCACAAGTCCCCGTATCGGCTCATCATGGGCACCACCGCAAGACTTAGCTCCATATACGGCTCTCCAAGAGCACCACCGCAAGCTTATATAACAACATGACTTGGGGACCACTCACTAGACTCAAACATGGACATCAAAACTCCATGAAGAACATAACGACTCATATGCCTATGGATCTAATGCATTACAGTCTAAACATTACATGACTCCATATGAATGAACTAACGCATCCAAAACATGTAGTAACCGATATTTGTATAATAATTGTATTTCCATAAAGCGCCCATATTGAGCTATTTAAATGGGACAACATCCCAAAACTCATTAGGGTATAACTCAAGCCACAAGGCATCTAAAAACGTTTGCTAATAAAGCAAAACCAATATGACCATACGTGTCAAAGTATAATTTTCCCAAAATATGCATTTCCATCAATGTATTGACGGCCGAAGGCCAAAACCGTAGGATTCATAATTTCTCAAAAGCCTGTAGTGTCCCCAAAATGATGATTTCCGTTTACACACGCCGTTGAGGCCAACCTTGTTTAAAAACATCGATATCTCAAACTCATACGTAAAGTAAGATCCCAAGACTCCTACTTGTACCCAACTTTTCACCAAAATTAAACTCAACACCTTATGTTGTCCAATTTTTTTAATAATTCCAATAAAACTTCTTTAATGGATTGAGATATCATTTTGACGCTAAAACACCCAAAATACACTTACAACTCAAAAAAAGTTTTAACATTCCAAATATGTAAAAATACCCATTTACCATGAAACTCGTCAATTGTAAAATATGTTTGTATCATATGTTCAAGAATCCCTTTATGTGACTCAAATCCTTCATAAAATATTGTAAACCTGTTCCCCAAAAGTTTGATAGCACAAAATGTGCAAGTATACAAATATTTCCAAAACTTATCAGATTAAGGTAACCCATAGATATATTTTCAAGATCCCAAAATATAAGCATTTTGATATGTATATAGTTTTTCAAAACAACTAGAACTCACCTTGCTAGATTTAGACCAAATGTAGGTTTTACCAACACAACTTGAGCTTCTTAAAGGAAGACTTGAAATCTTCTAGATCCTTAGCTCCAACTCTCAACCAAGATCCTTAGACACCAACATTCTCATAGCTACATTAAATCCCAACAAAATGGGAGAAGGAAAGAAATACCAAAACCCTAGCTTTAAGGTGAAGAGTGGAGGCGATTACTTTAGGCATACACTTGAACTCTTGAGCTTAAGTTCTTGGTGATTCACACTTGGTCTCAACAAACCCTAGGTTGACAAGGAATGAGGAGAGGGGTTTATGGAGAGAAAATCGCCTAAGAAGCTTTCTAGATCAGATCTGAAACGAGTTGGGAGAGAAATGAGGTTGATTGGGATGAAAAATGGATTTTAACCCATCTGGACCCCATGGGCGACAATGCCCGACGACAATGCCATTGGCATTGTCGCGGGTCATAGTCGCGAGCCTTACCCAACGTTCGGTACCATCTCCGCGACAGTGACACGCGATTGTGCCACTGTCACTATCGCGGGTCATAGTCGCCTGGTACGTACCACGACCTTCCCTTCTTCCGCGATTGTGACCAGAGACTATGACATGTGTCATAGTCGCGTGGCACTCTCATGCCACACACTACTCGCCCCGATTTCTACGCTTTGTCGATCCAAGTGCCCAAACCAAAACTACGGGATTCTTACACAGATTCCAAAGCGAGACATCACCTAAAACGGGGATTTTGGATGGTGATATTTATTTGAATTTTCCGAGTGTTACAATCCTCCCCACCTTGAAAATGATTTCGTCCTCGAAATCTCGCACCGGAAGTACCCCTCAGGAGTGATCCACAAACTCCACGAGGCTTGAAGCATTACTTAAGGGAATCCGATTTCACCAAAAAAACGTGCCATATCCGAGTTTTTTTTTTGCTCTTAGCCAGAGTATTGCAAAATCTTTCGACCTCGATACTCCTTATCGAACAAGCGATTATCGGCTTTAAGAGTTCCACCCCTTTTTACCCCTTTCTATCTACTAGGGCAGGGGCTACAAGAAGTGTTTTAACCCCCTTCGTGGGCAATCAACAACTCTTCCCAAAGTCTTTCACCCAAATGATTTAGGCGGACTACTAGCTCGCCACCTTTCTCCAATTCTCGGTCCACCAGTTTCCATTAAGGGTCATCGACTTGCCGATCTAGGTTTCATCCAAAAGATACACCATAGACTCGCGTTCCATGGTAGACCCCGATACGATTCTCCAACTAAGAACCTAGGTTAGCAAACGACCCTAAGGATGGCCTTGCCACGAGACTCTCTAACGGAGCCCAAACCTGAGGATACCTCTTACAAACCTAAGATCATCCCTAAGACCACCACTGATCTCGACTTAGATCTCGCCCAACAAGCTGCACGGAAGGCCTAGCACACTAACAAAAGATAAAATCACTATCAAATAAGAAGGCAAGGTCTTACACATGAGCCACCGACCAAATCATTAAGGTTCCCAACTTTTCTTAAAGTTAACAATCCTCCAAAATTTCCACAATCCTTACGGCATTTACAACTTAGATCTATCCCTTGCCTAGAAGGTCCCTCTAGGCTCCAAATTGACTGCACTACAACCTTTTTACTTGGTCATACCTGACCGAGTATCGGCACCACTTGGAGGTTTATTCAACATATCATAATAGAGGGTGTCTTAACTTACAATGCGCCAAAATCTTAAGTCTAGGATTTGGTTGGGTCTGCAATTCCGCGATAGCCTCAAGTCGACCAACTCATGGATACACTATCTTTTAAAAGTCTCACTTAACGGAGTCTTCCAAAATGTCACGCAGATCTTTCTCATGTTCTATGGCCAAATACTATCTACCGCTTATCTTATTAGCTTCTATAGGTAACATTCCGAATTCTTAGCGGTCGCTTGCTAACGACTCTTCTTACGGTTACGGGTGGAAACATTTCTTGACCTTTCTAAATAACCGACGCTCGACTCATCTCAAGAAGCCTCCTCTAACACCGGTACTATATCACTCCAACTACCAAGGTCTTTGTTAGATCACATATCTATTGGATTCAAGATCATCCAATCTGAAGATCGCAATCTGAAGCTAAAGCCGGAAAGTCGACTCTCGATATTAAGTCTATGTTTATTTGTAATAAATGTCAAAGTAATTAATGTTTATTGTTTTTAGTTAGTTAACTTAGTTAGTTAATAGTTTAGTTTAGTTAGATATATAATATCTAAATGTTAGATATTATATTAGTTAAAGTTAGTTATATTATTGTTTAATGTTGCAAGTGGTTGACTAGGTAGAGTGTGTTAGAAGCTAGAAAGAGATCTGAGATCAGATATGATCTTATCTCTCAACAACTCTCTCATATCAGATTAAGAAAGAACACACACAAAAAGGTGTAAAAAGAGAGAACACATAGAGAAAAGCTTCAATCGATCAATACCGAACCATATAACCATTTCTATTAATCAATACAGGTTGGTAATCATATTGTGTTGTTTTGGTAAAACTTGATATAGTATTGTGGACCCACAATTGGTATCAGAGCCTGATTAAGATCAAAATCAAGTTTTTAAAGAAAACAACTCAGTGTTCTTATTGAAAAATCATTTTCGAGTTTTAAGGTGTTTTAGGTGTTAAAATCGATCAGGTTGTGATCGATTAGGGTGCCAGATCGAGTTGTGAGTGTTTAATTTCAATATAAAGCTTTAATCGAGTTCCATTTTGTGATTTTTGTGGTCTGAGTTCGTTTTGAAAAAGTCACTGTGCGATCAAATTTATTTTCAATAAGTGATTTTTATCAAGATCGAGTGATAGCAAACTATTCTAGAAGTGTTTGTAGTCATATTGGTAGAGTTTAGTACTGCTAATCGACGAAGAAATACAGTTTTTAGTTGATTTTCGAAGTACAGGTCGAACTTGCGCAAACCAGAGGACGAACACACGCAAAGCTCACTTTGCGTAACCTACTTTGCGCAACCAACGTCATACGCAAAGTCCACTTTGCGCAACACACTTGGTACGCAAAGCCTACTTTGCGCAACTCAAGCATCACGCAAACCTCGAACTTCACTTCTCGCAACAAGAAGGAAACGCAAAACTCAGTTTTCGCAACTCACTCAACACGCAAACCTCAGTACAAGTGATCTTCTCTTCACGAAAAGCTCAAGTCTAGTTTGCGCAACCCTCTCGAAACGCAAAGCTCACTTTGCGCATCCAACTTGAAACACAAAGTTCACTTTGCGCAACCCTCTTGAAACGCAAAGCTCACTTTGCGCAACCCACGTGATACACAAACCTAAGTTTGCGCAACCCACTTGACACGCAAACCTCACTTTGCGCAATCAACCTCTCGCGCAAACCTTCTCAAAACGCAAAGTTTTTTTTCCAGCCTTAGATTATTCTTCAAAATGACATCCAGAGAAGCCCTTGCAATCGGAACTGACACCAAGCCACCAGTTCTCTTTAAAGGAGAATACGAACAGTGGAAAGATAGGTTTCTGAACTTTGTTGACAGACATGAGTTGGGTGATTTCATCAGGAAATCTATAGAAGAAGGGGTTATGAAACCAGTCATGACGACTCGTTTGGTTGGAACAGTGCCGACTCAGGTTGAACTTAAGTATCATGAGCTAGAAGATGATAACCTCAGAAGAGCTAAAGGCGACAGATTAGCTAAGTCATACATTCTACAAGGAATTCCAAACGAAATCTATGTAAAGATTGACAGCTACAAGGCCTCGGGCAAAGAAATGTGGGATCAGCTTGAGAAGATGATGCTGGGTTCAAAGGTTGGAAATCAGCTTAAAATCTCCAACTGCCTGAACAATTATGAAGAATTTAGAGGCAGAGTGGGAGAATCTTTAGAAGAAACCTATGACAGGTTTGTGACTTTGCTGAATGAATTAAGCAAGAATAAGGTCCACAAATCTCAAATTGAGTTGAACGTCAAATTCCTGAGTATTCTACAACTGGAATGGAAAAGATTTGCCAGGCAGATGAAGCAGATCAAGGATCTGAATGAGATTCCACTTCATGAAGTGTATGAAACCCTCAGACAAAATGAAGAAGAGGTAGATGAAATTCTAAATGAGAAGAGGCAGAAAGGAAAGACAGTTGAAGACACAGTTGCTCTTGTTGTCAGGAAGAAGAAGAACAAGACAATTATGTATGAATCAGAAGAAGATGAAGTTTATGCAAACTCTGACATGGATGAAAATGAACAACTGAAGCAAGCAATGATTCTGCTGTCAAATGCTTTTCAGAAAAAGTTCTACACGAAGCCGAGTTCAAACAGTCAGAGATATTCTTCTGGTCCGAACAACTACATCCATAAGGAAAGGGTTGAAGGAAGTAGATATGAAGGAAAGAGATTTGAAGGGAAAAGAACAGAAGAGAGGAAACCTGAAGAGAGAAGATATCAGTCTGAAGGAAAGAGAATAGAGGAGAGGAAACCAGAAGAGAGAAAGTTTAAAGCTGAAGGATCCAGTCAGACAGAACCACCTACGTGCTACAACTGTGGCAAAACAGGTCACTATGCCAGAGACTGTCGAAGGCCAAAAGTCAGAAACTTCGATTACTACAAGAACAATATGCTTCTTGCAAAGCAACAGGAGGCTGGTAAGGCACTGATGGCTGAAGATGAATACTGGCTTGATTATTCAGACGAGGAAAAAGAGGATGAAGAGAAGGATGAAGCCGTCAACATGTGCTTGATGGGAAAGCAAGAATCAGATGCTGAAGCTGATTCATATGATGATGAAGAGGAGGTATGTGATTTATCATATTCAGATTTCATGAATAAAATGCATGCCATGAATTTAAAACAACAAGAGTTAGAGTCGAATGTTGAGCGAGAAAATGGTGTTATAACTGACAAAAACCAACTAATACAGAAACTTAGCAATGAAATTGCTGAGAATAAAGTATTGGTTGAGGTTTTACATAGAGATAATGACACCAACGCAAAGAAAAAGACAATAATTCTTAAAGAGAATTCTGAACTCAAGACTAAACTGACAAAAAGTGAGATTGATATATATGAGCTTACAAAATTGCATTCTTCTTGTACCAAAGAAAACTTTTCTTTACATGGTAAATTAAAAAGTTTGGAAGAGAAGTTATACAAAATGGGTCAAACTGAACAGACTATTCATCTGAACAAACCCAAAGATGAAATAGAGAGATGGGGAATCGGTTATAAGAATCCTCACTTTCTTCAAAAAGGAATGTCTGAAGTGCCTGCACTTTATGATCATCTTTATATGAAATTATCTCGACGAATCCCTGAGTTTAAAACTTTCTGGACTAAACTATCAGAAGAGGATGAAGCCAACGAAACTGAAAAACAGTTGAAATCATCTAAAGTTCACCTTCCATTTTATTATGCGAAGATGAATAATAGTTATAATGAAAATCCAATATATCAAAAGAAGAAAACTCTTTCAAGTGATTTCTTTCAAAGTTATTCTGAAAAAGAAATGGAGGCGAAGCCTATTCAAGGTAAACTATATGTCCCTCCTCTTGTTTTAGAAAGTAAAATTTCTGAACTCGAGAATTCTTTAACAGATGAAAGACTTTTGATGAATATTGAACAAAAAGTTTTTTCAACTGTGTTCAAAAATGTTATTATTTCTAAGGCTTCAAACTCTGAGGATATGTTTGGTTTAGCAAATAAAGGGTTTGATTTTCTGAACGCTGACGGTGGTTTAGATGATTGTTCTAATCAATTTGAC
The DNA here is from genome assembly GCA_954870635.1 of Arctium minus. Taxonomy (NCBI): domain Eukaryota; kingdom Viridiplantae; phylum Streptophyta; class Magnoliopsida; order Asterales; family Asteraceae; genus Arctium; species Arctium minus. The sequence continues at coordinate 55,395,287 of OX941081.1, read as the reverse complement.
TTTAATGCAAAACTTCCTAACCATTCATCTTTTGTTAAAAAAATCTTTGGGAAAAACCAGTATGCCTGTTAACAGTGCAAAATCAACAAAAGTTGATAACTCAGTCTCTGTGAAAGCTAAAATTTCTAAAGGTAAGATTACATCTAAGAATTCACAGAAACCAAACACTACTGGTAATCCGAAGAAGAAGCATTCGTTTGTTGCTCAAAAGTCTAACTCAACAGTTTCACATGTTTCAGATCTGAGCAAACAAAGTCCAGAAGTTAAATCTCTGTGGCAACCGAAACAGAAGCTTGACAAGACCGTTAAATCATTTTCTAGTGTTAATTGTAGTGAGACTTCGCCTATTAAAGATGTCTTAATTGCTGATGTTGATATTTTGAACTCAAAACTTGTTGTTTCTCGTAAACAATATACAATGAAGCAAATATTTCAGTTATCTTTATCTGCCAGAAAGTCTTCTATTTATGATAAACATATTTCGACTTCTTGTCAAGATTCTGAAGATTGGTTTGGCAATTATCATGTGCATTCATCTCATTCTAATTCTTCAAATGCATTTCAAAAGAAAAGAGGACCCAATTTGAAATGGGTACCAAAATCTTGTGCTAACACAGTAGGACCCAAATTCCAGTGGGTACCTAAGGCTAAATCTGTGTTGCAGGCACACCAAGTTTAAAAAAAGGGAGCTTATAGAGATGAATTCTAGACAAAACAGTCTAGGACTCGTTCCTCAAAGTAAATAGGTTCTTGAATACAACAGTTCAAGACCCGCACTTCAAAGATAAAACAATGGTTTCTTAACACGTATGTTCAGAACCCGTGCTTAAGAAGAGAATATGGCTTTTGAACACATCAGTTCAAGACCCGCTCCTCAATGCTCAAGAGTCTTAATTCCATCTTTGTTTTAAGACTATTTAAATCAATTGTTTCATTATTTCTCTTGTGCAGATCAGTCATGTGTGGTACTTGGATAGCGGATGCTCCAAGCATATGACTGGAAAAAAAGATATGATGTCCAATTTTAAAGAGAAGTATTGCGGATCAGTCAGATTCGGCAACGACCAGTTTTCTCCAATAATGGGATATGGTGATGTACAACATGACAATGTCACGATAAAGAAGGTGAGCTATGTAGAAGGCTTACGGCACAACCTGTTCAGTATCGGGCAGTTCTGTGACAAAAGCTTAGAGGTCAATTTCAAAGCCAAGACGTGTTCAATTCGCACTGAAGAAGGCGAGGAACTCTTGGTCGGAACAAGAAAGTCAGACCTCTACACAATTAACTTGTCAAAAATCCAGACTGACAAACAGGTTTGTCTAATGACGAAAGCCTCGATGCAATAAAGCTGGTTATGGCATCGAAGGCTCTCTCACCTCAACTTCAGGTACATCAACAATCTGGTCAGAGGAAAGCTCGTCAAAGGACTTCCAGCGTTCAAATATGAAAGAGAACATCTTTGTGCAGCATGTGAAAAGGGAAAGATGAAGAGGGCACCTCATAAACCAAAGCCTGAACCGAGTACAAGCACTCCGTTAGAGTTATTGCATATGGACTTATGTGGTCCGATGCGAACTCAGAGTATAGGCAGAAAGAAGTTCATACTCGTGATCGTGGACGATTACTCGCGATACACATGGGTCAAGTTTTTACGTTCAAAGGATGAGACACCAGATGTTCTCATCACATTCCTAAAGACGGCCCAGGTGAATCTGCAGAAACCGGTCAAGTTTCTAAGAACACACAACGGCACAGAGTTCAAGAACCAAAAGATTGAAGAATATCTCGAATCTGTCGGGATTTCACATCAATACTCTGCTGCTCGTACGCCTCAACAAAATGGAGTGGTTGAAAGAAGAAATCGTACGCTAGTCGAGGCTGCTCGTACTATGCTAAGTCAATCAGACTTACCTCTATTTTTGTGGGCTGAAGTTTTATCGACCGCGTGCTATACACAGAATCGCTCCATGATACATCGCAGATTCAAGAAGACTCCTTATGCTTTAATCAACAACCGAACACCGACAATCAAATATTTTCATATATTTGGGTGTAAATGTTTCGTGCTAAACGATAGGGAAATTCTCAACAAGTTCAGTGCCAAGGCGGACGAAGGCATCTTCTTTGGTTATTTCTCGACATCAACTGCATTTCGTGTTTATCTAAAGAAGTCAAAGACGGTGATTGAAAGCATCAACGTCACGTTTGATGAAGAGATGGCTTCCGAACAACACAGTTCAGAACCCGCTATAACAGGAATTCTAGCTTCTGGGCAAATCAGTCCAGAACCTACATCTCAACAGAATAAATCAGATGAAGCATCAACTTCTACTAACCATTTATCTGATTTAGATTTATTATTTGAATTGTTTTATGATGAATTTCTTGGATCTAATGTAAAGAAATCTGTTGTGGTTGACAGGATGGAAGACTTAACGATTACTCATCCAACCAGTTCAGATGTTCCTATTGAATCCAACGCCCCGATTCAACAAGAAGTTCTAATTCAAATGCCGACTCCAACAGTTGAAGAAGTTCCATGTGATGAAGAGACAGAAGTAGCTGAACCAGTAGGATGTTCTGTACAGATCCATCCATAGCCGGAACAAGTTGTACCTGCTGAGCCTTCTGAACCTACCACTTCAACTGCAATCATCATTCCTCCTGAATAAGCTGAAGAAGGTACAAGTGGATTTATAGATGATACAATTGACATACATTCATATAATCCACTGCCTCATGAACATAAATGGACCAAAGAGCACCCGATAAGCCAGATCATTGGCGATCCATCAAAACTGGTGCAAACTAGGTCAGCATCCATAAACATGTGCATGCATGACTCCTTTCTGAGCAAGTTCGAGCCAACACGCGTATCAGAGGCACTTGCTGATCCAGAATGGGTGATCTCAATGCAAGAAGAGTTGAATCAGTTCGACGCTTTATACTTTCTATCTGTAACCATTTCTATTAATCAATAAAGGTTGGTAATCATATTGTGTTGTTTTGATAAAACTTGATATAGTATTGTGGACCCATAGTCTTTGATTTAAAATTTCCATGTTGGTTCTCAATTAATACAACCACATCAATCGATCTCCGACCCCGGAGCTTACCTCTTAAAACTCCTACTCTCTACCTATTATCGATTTCAAGCCTCGACTACATGACTTAACACTCAAAGCCCTATTGCCTACTCCTATAGGGCTCCCAGAAACGCTATCAACATCGATCTCTAGCATCAGGTACCAGAAACCGGTACCACTTATCCACTAAACGAGATAACGGCAAACCATTCTAACAAGGACTCGAACACGATGGCTTAACTACTCTATGGAACTCAACAAGTGGGGAACGTACCTGTCATCACCGACATGCCATCCCAGCTTGAGCACACCGTGCCCGCTTCCCGATCCTTCACTGATTTCTGCACGAGGACAATCCTTCTTGATATGGCTCGGCTCTTTGCACACAAAACAGATAGTGCCCTTGATGGAACAATCCCAATGGGAGTGACCTAACATGCCACACTTGAGACACGTCAAAGGGTTGGGGTTGCACCTCCCCTCATGCTTGGCTCGACATTCCCGATACCACTTTGACTTCCTGTGATGGCTACTTTTCTTCTCTTCTTCATAATTATGGTATTCATGGGGTGGACTCCATCGGTCTTCCCGTTTTCTCTTTTCCGAAAACTCTGTCTCTTCTTTTTCACCCCGGGAATGAGCGTCTTCCATAAATTGTGATTCTTCTATCGCTTCCCAAAGAGTGGAAGCCTTGGAACATCGGACCATCGCCTTCATGCGGGCTGGTAGTCCGTTCATGTAAGCCTTGACCCTGCCCTTCTCACTTGGAATGACATGTCCTACCAGATCCAATTTTTCTATGAAGAGATTGGAGTATTCTCTCACCAACATATCTCCTTTCTTCAGGGCTCGGAATTCATCTTCTATTCTGTCTATCTCCCTTTCGTTACAATATTCGTCCAACACTTGCTTCTTAAAGGCGTCCAACGTTAGTGACGAAGCAGTAGTAGTTCTCATAGCGGTTTTGGTGATATTCCACCAAGAGCTCGACCCCTTAACAAGCGGGAGGAAAATTTCACCTTCTGTCCCTCCTCACATTCGCTAGTGTCAAACGCTTGTTCTATCTCTTGGATCCAATTCAAGCACGCCACTGGACTGTCAGTCCCTGAAAACTCTAGCGGCTTGTTGCACAGAAAATTCTTTTATGCGCGAGTCCTCTCGTTATATTTCATGTTAGCAGCAACAAGATCCTCCAGCCAAGTCACATTCCCGGTATCACCGGGACTTCGTACAGCAGGCTCGTTGATTACCTTACGTCTCTGGTCATTCGCATCTCTGTCCTCTAACGCCTTCATTATCCTTTCCTCTTGTTGCTTCATAGCCGTCTTCATCAATTGAACCACATTATCCAACAACTCACCTTGAGGATTTTCCTCTTGAGCTTGCGTTTCTTTTCCTGCATTCGCCATTCTTTTCTGCACACACGAGAAAGAGATTAAGAATCTTAGACCAATATTATAGTCACAACTTATGACATACTAATGCACATCTCGAGCATCATAGTAATAATAGAGTCAAGCACGCTCACGTAACAGTATATTCATAATAGGAGTAGCTAAGTGAAATTATGAACATAATATACATAAGGATCCTCGTCACCATAGCCACGACCCATGATTAGTGCGTTCCTATCGATCACCGCAACCCGCACTCATCTTAAAATTTCTACCTATAACGAACATGTCATAACTTAAAGTCTCAGCTTAAGTCTAGGCATCAAAGATCCATACCTACTTCACTTAAACTACAGCTCTGATACCAACTTGTAACACCCCTAAAATTCGAAAATAGCAGACAAATTAAAACTTCCAAAAACTCTTAAATACAAAGCTTTGAAACAACAAATATCTAAAGTTACAAGGAAGAATCACTACAACAATGTATCAGAGTTCTAACGGAACTATCCAGTCCCACAAACTAGGGACAACATTAGTCGGGTGTTACTAAAACCACCAAAGCTGCTATCTTTACCAAACCGGATGCCGTCACTAAAGCCATCCTACCGGAACTTCAACCAAGCTCCACTCGCCACACAGATCCATCTAAGACCTTATATACATGTCGAAAAGAAGGTGTTAGGCTTAACGCCTAGTGAGTTAAAGCACTTTTCATCATATAAAACATAAAACATTTAAAGTGAACGTTTTACTCCGAATAAAACCATTTTAGAAATACTGATTATAAAGAGGCTTTATTTGCTAAACAAGTGACTTCTAATTTCCAAACACCCACTTTAAATAAATAATCGACACCTAAATCTCCCAAAACGCACCCACACAATATTTCGTCAAAAGACTCTTTGTATAAATAAAATGGGACGTTTTAACACCGAAGGCACGGGTAAGGGAATACCCAAAATAACACCCTTCGGTGACGGGGGAGACCCGATTCCATCGAATGTGGCGGGCACACAAAGTTAAACCACTTATCAACGTTCTCGAGTTTCGCATAGACCACGGATCCCCGTATCCGGCTCCTCTGAGCTACCACCGCAAGATACCCAAATGAACCTAGCGACAACTCGACCTCTAGATGAGTCTCACCACAAAGTCACAAATCCCCGTATCCGACTCACCATGGGCACCACCGCAAGACTTAGCTCCGTATACGAATCTCCAAGAGCACCACCACAAGCTTATATAACATGACTTGGGGACCACTCACTACACTCAAACATGGACATCAAAACTCCATTAAGAATATAACGACTCATATGCCTATGGATTCAATGCATTACAGTCTAAACATTACATGACTCCATATGAATGAACTAACACATCCAAAACATGTAATAACCGATATTTGTATAATAATTGTATTTCCATAAAGCGCTCATATTGAGCTATTTAAACGAGACAACATCCCAAAACTCATTAGGGTATAAATCAAGCCACAAGGCATCTAAAAACGTTTGCTAATAAAGCAAAACCAATATGACCATACGTGTCAAAGTATAATTTTCCCAAAATATGCATTTCCATCAATGTATTGACGACCGAAGGCCAAAACCGTAGGATTCATAATTTCTCAAAAGCCTGTAGTGTCCCCAAAATGATGATTTCCGTTTACTCACGCCATTGAGGCCAACCTTGTTTAAAAACATCGATATCTCAAACTTATACGTAAAGTAAGATCCCAAGACTCCTACTTGTACCCAACTTTTCACCAAAATTAAACTCAACACCTTATGTTGTCCAATTTTTTTAATAATTCCAATAAAACTTCTTTAATGGATTGAGATATCATTTTGACGCTAAAACACCCCAAATACACTTACAACTCACATAAAGTTTTAACATTCCAAATATGTGAAAATACCCATTTACCATGAAACTCATCAATTGTAAAATATGTTTGTATCATATGTTCAAGAATCCCTTTATGTTACTCGAATCCTTCATAAAATATAGTAAACCTTTTCCCCAAAAGTTTGATAGCACAAAATGTGCAAGTATACAAATATTTCCAAAACTTATCAAATTAAGGTAACCTATAGATATATTTTCAAGATCCCAAAATATAAGCATTTTGACATGTATAGAGTTTTTCAAAGCAACTAGAACTCACCTTGCTAGATTTTGACCAAATGTAGGTTTTACCAACATAACTTGAGCTCCTTAAAGGAAGACTTGAAATCTTCTAGATCCTTAGCTCTAACTCTCAACCAAGATCCTTAGACACCAACATTCTCATAGCTACATTAAATCCCAACAAAATGAGAGAAGGAAAGAAATACCAAAACCCTAGCTTTAAGGTGAAGAGTGGAGGATATTACCTTAGGCATACACTTGAACTCTTGAGCTTAAGTTCTTGGTGATCCACACTTGGTCTCAACAAACCCTAGGTTGACAAGGAATGAGGAGAGGGGTTTATGGAGAGAAAATCGCCTAAGAAGCTCTCTAGATCGAATCTGAAACGGGTTGGGAGAGAAATGAGGTTGATTGGGATGAAAAATGGATTTTAACCCATCTGGACCCCGTGGGCGACAATGCCAAGGGCATTGTCGCGGGTCATAGTCGCGAGCCTCACCCAACGTTCGGTACCATCTCCACGACAGTGACACACGATTGTGCCACTGTCACTATCGCGGGTCATAGTCGCCTGGTACGTACCAATGCCACTCTCGCGCCACACACTACTCGCCCCGATTTCTACGCTTTGTCGATCCAAGTGCCCAAACCGAAACTACGGGATTCTTACACAGATTCCAAAGCGAGACATCACCTAAAACGGGGATTTTGGACGGTGATATTTATTTGAACTTTCCGGGTGTTACAACATATGATTAGGAAAACATTTTGAAAAAAAAATAATTCATTGTGAATCACATGTGATTTTGATAAAAATTATGAATTACGTTTTAAAATACATATGATATTATACATTTTAAATGTGTTTTGATAAAAATCACATATGATTTTCTTTCATTATTTTTTCTTTTTCAATTTCAATTTGAATTATTATTTTTCAAAATTTTAATCACATATGATTAGTAAAACATTTTGAAAAAAATTAATTTATTGTAAATCACATGTGATTTTGATGAAAATTGTAATTTTTTTTAAAATAATGCTTTAAATAAAAAAATGAATTCTTTAAATGAAAATTAAATACACTTATTTTAAATGAACTACAAGCGTATTCGCGCAATGTAGCGAGATACATCACGATTTTAATGTTTCATTTTATTTTTTTTGTCGATTTACAGTACGATTTTGGATGGTTTTGAGAAAGTGATAATGTTGTTTTTATAAATTTGTTTAATTTAGGCTTAATAATATAATGTTTTTTATAAAAAAATTAAGTATTTTGTTAGAATTCAATAATTATCTTATATATTTTAATGACATCTAGAAAAAATAACCAATTACATATTTAATAATATAATTAAAAAAAATTTATAGTAATATAATATATTAATTAATAGTGATACATGGAAAAATATGCATAAAAGGAAGATCATGCATATACCAAATTGGTGGGTGTTAGAAGTCTGCAGTAGTAATATGTATCTTCAGCTTTGATACTTGTAAATTAAGAGATTTTTAAAATATTGCATAAAATGATGATACCTTGTGCCTAATAATTTGTATTTAAGAGTTTTTTTATGTCTGCTTTATAATATAGTATAGATACTTGTAAATTAAGAAAATTTTAAAATATTGCATAAAATGATGGTACCTTGTGCCTAATAATTTGTATTTAAGAGTTTTTTTATATATGCTTTATAATATAGTATAGATAGATTAAATATAAAAAAAATTATTAAATAAAAAATTAAATAATATTAGATTTCACAAATATGGTAAAATTAAAATTTTAAATAAATACCTAAAATAATTTTTATATAACTAAATTACTTATATACCCTTATTTATTTATTTTTAGAATTAATTATTTAAGGTATTATTTAATGAAATAATTGGCTTAGAATTATTCTGTTATTCTTTTAAATAGATAATATTCTCATATGATCCTCCTCTATATCACTAATCCCCATTGGTAAAATTAATTAATTATACTTTTATTTTTGTAATCATATAAATTGGTGAATGATTTGTGCTGGAATATTTATAAAAATAAATAAAATAAATTCTGTCACAAATCCTTTGGAAATAAATCAAATTTTTTTCATTTTTATAAATAATCAGCAGCAGATTTTTTACGGATCGGAAGTCAACCGAAAAGTTGAGTTTTAATGATATCCACCACTGATTACCGGCGAAAAAAAATCGGTCGATGAAAGTCCTTCTTTAATAGTGTTTGTGACCTTAAAATTGTGTGAATCACATGTAATTTTATACGTGATTTTAATGTGAAAAAACATATAATTAGACTGTTTTCATGTTTTTTTATTTAATTGTTGTTATCATATAAACCTATCTTTATCTATCTATTTATAGGGTTGGTTCTGGTGAGAACTTGAGTTAACGGTGAGAAGCATGAGAAGTGGTTAGGATGAGATGCATCAAATCAATTCCCTTCTAAGCCACAATTCATGGGAGGATTTGAGATTAAAAGAGATCAACGATTCAGATCTACTTCTCATATTTCTCACGGTTAACTCAACTTTTCACACGATCCTTCGCCTCTATCTATATATCTACCTATATATATATATATATATATATATATATATATATATATATATATATATAGGGGCCTAATCAAATGAGACCCTATTAGATTGTGGTAACTATGAGATCCAATCTCATCCAATCATTTTAATTTTTTAATTAATGAATAGGGGAGGACATATTAGTAATTTGATAAATTAATTAATATAACATTTTTTTTGCAACTGAAAAAATCAAAGTCTCATTAATCAAATATTATGTTTCCTTTATTATCTCAACAATTTGATTTTGGGATAATATTCACATGGATCATGTGACATTGTGTTACATTGTGATAATATAACATCATCTGAATCTCATGTGCCACGTGATTTGGCATATATCTGATGTATGTGTTACATTGTGATTTGGCATATATCTGATATATGTATTACATTGTGATTTGGCATATATCTGATAATCTAACATCTGAATCTCATATGTACCATGAGACACTGATCATAGTGTATCACCACCTACGGAATTAGCAACAATAATCTCATCATTCTATCATGAAGGATATAAGGTTTTGCAAGATAATCACAGTGTATCACACCCATTTTTCCTAATTTAGTTGCATTAAATCCGGTAAGCGCTAACTTAGATCACAACCAAAATTATCGGAACACGCCTAAATTAGATCACACTGAATTTAATGTTTTTTTTTGACAATGTTACCCCTTTTTCCTAATTTAGTTGCATTAAATCCGTTTTTTAATTTGCGAGTCCGTGATCGTTACCAGATAAATCAAATAACAAACATATAACGATTACCAACCTGTTTAGATTATAAACACGGATTACAAAGGGTTGATAATGGTTTCTGATCGATAAGTTTTCTCTCTGTTTTTACACCTTAAATATGTGTGTTGTATGTGTTCTTGTTATTATCGATAGATTGAGAGAGAGTGATAATATCTATTAATTAGATATTATCAAAACATAAAATAATAATAAAACTTAATATCTAAAACTATAATATCTAGATATTAAAACAACTTTGACATTATTACATAATAGACCCTAGACTATTGTTGAGAGTGACTTGTCAGCTTTAACTTCAGATTGCGATCTTCTTATTTGGATGATCTTGAATCCAATGAGATTGTGTCCTAACAATCTCCCCCTTTGGATCAAGATCATTACGAAAATGATTTGGCAATACGATCTTCTCTTTCAGCACAGAAGATGCAATCTCTCTCTTAGTCTTCAAGATATAGTAAACTCCCCAAAAGATGTAGATATCTCTCTTTCAGTTCATGGGAAGAAATTATCTTTAGTTTCAGCTCGAAATTCTTCATAAAAGTATCTTCAAAAGAAAATTTCTCTCGAATCAGCATATCTTCAGAATACTTTCTCTTTGAAGAATTCAATCTTGGACGTGATTCTTGAAACATGTGATCTTTGCCATTTCTTGTGTAGTCATTCTCTCCCTTTTGATGAGAAGTGTAACGATTTCATCAAAAGTTGATGACAAGAAATGTTGATCATTAGGAGCCTCTGATTCGTCAATGCAATAGATATCTATCCAGATCTTTGCAAATCTAGACAAAATAGTCATGTAACACCTGTAGCAATAAACAAATCAGTTAGAAACGCCTGTCAGTAACACTAAGTCACTGTGTGTAACGAATACACAATGGAAAGGAGTTGTTTGATGTTGACTCCCCCAGGGGTTCCATTTAATCATCGAAACACCACACAAAGGTTATTTCTATAAACGTTATGACAAAGAAACTAATTCCTTGTGTGTTCGTGCTTGTGTTGAAAGAATTAAGCACGGATGATTGCTTATTGGCTCAAAATTGTGTAAACCACTGAGACAACAGTAAGTTAAACACAGACTCAATGTGCATGAGTGAAGTGCGAAGGTGGGGCAGACTTCCTTCTTTTCAATATCTAGATTTTCCAAATGAATATCAAATAGCATATGTGCTGCTTCCCCTTAGAAAATGTGAAACACTTTCTTGTTAAGAAGAAAATGAGTAGATGGTGAGGTAATTTCAAGAGTTGGCATGGGCTATTTTCCTGTTTCAATAATGATCACAAAAGAGTTGTGAAACACTAGAAATGTGGCTGCCCGGCTCAGAAAAAGTTGGTACAGAGTTGTGATATTCTTTTAACTCTGTTCTCACACGCTCTTTCTTTTAAACATTTAGCTCACTGCTAACCGAACTCTCTTTTTCATGATAGCTCATTATCCAATCCAAACTCATTTCTTTTTGACTCCTCACACCCAATCACTATGGATTAACTTCATGGGTAGAAATCACTGGTTAACGTGATTCCATAGAAGTTGTGTTAAGTCCTAGCACAAAGAAATCCCGTATATCCTATAAATAATATGTTGCTCAAAATGATTTATAATCATGTAAGCTCATGTAGAAAATTTAAAGTACACTCCCGAAATATAAAATCTTATGAAAAAAAATTAGGAAGTGGTTTGAACGTTTAAGAGTATGTTTTCAATGATTGAAAGTTGTCCTTCTTTCAATCACATATGAGATTAAGATAAAGGAACATACCTTTAAGTGGGATCTTACATCTCATGAAGCTTAGCTTAAAGTCATAAACATATGACCGTATAAGCTCTTCTCAAAAATTCTGCAAAAGTCTTAAGTCAAGTCAAAGAAAGTTTATTCACTAATATTGAAAAGACAAAAAGCAGTAAAACAAATAACTTCTCTTACTTCCCCTGAAATTATGCATTTGAAAAAAAATATCATTTGGAAAGATATGCATTTAAAATTTCAGAAATAAATATGTACTCCCCCTTGAAGGTTGAATTTATCGTTGGAGTATCGGAGTACAATCTATCATATCAGCATTGGAGTAAGTTCTTTTGATCTTTGAAGAACGAGTCCTGATTTGTACATAATCAGAAGTCGTTGTTGACATTGATGTCCGGGTCTTGAGATGATTTACTCAAGAACCATTCTTCTTTTAAGTGCGGGTCTTGAACGGTGTTATTCAAGAACCTTTGTTCTGACATTGAAGTCTGGGTTCTGAACTGAAGTATTCAGAAGCCTTTATCTCCTACTCCCCCTTGACAGTAGGTGCCTGCAACACATAATTAGTTTTCTTTGGTACCTACTGGTATTTGGGTCCATATGTGTTAGTTGTAGTTCGTATGGGGGTTATGGAATAAGAACCATACCAGTAATGATCTTTGGTTCTGTGAACAGGATCATGTGTACGACAGTAAGAACAAGAGAATTTCTTACCTGACAAACTGATCATTTGATCTCTCGTGTAAACATGAGCATGTTTACTTTTCAGCGCATTGTTCTTCTTGGCATTTGGCGTATGTACACATGACTTTTTACTTTTAAGCTCTTCTTTCTTCTTTTCTTCAACTGGTTTTCTGTTCCAGTCCAGTCCAGCTTCTTCGTAGCTGTTCCTCCTTTTATGTGTACCTGAATTATCTCTATTCCTGTCATAGAAAAGGTTAGAATTACGAATTTGATTAGAAGATGTAATTGACCTCTTTGAAGAAACATGTCTGAAAGTTGAACTTGCAGCTGACTTGAATGAGCATTCGGAATCAGTTGAATCATATCTAGGTGAGTGGACAATCGACTCTGGAGACTTGCGCTCAGTCACTACCACCGTTGAAATAATCTTCTCAAGCTCGTTGACCTTTGAAGAATAACCGTTTCTTTCTTTGACGAGAAGGTCAATCTTCGTCTCAAGCTCGGACCTCTTCTTCTTCTCTTTCTGTGCAAGCTTAGAAAGTTCAGATAGCTTGGCATTCAGCTTCCTAATTGTAGCTTCAAGGATGCTTCTCTCTTCTCCAAATCCCTTCTGAGCACCCTTCTGATCATTTGCCTTCCTTTCCTTGGCAAACTAATCTCTTTCCAAAATTATTAATTTCTCAAATTTACTAACTTGTTGAGAAAGCTTTAGACATTTAAGCTCGAGAGTCTTCTTCTCTTCACCACTTTTCTTGGAAATTACTGAGAACTTCAGTGCAAACTTTGAAATTTCCTGTTCAAACTCAGATTTGTCCTTGACAAACTCTTGATTTAAGTCTGATAGTTTCTGTTGAAGATTAGTGTTTGCACTCTTCAAGCTCATGAACTTCTCCCCGTTCATCTCTACAGACTCTTGCTTTTGTACTTGAGCTTCTAATTCAAAAAAATTTCTGTTAAGTTCAAAGTTCTCAGCTTCCAAAATCTTAACCTTATCTTTACAAAGCCCAGAACTCTGTTTCAGAAGTTCTTCATTTACTTCCTTTAATGTTCTTACTTCTTCTTTCAGAACCTTTCTTTCATCACAATATTTAGATAATTTCTTTGAACGTTTAAAATGATGTTCCGCTGATGAAATAAGTTTTTCAAGATCCAATTTAAGCGCTTTAAGCTTTTCCTCATCATCAGAAAAATCCATCTTGAATATCTGTTTAGATCCTTAGAAAAAATAAGTCTGGTTTGCGTTTGTAGTGGGTGGCGCAAAACACAGATTTTCGTTAGGCTTGAGTGGCGTAAATGGAGGTTTTCGTTTCACTTAGGTCACGCAAATGGAAGTTTGCGTGACACGTTGAAAGCGCAAAGAAGATTCGACCGGATGATTGTAAGAACCGATATGTTGTAAGGACCGGGAAAATACTTGACCGGTAAAATTTTCTTTCGACCGGTAAGTTGTAGAAATGATGCTCTGATACCAATTGTGAGTCCGTGATCGTTACCAGATAAATCAAATAACAAACATCTAACGATTACCAACCTGTTTAGATTATAAACGCGAATTACAAAGGGTTGATAATGGTTTCTGATCGATAAGCTTTCTCTCTGTTTTTACACCTTGAATATGTGTGTTGTATGTGTTCTTGTTATTATCGATAGATTGAGAGATAGTGATAATATCTATTAATTAGATATTATCAAATCATAAAATAATAATAAAACTTAATATCTAAAACTATAATATCTAGATATTAAAACAACTTTGACATTATTACAGAATAGACCCTAGACTATTGTTGAGAGTGACTTGTCAGCTTTAACTTCAGATTGCGATCTTCGTATTTGGATAATCTTGAATCCAATGAGACTGTGTCCTAACATAATTATTATTTACTAGAAGTATACTCGCGCAATGCAGCTAGATACATCACGATTTTAATGTTTCATTTTATTTTCTGTTTTTTGTCGATTTACATTACGAGTGATAATGATTTTTTATATAAATTTGTTTAATTTAGACTTAATAATATAATGTAATTTATTTTGGTTTAATAATATAGTTTTTTTTTATAAAATATTCTGTAAGATTTTTTAATTATATTTTAGATTTTTTATATCTAAAATATGATGAGAGTTATTTTAGGGGAGTTAAAGTGGGAAATGATTTTAGGGAAGTTAAAATGGTTAGAGATAATGATTGAAAATTAATGAATAACATTAAATGTAGTACATACAGCTTTTATGACTGTTTTTTAAGTAATTAGCATTAAATAACGGTACATTAAGCTTTAAGACTTGTTTTTAAGAGTTTTTTATGTCATCTTTATAATATAGTATAGATATTGGCTATTTTAGACCATTGATTAATTAAATGGATGGATGAGATTGGATCTCATAGTTACCACGAGAGTCTCCTATAAAAGACCCCTATATATATATATGTGTGTGGTGGAACCTCTAGTGTTATTTTTAAAGAATAGACTAATGGTTATCTAGATATTCTCATATCCATATTAGCATGAGTAATTTAGATACAATATTAGTTAGGGTTATCATTAAAGAATCTGGATGCGGCATACCTATGTTTTTTAGGCACTAAACCACTTGATGATAAGCCAAGAGATAATCAAACAATATAAGTAATGAAAGTTTATTCTTTTACTGACTAATTAATTAAAACATGTTGTATATTGCATGGTGATTCTCTTTGGTCAATTGACTGTTAAAAAGAAATTCAAAGCAGAATATCATACCGTTCTTTGATGTTTCCAAAGTTACACGTTTCGTTCTTTCGGCAATGAACGATGGAATCCATCCAACAAAATCAAGTTATGCTTGCTTTCTCTCATGTTAAGAGCATCAGATTTTTTTATCATACGCTTCACATGCATTCGTCATGTTAAATGACGCCTAACACACACACACACACATATATGATTACACCGCCTATGGGTATATGTTTAATCATATATGATTAATCTAACTATTTAAGAAAACACGAGAAGGGTTGTTAATGTACAAAATCATATATGATATATGCGACTTTGCCCCACGACTTAAGTCGCAGCCAAAGTCGTCCGGGTCCATTTTTTTGCTTTTAATGTTAAATCACATATGATTTTGCACATAATTTGTTGTTCTTGATTTTTATTAAATAGTTAACATTCTCGTTTGATCATCCATATCAATCTCCATCTCTCTCTCTCTCTCTCTCTATATATATATATATATATATATATATAAAAAATAAACAGGCTAGTGTGAGAATAATTAAGAGTTCAGGTGAGAAGTGTAAGAAGGATTTGGACTCTTGATCACTTTAATTAGTTTTGATCATCTAATGGCTCAAAGTAAATTTCAAAATAACCCAATTAGCTTAGAAGTAAAGTTTCAATTGGTCTTCTATTAAGATTGATCCAAGGTGGAAATCACGTGTTACATTTCTCACGAAAATTATTATTCTTACCGGAAATCCCCCTCCTCTCTCTCTCTCTCTCTCTCTATATATATATATATATACATATAAAGAGAGAGAGAGAGAGAGAGAGAGAGAGAGAGCTTCAAACCTGCTGATCAAACTAAAAATACACAATGGTGAATTGAAATCACATGTGAATGCGGAACATGATTAACACAAAGGTATGCAGGCAATTTGGTCTGCAACTTAAGTCCCAAGTGGATCATTTCAGGATTGACAATGAACGGACGGTTACATAGAATCACGTATGATTTTGCACGTGATTGTAGTTTAAAAGCATATTTGATTTGACTGTTTTTGTGTTTTTTTATCTGGTCAATGTTCTTGTTTGAACTTACATATATATATATATATATATATATATATATATATATATATATATATATATATATATATATATATATACAGGGGTAGTTTCATTTGCAAACCACTCTAATTTTGCAAACCGTGCAAACTGTCTATAT
This sequence comes from Arctium minus, assembly GCA_954870635.1. Taxonomy (NCBI): domain Eukaryota; kingdom Viridiplantae; phylum Streptophyta; class Magnoliopsida; order Asterales; family Asteraceae; genus Arctium; species Arctium minus. The sequence continues at coordinate 55,378,957 of OX941081.1, read as the reverse complement.
ATTCATTGGTTAAGTTAATGAATTATTGCTTCATATAATTTTTTTATTGATTAAATTGTTTCATATATTTGTGTTTTTATCTAAAAATGAAAAAGTTTCATCAGAATGAGAAAAAAAATGAAACAATTTTATTTTTACATGAAAAACATAAATATATGAAAAAAATTAATCAAGAAAAAAGTTATATGAAATAATTTTATCAAATGAAACAATTTAATGAGCCAACTTCATTAACTTTTAAAATGAAATCACGGTTTACATGGTTTGCAAAATTAGAGTGTTTTGTATATTTGATCTCTCCCCCTATATATATATATATATATATATATATATATATATATATATATATATATATATATATATATATATATATATATATATATATATATATATATATATATATATATATATATATAGGGAGAGGTTCATTTGAGAAATGGTAAATATATGAGAAATAGAGAAGTAATCTTAGCCATTCATCTGGTTAACATTTGCGGCTTTGACCGCGAAGCACCGGATAATTCTTTGTGTGGTCTATAGAAGATAGAGGGGTAATTTCGTAAAATACACGGGATGAGTTCATATATGAATCTGTATTAATCACAAAGATTCATATATGAATATGTTAATTAGTTCAACTGATTCATATATGAATCTTTGTGATTCATACAGATTCATATATGAATCACAAAGGTTCATATATGAATCAGTTAAAAGAGTTCAGTTGTGAATTGCACTGGTTCATATATGAACATATAGTTCATATATGAACACAGCCCGTGTGTTTTGTAAAATTTACGAAATTGTCTTTCTATTTTTGGGATAGCCGTAACTTTTGACCAGTCAAAGCCGCAACTTTTGACCGGTCAAAGTCGCAATATTTGACTAGTCAAATCCGATCTTGACCTTATGAATGGCTAGGATTACTTCTCTATTTCTCATATATTTACCATTTCTCAAATGAACCAAACACTATATATATATATATATATATAGAGAGAGAGAGAGAGAGAGAGAGGAAAAAAAGACGTGGGTTATTATACAACCCCTTTGCATTCCTACAATCCTCACAATCAAATTAGGACGTCCATTTGATCATCAATGGTTACCATTTGATTGGTTGTAACTATCCTTAATTTTAAAAAAATAAATAAAAAAGAAAATAAAAAAAATGGATGTGAGTTACATCGTTGTATAATTTATGGGGTTGTACTTAAACACTTCTCTCTCTCTATACGGACAAAGGTACACAAAAATCTGGAGGGGTCCATTCTAATATATTAAAGTGTCTTTGATGCGTACTTACATAAATAATTACATGTTAGGATGAAGATGAGAAAGAGGAACTGTTGTGAGACATCGTTTTAATCCTTTTTGTCAAAAGCTACAACTTTGATTGAAGGAAAATTAATATATTATATATATATATACTAGAAGCGTACTCGCGCAATGCAGCGAAATATATCACGATTTTAATGTTTCATTTTATTTTTTGGTCGATTTACAGTACGATTTTGAATGGTTTTGAGAAAGTGATAATGTTTTTTTTTAAATTTGTTTAATTTATGCTTAATAATATAATGTTTTTTATATAAAAAAATAAGTATTTTGTTAGAATTCAATGATTATCTTATATATTTTAATGACATTTAAAAAAATAACCAATTGCATATTTAATAATATAATTAAAACAAATTTATAGTAATATAATATATTAATTAATAATGATAAATGAAAATGCTTGCATAAAAGGAAGACTCTGCACATACCAAATTGGTGAGTGTTAGAAGCCTGCAGTAGTAATATGTATCTTGTGCTTTGATAGTTGTAAATTAAGAGATTTTTAAAAACTTGCATAAAATGATGGTACCTTATGCCTAATAATTTGTATTTAAGAGTTTTTTATCCGTGCTTTATAATATATTATAGATATAGAGAGAGAGATTCAAACGAGAACATCCTTGTTTTACAAAATTGTGAGAACATTTATGGGCCTTCAAATTATTTAACCCATAATTAAAATTGCAGGAAAATAAAGTAATCAATTAAGGATAATCATGTGATTTCATATTTATCTGTAATCTTGGTGGCTTCTTTATCCCTAAAATCACGTACTGATAACATACTTATCGATATCCAATAATTATCACATTATTATCACAGTAAAATCACATAATGCACAGACAAAACGAGGATTGTAGACATGATCATCACTGGTTTCGATAATCACAACATTATCACAAAAAAATCACATAATTATCAAATGATCATCTCAACAAAATCATATCATAAAAAGTCATCAATTTATTAAAACATTATAACATTATTATCAATACAAAATCAGATCACATCATTATCACAACAAAATCACATAATAAACAGACAAAGCAATGATTGTAGACATGATATCATTAGTGGTTTTCGATTATCACAACATTATCACAAAAAATTCACATAATTATCACAACAAAATCACATAATAAACAGACAAAGCAATGATTGTAGACGTGATATCATTAGTGGTTTTCGATTATCACAACATTATCACAAAAAATTCCCATAATTATCACAACAAAATCATATCATAAAAAGTCTTCAATTTATCAAAACATTATATATCACATTATTATCACGGCAAAATCAGATATTTATCACAAACAACTGAGGCATCGACATACGAAGTCTCCAATGATAATAACAACATTTATGGGATAAGGGTAAATCACTAAATCTAAGATAACAGAAAATTGTAGATAGATACTAAATTATTTTCAGTTATTCAATTTTTATTATGGGTTAATTAATTTGGTGGCCAAGAATTGTTTTCGGATTTTCGTAAAACATGGGTTTTCTTGTTTGAACCCTTTCCTATATATGTGTGTGTGTGTGTGTGTGTGTGTGTGTGTGTGTATATAGACGAATTCATATGAGAACATTATCTATTTAAAAAAACACAAGAACGACCGAATCAATAAAAAATCATATATGATTCATAACTTTGCCCGCGACTTAAGTCGTGGCCAAAGTCATCCTCGTCCATTTTCTTGGTCGTTCATGCCGAATCATATATGATTTTGCACATTATCTGTTGTTTTCTTGTTTTCTTAAATAGTTAGCAAACCTTCTTTTCTCTCTCTCTCTCTCTCTCTCTCTATATATATATATATATATATATATATATATAGTGAGGTTCAAACGAGAAAAATAACCAAATAAAAGAATACGAAAACAGCCAAATCACGTACAAAATCACATAAGATTTTACACTAACTGTCAACACAAAGGTGTGCAGGCGACATAGCCCTTGACCCTAGAGCGTGACCAAAGTCGCATGAACCGCATAATATTTTACACGTGATTTCAATGTAAAATCACATGTGATTCAACCGTTTTCTTATTATCTCATTTGGTTACTATTCTCGTATAAATCTGACACACACACACATAGGCATGCTCAGAAAACCGACCAACTCGATAAATCCAACCAAGAAAAACCTGAAAAATCAACCCAAGGTAACCCGACATATAATCGATAGAAAAATAGGACAACCCGAATCTATTGGGTTGATATTGAGTTAGGCCCAAAGTAACCCGACCAACCGGATAACCCGACAAAAGTTTTAGCGACTTCTCTAAAGTTATTTGTATTTCTCTTTGATATATAATTTACCAAAAACAACTCCGCAATATACTAGCAATGAAACTCATAAGAGAATATTATTGGAAAGTTACATGTAATACCTAAATATTGATGAACGCGTATATTTTATTGAATGATTGGATCATATTTCGATGGAAGAGTTCCTTATTTTTATGCTTTCAATGTTGTTTACTTTGTGACACACACATTCTTTCTCTATCTTTATATATATATATATAGAGAGAGAGAGAGAGGGAGGAAAGATCATGCAAGAAGTTAAAAATTTTGCGAGAAGGCGAGAAGTGTGATATCATATATGATTACACGGCCTGTGAATGTGCTTAATCATATATTATTAAACGTTTATGTATTGCCAATAATATAACATGTGTTTAATCATATTTGATTAAGCTTGTGTATCATATATGATCAAACACTTCTCACCTTCTCGTAAAATGTTTAGCTTCTTGTTTGAACATGCCCTTATATGGTTACCATAAAAATGTTAAAACCTTGACATCAGTTGTATTACTTTGCATATTTTTTTATTATCTAAGACTAATATTTAAAGTATTAATTAACATATATTTATTTCACAATATGAAGCAACTACATGTGAAATAAATATATCTATACTATATTATAAAACACGGATAAAAAAACTCTTAAATACAAATTATTAGGCACAAGGTACCATCATTTTATGCAAGATTTTAAAAATCTCTTAATTTACAAGTATCAAAGCACAAGATACATATTACTACTGCAGGCTTATAACACCCACCAATTTGGTATGTGCAGGGTCTTCCTTTTATGCAGACTTTTCCATGTATCACTATTAATTAATATATTATATTACTATAATTTTATTTTAATTATATTATTATGTAATTGGTTATTTTTTCTATATGTCATTAAAAAATATAAGATAATCATTGAATTATAACAAAATACTTAATTTTTTTATATAAAAAACATTATATTATTAAGCCTAAATTAAACAAAATTATAAAAAAAACATTATCACTTTCTCAAAACCATCCAAAATCGTACTGTAAATCGACAAAAAAATAAAATGAAACATTAAAATCGTGATGTATCCCACTGCATTGCGCGAGTACGCTTCTAGTATTATAAAGAAGAGATAAAAAAACTCTTAATTACAACTCATTGAGCTTTATGTACTATTATTTAAAGTTATCTACTTAAAATCTCTTAAAAAATAACCCACTAATGCCTTATGTACTACTTCTTATGCTTATCTTGAACTTTCAACCCCCAAAATCGTCACTCTTCTATCCCCAATTCTTCGCTCAACAGACTTCTTTAATCCTTTTCCCCATCTCAAAATTGTCGCTCATCCTTAATCCCCATCTCAAATCTTTTTTCAACAAATTTAATTAGAGATAAAGATGATTCTATCATCATCCTCACATCCTCTGCTAATATATATTTGCAGCAGGTTTTCTATGGTTTTTGTTCTTCAAGCACAGTCAATTCCGTTTCCTTCAAGCTTCCAAGGTTAGATTTCAACTTCTCACCTTTGATTTTGATTTTCGATTTTGTTTTTTGTGCTCTTTACCTTCGATTTCTACTTCTCATATATTTGAGTTTACCAATCAGGTGTTTGAATTGAAGATTTTGGTTAATAGCGAAATCATCGTAATTTCATCGAAGTTTGTGGCTTTAGTTGTTATCGCCTCTTCTTCTTTTGATTTCCAGATTGAATTTGATTTACCGTTTCTATTTTTTTTTTGTCAAATGACGAGGGATTAATATTTTCTTAAGCAAACAAGCATGGTTCTTCGTTGAGGTAAACGCTCCACCTCCTTCAAAATTATTATTGACTCTTAGTATGCTAGATTCTTCCACTTTATTTGAATATTAGGAGGCATAGGAATGATGATTTTGCCGGTTTCATGAATTGTTATGTAGTAAATTCACTGTGGTTTTTAAGAACATGAATATCGGTGTTTCTGTTATCAAAATTTTTCTTCCCCCTTTTTTGGGGGTTAAAGAGATTTTATATGATAGGTTCATTTCTTAGTTGATGCTCGACTGTTTCTTGTCAATTTTTAATTCAGTTTTCTCTCTGCTAATTGTGGGGTTTATATTTCATTCATTTTCCTTCAAGGGTCTTTTGATTTTTCTCTCTCTATCAAATATTCTTTTGATTCATTATGAAATCTCATATGAGTTTTCTGTTATGGCATGAGAAACCTATCTTCTATTACCATATATGCTTAGTATTTGAGATTGTTAGTTTTGATGTAGTTTTAACTGTTATTCAGTCATGGTGCATCATCAGTTCGTTAGAGTGTTCCATGATTAAATAACGTTTATCCCCTTGGTATTCAAAAATAGGCGAAGGTAAACCCAAATTGATATTCAAAAATCTTCGGCGTGCCTCCTGGAAAGTGAGATTGATAGGAAAAACCGGTGTGTTCTTCACTCTCTCCCAAAAACATTAGATATTGGGCTTCATTATTAATTAACTTTTCATGTTTATTTTGACAGCAAACGACAGAAATATAAAACGATGAAGGTATGTTCAAGGTAACGGATTTGCTATCATGATGAGGTTGTAGTATTTGTTAACTCATGTTTCTTGTTATTTCTTCGTTCTCTTTTGCTTTTGCTGGTGGCAATCTATTTCTAGGTGAGGAAAAAGTTAAGCATAAATCTAGACAATGACTCAAGTAATCTTTATATATATTAAAGGAACAACCAAATAGAATGACTTGGCATCATGAGATTTGAGTAATCCTCAAATCTCAAGTAATTTATATGATAAACCTACAACCAATTATGTGATTTCATATAGAAATTTTAAAGAACCAGCTGTTAGTATTGTTTGAACTTTCATTTGGCCCCTCATTTACCTTGTTAACTGTATATTCACATCCAACATCAATTAGCAACAACAAACACTCAATAAACTTCTTGTACAACCTCTTTTTTGTGCTAAACATTTGTACAAGTGCTCTTCAAATAGTTGTAAATTACGTAATGGCTAACACATTGAATTCCAAAAACTTATTTCGTTATTTTTGGGATTGGAAGCAACTTTTTGTTTTGATTTGTATGTATATATGATTGTTTGATGAATCAAGTTAGTTCACTTCTTGCTTTTTTTAATGATTGGTTCTTTTATGTCTATATAATTGCCTTGTATCCAATATCTACCCACCGTTTCATAGACTTGTAGCAAGTCACCTTCAAGGTAGGCATATTATATCTTCAATGTAGAATATATATCTAATCATCAGCTTAATTGTGTTTCTCATTTTACTACCACCCTAAACCTCTAAACTATCTGAAGTTTCATCATTATGTCAGGAGAAAAACTCTTCTTTCATGAATATATAGGAGATGGAGTTGCTCATTCACTAAGGCAAAGGAAAGTATATAAGGATATGTCAGGTTATCTTTTGATACTTATATTTGCAAGACAATTAACCTAAATTATTTTTCTCATGCCAATGGTCATTTATGTGGCAAATTTATTGGAATTACCTATTGGAAAACTCAAGTTAAAGATAAGTTTTTTCGCTTTCACTTTGTAAAGGAAAAAATTACTTAATAGCTAATACCATATGGTTATAAGATAAGTGGATATGTCCAAGGGTCTCTCTCAACTATATTACTTTGTCAATTTCTATTAAGTACACATTGATTTAAATTTGTGCATATATTCTTCCAATATCTTTTCTATGGCAGGTGGATAGATGGGTCAAAGTTTTTATTGGTAGCATTAGCCATCATATATCGAATAAAAATCTCATAAATACCAACCATCCCAATGGGATTTCAAAATCCTGTGTTTGTGGATTTCAAATTGCGGAAATCCCTCTTACCAAATATGGGATTAAAATAAAATTCAATTCCAAATCCTTCCAAATTCAATTCAATCCTGCAAACCAAACGGGACCTAAGGGTTTAATATGTCAACTTTAGAATCATGATGTATCCCGGTGCTTTGCACGGGTAGACAACTAGTATTTATAAATACCTTAATATCTAGTCTAAGATGAAATTAATTATGTAAAACAATAAGTCAAGGTAAAATTACTCATGGTTTTCATGATGCATGTGATTATCGTTCAATTATTCTCCTACGTGTAAGAAAGCTAAATATTGTTTGAAAGTTAAGTATCATGAGAATGTAAGAAATGAAGGTTCATATGTGAATCCATTGAAAAAACTCGAAAAAAATATATACTTGAAGATGCATATGTTTATAACTATGCTACAAATTATTCAATGATGCACACATAAATCTTCTTGTAACTTTTTTTTTCTTACATTTTCATGATATTTAACTTTCTTAGTTAAATCTGACACTATATATGTAGTTGAAGGTCCGTTTTGTTTGAACGGTTATATCAAAAAATTCAATTATTCAAAGGTTTAGAATTGATTTCATCTTCTCTAGGCGGCTCAAACATAAGGCCATTGCCTAAGGCCTTATAAAAACTAAGGCCCACTTTTATGTAGTATTTATTGCTAAATAATAATTTGTATTAAATGTTGTTATTATTTTTTTTTTTCAAAATACATTAGGTATTCACTTTATTTATATAATAGATCAAGTTATTTTGTCACTTTCAAATAAATTTGAGCAATTTTCAAGTTTATGACAATATTTTTGGATTTTACTTGATCTTGAAAAACATAAAGTATTTAGATGATAAAGTTTTGAGAAAATGTTATTTGAATATTGAAATTATATTAAGATATGTTTTCTATTATTTTATATATATATATATATATATATATATATATAACAACACAATTTTTAAGAGATAAAAATAATTCGATTAAGAGATAAAAATAATTAACAACACAATTTTTAATTCGATTGTTGATAACTGCTTTAGATGGATGGTATAGAGGCATAGAGCGAGTTTGAAAGATGTTATTACTTGGAGAACTTCTATTTTAATTTGTTTTGGGTCTTTGTAATTCCTTCCGCTAATTCCTGGCTAGCTATTTAACGTGTTGCCGTTTCTTGAAAAAAAAAACAAACACAATTGAGAAACTTAGATATTTATAGAGAGTAGATTGACTCTAAAAACCCCAAGAAAAATGAAATTAAAATTATATTGAAATTAAAAAAGTTTTAGGCCTAATAATTTTTTTCCACCTAAAGCCTACTTTATGTTTGATCAGACTCTCACAAAAAAAGGTTGTTATGGCATGCTACCAATTCTCTGTCCACAAAGAGAGAAAAGAAAGAAAGGGGGAAGGGGTTTATTGGAAGGGAGATTGGCTCAAATGGCGATAATGGAGTGGGATTGGCCTCCTAGCCATCCCTTTTTTTGTGCACCCTTTTTACTTTTATAGAAAATACATTTGCACCTCTTTTGCGTATCTGCTACCTTTTTTTGCGCAAAAAAAAGGATGGGTAGGAGGCCAATCCCTCCCCTTACTATGACCATTTGGATTAATTTTACTTAAAGGAAACAATAAAAAGGTTAAAACCTGAAGTTCAGATACATTTTTTTTAAAAGGACCTGAAGATACATCTAAAGTGTTAAATGAATTCAATCTAAAAGAATAATTACTATTAAAACTTTATTTTTAAGTTCTAAAACTAAAACTATTATTACAGCATATTTTTTTATTAAAACTTTATTTTTAAGTTGTAAAACTAAAACTATTACAGCATATTTTTTTAAAACTATATATATATATTATGCGTGTTAGAACCTCTTAACTATAAGCTCTCATTTCTCAACACAAATCTCTTTCATCTTATCAATCATAGTTGGAGTATGCGGAAGGCCTCGTACCTGAGACAGGTAGAACAGCCCATGACAGAAGACCAGTTAAAGGGTCTTCTCAGAAAATTTGACACCAATGGAGATGGCAAGCTTAGTCGAAAGGAACTGAAGGTGGGCTTGAAGAGCCTTGACCTACGTTTTGCTGGCTTAAAAGCATGGCGCGCTATCCGTCATGCAGATGTTAACAAAGATGGTGTTATCGGCGAGGAGGAGATAAACGAGCTAGCTAAATATATCTCCAAGTGGGGTATTTTTATCACTTGAGATCTAGCTTAGCTAGGTAATTAATTAACAATTTTAGCAGTCTATCAAAATACTTTCTTTTGATATATGGCATGCATGTGATTTCTTTTGCTGTTTCATGTTTTCGTCTTCTGAGGTAGATGGAGGTCGTTGACTATTAATATAAGACCACCAATCCACCATGAGGTTGTATGATTAGGATCACAAGAAGTCCATGATGGATGAAGTCTACTGTAAACCAAGTCGTATTGTATTGTTATGGAATATATGATAATATGGAACTTGCATTTGCAGAAGTAAACACATCGGATACACTTGCTTCATAGCAATCAAATATACGAATTCTATCGTATCTGACATGCATTAGAATATACATATATATATATATAGAGAGAGAGAGAGAGAGGAATGTTTAAACCAGAACGCTAACTATTTAAGAAAACAAGAAAACAACAAATCATGTATAAAATCATATATGATTCGGCATTAACAACCAAAAAACTGGACGAGGGCGACTTTGGAACCGACTTAAGTCGTGGGCAAAGTCACATGAATCATATATGATTTTGTATGTAACAGTCGAATCCATACAAAATCATCTCTCTCTCTCTCTGTATATATAGATGTAGGGGTTAAATCATGTGAGAACCAAAAAAATGTTGAGAACCGTAAGAATCGATCTAAGCCGTAATTTGGTTTTGATCCTATTGTTTTAATTAAAAGTTGTTTCACTATATGAAAATGACATAATCGTCATTTTGTAACAAAAATTCACCAGATGAAAGACATATTATTTTACCTCATGAAATAAAAACATAATATGATATTTCACCCCCATGAAATCCAAACATAATATTCATATATATGTTATTTCACCTAATGAAATCAACAATTTTCATCTATAATCTATTTCACCCCATGAAATCAAACAAAATTTCCCAAATCCACAAACTTGATTATGATTATACAGAGGCCGGATCATTTATGTCAACTTTCGACTTTCATTGACACCATACTCTTGTTCATCAAGAAACAGATTCTCCGGCGTCCCGAAGACACCATGAAAACAAACAATCGCAATTCCGACGAGCAACACCGAGATCAAAATAGATCCAACGTTGGTTAAGAAGATCACAACAATGCTACAAACAATCAACACAGTGAGGGTTTCCCGCTCGGAGATCGTACGACTGAGAACCACCAACGACGGATCAGATGGGCGGAACAGGCGAGAGACGACGACAAGAACCAACACGTCGAAGGTTTCCCGCTCGAAGAGCCACACTGCCAAGAGACCAAGGAGTATTATCAGACAGAAAGGGTTTGTCAGGAGAGAGAAACCGACGACGGCGGCGAAGACGGTGAGGTAGTTGACGCGGAAGTAGGCTTAGTTCTTCTGGATCCGAGTTGCAACGTCGGCTACAGATTCGGCATTAGAAATTCTCGAACATTCGACAAGTTCAGTCGACGAGTTCCGACGAAGGCACTACAAGAAAAATGATAATTAGTGACCAATATTTTAGTGACGACTTATTTTTTGGTCACTAATTTCAACATTAGTGACAGTAAAAAAGGTTGTCACTAAAATTTTGTCGCTAATATGAATATAGTGACAAAAACTAAAATTTGGTGACTAGAATGGTCACTAATTCTTATGGCTAAAAAAAGATTATTCATATATATCTAATTTAATGACTAAATTTGTGACGATTATGTTTTTCGTCACTAATTTCAAAGAGTTAGTGACAAAAAATAGTTGTCACTACATAGTATTTAGGAGTTCATGTTAGTTGAATATATTAGTGACAAAAAAATAATGGTCAGTAAAATAAAAATTTTAGTAACAAAAAAATAATTGTCACTAAAATGAAAGTGGTAGTAACAAAAAATAGTGGTCACTAATTTCAAAGAGTTAGTGACCAAAAATAGTTGTCACTACATAGTATTTAGGAGTTCATGTCAGTTGAATAGATTAGTGACAAAAAAAATAATGGTCACTAAATAAAAATTTTAGTAACAAAAAAATAGTTGTTACTAAAATGAAAGTGGTAGTAACAAAAAATAGTGGTCACTAATTTCAAAGTGTTAGTGACCAAAAATAGTTGTCACTACATAGTATTCAGGAGTTCATGTATTAGTGACAACAAAATAGTGGTCACTAAAATAAAAATGTTAGTAACAAAAAATAGTTGTCACTAAAATGAAAGTGGTAGTGACAAAAAATAGTTGTCACTAATTTCAAAGAGTTAGTGACCAAAACTAGTTGTCACTACAAGTATTAATCTTTTGGAAACACACGGTCAGATAAACATGAAAGTATTGTTATGAAAAACATTTAAAATCACACTTCGAAATTCATAAAACATTTGAGAATATGAAGTGGTTTGAACGTTTAAGAAAACATTTTTCATACCTGAAAGTCGTCCATCTTTCAAAGCATGGTAGAGTTTAAGAATTTAGAAATATATACCATTAGCGTAGAAATTATCAACTTCCCCTAAAATGAATATCATCTTGTAAGCATCCTTAACAAAAACCTCAGATACTCCCCCTTGGTATTTGTAAAAAGTCAAGTCATTAGAATAATATGATAGTTAAAGTACAATTAACTTTTCTCTACTCCCTCTTAAAGATATAACAGTTAAAATTTCATAAACTCCCCCTCGAATCAGTGAGTAAAAACTTCTTAGAAAGATGTTATCTGATCAGCATCCTTTAGAAGAAAAACTTTTGAGAATGGGTTCTAAACTGAAATATCCAGAAGCCATGTGTACATATTCTCCGGTGAGAATAGTAATTCCCTCTCAAAGTAGTAATGAATTTATTATTTAATCTCCTCCTGAAAAATCAGAAAATTTATCAGTAAGAATATAGAACATATAAGCTCCCTCTTAACATATGCATAATCCTTGATCATTAAACCGAGTTCTGAATTACTAGGATTGAAGTAAATTCAGAAGTCAAACTCCCCCTGAAAATTTGCATTCACAAATTTATCAGAAGAAATACTATGTACTCCCCCTTGAAGATTGATCATCTTTTATGTTTCAGAGTACAGTCATTTGTCATTGAAGTCTGAGTCCTGAGCTGCTTTACTCAGAAGTCATTGTCCTTTAGCATTGAAGATCGGGTCATGATCTGTTGTAATCAAACCATTGTTCTTTCTCCACTTAGTCTTTAGGTGCCTGCAACACAGATTTAACTTTTGGTACCCACTTGTATTTGGGTTCTGGTTTGTTAGTTGCAGTTCTATTAGGAGAGATGTAGTACGAACCATACCAGTTATTCACATAATTTTTGCAAACAAAATCATTTGTACCACAGTAAGAACAATTAATTTTCTTATGTGCTAACCTGATCAATTGATTGACAGTATAAACAAGATCATGTTTGCCATAAGTTTTACCTTTAGGAGCATTGTTCTTCTTTGCAATTGGTGTATGCACAAATGATTTCTGATCCTTTTTCTCATCTATAGATCCTTTTACTCTCCAGATCCACTTTTCTTTTTCTTTCTCATCTTTCCTTCTCCAAAACATTTTCTGCTGAGACTTGTTCTTCTTGATGTTACCTGAACCATCAATAGATTTGTCATAGAAAAGGTTAGAAGGACGAATTTGTTCTTTATGTTTAGAAGTATGATTATCATTTGCATCAAACAAAGGATTATTAGAAACATTTGTAAAAAAATAACTTGCAGCTGATTTAAATGAACATTCTGATGCAGCTGGATCATCTCTCAGTGATTGAATAATTGAATCTGGCGTCTTTTTCTCAGTCAACTTCACCTTGAACATAATCTCTTCAAGTTCTTTGATCTTTGATGACAAACTTTTTCTTTCCTTTGAAAGTAGATCAAACTTCTTGTGCAATTCAGACTTCATCTTCTTCTCCTTCATAACAGTTGATGACAATTCAGATAATTTTCCTGTCAGCCTCTTTATCTCATCCTCAAACACTCTTCTTTCTTCCTCAAAGTCTTTCTCTATAGACTTTCTCTGTTCAAATATTTTTTTGAACACACCAACATTCTTCTTTTCAGCATTCTTCTTTTCCTTCTCAAACTTGTCTCTCTCCATGATGATAACTTTCTCAAAGTCTGACACTTGTTGAGAAAGTTTTGTACATTTGAGTTCAATGGATTTCTTTTCTTCAAATGACTTTCTTGAAAAGTCAGAAAACTTTTGAGCATAAGCTTTTCTTTCTCTTTCAAACTCTTCTATTTCTTTCTTTGACTTCTTTTCATCTTCAGATATTTGTTCTTTCAGATCAGTAATTTTCTTTTGAAGCTCTGCATTATCTCTTTCCAAATCATTTCTCTTCTTTTCATTCTTCTTTATCCCCTCTTGAGCTCTTGAGTTGTTCATCTCTTTTGTGGCTTTTTCTTTAAGCATGTGTATTTCAACTTCAAGACTGAACACTCTGTCTCTTAACTTGTCTCTTTTAGAGAAGATTTGTGAATTTATCTTTCTCAGCCCGTCACACGTCTCTCCAACAATGTTTGCTCTTCTTCTAAGATCATCAAACTCTTTTTGCATAAACTCCTTTTTTGACCATGTAGAATTTGCATTAAGACCTTCAAACTTCTTCAGCTTGATTTGAAGATTTGAAATCTCCTTTTCTTTTGACTCAATGATCCCTACAAAATTGATTTTGGAGTTAGAAATGCAATCTGAGCAAATAAAATCTTTCTTTAAAATTTTAGAATTTTCTTTCAATTTGTTAATCTGATCAAGAAGAGATGAATTCTGAATTTTCAGATTCTTATTTTCAGCTTCAAGAGTTGGAATCTCAGGCATATAAGCGATATCACAGTCTCTCTCTTGGTCAAAACCGTATTTCCTTTTTCATCAGTATATGACATCTTGATATCTAAAAAAAATTAGCTAGAAATGATTGTTAATCAAAAAATCAGAAAAATCAACGATTTAAATCACAGAAAAGTGACTTAAAAATTATTTTAAGTATAGAATTCGTATGACACTCACACTCAACAATTCACATGCAACAATTCGTATGAACACACAATTCGCATAGACACACAATTCGCACAAGAAAAGATAAGAAATCTTCACTTTTCGCATGACTTGTATGCGAGTTCTGAGCTTTTCGCATAAAGCTATGTGCGAGTTCTACACATTTCGCATATACAAGGGTACGAATTCTAAACTTTTCGTATGAATGGCTAACACTGAGATGCAAATTCCTCCCTTAGAAATTTTTCACAGCTTAAAAAATTCGTATCGATGCGAATTCTAAGCTTTTCATACAACACTGTGATGCAAAATCTGGACTTTTCGTATATAGCTTTGTACGAAATCTTCACTTTTCGTTTAACACAGTTATGTGAATTCTGTCCTTAGAGCATTTTGAACACCATCATGCGAATTTTTTCACCGTGCAAGTTCTTCATGCGAGTTCTTCATAATTCTGTGAATTCTTTGGATCTTGAGCACTTTTTTGAAAAAAATCCCCTGATTAAAGGTGGAATTGATCACTATATCATCGAGAACAACCCTATAGCATGAATTTCTTCAAGAACAACCATGATTAAAGGAATCGAATCTTGAACAGTCTGAAAATAGCGAGTTTCTAGAGAAATCAAAATCAATCAAATTCACCTATATTTGTTGTTAAATTGATTTACCAATCCAAATGAAAGATATTCAGGACCAATTGGCGATCACAGAACACTGAAATTTACAATCAAATCATCACTCAATCAAATTCTTGATCGATAGAACAGTAGACTTGTGAACAATGACTTTTTTTAAAAAAAATTAATTTTTCTTTCTTTTCTGATCTAGCTCTGATACCAAATGTTGTTCCAGTTTCTAGCTATTAAACACTACACAGATTATCAAGAACACTTTGTTTATTGAACAATCACAACAATTACATCAAGTCATATCCCTATTAGTTGCATAGACAATAAGCTCTGTGTGTGTGTGTGTTCGTATGGTGTAATCTCTCTGTGATGCGTGTGTGTTCTTATGATTTACAACACTAAGACCTGGTATTTATATGGTCAACATGACCTTAGCATTTGGTCAACACTTTACATCAATTACAATATGCACCCACACACTTTACAACAATTACATTTCAGACCCTCCTTTTAATCTTGAATACAATTTATATCTAGCACTCTCACCTTGAGAGTTATGGAACTGGATCTACAATTTATGATCCTTTCGACTCTGATCCCAAATTGAATGAAGATGTTGAAGTTATGCCTAACACATAAGAAACTAGGGCGAACTTCAACTCAAGAGTGTTCTTGTCACCCTCCAACCCAAGACAAAAAAGCGGAAAGCTAAAGAAACATGTAATTTGAGCAAAGCCCAAGTTGAAGAAACTATGTTGAAGGTTATGAATGTGATGCTAGGAAAACATGGAGTACCAAGTATAAAAGATGATATTGATGATTGCTTGAAGAAGCTGAAGGAATTTGGATGGGGTGCACCGTTGCATAACATTACACTATTTGATTAAGTAGAAAGTGCCTACTATAAGGAAAACGTGGATGGGTTTAGAGCCGGAGAAATGTTTGTTTCTGGAGAATTTGTTTATATTGTTTTTATGTTTAATATATGTGTTTCTCGTGTATTTGTATTGTATTTTATTTTTAAGGTAATACATGGACTTTAAGGAAGAACTTTTGTTAGTTTTGATCATTTATTGGTATTTGAAATACAAACTTTCATCAAGTATAGAATGGATAAAAGATAACAATTTTGTCTTAACCGGACATGCATATACATTAGAATTGTTAGGCGGATCGAATACACAATGTGTTGAATATATGCGCTTTCTCGTCACGCTTATATAATGCTATGATGTGAGTCCGGGATCGTTACCAGATAAATCAAACAACAAACAATATACCATTACCAACCTGTTTAGATTATAAACGCGGATTACAGAGGTTGATATGTTTACAGTTTAAGCCTTTTCTCTCTCTGTTCTTCAATGTTGGTCGATGTGTTGTGTGTGAGTTTGTTTTATCTGATCGATATATTAGAGAGAGATAATATCTAACATATTATCTAGATATATAATAACTAGATATTATATTTAAACTAATATAATAACTAAAATTTAATATTTAAATAATATCTAGATATTAAAACTAACTTTGACTATTATTACATAATAGACCCTAGACTATTGTTGAGAGTGACTTGTCAGCTTTTAGCTTCGGATTGCGATCTTCGGATTGGATGATCTTGAATCCAATGAGACTGTGGTCTAACAATCTCCCCCTTTGGATCAAGATCATTACTAAAATGATTTAGCAATTCAGTCTTCTTTTTCAGCTCAGAAGATGCAATCTCTTTCTCTAGCTTAGAATGCTTTAGCAAAGTATCTTCAAAGAAAATTTATCTGAAATCAGCATGTCTTTAGAATACTTTGATCTCACATTTCTTTGTTAGCTTTTATCTTCTTTCATCTTGTAATGAACATTTCTTCATGCTTTAGATTCTCCCCCTTTTTGATGAAAAGTGCAACGACTTCATCAAAACTTTGAGTAAGAAATGTCTTTCAGTTGGAGCCCATGATCCATCAATTCAAAAGATATTCATCCAGATCTTTTAAAATCCAGACAAAATAGTCGTGTAACACCTGAATCAACTAATGAATCAGTTAACATGCCTGTCTGTAACACTAAGTCACTGTGTGTAACGAATACACATTGGAAAGGAGCTGTTTAATGTTGACTCCCCCAGAGCTTCCATTTAATCATCGAAACACCACAAAGATAATTTCTATAAACGTTATGACAAAGAAACAAATTCCTTGTGTGTTTGTGCTTGTGTTAGAAAGAATTAAGCACTGATGATTGCTTATTGGCTCAAAATTGTGTAAACCACTGAGACAACAGTAAGTTAAACACAGACTCGATGTGCATGATTGAAGTGCGAAGGTGGGGAATACTTCCTTCTTTTCAATATCCATATTTTCCAAATGAAAATCAGATAGTAAATGTGCTGCATCCCCTTTGAAAATGAAACATTTTCTTGTTAAGAAGTAAATGAGTACCTGGTGGGGTAATTTCAAGAGTTGGCATGGGCTAGTTTCCTGTTTCAATAATGATCACCAATGAATTGTGAAACATTAGAAATGTGGCTGCCCGACTCAGAAAAAGTTGGTGCAGAGTTGTGATATTCTTTTAACTCTGTTCTCACACGCTCTTTCTTTGAAACATTTAGCTCACTCTAACCACACGCTCTTTTTCATTATATCTCATCACTCAATCTTTTCGACTTCTCACACTCAATCACTATGGAATAACTTCGTCGGTAGAAATCATTGGTTAAGGTGATTCCATAGAAGTTGTGTTAATTCCTAGCACAATGAAATCCTGTTTTCCTATGATGCACATGATGCTCGGTTTGGTTTAACTATTTCAGTTAAAGCACAATGTAGTTCTTGAAAACATTTAAAGTCACACATCCAATTCATGAATTCGTTTGAGAATCGGGAAGTGGTTTGAACATTGAAAACAATGTTTTCTATGATTGAAAGTTGTCCTTCTTTCAACCATATATGAGATGAAGATATAGAATTATACCTTTACGTACGATCTTCCATCTCATGAAGCTAAGCTTAAAGTCATAAACATATGAACTTGTAAGCATCTCTCAAAAATTCTGCAAAAGTCTTATGTCAAGTCAAAGCAAATTTATTCACTTAAATTGAAAAGACAAAAAGTGGTAAAACTATTAAAGTATGAATCCTGATCAGAAATAATCATAAGTCATCACCTTTTACTCCCCCTGAAATTATGCATTAGAAAAATTATCAATGTAAAACATATGCATAAACTTTCAGACAAATATGTACTTCCCCTTGATGGTTGATTTCCTCATTCGAGTATTGGAGTACAAACTATTTTCAGCTCGGAGTAAGGTCTTTTGATCACTAAAGTACGAGTTCTAAACTGTTGTGTTTAGAAGTCAAACTTCGTTGAAGTCTGGGTCTTGAACTGCATTATTCAAGAGCCTTATCTCTCCTACTCCCTTAGACAGTAGGTACCTGCAACACAGAATCATCTTTCGGTACCCACTGGAATTTGGGTCCTGTTGTGTTAGCACAAGATTTTGGTACCCATTTGAAATTGGGTCCTGTTTTCTTTTGAAATTCATTTAAAGCATTATAATGAGATGAATGCACATGATAATTGCCAAACCAAATCTCAGAATCTTGACAAGAATTAGAAACATGTTTATCATAATAGGAAGACTTTCTAGCAGATTTAGATAACTTGAATAGTTGCGTAAAAGAGTATTTCAAAATAGTAGCAACATTCGCTTTCAAAACATCTTTACTAGGTAAAGTCTTATTACAATTAACACTACAAAACGATTTATCAGCCTTGTCAAGCTTCTGTTTCGGTTTCCATTGAGATTTAACTTCTGGCTTTCGCTTGCTCAGATCTGAAACATTTGAAACTCATGAGTTAGACTTCTGAGCAACAAACGAATGCTTCTTTTTAGAATTACCAGTAGTGTTCGGTTTCTGTGAATGCTGAGATATAATCTTACCTTTAGCATTTTTAGCTTTCACAGAGAATAATTTATCAACTTTCGTTGATTTTGCACTGTTAACAGGCATACTGGTTTTTCCCAAAGATTTCACAACAAAAGATGAATGGTTAGAAAGTTTTGCATTAAAGTCAAATTGATTAAAACAATCATCTAAACCACCATCAGAGTTTGGAAAATCAAACCCTTTATTTGCTAGACCAAACATATCCTCAGAGTTTGAAGCCTTAGAAAGAACAGTATCTTTGAACACAGTTGAAAAAACTTTTTGTTCAATATTCATCAAAAGTCTTTCATCTGTTAAAGAATTCTCGAGTTCAGAAAATTTACTTTCCAAAACGAGAGGAGGGACATATAGTTTACCTTGAATAGGCTTCGCCTCCATTTCTTTGACAGAATAACTCTGAAAGAAGTCATTTGAAAGATTTTTCTTGTGATATATTGGATCATCATTATAAATATTATTCAACTTCGCATAACGAAATGGAAGTTGAACTTTAGTTGTGTTCTTTTGTTTTTCCATTTCCTTGGCTTCATCCTCTTTTGACAATCCAGTCCAGAAAACTTTAATCTCCGGATTCTTAGAGCTAGTTTTAAAAATGTAAGATCATAAAGTGCAGGCACTTCAGATTTACCCTTTTTAAGATAGTGAGGATTCTCATAACCAATTCCCCAATTATCTTTATTCTCTTTCGGTTTGTTAAGATGAATGGTTTGCTCACTTTGACCTAATGAGTATAACTTCTTTTCCAAAGCATCTAATTTTGCAATTAAAGTTTTGTTTTCTTCAATACATGAAGAATGCATCTTTGTAAGCTCTCTGAAGTCAAACTCACTCTTTCTCAGTTTAGACTTGAGTTCAGAATTCTCTTTAAGAATTATTGTCTGTTCCTTTGCGCTGGTGTCATTATTTCTATGTAAAACCTCAACCAATACTTTCTTCTCAGCAATTTCATCGCTAAGTTTCTGTATTGATTGGTTTTTGTTTGTAATGACACCCTCTTCCCGCTTAGGATTCGACTCTAACTCTTGGAGTTTTAACTTCATGATATGCATTTGAGTTAAGAGATCTGAATAAGATAAAACACATACCTCATCTTTCTCTTCGTCATCTGAATCTGCTTCAGCTTCTGATTCATGCTTTCCCATCAGGCACATGTTGACTGCTTCATCCTCTTCTTCCTCGTCTGAATGATCAAGCCAATATTCATCCTCTGCCATCAGTGCCTTACCATCCTCCTGTTGCTTTGCAAGAAGCATCTTGTTCTTGTAATAATCGGAGTTTCTGACTTTTGGTCTTCGACAGTCTCTGGCAAAGTGACCTGTTTTGCCACAGTTGTAGCACGTTGGTGGTTCTGACTGACTGGATTCTTCAGCTTTAAACTTTCTCTCTTCCGGTTTTCTCTCCTCTATTCTCTTTCCTACAGCATGATACCTTCTCTCTTCCGGCTTCTTCTCCTCTATTCTCTTCCCTTCAGACTTCTTTCCTTCATATCTATTTCCTTCAACCCTTTCCTTATGGACATAGTTGTTAGGACCAGAAGAATACCTATGACTGTTTGAACTTGGCTTCTTGTAGAACTTTTTCTGAAAAACATTTGTCAGCATAAGCATTGCTTGCTTCAGTTGTTCGCAGTCATCCGAGTCAGAGTTTGCATCAGCTTCAACTTCTTCTGATTCATACACAATTGTCTTGTTCTTCTTCTTTTTGACAACAAGAGCAACTGTGTCTTCAACTGTCTTCACTTCTTTTCTCTTCTCATCTAGAATTTCATCCACCTCTTCTTCATTTTGTTTGAGGGTTTCATACACCTCAAGAAGTGGAATCTCATTCAGATCCTTGATCTGCTTCATCTGCCTGACAAATCTCTTCCATTCAGGCTGGAGAATGTTGAGGAATTTGACGTTCAGCTCTATTTGAGATTTGATGACCATGTTCTTGCTTAGTTCATTCAGCAAGGTCACGAATCTATCATAAGTTCCTTCTAGAGACTCTCAACTTCTGCCTTTAAATTCTTCATAACTGTTTAGGCAGTTGGAAAGTTTGAGTTGATTCCCAACCTTTGAACCCAACATCATTTTCTCTAGCTGATCCCACATCTCGTTGCCAGAGGCTTTATAGCTGTCTATCTTCACATAAATTTCGTTTGGAATGCCCTAAAGAATGTAAGACTTAGCTAATCTGTCGCCTTTCGCTCTTTTTAGGTTATCACCTTCTAGTTCATGATACTTAAGTTCATATTCTGTTTCCACAGTTCCTTCCATACGAGTCTCATAAGCTGGTGCCATAATACCCTCTTCTAACGATTTCCTGATGAATTCACCCAACTCATGTCTTTCGATAAAGTTCAGGAACCGATCTTTCCACTGTTCGTATTCTCCTCTAAAGAGTACTGGTGGTTTGGTGTCGGTTCCGATTGCAAGGGCTTCTCTGGATTTCATTCTGAATAAAAAGATCAACTCTTGTATTAGCGCAAAAGAAGGTTTGCTTGAGCAGTGGGTGGATAAAACTTGAGGTTTGCTTGAGCAGTGGGTGGAGCAAAGTTGAGATTTGCTTGAGAAGTGGGTGAAGCAAAGTTAAGGTTTGCTTGAGAAGTGGGTGAAGAAAAGTTAAGGTTTGCTTTTCACTTAAGTGGCGCAAATCTCGTTTTACGTGAGCCTTAAGTGGCGCAAACCAGGGTTTGCGTTTCACTTGAGTCACGCAAATGTGAGACTTGACCGGACTCTTGCTCGATCGGTAATAAGTCTTCGACCGGTATGTTGCTTTTCTCTTCGACCTGGACAGTTAATTCGACCGGTAATAAAAAACTGATTCACTTCTCGACCGGTACAAAGATGTTAAGTGAGAAATCGATCGGTATTGAATTTGTTGTGAGAGTTCGACCGGGAGGTTGCTGTTCGACCGGTATATTGCAAATGAAAGGACCAGTATTGAGAAAGGTGTTGACCGATATTATTGTGACTTCGACCTGTATAGCTCTAGGGCCGGTAATGAGTTCAACCTGTATATAGAGTTCAACCGATATAGAGTTGCATGTTCGACCGGTACAGTTGGAGTGAGTGATACCAGTGAGTAGATCGACCGGTACTGGTTGCTAATCGACCAATAGTGAAGAAAACTTTTCGATCGATATATTGTGCAAGGACCGGTAATATGATAGGTGGGACGACCGATAAAAGCTTGACCGGTATTGTAATGTAGGTCGACCGATAAGCTGTCAATCGACCGGAATGTTTCTTCTTCGTTCAAACAGCCCTGTAAATCCCAAATTAACCTGCCTAGAATGCGTTTTACAGCCCCAAACTTTTACAGATTTATCGATTTATCAACTAGAATAGGTTCCAACACTTTGAATTCAAAACCAACCACAAAATGGAGTTTTTGATCTATAGAACAGTGGATATGAAAAAATGAAGAACACAGAGTCTTGAAAATTTGATTTTGAATCTGGATCAGCTCTGATACCAATTGTGAGTCCGGGATCATTACCAGATAAATCAAACAACAAACAATATACGATTACCAACCTGTTTAGATTATAAACGCGGATTACATAGGTTGATATTTTTACGGTTTAAGCTTTTTCTCTCTCTGTTCTTCAATGTTGGTCGATGTGTTGTGTGTGAGTTTGTTTTATCTGATCGATATATTAGAGAGAGATAATATCTAACATAATATCTAGATATATAATAACTAGATATTATATTTAAACTAATTGTTAGGACTGAAAGTCCTGAGTATTGAAAGTGGAATAAAGTATTTATAAGGGTTTGATTTGTAATTAATTGAAAGTTATTTTTGTTAGATGGGCCCAAGCCCATAAGCCCATTAGGCCTGCGCGCCTAAGTATTTAAAGTTATTATTTAGTTCATTTGTTAGGTTAAAGAGTTTTACAACAGTCTCATAATTCAGATTACTAGTCAATAGGTTTACTTTCTCTGATCAGAAATCCTTTCTGTAAACCTAAACCCTTTGATTGCATATTAATCATATGACTAGTAGTTGTGACTCAAATATTATTCATCTTTGATATTGTTTGTTGTGATTGCACTGTACTGGGATCTACAATTGGTATCAGAGCAAAGAGACTAAAGGTTTGATCCAGAAAAAGGTTTGTCTAAAATCCCTAATCGATTATCTGTTTAATCTGCTATATTTGTGTTCGATCTGGGTGAATTATTTTTTTTATCGATCATTGTTTCTGCTTGATATCGATCAAATTTTTTTTATCTGGAAATTTTTTTTATCGATCGAAGGTTGTCATTCTGATTGTTTTCTGGAAAAGGTAATTTTTTCGGTCGATTGAATTTTTGATATCTGGGTTGTTTATCGGTCTATGTGTGTTCATTAAAAATCAATTGTTATTGATTTTTATCGGTCTAAGTGAATTGGGTCTAAGTTTACTGTTGATTTTTTGTTGATCGGTCGATCTCTGTGGGTGTTTGGTCTATCGATCTGAACTGAGTATTTAATTGAATCTGCTTAATTGTTTGAATCTGGTTATCTTATTTATCGATTTCAATTTTTGGGTTTGGTCTTGATCAAATTCCAGATTCATCGTGTTCTTCGGTGTTCTTCGTGTTTATCGGTCTATTTTTCTGTTCAATTTTATCGATCTTATCTGCTAATCTGTTTTCGACCGATAGTTTAATAGACCGATAGATATTGAACCGATATACTTCGACCGGGACTTTGCTCTTACCGGTCTTTGATTCGACCGGAACCCTTCTCCGACCCTTACTGCCCAACCTGACAGCGGACAGCTAATGCGTTCCACTTATTGAACAGGGTTCTTGCCTCTATCGGTCTTTTGTTCGACCGGCACATTGTATCGACCGGTACCTTGTTATACTGGTCCTTTGGTTCGACCGGCAGTGCTTTGACCGATAATTACACTCGACCGATACCCATTTGACCGGATTTGGTACTCGACCGGTACCCATTTGACCGGATTTGGTACTCGACCGGTACCCATTTGACCGGATTTGGTACTCGACCGGTAACCGACCGTACTCGACCGGGTCCTTGTCCGACCGGGTGCGACCGGGTCCTTGCTCGACCGGTCCTTGTCCTGTCCTGTTTATTTATTGGTTGTTTTTGGATCATCTTGTTTGTCTCACGATCATTACAGTGCAGTTAAGAGTAAATTTTAATCCCGTTCAAGTTTCATCTCTCTTCAAAGCCGGAGCGAATACATTATATTCGGATCGATCAAAATGGTGTACACACCAAGTCTGCGGTCCAAAAGAGATTATGAACGGTGGAAAGCTGGTTTTCTGTCTTTTGTAGATGAACATGAGGTGGGTCCCTACATCAGATTATCTTTGACGAAAGGAGAAATGCAATCCCAAATTCAGACAGAAGCTTCTCCTGTGGAAAAGGAGAAAAGAGAAAGGGCTAACAATATAGCTTGAAATTATATGACTGATAGTATTACTTGTGAACTTTTTCGTGACATTTTTAGTGAACTTATTGATCAAATAAATACCTACAAAATGACAGGAAAATAGTTGTGGGATTGTACTGAATGGTTGGTGTTAGGGCCAAATGAGATTTTAAAAGGAAGAAAATTGGAAGCTGAGAACTCTGAGCTAAAAGGAAAGATTTCTATTTTGGAAGCTAAACCTCAGCAACCAGTCTCCGCTGAAAACTATGAGGAAAAGATCTCTGATCTGAAAGATGTAAATGCAGAACTTCAAAAGCGTTTATCTGATTTGGAGTAACTACTTGCTAAACACAAATTTGATTTTGAGACTAAAGAGAAATCTTTCGCAAAGAAGTTCTCAGAATTCTCGAGAAAATGTGTTGATGAGAAGAAGGAAGTGGAGTTGAAATGCATAAAACTTTCTCAGAAAGTTTCTGCTTTCGAGAAAGTAATCATTCTTGAAAGAGAAAAGTTTGCAAAAGAAAAGAAGGCCATTGAACAGAAGAATGTTGGATTGTTCAAGAAAATATCCGGCCAAAGAAATGATGCTGAGAAGGGATTTGAAGAAGAACGAAGTATGTTTGAGACGGAGATCAAAAAGCTTACTGCCAAGTTATCTGAACTATCTGAGAAGGCACTAAAAGAGCAGAAAACGAAGTCTGAGTTCACGAAGAAGATTGACCTGCTTGTTCAAGAAAGAGACAACTTCGCTTCAACGATTAAAGTGCTTGAAAAGTCTGTATCAAGTTCAAATCAGAAATCTGTCTCTTCACAAATGTTAGTTAAATCTTTTGATCAGATTCGTAAGACTAACCTTTTCTATGATAGAAATATAGATGGTTCAGGTACACATCATAGAAGAAGGAGATACAAAGATGAGGAACTGGTCTGGAAGAAGAAACCAGTAGAAGATGAGCTGAAAGAAAAAGAATCATGTGTACATGCGTCTAATGCCAAAAACAACAAAGTGCACAAAGGTAAACCTGATCATATCTACTCGAGAGATCAATTACTCAGGTTGTCAGGTAAGAAATACCATTGTTCTTATTGTCGTACACATGATCACATTCACAAAACCAGTGATCATTTTTGGTATGGTTCTTATTCTATTACCCCCACAAGAACTGCAACTAACATTCATGGACCCAAATACCAGTGGGTACCAAAACCGAAAACTGATTCTTTGTTGCAGGCACCTACTGTCAAGGGGGAGTAGAAGAACTATGGCTTCTAAGTAAATCAGCTTAGAACCCGTACTTCAACGAAGTATGGCTTCTGATCACATGACAGATCAGGACCCGTTCTTCAACGTTCAGACTTGGATATTTTGCAAATATCCAGGGGGAGCTTAATAGATCTATATCATTCTATCATGATTTGAGGGGGAGCTTAAAAGGTAAATGTCTTCTAATCCTAGATCTCTGATTGTTTGAAAGAAGAACAACTTTCAAGCATGAAAAATAGTTTCTGAAATGTTCAAACCACTTCTGGTTCTCAAAAGATTTTATGAATATAGAAGTGTGATTTTAAATGTTTTTCAATTTTGAGCTTTAATGTTTAACTGACTGTGTGTTTCTAAAGATCAATACTTGCGTATTATCTTGTCTTTATACTGTAACGTATTCACACACACAGGTTCAGTACTTCGTTTGAATTTGTTATTACCATGTCTCATAATGAACCAATTTTTCGATGGTAATACCCCCGTTTGAAATTCAATGTTGTTGAGCATCAATCATAATTTCTAATGTTGTGCTTTCATTGCTAAATTGTTTATATTTGTTCATATAAACAAAATATCCAATTCTTTGATACCCTAACCAGTGTAGTTGATCTGATTGATACATTGTCAGTTTTTCAAAGATCAATTGCTCAAATCTTCTGAGCATACTTTTTGACAGCGTTATCTTATTTGAGCTTAAATGTTCAAGTTAAACTGTTGAGCTACTATTCTTTTTAGGACTTACATGGGTTTTGTGTGAGAACTTAAACAGAACTTCCATGGATTCACGTTAACCAGTGTTTCCTACCCCGGAAGTTATCCTTGAGTGATTGAGGGGTGAGGGGTCTTAAATCAAAGAGTGGGGGAGATAACTCATCTGGTTGAGTTTTTCTCATTGTGCTGAGCGGGAAAATGGAAAAGAGAGTTTGGTTAGAAGTGAGCTTTAATGTTAAAAAGAAGAGGGTGTCAGAACAGAGTTAAAAGAATATGAAAACTCTACACCAAACACTTTCTGAGTCTGGCAGCGACATCTACTGATTGGTTCACATTCTTTGGTGATCATCATTGAAAAAGGCACCTAGCCCATGCCAACTCTTGCATTAACCCCACCAACCACTCGTTTCTTTCTTAACAAAGAAATGTTTCATTTTTTGGGGACGCAACATATCTGCTATCTAGTCTTCACTCGGAAGATGTAGATATTGAAACAGAAGGAAAGTTGCCCCACCTTCGCACCTCTTTCATGCACATTGAGTCCGTGTAATATCTGTTGCTGTCTCAACAGTTTACACAATTTGAGCCTGATATAGCTCAGTAGCTTCAATCATTTCTACACTTTCACGAGCACACAAGGAATAAGTTTTCTTGTCATAACATTCATCGAAAATTCCTTTGTGGTTTTTCGATGATTGAATGGAAGCCCTGGGGGAGTGAACATCACAAAAACTCCTTTCCAACGTACATCTGTTGTACAAAGTGGCTCCGTGCTACTTACAGGCATACTAACTGTATCATTTGTTGATTCAGGTTTTCAATTCCTATTATATCTAAATTTGAAAAGGTTCGGATATATACATTTCATGAATTGACGGATACTCAGATCAAAGGGCAGAGAATGTCAATTTATCATAAAAGGGGAGATCAAAGAAAGTGCTGAAATTGAAGAAGTTTTGATGATCATGATGCTCACAATCATCAAAAAGGGGGAGAAAAAGTTCAATTTCAAAGTTTTAAAGAAAGAAAGTTATTTCTGAAGACAGTCTAGAGATCAAAGAGATGAAGATGCTGTAGATGTTGTTTCAATATTCAAAGATGAAGATTTCAAAGATTGTATTTCTTCTATCCCGTATCATGTGGTGTCTGCTTCAAGTCATTTCCTCCTACGAGCTGATTGAAACAAGTTCTTAAGCTGAAAGTTTATTCAACTCGCGGTTCAAAGACAGATTCTTTGTTTTAAACTGAAGTTGCACCGTGGAAAGTCACGTTACTCTCACATTATCTTTCTTGTGTGCTGATCCGATGTGATTGAGTTTCTACAGTTAAAAGCTGCGTGATAGTGCATTCGGTCGAGGCTACTTTACATTGAATCTAGTTACAAAGTTGAAACTATGAAGACCAAGAGCTTTATTCAAGGGGGAGCGTGGAAAGACATGAAGTTAAGCAACACCAAAGTTCTTCAAAGATTCAAGAGGGAAAGAAGATCAAGGCATGAAGTATTCAAGCAGATAAATGCTTTATTCAACTTTAGGGGGAGATTGTTAGGACTGAAAGTCCTGAGTATTGAAAGTGAAATAAAGTATTTATAAGGGTTTGATTTGTAATTAATTGAAAGTTATTTTTGTTAGATGGGCCCAAGCCCATAATCCCATTAGGCCTGCGCGCCTAAGTATTTAAAGTTATTATTTAGTTCATTTGTTAGGTTAAAGAGTTTTACAACAGTCTCATAATTCAGATTACTAGTCAATAGGTTTACTTTCTCTGATCAGAAATCCTTTCTGTAAACCTAAACCCTTTGATTGCATATTAATCATATGACTAGTAGTTGTGACTCAACTATTATTCATCTTTGATATTATTTGCTGTGATTACACTGTACTAGGATCTACACTAATATAATAACTAAAACTTAATATCTAAATAATATCTAGATATTAAAACTAACTTTGACTATTATTACAGAATAAACCCTAGACTATTGTTGAGAGTGACTTGTCAGCTTTTAGTTTCGGATTGCGATCTTCGGATTGGATGATGTTGAATCCAATGAGACTGTGATCTAACATATTCAACCATTTTAAACAAAAAAAAATTGGTTGCAAAACAGTAGGAATGTCGCTGTCGAGGAGAAGATGGTTATATTTTTGACGATTATTGGTCATAATGGATGCTTAGAAAGGTTAAACGGAGATTTCAACACTCCACATAAACTATTCATAGATATTTCAATGAGGTGCAACGAGCAATGATGAAATTTGAAAAGAAAAAAAAGTTATACGAGCAACACCTTTCGAGGAAATGCTGAATACTGTGAGTTCGTGATCGTTTACCAGATAAATCAAACAACAAAGATATAACGATTACCAACCTGTTTAGATTATAAACGCGGATTACAGAGGGTTGATAAGGTTTACAGTTTGAAGCTCTTTCTCTCTTTGTGTTCTTGATCCGATAAACTCTCTCTGTTTTTCTCTATTACACCTTCCATATGTGTTATATGTGTGTGTTCTATGATATTGTGATCTGATGTTGTTGAGAGTTAGCTTATCAAATAAACAAAACATAATATCTAGATATCTAATATCTAGATATTATATTTAAACTAATATAATAATTAACTAAATAATATCTAAATAATATAATATCTAGATATTATAACATTGACGCTTATTACAATTTGACCCCTAGACTATGGTTGAGAGTCGACTTGTCAGCTTTAACTTCAGATTGTGATCTTCGTATTGGATGATCTTGAATCCAATGAGACTGTGTCCTAACAATCTCCCCCTTTGGATCAAGATCATTACGAAAATGATTTAGCAATACGATCTTCTCTTTCAGCACAGAAGATGCAATCTCTCTCTTAGTCTTCAAGATATAGTAAACTCCCCAAAAGATGTAGATTATCTTTCTTTCAGTTCATGGGAAGAAATTATCTCTAGTCTCAGCTCGAAATTGTTCATCAAAGTATCTTCAAAAGAAAATTTATCTCGAATCAGCATATCTTCAGAGTACTTGCTCTTTGAAGAATTCAATCTTGGACGTGATTCTTGAAACATATGATTTCTTGGTTAGCTCTTCTCCATTTCTTGGGTAGATCTTCTCCCCCTTTTTGATGAGAATTGTAACGATTTCATCAAAACTTGATGACAAGAAATGTTGTTCATAAGGAGCCGTTGATTCGTCAATGGAATAGATATTTATCCAGATCTTTGCAAATCTAGACAAAATAGTCATGTAACACCTGTAGCAATAAACAAATCAGTTAGAAACGCCTGTCAGTAACACTAAGTCACTGTGTGTAACGAATACACAATGGAAGGAGTTGTTTGATGTTGACTCCCCCAGGGCTTCCATTTAATCATCGAAACACCACAAAGGTTATTTCTATAAACTTTATGACAAAGAAACAAATTTCTTGTGTGTTCGTGCTTGTGATAGAAAGAATTAAGCACTTGATGATTGCTTATAGGCTCGAAATTGTGTAAACCACTGAGACAACAGTAAGTTAAACACAGACTCAATGTGCGTGAGTGAAGTGCGAAGGTGGGCAGACTTCCTTCTTTTCAATATCCAGATTTTCCAAATGAAAATCAGATAGCATATGTGTTGCTTCCCCTTTGAAAATGAAACATTTTTCTGTTAAGAAGTAAATGAGTAGCTGGTGGGGTAATTTCAAGAGTTGGCATGGGCTAGTTGCCTGTTTCAATAATGATCAGAAAAGAGTTGTGAAACACTAGAAATGTGGCTACCCGACTCATAAAAAGTTGGTGCAGATTTGTGATATTCATTTAACTCTGTTCTCACACCCTCTTTCTTTTAAACATTTAGCTCACTGCTAACCGAACTCTCTTTTTCATGATAGATCATTATCCAATCCACACTCATTTCTTTTTGATTTCTCACACCCAATCACAATGGATTAACTTCATGGGTAGCAATCACTGGTTAATGTGATTCCATAGAAGTTGTGTTATGTCCTAGCACACTGATCCCATATATCCTATAAAGAATAAGTTGCTCAAAATGATTTATAATCATGTAAGCTCATGTAGAACATTTAAAGTACACTCCCAAAATATAAAATCTTATGAAAAAATCAGGAAGTGGTTTGAACGTTTAAGAATATGTTTTCAATGATTGAAAGTTGTCCTTCTTTCAATCACATATGAGATTAAGATAAAAGAATATACCTTTAAGTGCAATCTTACATCTCATGAAGCTTAGCTTAAAGTCATAAACATATGATCGTGTAAGCTCTTCTCAAAAATTCTTTAAAAGTCTTAAGTCAAGTCAAAGAAACTTTATTCACTAATATTGAAAAGACAAAAAGCAGTAACACAAATAACTTCTCTTACTCCCCCTGAAATTATGCATCTAACATATGTCAGTTATAAATCACATATGCAAAAATTTCAGAAATAAATATGTACTCCCCCTTGAAAGTTGATATCCTCGTTGGAGTATCGGAGTACAATCTCTCATATCAGCATTGGAGTAAGGTCTTTTCATCATTGAAGTGCGAGTCCTAAACTGTTGTGTTTAGAAGTCAAACTTCGTTGAAGTACGGGTCTTGAACTGTTGTGTTCAAAAGCTATTGTTGACATTAATGTCCGGGTCTTGAGCTGATTTACTCAAGAACCATTGTTCTTCCTACTCCCCCTTGACAGTAGGTGCCTGCAACACAGGTTTAGTTTTCTTTGGTACCTACTGGTATTTGGGTCCATATGTGTTAGTTGCAGTTCGTATGGGGGTTATTGAGTAAGAACCGTACCAGTAATGATCACTTGTTTTATGAATAGTATCATGTGTATGACAATAAGAACAATAGAATTTCTTACCTGACAACCTGATTAATTGATCTCTCGTGTAGACGAAATCAGGTTTACCTTTACGCGCAATGTTCTTCTTGGTATTATGCGTATGTACACATGACTTTTTACTTTTAAGCTCTTCTTTAACTGGTGTCTTCTTCCAGACCAGTTCTTCTTCCTGGAAGCTTCTTCTCCTTCTTGGATGTGTACCTGAAAAATCTTTATTTCTATCAAAGAAAAGGTTAGTGCTACGAATTTGATCAGAAGATTTAATTGACCTCTTTGAAGAAACAGGTTTAGATGTGGAACTTGCAGCTGACTTGAATGAACATTCCGAATCAGCTGAATCATCTTTAGGTTAGTGGACAAATGACTCTGGAGACTTGCGCTCAGTCACCACCACCGTTGAAATAACCTTTTCAAGCTCGTTGACCTTTGAAGAATAACCGTTTCTTTCTTTGACAAGAAGGTCAATCTTCTTCTCAAGCTCATGCTTCTTCTTCTTCTTCTCTTTCTGTGCATTCTTAGAAAGTTCAGATAACTTTGCATTAAGCTTCCTAATTGTAGCTTCAAGGATGCTTCTCTCTTCTGCAAATCCCTTCTAAGCACCCTTCTGATCATTTGCCTTCTTCTCCTTGGCAAACTGATCTCTTTCCAAAATTATTACTTTCTCAAATTTACTAACTTGTTGAGAAAGCTTTAGACATTTAAGCTCGAGAGTCTTCTTCTCTTCAACAATTTTCTTGGAAAATACTGAGAACTTCAGTGCAAACTTTGAACTTTCCTATTCAAACTCAGATTTGTCCTTGACAAACTCTTGATTTAAGTCTGATTGTTTCTGTTGAAGATTAGTGTTTGCACTCTCCAAGCTCATGAACTTCTCCCCGTTCATCTCTACAGACTCTTGCTTCTGTATTTTGAGCTTCTAATTCAAAAAAATTTCTATTAAGTTCAAAGTTCTCAGCTTCCAGAAACTTAAACTTATCTTCACAAAGCCCAGAACTCTGTTTCAGAAGTTCTTCATTGACTTCCTTTAATGTTCTTACTTCTTCTTTCAGAACCTTTCTTTCATCACGATATTTAGATAATTTCTTTGAACGTTTAAAATGATGTTCCGCTGATGAAGTAAGTTTTTCAAGATCCAATTTAAGCGCTTTAATCTTTTCCTCATCATCAGAAAAATCCATCTTGAATATCTGATTTGATCCTTAGAAAAACTAATTCTGGAAGAACACAATTTGCGCTAATAGGCAATAAGACTGGTTTGCGTTTGTAGTGGGTCGCGCATGACACAGAGTTGCGTTTAAAGTGGGTGGCGCAAAGGAGAAACTTGACCGGTAATATGTTCGACCGGATGGTTGCGTCGACCGGTAAGATGATAGACCGGTAAGATTTTCGACTGGTAAAACTGATTGACCGGTAAAATGTTTATCAACTGGTATAATGAATTTCGACCGGGAGAGTGTAAAAGTGGGTCGATCGATACTATGTAGAGTTTTGCATGTGAAATTATGATTGGAGGGTTGTGATTGGTGGAAAAATGAATTTCTTATGTTGGTGGACACATGAGTGTTGCTACAATTTTATTCAAGAGTGTAATGCCACCAACTTCTAAAGTATTTGACATGTGAGATAACCTGGAGGAGGAGGTGATTGCCACGTATCAAACATGGAACTGCCACGTATCAACAAACAAGAATGGTATCCTCTTAAAGTGGACCGATAAAATGATTGGAATTCTTTTCTTTGATATTAAGACCGGTATAGTAAGCTCTTTGTTTGACCGGAATCTTGAGAGGACCGGGAAATTGGGTTTGACCGGTATCTTGCACTTTGTTGTTAAACTCGACCGGACTCTAAGCTTGGACCGGTAGAATGTAGTTCAAGTTTACTCGACCGGGAATGGGAGGTGACTTCGACCGGGACCGATAAACAATTGGACTTGGACCGGTATGGTGTAAAGGTTTACTTCGACCGGTATATGATGAAGATCGGTATATTGTCAAAGTTTCCTTCGACCGGTATGATTTTGACTTGGACCGGTACTTAGCAAATTGATGGACCGATAAAATGGAATTCGACCGGGAGTTAGTATTTGACCGATAGATTTCGACCGATACACAATCTTCTTCGTTCAAACAGCCCTGTGAATCCCAAATCGAACAACCTGGAAATGGTTTTGCAGTTCTATATTTTGACCAAGTGATCGATTCACCAAATACAACAGCACACAACAATTTAATTTTAAAAAAAAAACAACCACAAAATCAAGATATGGATTGAAAGCACAGTGATGTTGAAGAAATGAAGAACACAGAGTCTAAAAATTTGATTTTGAATCTGGATCAGGCTCTGTTACCAATTGTGAGTCCGTGATCGTTAACAGATAATCAAACAACAAACAATAGATGATAAACCAACCTGATTTGATAACAAACGATGATTACAGGGTTGATTTCTTGAATGTTAAGCTCTCTCTGTTTTCTCTCTTTTCTCTCTGTTTTCACCTTTTTGGTATGTGTTGTATGTGTGTGTTCTATGATATTGTGATCTGATGTTGTTGAGAGCTAGCTTATCAAACAAACAAAACATAATATCTAGATATCTAATATCTAGATATTATATTTAAACTAATATAATAATTAACTAAATAATATCTAAATAATATAATATCTAGATATTATAACTTTGACGCTTTTTACAATTTGACCCCTAGACTATGGTTGAGAGTCGACTTGTCAGCTTTAACTTCAGATTGTGATCTTCGTATTGGATGATCTTGAATCCAATGAGACTGTGTCCTAACAAATACATTAGAACGTTAAAGAAATCTCTGATGAACATTTCCGGTAAGTTTTCTATTATTTTTTTGTAAAACGAAAACATAGAGTTGTGTCTAACAACTTGTATTTTTTAATAAAGGGGCAATCTGCGTTAGATGGAACTCTCGTACACGCAATCGTGTCTGTTGATCAGCAAGCTCATTATAGAGGTAGATGAAGAGGTGAAAGTTATCAAATTGTTTTAGGTATATAGATATCTGTCAAACAACTATATCTCATCCAGAACTAAATCGTATAGAGGGGTTAAAATGATAATTTGTTGTCATTCAGATTGTCAAAGAAGAAAAAGAGTACCAAACAACCATATTTCATTTTGCACTATATTATACAAAGCATCTTAAGCATTCTGACCATTTAAACCATTCTGTATTAAACCATTGAGCAACCGCCAAACATGCCCTTAGTTGATGAGTATGCGGAAATAATCTATGTTTCCTTAACTATTATTTTTCTATCCTCAAATTTAGCTAATACATAGATCATAACAATGTTTGCCCAGACAAAAATGTGAAGGAAAATGCTAATTTTGTAGCTAATGAAGAAATTGAAAATAATGACTTGTTGATGGCAATGAAGGAAAATGGAAATGAATAAGAGAATGTGTGGTATCTCGATTCTAATGCAAGCCACATGTGAGGGTACAAGGCTACAAGCATATGTTCACCAAACCGGAGGAGATAGCTAGAAAATGACAATAATGTTTCTTTTC
This sequence comes from Arctium minus, assembly GCA_954870635.1. NCBI lineage: Eukaryota > Viridiplantae > Streptophyta > Magnoliopsida > Asterales > Asteraceae > Arctium > Arctium minus. The sequence continues at coordinate 55,344,009 of OX941081.1, read as the reverse complement.
GAGATGCTTCCAAAGTCCGAATAAAAAGCCAATTAGGTATAATTTTGATTGAATTGAAATGTGGGACATTTTTTTTCAAATGTTTGCTACATCCCAGAAATAAAGACTACCATTTTAAGCCTATGAGAATTGTTGGAACGGGGCTACACGGTGGTCATGAAAAGTTAAACGTGACCATCCAAGTTGTTACACCTTATGAATGTAAGGTTTCGTTCGAATCCTAGGTCTGTTGCAAACAAGGACGTGATTAAGATAGTTTATGTTAAAATCGACCAATAAACATATCCTTTCAAAGTCCCTCAAGTATGACCAAGCAACTTAGACAAATGTTTTCAGTTGAGAAGACGTGTCAAGTTCACCCCCGGGCACTACAAGAAAAAACCTTGTTAGTGACCATAATTTTAGTGACTACTTCTATTTTGGTCACTAACTATGAGATTAAAGACAAAAATAAAGGTCGTCACTAAAATATTGTCACTAATATAAATTAGTGACAAAAACTACAATTTGGTCACTAAGATTGGTTACTAATTCTCATGACAACTTTCTTTTCTTCATTATTAATCAAATTTAATGGCTAAAATTTGTGACGACCGAATTTTTCGTCACTAATTATAAAAACTCATGTATTTAGTGACCAAGAATAATGGTCACTGAGTTGAAATGGTTAGTAACTAAAATTGATGGTCACTAAGTCCAAACTAAACGTGATTGAATGTGTTAGAGGCCAAAAAATGTGGTCACTAATAAGTTAGAACTATTAGTGACTAGAAAATAGTGGTCACTAATTAGACTTCACTACTTAGATATTTGTTATGACTTGGAATGGTTAGTGACAAAAAATTGGTGGTCACTAAGTTAGAATTGTTAGTGACAAAAAATAATGGTCACTAATTAATTTTCACTAGTTAGAGAATTATAATGACTTGGAATGGTTAGTGACTAAAAATTGGTGGTCACTAAGTTAGAATTGTTAGTGACAAAAAATAATGGTCACTAATTAATTTTCACCAGTTAGAGAATTATAATGACTTGGAATGGTTAGTGACCAAAAAATTGGTGGTCACTAAGTTAGAATTGTTAGTGACAAAAAATAATGGTCACTAATTAATTTTTACTAGTTAGAGAATTATAATGACTTAGAATGGTTAGTGACCAAAAATTGGTGGTCACAAATTTAGAATTGTTAGAAGGGTTAGTGACCAAAAGAATAGGGGTCACTAAGTTGAAAAGGTTAGTGACTAAGAAATTGTCATCACTAAGTTAGAAAGGTTAGTGATCAAAAAATAGTGGTCACTATGTACTAAATCGTGGCATCAGTATAATAAATAGAATTTTAAGGGCTAAAAGTGCCAATTTCGCAAATTCTTAAGAAACACGTGGGGGTACTTTCCTGGTCCGAGACAACCCATGACCCGATTGTCAACACTCGATGTCTCGATTTAAAACATTCACGATCAACAAAAAATAGTGGTCAATTTATTTGGTTTCCCTTCACCGATCATCAAAAACCCTAGCATTAACTCTCTCTCTCTCTCGATCGATCGACACACCTATCGACTTTTGTTCCCTTAGAGAATCGATATCAGCTTTCAGGAAACAATCAAACAACTGATTTTGGTGTTGTGATCGACTTTTTGCTCGAAATCAAACAACTGATTTTGGTAAGTATTGTTATTTATTTCGTAGCAATTTAGGAACAAATCTCTAATCCTCTGTTTCTCACAATCGAGAATCCAAACCAGTTTATTGTAATATCATGTTTATTATTGTTGTTTAACTTTTCCAATTTCTTCAATAATGGTTTATCTTCGGTTTCCAATTTCGATTCACTGTCTTTTCCTTAAACGTTCGCGATTGGCCACTTCTTTGGCGGATGAAGAACCGAAGAGAAGCCTTGAAGCTGGTTGGTTTCGTGCCAATTGTCGATTTAAGAGCCCCATGCTTCAGCTTAACAAAGATATATTTCTTCCAAAATTTCAAATGTGGTATTTCTCATCCTCAATTTTGAATGAATTGATTGAATTCTAACCTTTTTTTTCATGATAATACTATGAACTACATTCAATTTTGTATTAAATTACTGCAGATAGAATTGTTTTGATGTTAAATTTGCATACAACTCACGTACTAATTGTTTTGGGGAAACTTTAACACATTCTTATAATGATTTCTTCATGAGTTGTGTAATACTTGTGTATGTGTGCAGAGTTTAATCACACACATTGTTCTCTTGATGCAAAACTCAGGAGAATGTGTAATTATGAGAACACTTGTTCGGTTTTAATTGGTTTAGGTTGTAAAGTATATCTAGATACATGTAAGTTTGCTATTGTTATAGAATACCAGATCACTTTTCACCAATGGAACGATTTATGCAAGTTGAAATGCACTAAAGAAGAGTAGCATACTTCATTTTAGAGTTATCTTGATTCCAAATGAATTTTGGTGTTCATGAAGAATTTGAGGAACCCAAATGAGTTCCCAACTAGGAAACAAGTATTGGATGCTGGGAGAGTAGATTTAGTGAATGCCATCACCAAGACTGTTGGTTGGCTCATGGCTGACTTTGGGTTAGGAGTATTCTGGAGATATGAAGCGTATAACCCTTATTCGGGTTCTATTAGTTCGCTCATCAAGCTGCTTCACCCTCTGGTAGATCACTGTAATTTTGAATTTGTAATCCCTTATTACAAGTTCTTGATTTAAAGTTCTTCGATAAAAGATGTTATTCCCAATGAGTTTTGTTTCTTGAATAAAGATTGGTGATACATATGAAAATGTAGAGGGTAACAAAATCAACTTGTTCTAATCACTGTTTTAAATACTTGTGTTTAAAGTTCCACTAATGCAACTTCTGTTTAAAGAAGAGGAAACTAATGCCTGTTAATGGAAATTGGGTTTACATTGAGTTAAAACAAGTCTTTTGATTAGTGAAATGGTATTGGTAGCAGACAGATAAAGATACAGGAGTTTGTCATTTGATCTTTTTATGGAGAAAAACAAATATGCTTCAAGTATTTAAACAATGGTGATCTCTTAACCCATATATTGCAATCTGTTTTGGTTTTTTGCTCACTTTCAACCCATAGGGCATTGAGTTTATCTCAATATTGAGATTAAGCTGCATCTTAACCCCTTGATCCTTGTTCTTGTAGTGTATGTTACTGTGTATTAAGATCTCGACTTCAGGGCATGCAACTTGAGCTCTCCTCTGCCCTTCGTTCATTGCGATCCAAAAGTCAGACATTTAACTCTGAGGTCAGCAAATTTCTTCCTTTTCTTCCTTCGCTCATCGCAATACCATCAATATTCGTTTCGTTTTTATTGATTAACAATTATAAGATTTTCATTCCTGAAAAAGGCCAAGTAAGAAAAAGACCCTTTATAATGTTGTGGTGCTCTAAGAGTAAGACACTCACACAAGGGATACTATCATACTACAGTGACCCCCTTGATTTACCTTGATTGTGCTATGATTTTTGCAAGTGGTCAATGTAGAAGTTTGAACCATTTAGGTCCTGCTCAGCCTCAGGAATAGGGATGGTGGGTTTGACCCCGACTCTGGCAAGGGAAGGAAAATGCCAGAGCTCACAAGGGTGAAAAGTTTGTAATTTTTATTTAGTTTAAACATAAATTTCAAATTTTTTAATGAGCAATTGCGTTAGTTTCTAATCATTGTTAAATCCCTACCAGCCACCATTATTTTAGCCCAATCAAGATTGTCTATGATAAGTAGATATCCACAGTTTGTAAACTCTCAAGAGAGATCTAAGGTACAGTTTCTACCTTATGTTCAATAGATTACAATCAAAACATGCCAAGCGCATAAGATAAGGACGTTACAAAAAAAGGGTAGACTCCACCCTCTAAGGCGCCCCACCGCAAACCGCACTAGTCCCACGGTCAAATTTATAATTGTTGTTCTAATTTACCTGTTTGATCTCGCAAATTATATCAGTTTTAATCCATGTTCTATACTCTGTTTCTCTAAACTATCTCCATACTAGGTAAGAACATTATGTTGGATTTGCTCAGAGAGAAGTTTCCAAAGACCAACGACTTTGGAAGTGAAGTAATTCCAGGTGCAACTTCAATTGGCCAATGGGTAAGTTCGACTATATATGTTTCTATAAAACAATATGCAAAGCTCGTTTAGAAGTTGTTTGGTCGTCCTGTATTGATAAAGTTGTATGTGTCGATTAACCTGTTTGTATAAATCGGGGAGGTTTTTGTTTGGGAGGGTTTTTTCATAGATGGAATGAGCGTGTTTTTAAATTGGGAGGACAAACTTGGAATTTTATTTGAATTATTTGTTGATTACTATTTATGGTGGGATGGTTGATTCTGTTCCATACATTCAGTTTTTTCTAATGTTTAAACTTCAGTGATATTGATATGCTATTGAACCTTTTGATCTATTTTATACGTGGCTGATGGATCCACGAAATTGCACTAAATCTCTCTATTTCTCTACTATTCATATGCTCCATTTAGGTTAAGCATTTATCTGCTCTTATGGATGTGTTTTCACCGCTTTAAGAAGACTAATATGCTGAAGAGATTAAGTCAATTAATTTACAACTATTTTGGGCACATTAGTCATCGTCAAGTAATTTCGGTTTATGACGGGTTCTTGCACTTCGTGGGGTTCATGTAGTTGTGACGGTCAGAAATATGTTAGCAGGGAAAGAGGTCAAAGAAGCAATCTTAAAGCAAAACCCAACTGCCAAAGTGGATGACATGGAGCTGGATCTCAGTTCCATTGCATCAATAAACAATTTTGCATCAGATTTCAAGTCATCAGGTCTTCCACTCAATATCCTATCAAGCGGAAGGTGTTATAGAGATGACCCATATGCTACTGGACCTTCTGGAGGCTCCGGATGCTTGTACTCTCGAGAAATTCCTTGGAAGAATTCCCATGGTTTTCATTCTTGATCAAGTTCTGCTTTGAAGCGTGAGATGCTCAAGAGGATAAAGGATCAAGGGCTTGATATTGTTCCACGTATTCTCATCGTAAGTCCTTGAACAAACACATAAATTAACTAAGAATGCAATTATAACTACTAATGTATACATACATATAGGTGACAAGGCTCCTCCCTGATGCTGTTGGAACCACCTGTGAGCAGCGTCTTGAGAAAGTATTTGGAGCAGAGAACTGTCATATCCTGCGAGTTCCCTTTAGAAATGAAAATGGAATTCTTCGTAAATGGATCTCTCGTTTTGATGTATGGCCATACATCGAGACTTTCACCGAGGTAACTAATTAATACATGGAGACTTTTGAAATCAAAAAGGGAACTTTGTCTTTGTAATTTACTCGTTACTCATCTCTCTTTTTGTTGTATTGCGCATTAGGATGTGGCCAAAGAAGTTACAGCAGAGCTGCAAGTAAAACCAGATTTGATCATTGGAAACTACAGTGAGGGTAACCTGGTTGCCTCTTTGTTGGCTCACAAGCTAGGTTTGTCATCCCCTTTTGAAACTTACATCACAACTGGATTTTAATTGACTAAACTAATGCCATCCCCTGCCTGCAGTGTACCATTGCATCAATAAACAATTTTGCATCAAATTTCAAGTCATCGGGTCTTCAACTACCTTTATTTAGTTATTTTTATCATCATGGCCGATACTTTAACAAATTCATGCATGAGAAAGTGATTAAATATATGAAAAGTCTGTGAAAGTGACCGAAAGTCGAGATAAATGCGAATATAAAAGTAGTGGAGGGTAGATGAAGTTAGATCAAAAAGTCAACTCATGCAAAGGCGCATAAGTGTTCTTACCATTCTTACCAAGTCTATGTCTCAATTCCTATATTTACTGCAGTTGCTTCTCTTCACTCTTTTGTGATATATATGCAGAAACATATATGCATTTCTCTCTATAGTTTCTGCTTTAAATTTGCTTAAAGACTAGTTTGTGCTAATATGTATTTCGTGTTTTGTTGCATATGACACACAACACTTTTGGATTATATCCGAAAACACCATTGGATCATCTTCTATATTAAATGCTTCATTTTATCCACCCATGATTGATTTCTTTACGATTATAATCATTTCTTGATTGAGTTATATATGCACTTACAACCTTGATGAAGCGATTGTTTGACCATATATGCACTTACAGTCTTTCTCTGGACATTGTGATGTTAGACAATGACTTCTATCACGATATCATATAGAATATGCATCCTTAATCCACCGCTATAGGCGTAAGGGGTGCCATTAGCAAAGAATAGGATGCCATTAGCCCCCTCCCCCCCCCCCCCTTGTTTAAAAGAAAAAAAATCCAATTTTTAAAAAATATATTATGGTTTTTACATGCTTACTTTTCGTGTTTCATTACAGATATTATGAATTGTTATAGAAAAATCTGAATTCAGTTCTATTTATGAGTCATGGAATATGACTACAGTTCAAGGTATTTGAACAGAGGAGATACTGCCTTAAATGAGATAATGTACTCTATGTTTCAAATTGCTAATTTTTGTTTTAGTTTTGGAACTCGGAGTATAATAGTGATATTTCATTGTTCTTTCATGGATTCCACTGACAAGCCATCCGTTTTCATTCTATCACATATATGCGCTTGTGTTTTTCATGGGAAATGTTAGCATTTAGGCATGTTTTGACAAATGAGTTGTAATTGCCAGGGTTCGTACGTTCTTCCGAGTAATTTTGAGGAAGTGGCAACTGGGGTGTTGAAGGGTTTGAACAATTTAGCTTTGATTATATTAACTTCATCCAGATGATGCTAGTAAGTACACTTTTGTTTCCTGTAAATCGGCTATGATCCCTAGAATGCGTGCAACTTCTTGAAAATCGTTTGTAAACCTCTATGCTTTAGTACACATGCTTTTGGAGGAATTTGGGAGGTTGCAGGAGATTTTGGAGAGTGGGGAAATGGAAGTGTGAAGAGGGTGGTAGTCATGAATGCTTTTAGAGGTTAGTGTTATTCCTTGATTCTCTCGTGATCTTTGAGAAAATTTGAAAATCGAGTAATTACGATATCTAATGATCTATACTTCACATGTTTTTTTAACGGTGCAACTCATTATTTTTGTTGTTGTGTGATGATAGCAAATTGTGCAGCTAGAAAAATATTCGGAATACCACTCCGTGGAACTCATTCTCATGCTTTTGTCAGCTCTCACTGTTGGTACCATATACAACCATTTTTATCAGTGAAAGTTAAATTTTCATTTGCAATTATTTTATAGTTACTTTCTTCCCTGGTCATTCTTAATTGACACTACTATCATTCATATATATGTTTCAAGAGAAGATATATAGACATACAGCTTATCTGGGATTACAGAAACAATATTGGTAGACTTGTCCCCTCATCTGAGCTTATTGTTTATGCGTTGATCACAGTGCTAGACAGTGTTTCAGACATCGATATGTTGGGTTTTTTTCCTGATTTTCTTGATGGTAAAGGATATTATATCAGATTTATAGGCTGATACTGCCATTGACATGACTAGCTCTCAGGTTTATTTAATATGCTAAGTGATTCCAGCCTTGAAATCCGATAGAAAGTTGATTCAGAACTTTCTGAATTCCTTCACGAGATCAAGAACTCTCAGTAAGATCTGCTGTATATAATATGTTACCATTTCTTTGAATTTTATGTCAGGCGAATAGAATTTATATTTTTATTATTACAAATTAGTAGGTTTTAATTTTATTGCAATACAATTGTAATAGAAATCAGTGACAATTTTTTTTTGTTCACATTTTATAATTAGTGACCACTTTTTTTGGTCATTAATATCAATTAATGCCAGTGACCACATATTTGGTCACTAATGGTATTAACGGACGTTAACGGAATCGTTATCTTGAACCCACTAGTGACGTACTTCGTGGTGGTCACTAACTTGGTCACTAATTTAGTCAAGTTAGTGACGACTTTCACCGTTTAGTGACGATATTTAGTGACCAAATTAGTTGTCACAAACACAGTGACCACTCTATTTTTGTCACTAATTAGTGACCATTTTCGTTTTTGGTCACTAACGCAAATTAGTGACGGAGCTTTAGTGACGAAAAGTGACCACCCAAATTTTAGTCACTAAAGTGTCTCAGTGACCAATTTTGTGTAGTTAGTGACCAAAACATTTTCGTCACTGATTAGCAATTTTTTTGTAGGGGGGGGGGGGTTGCTGAGAATAACACCCGACTCCTCTACATTCAACGATAAAAAAATTCGCTGGTTGTTAAAGTGGCATTTGGACGGTCAAAACGGATATGTTCCAAGTGTTCTACCTCTCATATTGAAGATGTTGAAGTCGGCCTTTCAGTGAACCTGGTCTTGGATTGTTTGAAATTTTTCTACATAAAGTTATGACTTGATCGTCATGTGAGGACATGACAACATTTAGTTTTGATTCTTTTATGTTTCTTTCATTAGTTTCAAGTCCCTCCAATTTTCTTCATAAAATGTTTAGTAAGTGGATCATTAGATCCTATAAAATGTTAGTTTTCTTTGTTTTAGTGTGTGGAAGACATAAGTAAGAGGAAGCAGCGATACACTAAGGTGTCGTTTGTTTTTTAAGAGGTCTAAAGTCTGAAGTCTTATTTTAGTTATGATTAATAAGAGGTGGTGTGTAAAAAGATCTGAACGATTCAGACTTAAGAGCCATTAAGAGTTTTTTTTCAAAAAACAAACAACCCCTAAAATTGTTTCTGAACAACTTCCAGGAGATTAGTAACATCAATTTACTAATAGAAGTTTTATGTAATTTATTTCTTTCACACAATCATTTTGAATGCAAGCTCAAAGTTTATCTTTTTATGATAAGTTAAGAATAAAGCATGTGCATGGTAAACAATAACCGCCCTTTCGAAGGATCGGAATAAAGCACTTTCTAGTGCCCCTTTTTTCCATTAGAACATTACTTATTCCTAGAAAGAAAAAAAAAGTCGATTCATATTTGCTATAAATGATAAACTCAAAGAATAAACAGATGAAAATGATTTAATAGTCTCACCTGTCAATCAAAGTTTGGCTTCACACCAACTTAAAGTGATTTGTTCCATGTGTAATGGATTATGAGAATATTGTGTATCGCCAAACCTGATAAGTAATCATGTTTTATAATAAATCTTGTGAAGAAAAGAATACAAATCTTATAACTGAGAATCCCTTTTTGTTAGCTTCAATTGTTGAAGTTACATTCTTTGTATAAAGACACAAGAGATAGATGGAATCATAGATATACTTCAAATATATATATATATATATATATATATATATATATATATATATATATTGATGTGTGTTTTTGTCTTGAGAAGAATATATAACTTTATGGAACACGAAAAACTAGCTCTATTCGTTTTAGACATTAATTTTCTTCCCCTCGATCTCCATACTTCATTTTTGTTGGTTTATTGAGGACAAGAATTGTGGCAAACCACAAAATGAATATGAGAAATGGAAAAAGTTAGACAATATACGAATATAAAACTAAGCAACAAATGCTCCAGGTACCAAGCTAGTAAAAGAAAGAAGGAATCTTTTAGGACTCGGGAAAAGTGCAGATACCAATTACCTGCATGTCTTTTGTATGTGCATATATAATGATTTGTAGAGGTCTCAACAATAGAAACCATATCCACCTTCTCAATACAAAACCTTTTACCCTTAACATATATACCTTCAAAATGCGAAAGGGGTGGTGTCATAGACCCATAGAACTGTTCTTATCGGAAGACCCGATAAAAGGTGTTCTTAAAACATTTGACACAAATGGAGATGGCAAGCTCAGTCGGAAGGAATTAAAGGTAGGCTTGAAGAGCCTTGGCCTACGCTTTGCCGGCTTCAGAGCTTGGCGTGCACTGCGTCGTGTTGATGCTAATGGAGATGGCCAAATCGATGATGAAGAGATAGACGAGTTTGCGAAATATGCTTCCAAATGGGGACTTTCAATAACGACTTATTGAGTCTTTAAGGATACAAATTAGGCATGCGTCTTTTATATTTTAATTTCTAATTTGCATGTTTTTATATATTTTCTTTTTGGTTTATTGTATGAAGTGATGTGCTTAATTAGTTGTTTTGAGTAAGACTAAGGCATTGTTTGGCAAAAATAAACTAGCTTATAAGTTGGCTTATTTTCTGGATACATGTTTGGATGAACATAAGCTAGCTTATAAGCTAACTTTTTGATAAGCTACTTGGAGTAGCTTATGAGGAGCTTTTTGTAGCTTATCAGTCACCAGCTAGCTTATCAGTCATAAGCTAGCTTATCAGCATAGCCTAAGACACCGTCTTCATGCTACATAAATAATACGAAGAAAAGGACTGTGTTGAAGTTAATTGTAAACCAAATTATTTGTAACTAATTAATGCAAGCCTCACTGCTATGTTATTCCGGAGGTTGTATGCTCTTTTATATTACCCAAAAAATAATTCCTTTTTGGGCGTGCAAATAATTGAACAAATTAACCTCGTGGTACAGTAACTCTCAAATATTAGCTTACTGACTCTACCGTAAAACCTATTCAAGCAGGCTGGGAGCTGGGCTACAAAAATTCCATCGAGGGCATCTAACATCAATTTTTATTTCTACTGCCTTAGTGGATGCCTTGTATAAAAACAAATATTTACTGATATAGACCAAATAAAATAAAACAAATCCATTCACTACTGAAAATACCAGCATAACCGACTGTCGTTTCCGACGGATTTCACGTTGGAAATATTACCGACGAATTCCAGCAGATTGAACAAAAGTAAAAAAATTCAACACTACAGAACAGATGGCTTTTTCTGGCGGCAATTTACGGCGGACTTCTATCGTCGGACGGATTTCCAGCGAAAGTCAAACGGGTCAAAACCCGTTTGACTTTCGCCGGAAATCTGCCGGAATATTTTTTTATTTTTTTTAAAAAACAATAATTTTTGGCGAATCCGACGGTATTTGTTTATTTTTATTTTTTCATATTAATTATAATTAATTAATAAATTTCGGTGGATTTCCGGCGGAATTTAATTAATTAATTATAATTAATTAAATGGAATTTAATTAAAATACCCAAACATCAAAAATCAGTACCCAAAATCTTGAAGTTTTTGCCAAAATGCCCAAATGGGCCGTGTAAATGGGAAAACGCGGGGTTGAGTTTTTTAGGTCGTGTATTCTAATAAAACGCGGGCAAACACGGGGTTAGGCGATTTTGGTCTGCGTATTGTGAAAAAGCACGGGGTTACCCCGCGTTTTAATAGTGTACCGCAAGGTTAGGCCGCGTTTTATAGAAATTACGCGGGGTTATGATGGATATTTGTGTGTAGGCAACCAAGAATTAGCTTTTTATTTCATTTTATAGAAAGATTTATCTTTTATAATTAAAAACTAATTTCTACCAAAACCCCATTTCACATAATGATTCATTTGACAACCCATCTTCTCGAAGTAACCAAAGAAATGAAAATTTTAATAATGTAAAGGATCTAGTAACCAAAGACATGGAACTTTAGCTTTCTTCATTGAACCCAGGGTAACCCCGTGTTTTTTCACCATACGCGGACCAAAATGCTAAAACGCGCTGCTTTCCCCCTGTTTTCCCATACGTGGACCCAAATCGCTTCACCCCGTGCAAATACCCCGTGTTTGATTTGAATACGCAGACCCAAATCGCAACCCCACGTTTTTCATTTACACGACCCAAAAACGTGGGGTTGTTGGGTATTTTGACAAAAATTCAAGATTTTGTGCATTTTGGGTACTGATTTTTGATATGGTGTATTTTAATTAAATTTAATTAAATTACGACGAAAATCCGTCGAAAATTATTAATTATTTATTTTTATTAAAAGAATTTTAAGAAAAATAAAAAAATTAAATGGCCGCCAAAAATCCAGAAAATTCCAGGGGATTTTGGGCAGACTAATTAAATATTTGTTTTTATAAATTAATTTAAAAAATAAAAAAAAATGCGGCTGAAAATACAACAAAACTAATTAAATATTTATTTCTTAAAATAATTTTAAAACAATAAAAAACAAATTAAAACGCCGCCAAAAATAGTAAAAATATTCCGGCGGATTTTCGGTGGACAATTTTGTAATTTACAAAAAATTAAAAGATCCGCCGAAAATACAACAAAACTAATTAAATGTTTATTTTCTTAAGAGAATTTAGAAAAAATAATAAATAAAAAAACTAAAACGCCGCCGAAAATCCGCCGAAAATACAACAAAACTAATTAATTATTTATTTTCTTAAAAGAATTTACAAAAATAAAAAAATTTAAAACGCCGCCGAAAATTGTAAAAACATTCCGGCGGATTTTCGGCGGACATTTTTGTAATTTATAAAAAATTAAAAAATTAAAAGATCCGCTGAAAATCCGCCAAATATACAAAAAGTTAATCAAATATTTATTTTCTTAAAATAATTTTAAAAAATAAAAATAAATTAAATCGCCGTCGAAAATCCACCGAAAACTATAAAAAAAACATTTCCGATTTAACGGATCCGGTTGGGCTTTAACGGATCCTGTTGGGATTTAACGGATCCGGTTGGGCTTTAACGGATCCTGTTGGGCTTTAACGGATCCTGTTGGGCTTTAACGGATCCTGTTGGGCTTTAACGGATCCAGTTGGGCTTTAATACACTCAGTTGAGCTTTAATGAATCATATTGGGCTTTAACGTACCCAATTGGGATTTAATGTGTCCAGTTGGGCTTTAACGTATCCACTTGGGCTTTAAACGGATCCAGTTGGGCTTTAACGTATCCACTTGGGCTTTAAACGGATCCAGTTGGGCTTTAACGTTCTCAGTTGAGCTTTAACGAATCCAGTTGGGCTTTAACATTCCTAGTTGAGCTTTAATTTATCCAATTGGACTTTAAACGTACATAGTTGGGCTTTAATAGATCTAGTTGGGCTTTAATGGACCAGGTTGGCTTTAATGGATCCTGTTAGGCTTTAACGTTCCTAGTTGGGCTTTAATGGATCCAGTTGGGCTTTAATGAATCCTGTTGGTCTTTAATGGATCCGGTTGGGTTTAGTGGATCAAGTTGGAGTATAATGGATATAGTTGGCCTTTAACGTACACAGTTGGGTTTTAATGGATACAGTTGGCTTTAATGGATCTAGTTGGGTTTTAACGTTCCATTTTGGGTTTTAACGTACGCGGTTGGACTTTAATGGATCCAGCTGGGCTTTAACGTACCTAGTTGCGCTTTAAACGGATCCGGTTGGGCATTAACGTACCCAATTGGGCTTTAATGGATCCGGTTGGGCTTTAATGTATTTAGTTGGGCTTTAACATTCCTATGTGGGCTTTAACGGATCCTGTTGGGCTTTAGTGGATTCATTTGGGCTTTAACGTTTCCAGTTAGGCTTTAACGTACACAGTTGGGCTTTAACGTACATAGTTGGGATTTAATGGACCTGGTTGGCTTTAATGGATGCAATTGGGCTTTAACGTTCCCAGTTGGGTTTTAATGGATCCAGTTGGGCTTTAACGTATACAGTTGGGATTTAATGGATACAGTTGGGATTTAATTGACCAGATTGACTTTTAATGGATCCAGTTGGACTTTAACATTCCCAGTTGGGCTTTAATGGATCCAGTTGGGCTTTAATGAATCTAGTTGGTCTTTAATGGACCCGGTTGGGTTTAATGGATCAAGTTGGACTTAACGTACCCAGTTGGGCTTTAATGGATAAGTTGGGCTTTAACGTTCCATGTTGGGCTTTACTGGATCCGGTTGGCTTTAATGGATCCAGTTGGGCTTTAACGTACCCAGTTGGGCTTTAAATGGATTCAGTTAGGCATTAACGGATCCGGTTGGGTTTAATGGATCTGGTTGGCCGTTAACGTATCCAGTTGGGCTTTAACATTCCATGTTGGGTTTTAACAGATCCGGTTGGCTTTAACGTACCGAGTTGGGTTTTAATGGATCCGGTTGGGCTTTAACGGATCCGATTGGGTTTATGGATTTGGTTTGCTTTAATAATATTATAATAATAATATAATCATCATCATAATAATTATTATTATTATGATAATAATAATAATAATAATAAAATATAAAAAAAATTATGACGGATTTCCGGCGAACCTGTGTAACACCCTAAAATTTAGAGTAAATTAAAAAAATGAAAATTTGGCAATATGACGTTTATAAATGGAGTAAACCACCCAAAAAGGATAATGCAATATAGCGTTTACAAAAACCTGTAGATGAATATAGTAATTGACAACCAACTAATCTAAATAAATTATATTTAGATTACAATGGTTGTCAGCCCAAATCCCAAAATATCTAAATCCATTTAATGCCATGACTCTATATATCTATTGTCCCCAAAAAATGCCTCGAGCACCATGCTCACCACTCAAACATTCGGCAACTCACCGCTAGGGGAACCTGTTATACATGTCATTTGAGAAAATGTATTAGGCTTAACGTCTAGTGAGCACATACAAATTATATAAATTATTTGGAAATAATTTAAATGAGATAATAAGCAACCATTTAAAGAGTTGCGTTTGCAATAGTAAGAGTAACCACGTAATGACTTTACAATCTAAAATACATCTTGCGACGACGGGGGAGACCCGATTTTCCAAGGATTGTGGCGGAACACAAAAGTAGGCCACTTTCCAAGTTACTAAGCTCACCATACTAGGATTAAGGCCACGAGCTCGTCGACTCGTACTCAGATCTGTGGGAGGGCACCCAATAATCCTAATCATGCTCATTCGCTAGGATTTACATTTACGACCCACGGCTAGTATCCGGTCCCACATAACCATACCAAGTTGCCACCCTAGGGTCCAATGTCTCAACTAGCTACAAATGAGGTTTAACCAAAAAAAAATCGACTCTATACCTATGTATCCATTAGTAATAGTCTATACTTGTCACAATTTCATTTGTGACCAACTATAATCAAACATATAGTCCTTGATACCATTCATTTCCCAAAGCATGTGTTTCTTATATAAATAACATCGAGTAAAACCAGTTCCATCCAATAGCCACATTATGACCATAATCCATTTTCCAACATAGGTCCTTTACAAAAGTACTCTTCTTAAAAATCATGCCATTTCAAGATGGTCATAGACCCCATCAATAATAGTCCATTTATATATTCCCAAAGGTTTGTTTTTCCCAAATAACTCCACCAATACATGAAATCATTAATAAAAGAAAATAAGGTCTTTCATGTAACTCCCATAAATTTGCATGTGAAAACACATTTTACATCACATATGGTAAAACCCCTTTATTTTTACCACTAACGCATCGTCTAGACTATTGGCATAGCAAGCCTTTGACGAAACGATTCCGATATGAAAGAGAAACTAGCACCATAATCAAATAGCACACTGGCAGGTACGGAGTTTAGGAGAAACGTACCCGATACCACGTCGGTGGATGCCTTGGCCTCATCGGTTATCATCTGGAAAGCTCGGCCAGGAACCCTTGGAGGGCTCTCCTTCTTCTCCGAGGCACTCCCCGTCTTCCATTTCGGACAATCCTTTCGGAAATGTCCCGACAGCTTACATTCAAAGCATACAACTCCTTTGATCGGGCAATCTTTAGTAGTATGATCAGGCTTCCCACACTTGGCATAAGGGGTGGAGTTGTAATTACAGTTTTCGCGGTGCTTGCTTCGGCATCTAGAGCACCATCTAGCTTCTTGGCGGTTGTCAAGATGTCGATTCCCAACGAAAGGTCGAGGCCTCTTGGGAGGTCCAGAATTGCTTTCCCACTTCCGTTTCTCTCCCACCACAACCACAACTTTCTCCACATTGCCTCTAGCATAAACATCCTCCATGATTTGTGCTTCCTCTATTGTCTCACGGAGGTTAGAGGCTTTAGAGTTGCGGACCATTGACATCATGTCCGCTGGTAGTCCCTTAAGGTAGGCCTTTATCTTCTTCTTCTCTGTCGGGGCCACGTACCCCACTAACCCCAACTTCTCCATGAACTGACGGGTGTACTCCCTCACCGTCAAGTTCCCTTTCTTGAGAAACCAGAACTCCTCTTCAATGCGATCCAATGCCCTCTCATTGCAGTACTCCTCCAGAATTTTATTCTTGAATCCGACTCAAGTCAGTTGAGCCAAAACAGTAGAGGAGAGGGTGGACTTGGTGACATTCCACCACGTGAGTGCCGTGTCCCGAAGCATTTGGGAACCGAACTTCACCCTCTGATCTTCCCTGCACTCAGATGAGTCGAATGCCTATTCGATTTCCTGAATCCACTTCATGCAGGCAATTGGGTCTTCAGAACCGGAGAACTCCGGTGGCTTACAGCATAGAAAGGACTTATACGAGCAAGCTCTCTTGCCTTGCCTCGCATCAACAGTTATTGGTTCTTCAGTTCGGTTCACATGACCCGTACCACTGGATCCAATCACTTCAATATTCTCCGCAACCGTCTCATTTCTCCGGTTGCTCACATCTCGATCCTCGATCACCTTCATAAGGAACTCTTGTTGTTTGCACATGGCTTCATTCATCATCAACATCATGCTGGCCATCATCTCGGATTGGAGAGTTACATCTCGAATAATCGGGTTGGACGAAGCCAGGTCCACCCGTGGAATGATTTCAGGCCCTCCACCTAGCAATGGTTGGGCAGATGGGCGTATAGCGGCCTCAACCCTCTCCGGTTGATCAGCCATTGAAGCGGTCGCCTCCCCACCATCCACACGTGTACGCGGTCTACCGCGCGTGCTAACCATCCTTAATTTGCCACACACGCACGAAATGGAGGTAAGAATAGGGTATACGAATTAAACACAAGGAAACGTAATAATACATTCATTAATCATCGTAACGATAGTACATCAAGCATGCTCACGTAACAATATATTAATAATAGAATTAGCTAATTGAAATTATGAACATATTTTACACACGAGGTCTCGTTACCGTCATTATAATTTTCAATTAGTGCACTTCCGTCGACTTCTAAGACTTTCCTATCTTAGAAATTCTATCCAAACTCACCAATCATCACCTAACATACTCAGTCCAAGTCTAGACATCTTACATTCATGCCTAGTTCACTTAAACTAGAGCTCTGATACCAACTTGTAACACCCAAAAATTTAGAGTAAATTTAAAAATAGAAATTTGGCAATATGACGTTTATAAATGGAGTAAACCACCAAAAAGGGATAATGCAATATAGCATTTACAAAAACCTGTAGATGAATATAGTAATTTCCAACAAACTAATCTAAATAAATTATATCTAGATTACAATGGTTGACAACCCAAATCCCAAAATATCTGAATCCATTTAACGCCATGACTCCATATATCAATAATCCCAAAAATTCCTCGAGCACCACACTCACCGCTCAAACCTTCGGCAACCCACCGCTAAGGGAACATGTTATACATGTCATTTGAGAAAAAGTGTTAGGCTTAACGTCTAGTGAGCACATACAATTTATATAAATGATTTGGAAATAATTTAAATTAGACAATAAGCAACCATTTAAAGAGTTGGGTTTTCAATAGTAAGAGTAACCATGTAATGACCTTACGATCTAAAATACATCTTGTGACGACGGGGAAGACCCGATTTTCCAAGGACGGTGGTGGAACACAAAAGTTGGTCAATTTTCAAGTTACCGAGCTCACCATACTAGGATCAAGGCCACGAGCTCGTCGATTCGTACTAAGATGTGGAGGAGGGCACCCAATGATCCTAATCATGCTCATTCGCTAGGATTACATTTACGACCCACAACTAGTATCCGGTCCCACATAATAGTACCAAGTTGCCACACTAGGGTCCAATGTCTCAACTAGCTACAAATGAGGTTTAACCAAAAAAAACCCCGACTCTATACCTATGGATCCATTAGTAATAGTCTAGACTTATCACAATTTCATTTGTGACCAACTATAATCAAACATATATCTTTATACCATTCATTTCCCAAAACATGCGTTTCTTATATAAATAACATCAAGTAAAACCAATTCCATCCAATAGCCACATTATGACCATAATCCATTTTCCAACATAGGTCCTTTACAAAAGTACTCTTCTCAAAAATCATGCCATTTCAAGATGGTCATAAACCCCATCAATAATAGTCCATTTATTTATTCCCAAAGGTTCATTTTTCCCAAATAACTCCACTATAACATGAAATCATTAATAAAAGAAAATAAGGTCTTTCATGTAACTCCCATAAATTTGCATGTGAAAACACATTTTACATCACATATTGTAAAACCCCTTTATTTTAGTAGCTAAAGATTAAAACCCTAAAAATCTCCAAAAAAAACCCTAGTTTAGGTCAAAACTCTTTAACAAGAATATAAAAGTAGGGAGATGATTAGGAGTTCAAAAATGTTATTTTGACATGTATAAGGTTTAAGAAAAAGGAGTATGAACTCACAATGCTTGGTTTGGGTTAACCCTAGAAACCAAGAAATCTTCAATATGGTAGAACCTTGGCCTTGAACTCTAGGTGAACAACTATGGTGAAGATGATGAAGTAACCTCTTGAAATCTAAGTATTTAGTGTCATAGATGAAGCTAGCGTTTGAATAATAATGAGAGAAAACGAGAGAGAATGGGAGTGTTCTGGGTAGGTGAAAGTGTTTTTATGAGAAAAATGACAAAGTAAAGCATTTAACGGGGGTCTAGTCCGTCGGCGACCTTGCCCCGCGACTATGACACTGGCATTCTCACCGGTCATAGTCGCCCGCTTAAGGGGACCTACGGTACCACCCTCGTGAGATTAACACGCGACAATGACCCAAGCATAATCGATGGGCACTGTCGCCCAACATGTACCGTAGCCCATTCTTGGGCTGCGATTGTGACACCACGACTATGCCCAGGGCATAGTCGTCGGGCACTCTCGCCCTGGAGGTACCGAATCTAAAAGTTTCAGTGATCTTGACCCCATAGAGACCCAAGGCCCAAGGCCCTATCTTTGACATTTAATATGTATACATGTCAAAGAGAGCCCACTTAGAACACCACACTCCAAGGCCCAAGAAATTAAATGATTCATTTAATGCTCATTGATTGGAGTTTATTAAGTGCTCTAATTTTCATTTTGGCTCCTATGTGGGGCCAAGTTTCTCCTCTACCCTTTTTACCACTTAGGGGTCACAGTCACACAAATACACACTTAAATCACAAGTGGGTTATTCTTACCAAAAATTCGGGCGTTACAACCTGCCCGTCGGAAATTCAAAATTTTCGATTTTTTTATAAAAAACAGGCGAGAAATTCAAAATTTTATAAAAACATTCATTTTCGGCGGTCCCGTCCACCGGTAATCAGCCGAAAAAAGTGAGAAAGAAGTTAGGGTTTGCTATCTTCTTCATTTCACGCCTCCTCAGCTTAACTTCTTGAAAGAGAACTCCGGCGATTAACCCACCACCGCCACCTTCGTCGTCGACCCACCTCGACGACCTACCACCAACACCAACCTCGTCGCCTCACCACCAACCTCCACCACTCACCACTCAAACCACCTCCACCACTGTCACCACCGCCAAACGCCACCACTGGCACCATCACCATCTCTAGCTGCACCACATCGTCGGATACACCACATCTCCATCGTCACGACCGTCGGTTTCCTCTCACGTCACCACCGCCGACTTTCTCAGCGATTTCGACCCTCAATCAGGTTCGATTTATGCTTCCTACATTGATTTATTTTTTTGCTGTTAATCGATTTCGGTTCATTGTTAACATAGACAATATTTCTTTTGGTAGATCAAAAGACAAGGTACATACACATGTTCTGTTGCAAGACAAAAGTACATATATTTGTCTGTTTTTTGGTTTTATTTGGTGATAGTGTGATCATGTGGATAAAATCCATTGAAACTTATTTTATATGTTTAACTTATATTGCTGAAGAGGCATGAATGGTTCGTTTCTTATTTTGTGAGGGACATTTCAAATAGTATTTACTGTCTCCTTCCATAAAAGTTGTGAAGTTTTGTTGTTGGGAAACCTACAAAATGGTATCAGAATGTTGTTTTTTACAAGAATGAGAAATTAGAATGTATACATTCTAAGATTCTCTTATTTGACATTAGTAAAGAACATTTAACATAATACATTAATAACGAAATATTAATTATGTTAAACTACATGAAAAATTGTTTATCGATTTTGTTTGTCATTCTTTGATTTCTGTTCAAGTTTTGTTTATCGATTTGGTTATTGAATGGCTACTGATTTCTGTTCAATTTCTGTTTAATTTCTGTTTATCGGTGTTTACAGGTTCAATTTTTGTTTTCTATCAGCTTCAGGTACATATTTCTATCAGTTTGTGTTTGCCTATTCCAATCGTAATATTTGGAGGGTTGAAAACAATTTATGTATGATTTGTTATACAAATATTTGAAAGTTTAGCTATGTGGTTGATTATTTCGGTTGTCACTTGTTAGCCAGTGAGAAATACATTATTCCGATAGTATGGTTATTGAAACTAGAAAATGGTTTGGTGTCATATTCATAGTGATAAATACATTCTTTGGCATACAATTGCTTATGGGGTAATGTAGCAAAACCTTGTATCATATCATTATTCATATGTAAGCATACATACAAAATTATACACACTACCACATTTGTGTCATGCATGGTAAGTCTCTATTTGACTGCTTTGGTGGATATAGATATAAAGGATCTATTTTTTCCTTCATGTTAGTTAATTCACTAATATGGTTTATGTGTGGTTTACTGCAAAGTATTATGTTCATGGTTTTGTTAAGAATTGGAATTTTTTGGTTTGTTAAGAAGTGGATATTTTAGTTTGTTAACAATCGGACTTTAATTTGTTATTGATTTGTACAAGTTATAAAAATGGCAAAATATATATTTACGAATGGGTCATGCCGAATTTTTCTTAGAAATTTTAGTTAAAAATTAGGTTTTACTTAGAGCTTTTAAACGCACAAACCCAACCCGGTTTTCTTCTATATGCATGGCTTGACTTCCAAAGAGTCAAACGGGTGCACTTACAGCTTTCAAACGCACAAACCCAACCCGGGTTTCTTCAATATGCATGGTTTGACTTCCACACAGTCAAACTAGTGCACGTAGAGCTTTTATGCTCACAAACCAAACCTTGTTTGTTTATATGCATGGTTTCGGTTTCAAATAGCCTAATAGGCGTACTTAGAGCTTTCAAGAGCACAAAAACAACCTGGGTTTCTTCTATATGCATGGTTTAACTTCCAAAGAGTGAAGTGCACTTAGAGCTTTCAAGCGCACAAACCCAACCTGGGTTTCTTTTATATGCATGGTTTGACTTCCAAAGAGTCAAACAGGTGCACTTACAACTTTCAAGCGCACAAACCCAACCCGAGTTTCTTCTATATGCATTGTTTGACTTCCAAAGAGTCAAACAGGTGCACTTAGAGCTTTCAAGCGCACAAACCTAACCCAAATTTCTTCTATATGCATGGTTTGACTTTCAAACAATCAAATATTGAATTCCTACCTAACTAAAATTTATATTTGATTTATAGCTATGCCGACTAAAACCGATAGAGGATGGATGTATAAACGAGTAAATATGAGTGGTGAAATAAATCCTTTTTTCAGTGTTGAGGTTGAAAGATTTTTGGATTTTGCTGTCACCAATGAGCAATCTAGGCTACCGAGTGGATAATACGACGGGGTTGAAATATTTATAAAATGTCCTTGTAAGAAATGTCTCCTTCTTAAGTATAAAAAACGAGAAGCGGTTCATTTAGATATGTTAAGAAAGGGATTCATGTTTTCTTATACTCACTAGTATGCATACGGAGAAATAGCACCACCAGTTCAACTACCACAACAGACAATAGTAGACGATGATTATAATGAGTTTGATGGTGTTCAACAAATGGTGATGGACCAATATATTCCCGGTACTTCAAGTACGTGGGAGGAGTAAGAACCGAATCTACATGCACATCATTTCTATGAGATGTTACAAGTTGCGTACCAGCCGTTGTGGGAGGGATGCCAGAGATTTTCAAAGTTAGAGGCAACATCAAGATTTCTGAATTGGAAGGCAGATTGCAATGTACCAGAGACAACCTACAATCATAACATAGCAATGGTGAAAGAAATGCTACCTCACGGTGAACAATTTGTTGGAAGTTTTTACGAGACAAAGAAGATGTTGAAGCAACTCAATCTTCCGAAAGAGAAGATATATGCTTGCAAAAAACATTTCATGCTATTCTATAAGAAATATGTCGATGATGACACTTGTCGAGTGTTTGGGGAGCCTCGTTACAAGACAACTGGCCGAAATAGTAAGGTGCCTCAGTTGATGTTGACGTATTTTTCAGTTACACAAAGATTACAATGATTGTATATGTGTAAGAAAACAACAAAGGGGGTGACTTGGCACCGTGAATATTAAACTCAGTCGGGAAAAATGGTACATTCGAGTGATGGGGAGGCTAGGAAACATTTCGACAGGCTACATCCTAATTTTGCTCAAGAGATTGGGAATGTTCGTATGGGCTTATGTAAAGATGGTTTCTACCCCAATAACTCAAACTCAAATCTGTATTCACTATGGCTCGTCTTTCTTAAAAACTACAATCTACTGCCTTGGGTGTGCATCAAGGAGTCCTATGTCTACCTCGCCATGCTAATTCCCGGCAAGAAGAGTCCCGTACAGATTTTGTAGTTCTTCGACCCTTGATCGATAAGTTGAAGACGTTATTCTTCAAGGGTGTCCATTCCTATGATGCTTTTCGTAGGACGAATTTTACAATGAGGGCAGTACTGTTATGGACGATTAGTGACTTCCCTGCTTATGTTATGCTTTCTGGTTGGAGCACGCATGGAAAGTGAGCTTGTCCATATTGTATGGGTAATGCATGTGCGTTCCAGTTACGAAGCGGAGGGAAGTCGTGTTGGTTTGAATGTCACTGCAAGTTTCTACCATAGAGACACGTGTTCATGCGTGACAGAAAGCAATTTCGTAAGGGACATACCGAAAAAGCTGATCCACCCTTGGTGCCAACCGGACAACAAATATGGAATTAAGTGTGTAGCCTTCCTACGGTTTATGATGGTATCACACACAGGTCAAGACATTACAGAAAGCCTCTGGGTTTTGGGGTAACACACAATTGGGTAAAGCAGAGCATTTTCTAGGAGCTGTCGTATTGACAAACTTTGTTGGTACAACATAACCTGGATGTAATGCATATTGAGAAGAATGTGTTTGATAATCTGTTTCACATGATTATAGACACACCAAAATCAAAGGATAACATCAAGGCAAGGAAAGACATAGAAGAATACTGCAATCGATCCGAGTTGCATGTGAGGGTGGAACGAAATAAAATATTTAAACCGAAAGCTTTATACACTTTGAACAAAGGGCAAGTACGAAAGGTGGGTGAATGGTTGAAGAATTTAAAATTTCCAGATGGCTATGCTTCCAACATAGGGTCGTTAGTAAACCTTGAGAATGGTAATTTATATGGTTTCAAGAGTCATGATTGTCACGTGTTCATGCAAATGTTTCTCCCTATTTCCATTAAATGGATGGTACCGACCAAGATATGGGATGATATCACTGAGTTGTGCACATTCTTTCGTGCAATATGCTCCAAGGTGTTACACGTTGAGGACTTGATTCAATTGAAGATAAGAATAGTTGAAAGGATCTGCAAGTTGGAAAGAGTCTTTCCACCGGGGTTTATTGATTCCATGGAACACCTTGTGGTACATCTGGCACAAGAGGCACTAGTTGGGGGTCCGGTTCCATACAGATAGATGTATCTCTACGAGATACGTCTAGGGTCCTTGAAAAGGACAGTGAGAAATAGAGCAAGGGTAGAAGGGTCAATTGTAGAGTCATATTTGGTGAACAAACTATCCACCTATTGCGCGTTGTATTTTGAACCAACAGTAGAGACGCGACTAAACCGTGAGCCTCGAAAATTTCCCCCCGAATGTGAGTCTTCCGACCAACGCTTAAGCATATTTAAAACCCCGTGTCGTCCATTATATGATAAGGCCGAAACACATTGTTAGCTAGCAGATGTAGATATGTACAAAACTCACACATACATCTTGCTTAATTGTGAAATAGTCTTTCTTTCATAACCATTTTCAATGATTAAACGTTCGGAGCCGTATATCGATGAAGAGGGGCTCGACAAACGTAGAGGTGACTAATTTGCTGATTGGTTTGAGAACTACATAAGTATACATATGAACTTTATTTCATCATCATTTATATGTACTTAATATAATATTACAATGAAATAATGTTTTATAATATAGGTTATGACTCGGTCCGACCCCTCAATCGACCACTTGAAAGTTTTGGCACAAAGACCGCGACGATGGGCTTGGAGACACCCGGGTATTTTTGTAAATGGTTACAAGTTAGGCTCTTGTTACTCAGAGTATGATGTGGATTACTATGGATTGTTGGATGAAGTGATAGAGATAGAATACCATGGGTATAGACTCGGTCGATGTGTTGTCCCAATATTCAAATGCACATGGTTTGATACAGTTAACGGTGTCCGAGTTCACCCAAAGCATAATCTCGTGGACATCAAACATAGATCAAGACTTCGTTCAGACGATCCTCTTATCCTAGCATCACAATCTTAACAAGTTTACTATGTACCATATCCATCGAATGAATTAAAAGATTGGTGGTCTGTGGTGAAGATAAAACCTAAAGGGGTCTATGAGTTGGCATCAACTACACAGGAAGTACCAGCCAACGAAAATGTGGATGGGGAACAGTTTTTACAAGAAGATGATATAATTGCACCCATAGGGGGAAACGAAGACGTGGATGAACCTATTCGTCTTGCCACAAACGGAGAAGACATCGAGGTTGCCAATGATGGTCGTGACAACTGGAATGGTGACGAGAGTGGTGACGAAGAGGAAGAGTTCCAAGACTCGGATAGTGACTCTGATGAAGAAGAAATTGACGGTTCTGATGAATCCTCAGATGACTAAATAGTATTTTAATCTTAGACTTACTAAACTTTGTGTAGTTAGGGCCTTTATGTGTATCTCTAGCATATGTCATATGTTTGTGTATGTAATATGTTTGTGTATCTCTAGCATATGTAATATGTTTGTGTACTTAGGGCCTTTATGCGCACAAACCCAACTTTATATGTTCTATATGCATGGATTGAATTACTGAATTACTGTTGTATGCTTTCTAACATTACTTTGTAGACAATGCCACGTACGCCTAGGTCCGGATGAGGTACGCCTAGCCGAGGAGGAACCTCTAGTAGCGGCTCAGCACAACTAGACGATGGGGCGTCTGGTAATGTCTGTGGAATTGCCGTTCTGGAGCAGCTCCCGACACATAGGATAGCGCTAGCACCTCGTGATGTCAAGTCTTATGAGTAAATTCATGTCTATTAACTTGTTCATTATATTATATGCATTGTTATTTGTATGGATAAGGACCAAATCTTTATGTAATTAGGACGTACAAGACGCGAGCCGGATGGCCACCAGGATAAATCGGGGCTTCTTTACTAAGTCATGGTTTAGTTGGTATCATATCCCTATGTCCCAGAGGGACGGAATATTTGAGCGTTTCAGGTTTGGATTGTATATTTAAATAATTATATCTTTGATAGTTTTATTTCCAACTTAAGAATAACTAAACTTTTACGTACATAACCACTACACGTAGGACCCATCTTTAGACGCCCGGATGCAATATATCTGGGATAGAAAGTGTTCGAAATATTACAACGACAACCTGAGTACCGCCCAGAGTAGAGCTACCAAGTTGTCCAGAAAGAATGGGCATCCCTATCTTGAGAACGACTCCAACCGAGATATGAACTTGTTGATCCAAACTCTCTCAGTGATTTGATAACGACCCTCTTTTATACTTAGTGAAAATTACGTTATTATATGTATTAGTGTTTCATCATCAGCGATCAGACTGAGTCTGTTCAGTTATCGCTGATGACCTTTCTGTAAACATTTAATATGTATTAGTGTTTCACTTTCAGCAATCAAACTGAGTCTGTTCAGTCATCGCAGATCATTTCCCATGTAACACAGTTAACGTAATCCCTGAAGACAAGTCTCGCGTCAACATAGTTCATAGCTGAATCGAAGACAAAGCCACTGAACAATAGATAAGTCTACTAGTGACCTGATGCGGATATCAGCGAAGACAAGACGAATCTACTTACGCGAAGAAGCCTGAGGAAAAGCTTCAGCGATAGCTGAACTTCTTTATCTCTGGAAGAAGAGATACTCAGCGATCAACGATCACAAAGCTTATGCCTCACGTTTTCTTTTGTCTTACCTTGCACAACCAGTACAATGTGTCAGAACGGACACGTCTCTGCCACAAATCGTACAACAACTCTGTCAACTACACTGTTCATAAAACGGCCAAAAGCATGTCACCGAAAGTAAGACTCCCAAAGCCAATCTATGAACGCCACGTGTAAAGTGCCCTGCCATGCATTTAATGCATAGGGTATAAATAGGAAGCTCACCCCTTCATCTGAAGGTGTGCTCAATCCTTGAACTCCATAATAGAAACCCTTGTTTTCTATCTCTCTTAATCCCCCATTCTCTGAATTTCTTGTGCAACCATCTTAGTGTTTCTTAAGTTTGTTTAGATTGAGTCTGTCTTAATCTTATTCCGCAACAAACTTGTAAATTGTATTTTGATTTATCAATAAACAATTTATTAAACTTTAATTTCTATGTTTGTATTCAACCCCCCCTTCTACAAACTTGTTAAGCACCTTCGGGACCAACAAGTGGTATCAGAGCAGTTTGTTTAATCTAATAAACAAGATCTTGCTGTATACTCTTCCTTGCTATTCTAAAATGGCACTAAACACAAACACAAACTACTATGATAATGGTTCACTTTCTAAACCTCCTCGATTTAGCAGAGATAACTTTTCTCTATGGAAAAATCGAATGATGCTATTTCTTGAAGGTGCGGATCCTACTATACCTGAATATATAGAAAACGGACCCTATGAACCTGTTAGAATTATAGCTGCGGTTCCCGCTACTGCCACCACTGAAGCTGTCCCTGAACGATATGTCGTTAAGGAAATAAGACAGTGGAGTGATGAAGATAAAAAGAAGGTAGGCATAGATGTAAGAGCAAAGACTATTATATCAATGGCTCTGCTTGATGAAGTTTTCCATTCCATCATGCATCTAAAAACTTCTAAAGAAATGTGGGAAACCATATGTGTTCAATATGAGGGCACCACTGAAATCCAAGAGACTCGAAAGATTAACTTGGTAAGACAGTATGAAAGTTTTATCACTGGTAAGAATGAATCTCTTTCTGACATTCATCAGCGGTTTAACTTCCTGATCATTGACCTAAGAACTGTTGGAAGGACCTATTCTAATTCTGAGGTCCTAACAAAATTCTTGGAAAGTCTTCCTGAAAGCTGGGACAGTTATTCAATATGTCTTAAGCTGACAAAAGACTTACATACTCTCTCTCTAAGCACTCTGTATGGAATATTGCTCAACTATGAGCAATCTAATCTCCTGAAGAAGAATCTTGTAAATGATTCTAAAGACTCCAAAAGCACTGCTGTTGCTTTAGTCTCGTCAGAGATAATTCCATCCCAGCGATCTACTCTCACCATCACTGAGTTAGATTCTGAATCTGAGGATTTATCAGACCCTGATCTTTTAGAGTTTAATGAGTCCTTAGCACTCTTGACAAACTCTTTTAAGAGATTTGCAAGAAAGAGTAACTTCCGAAGAAGTAAACCTCTCTCTCTTACTGAAAAGCCAAAATCAACTCCAGTTGATAAGGCTACAGCCACTTGCTATAACTGCGAAAAAATTGGACATTTTGCTAGTGAGTGCAGGTCGAAAAAGGTCTTCAAACCTTCTACCTCAAGAAGATCCAGTGATGACAAATACCATAAGCTGAAGAACAAATATCAAAAGCTGAAAAGCTATCAGCGAAAAGGTAAAGGTCTCATCGCTGAAGAACATGACTGGGCTGAATCAGAAGAATCATCTTCTGATGAAGAAGAAGTCGCTAATCTTTGCCTCATGGCTGAGATTAAAGAAGAAGTAGAAGAACCATCTGAACCTTCTATGAGCTACATATCATCTCAGGTATCTATCTCTACAAATCCCTCTCTGCCTGAAGCTGAGAGAAGTCGCGCTGTTGATGTGCTGACGATTGACCTTTATAATGCTCTAAACGACAAAACTCAAGCTGAAAATAAAAATGTTTATTTAACACAAGAGCTAGAGAAATGTCATGAAAAGATCAGTGAACTAAATCTTTTAGAAGAAAAGCTGAAAGATTAAGTCATTATAAATGAAATCATCAGCATTGAACGCGAACAAGCCATCGCTGCTCTAAAAGCAGAAAAGGCTCATGTTGAAAAATGGTGCAAATCATCAACAAAGATCTCTGAGATAATAAATGCTCAAACTCCTGAAAGTGATAGAACTGGTCTTGGTTTTTGGACACCACAGGATGATCCTAAAGAAGAAAGTTCCTCGCTTAAGTTTGGAACTTTTGTCACATCTTTCTTTGACACTTCTTATAATCAATTCTATCCCTGTTCTTCTTCAAATCCCATCCCTGAGGAGATATCTGCAAGATCTAAGCCTGCAGATAAAGGAAAGTCTATTCTCCCTCCTCAGAAGGCTTCCAAGAAAACCAAACTGAAAGTTCCTTCCAAACCTTTAGTGGATAAACCTTCTAGCTCAGTGACAGAAATCTTTGATATCTGTCCTCCAAAGCTGAAGGTTGATCTAAAGCCCGTGAGACCTGAAGAAATAAAAATTCCTCCCAGATCTCGTGCTAAAGGCATTCTTGGAGCTGGACCTGCTCATCTTAAGTTTTCAAAACCTTTTGGTTATAAAACCACCATCAGATATAGAAAATGTTATCACTGTGGATTTACTGACCATATTGCGAGCAAGTGTCCAAATACCACCGAAGCTGATAAAACAGCTAAAGTGAAGAAAAATGGCTCTAAGGCAAATAAAGTCACCAAAGTTGAAAAATCAACCAAAGTGAAAAATACCACTAAGGTTAAGAAATTAACCAAAGTGAAGATTACCACTGAAGCTGAATCTTCATCAGCTGTGAAGACTGTTGAATCTTCCTTATCCACTAACTCTGAAGGACCCATTGAAAAGTGGGTACCAAACAACGCTTAATCTTCCTTATGTATGCAGGGATCAAAGGGCATCTGGTATCTCGATAGTGGATGTTCTCGTCATATGACTGGACAAAGAGACCTGCTCACTGAATACAAAGAAGAGAAAGGCCCCTCTGTTACCTTTGGTGGAAATGGAAAAGGATTTACCCGAGGGTTTGGTGTCCTCAGCAATGGGACAACTACCTTTCGAAGAGTCGCTTATGTAGATGGATTGAAGCACAATCTTCTAAGCATCAGTCAGCTATGTGACAAAGACTACGAAGTTCGCTTTTCTAAGAAAGCATGTTCAGTGGTAGATGAAAAAGGAAAACTTGCTCTCAGTGGTTATAGAAGAGAAAATGTCTATGTAATAGATATGGACTCTACTATCACTGAAAACTTATGTTTTCTCTCTGAGGCCTCTTCTGATGTCAACTGGCTATGGCATAAAAGGCTCTCTCATCTAAACTTCAAAACCCTGAATTCTCTCTCATCTAAGGAAATGGTTTCTGGTCTTCCTCAGCACTCATATGCTAAAGAATCTCTCTGCTCAGCATGTGAAAAAGGAAAACAAACAAAAGCTAGTTTCAAGTCGAAACAAGTTTCCTCAGTGACAAGTCCTCTTCAGCTCTTGCATATGGATCTATTTGGCCCTGTCAACATCCAATCAATAGCTGGAAAGAAATATACGCTTGTCATTGTAGATGAATATTCTCGCTACACCTGGGTTATTTTTCTTCGCTGTAAGAGTGATACTCCAGAAGAACTAATATCTTTTGTCAAAAAGATGGAAGTGCTGAATAATCTTACTGTTCGTTCAATAAGAAGTGATCATGGAACTGAATTCAAAAATAGTTCCCTGGACAATTTCTTTGAGAACAAGGGAATCTCTCACAACTTCTCTTCAGTAAGAACACCTCAGCAAAATGGAGTCGCTGAAAGAAGAAACAGAACGATCATAGAAGCTGCTAGATCAATGCTCAGCGATTCTCACCTCCCTACTCAATTTTGGGCAGAAGCTGTAAACACTGCATGTTTTACTCAAAACAGATCGCTGATAATAAAGCGATTTGGGAAGACAGCTTATGAACTTTTTCTTGGAAGAAAGCCTTCTATCAGCTTTCTTCATATCTTTGGTTGTCAGTGCTTTATCTTAAACAACAAAGATCAACTTAGAAAGTTCGACCCAAAAGCCGATGATGGAATATTTCTAGGATATTCCTCCATCTCCAAAGCCTACAGAGTTTTCAACAAGAGAAGACAAACCGTAGAAGAAACCATTCATGTCACGTTTGATGAAACGCGCTCAGCGAACTCTAAACCAATCGCTGACAATGAAGAACTGAATACTTGGATGCTCTCTCACTATAGAGGAACTGAACCTTTCTTCTCAAACCATCAGCACACTGAAACTCCAGCTGCTGATGAAGAACCAAGTATCATACCTCCCACCGCTGAATCCACCTCATGGGTTTCAGCTGAACCTCTAAACACATTACCACCATCAAATCTGCCTTCGTCTGGAAACCTCTCTAGTGAACCTACTCAACAGTTAATTGCTGATGAACCTCAAACGTCCTCATCAGTAAACATCCCAATTGTTGATCCAACCTCTGAGTTAAGCGATCATGCTCCTGCTCAGCGATGGACAAGAGATCACCCAATAGATCAAATTCTCGGTGATCCAGATGCAGGTATTCAGACACGACGAAGCTCAGGTAATATCTGTCTCTTTGTAAACTTTCTCTCCTTAATAGAACCAAAGAAGACTGATGATGCCCTCAGAGATCCAAACTGGGTCAGCGCTATGCAAGAAGAGCTGACTGAATTTTCTCGAAACAAAGTTTGGAATCTCGTTCCTAGACCATCTGATAAAACTGTAATAGGCACCAAATGGGTGTTTAGAAACAAGTTAGATGAACATGGAACTGTAACCCGCAACAAGGCTCGACTTGTTGCTCAGGGATACAGACAAGAGGAAGGCATAGACTATGATGAAACCTTTGCCCCTGTGGCCAGTATCGAAGCAATTCGACTATTCTTAGCTTATGCAGTCTATAAAGACTTCATCGTTTATCAAATGGACGTAAAATCAGCATTTCTGAATGGAAAGCTGAATGAAGAAGTTTATGTAGAACAATCACCAGGGTTCTATGACCCTAAGCATCCAAATTATGTTTATAAATTGGATAAGGCTCTCTATGGTCTAAAACAAGCCCCTCGTGCTTGGTATGACACTCTCTCATCTTTTCTTATCTCTGAAAATTTTGAACGTGGCAAGATTGATAATACGTTATTTTTCAGGAAGATAAAAGGTCATATAATTCTTGTACAAATATATGTCGATGACATAATATTTGGTTCTACTAACCCATCTCTATGTACTCGCTTCGCTGAAAGAATGAAGAAAGAATATAAAATGAGTATGATGGGTGAGCTGACATATTTTCTTGGTCTTCAGATTAAACAATCTGACAAAGGTACTTTTATCTGCCAAGGTAAGTATGTTAAAGATATGCTAAAGAAGTTTGATCTCACACAAACTTCAGCGATGAAAACTCCTATGGCACCACCGCTGACACTTAACAAGGATCCATCTGGAAAACCTGTTAATGTCACTGCCTATAGAGGAATGATAGGCTCATTGCTGTATCTTACAGCGAGCCGACCTGACATCATGTACTCTACTTGTTTATGTGCACGCTATCAATCTGAACCCAAGGAATCCCATCTGATCGCTGTAAAGCGAATTTTCAGATATCTGAAAGGAACTCCTAACCTCGGTCTTTGGTATCCCAAAGACTCAGGGTTCGATCTAACTGGTTATTCTGATAGTGATTTTGCAGGCTGTAAACTCGACAGAAAGAGTACCACTGGTGGATGTCAACTCTTGGGAGGAAAGCTGGTAAGCTGGACAAGCAAGAAGCAAAATTTTGTGTCCACTTCCACAGCTGAAGCTGAATACGTAGCTGCTGGAAGCTGTTGTTCTCAAATCTTGTGGATGAGAAATCAACTATTAGATTATGACCTTCAGTTGTCAAAGATTCCCATCTATTGCGACAGCACTAGTGCTATCGCTATAGCAAATAATCCAGTACTACATTCAAAGACAAAACACATAGAGATCAGATATCACTTTATTAGAGATCATGTGATGAATGGTGATATTGAAATTCACTTTATCCCTACTGACTTTCAGCTTGCTGATATATTCACCAAACCTCTTGATGAGACAAGGTTCAACTTTCTCATCAGTAAGCTTGGAATGCTGAACCTCGAAGAATAATTCTTCAGCGTTCATGTATTGTGTCAGTAATCAAAAGTTCCCCTCTCATCATTCTCTCTGATAAACATTCTGACTCTCAGGTATGTTCTCTCCTTTCCCTCAAAGATGTTTTTCTTCAAAATATAAACTTTAATCACTGAACTTTCTTCAAATGATTAAAAGCTTTTTGAAAAATACATTAATCACTGATATTTCTAGTCAGTAATCCTTTAAAAGGAAAATCTATCCCTATCTTTACAATCAGGGATACTTTTAAAAAGGAAAATCTATCGCTGACTTTTCTTCAGTGATCATTTCAAAACGGAAAAATGTACAGTCTCTCTCTTCTATGACGTCATTTGAACCGACAATCCACGACATGCCTTTTCTGACACGTTCGTCCGTTGCCCTTCTATCCAATCAACTTCGTGGAACGTGTCAATGTCATGATGATCCTTTCTTTTCCCGCTTCATTTTCTTTCTCTCTCTCTCCTCTCTCTTCGTATAAAAGGAATTCTTCTCTCCTTTATACGGTTTACGCTTTTAAAACTTTCAAAGCAAGAAACATTCTCTCTCAAGAACACTCAAGCAAGTAAACCCAGAATATTGAATCTGCAACTCTTTTTCTTCAAGATACACAGGTTTATTTCATGTTTATGTGCTTTGTTCGTATGCTTTTTATTCTTTTTAAAATCCTACTCGTTTTCTATGGATTTTATAAAACGTTTTTTTCAAAAACTAAAGATCATTCTTTCTGATTTTATGTTTTTCAATAAAAACCTTTTGGTTTTAAAGTGTTCTTCATTCTTTCTACCCAGAACACTATTTTTCTACTCCTAAAAATAACTTGATAGTTTTCCAGTTTCCCTTCTTCTATGGCAACTGGTAATCATATTATTTTTAATCTAAATCATTTCTTCTATTATGCCTCTTTCCATAACAGAAATGACACCGTCTTCAATCGTTGCTTCCAAGCATGTACGATTCGCTCTCACTGAAGTTGAGATTACTAAATGTAATCATTTGGCCAGACTCGAGTTCAAAGCTGACAAATACCCACATCTGGTGGAAGCTGCTGAATTCCTCAAGCAGTCATGTATAGCTTACGCGATCACTGTGGATCCCAAGCCTTCCAAGACTCTACTCCAGCAGTTCTGGTTCACTGCTGATGCAACTGAACTCACCAACAAGAAAGGTGAACAAGTCCCTGCTATCTCTTTCAGCACGGAATTGGGGCCAGGGAGCATGACCGCTCTTAGCCTCAGGAAATCTTTAAGATTCCCTGACAAACCAAAGAGTGGGTTCGACGCACTCCCCACTGATGATGAGCTGATATCATTCCTGGACGCAATGGGCTATTGTTGGGAAAACAAACCGCGATCTTCTATTCCCAACAAGAAGCTCACCAAGATCCTCAAAGCTCAGATGCCATCACAACTGAACTTTATCTTCTCGCACATAATTCAGTGCATGAGTGGGAAGAGTGGTTCGTTGGATCAAGCCAGCAAAACACAACTGCAGATGGCCTACTCCGTTATCGCTGGTCAAAACTTTGACTACGCCACAACAATCTTTGAAGACCTGAGGTCGAGATTAGAGAAGCCTGAACGAGATCCCAAGATCTCGTACGTACGTTTCATATGTACGTACATCAAGTTTCTCTATCCCAACACCTATCCCACCAAAGATGATGGCACCTTTGCCAGGGTAGGTCAACGATCACTGGAGGTAAAGCCACTCGCCGACGAGGTAAGTATCTCTCTCCTTCGCTCTCGTCTCTCTCTCCATTCTTCTTCATCTTCAGCGACCACGCAGACAGTTCCTTCGTCTGCTATCCCTGTCGCTACCACTACTTCTAAACGACCATCAGCTAGTCCGATTGGTCCTTCCAAAAAGGCCAAAAAGACTAAGGAAAGTACACCCTCTAGTACTATACCTGAGGGAGCTTCTCAACAAGCTACCTTAGATGCATATGTGGGTCTTTCCTCCACAACTTCAGCAGTCACTCATACTGCCGTGTCAACAATCTCGCTCGCTGTCACATCATCAGTAACCCCACCTACTATCTCATTCGCTGAGATTAACCCCATCCCTACTTCTATCCCCAAAACTCTTTCTTTTTCTACTCATTTGGTCTCTGAACCTGCTACCTCTTCTTTCCCTATAGGACCTGAACATCAAACTTTTGAGGAATCTATGCAGTTCTACAAAATGTTTGATACGTCAGGTACACCTATAATCCTAAACACTTCTCTCCCCACCTCTCCAAATAAGCCCATATCTGAACTAACATTATTTTCAGGTCCTAGCTTGGCGTCTGTTGACACGCATGTCAACAGTCTGGGAGAAAAGGTGGACGCACTCACCAACACCATCAATGAAACCACCAGCGCCGTTAATCAGGCTGGTGAGGAGCTGAAGAAGTTGACCGCCACTTGCTCATCTAAAGCTGAGAACTCACAACTTTCAGCTGTTGAAGAACAAGTCGTCCAACTCAGAGAGTCCTCTCAACTCTTTCAAAAGCGACTTGAGTCTCTTACCGCTGAAGTTCAGGGTCTCTCTTCAAAGGTTGACCTCTGCACGTCCCTTCTTCAGCAAATTCTACAGAAAGTGAATGCACCAGCTCCAGCGCTGCCTCCCTCCTTCACTGAAGATGATCGTACCAACCTCAACATCGCTGTGGAATTCATTCATGATGCCACGAGCGACATCCCTGCGGTTGAAGACCGGATTAAGCATCTGGAGGCTGACGTTCAAGTGATAAAAGCTTCAACAGCTACTCCAACAGCTGAACAATCCCCTACCGCTGATAATGACAAAGTGGGGGAGAAAGCTGAAGAAAATTTTATTGCTGCTGCTGGGGGGAAGCTAAGACTCCAAAGAAACCTCCCTCTCAATCTGAGGGGGAGAAGGCAAAAGAATCCTCATCTATTCACTCTATTCTCTTTGAAGAGGATGAGGAAGAAGACGATGAAGAGGAAGATGATCTAGATCTTGATGATCAAGAAAAGGATCAGCCCTCCGATGACGACGACGACGATGAAGACCAATCTATGTGGTTCTCCAAGCCGAACGTTGCATCAGGTACAACTTCGCAAGAGGTTGTCAAAGCAGGGGTGAGAGGTGATACATCTTCAAGCGTTCCTTCGCAAAGCAAAGACAAGCAACCAATCGCTGAAGAATGCTTGGGGACTGGATCACAATCTGAGGGGGAGCATCCTTCTCAGGTATGTCTTTCAATTGTACCACTCTCCTACTCTTTCCAAACCCCTATTTCCTTCTAGCCTTTATCTCTCTCGTTCTAAAAATACACTTATCCCTTCTTTCCTTCTTTTTCTATCCAGACAGTTCTCACCCCTGCTTAAGGGTTCTGAACTACAAATAATTCCATCTACTATCGCTGAAGAAATAATCCCAATCTCTATCGCTGAGATTGATGAAGAAGAAGAAGAAGATTCCCTGATCCATCCAGGAAGGCCCTCTCGACCATCTCATTGGTCAGAGGAAGTGGTAAAGAAAAGAGTTGAAATGATCGCTCAACTAGAAAGTCAACGGCTGAAAATCCCTCTTCAAACATCCACAGAGCTCGACTTCCTCACTGAAGCCGAAAGAGAAGAATCTGCCAAAGCTGAGAAGCTGATCGCTGAATGCAAACGAGATGCCCAACTCGCTTTAAAGATTCAATCTTCTCAAGTCAAGGACAAAAGGCTGAAAAGCAAACCTGTGGAAGTTCAAGCTGCACTACTGAAAGAAATTGAAGAGGAACGCTCCAAAGAACAAGAGATCAACGATAGGTCTATCGAATGGTGCAAACAAAAGATGGATTATCGTTCTGATCTTCTTCCAATATCAGCCGTGACTATCTCTGGTCGCAAGAAGAAAGATCAACTCTCAGTGACCATGGAGATTACCAGAGAGGATGGAACCCAAAAAGCAATGTACGTATCAAAACTTGAGAGCTTCGGATTTACGGAATGGTTAGAGTTCTGGGATGCGCTGAAGAAATCCAAATCTACATACAGAGGCTACGTTGAAGAACTTCTTGAAGCCCTCATAAATAGAGTCACCTATGTACTGAAGCTGCCATCTCCTCTTCCTCCCAAATCTTTGAAACTCAAGAGAAAAATTGGGTCCTCCTCCTCTGAAGATGTCGCCATCATCAGGAATGAAACTTCTATCAAATTTTCAAGAGATGCACTGTTTGGTCCTCCTCCCGATCTTTCAGTTCTGGACTTATCTCTGCCTCCTGGTGGTCCTTTCCAAGCTGGTCAAGTAATTGACAATCCTTATGGAATATTCTTCAGAGATGATGATGAGGAACTCAGATTTCAAAGAATCTCTGAGATTCCTATCTGTCCTATGAATCATCTCAAGGATCTCTTATGCTTATGGTGTGACTTCTTCCCTGCTGCTGAAAAAATTAAAGAAATTATCAGTCAAGAATCTTTGGAACGAAGACAGAAAGGAGCAGAAATACCTGAGTATATGATCAATCCTCCTAAATCTTCTTTTAATAGCTGATAGATTAGTTTCCTTCTCTGTAATCTGTTAGTTATACTTACAATAGTTAGTTACTCACTTGTACTTATGATTTTCATATCTTGTAATTCTATCCCTGAATTAAATGAAAATTGCAGTGATGTACTTAACCCTATCAGTACTGTAAAAGATCCCTCAAAATAGTAATTGGGACATGCATTCTATGAGTCCTTTTTATTCCTATATTTTGAATCATAAAGTAATTTTCTTTTGTTACTTTGTCATTATCAAATAGGGGGAGATTGTTGATCCAAACTCTCTCAGTGATTTGATAACGACCCTCTTTTATACTTAGTGAAAATTACGTTATTATATGTATTAGTGTTTCATCATCAGCGATCAGACTGAGTCTGTTCAGTTATCGCTGATGACCTTTCTGTAAACATTTAATATGTATTAGTGTTTCACTTTCAGCAATCAAACTGAGTCTGTTCAGTCATCGCTGATCGTTTCCCATGTAACACAGTTAACGTAATCCTTGAAGACAAGTCTCGCGTCAACATAGTTCATAGCTGAATCGAAGACAAAGCCACTGAACAATAGATAAGTCTACTAGTGACCTGATGCGGATATCAGCGAAGACCAGACGAATCTACTTACGCGAAGAAGCCTGAGGAAAAGCTTCAGCGATAGCTGAACTTCTTTATCTCTGGAAGAAGAGATACTCAGCGATCAACGATCACAAAGCTTATGCCTCACGTTTTCTTTTGTCTTACCTTGCACAACCAGTACAATGTGTCAGAACGGACACGTCTCTGCCACAAATCGTACAACAACTCTGTCAACTACACTGTTCATAAAACGGCCAAAAGCATGTCTCCAAAAGTAAGACTCCCAAAGCCAATCTATGAACGCCACGTGTAAAGTGCCCTGTCATGCATTTAATGCATAGGGTATAAATAGGAATCTCACCCCTTCATCTGAAGGTGTGCTCAATCCTTGAACTCCATAATAGAAACCCTTGTTTTCTATCTCTCTTAATCCCCCATTCTCTGAATTTCTTGTGCAACCATCTTAGTGTTTCTTAAGTTTGTTTAGATTGAGTCTGTCTTAATCTTATTCCGCAACAAACTTGTAAATTGTATTTTGATTTATCAATAAACAATTTATTAAACTTTAATTTCTGTGTTTGTATTCAACCCCCCCCTTCTACAAACTTGTTAAGCACCTTCGGGACCAACAGAACTTGTTGAAGCCATACCTTCCCGATTGAATCCCCCCGACGCACTGGATCGTGATGATCGATGGATGGAACAACGATCATTGGAAGGCGGTTTATGTGGTGGCATGTAAGAATCGGTTGACGGAGGTGGATGGTGACATATCCAAGCATTGCAATATGATCGATCGCGTTCGATCGACTCGTTTGGTAGGACTTTAAATGTTATAATTAACACATGTTTGTATAATTAACATCAGTACGAAGCACCTGCATCCAAAAATATGAAAGTGTTTGATTAGGTGTATGATTATTTATTAAGGCACATGGCGTTTTACCAAACCGGTGGTGTATTATGGAGCAATTCTGCGTGTATCAAGCAGTCGATACAGCTTCAGCCCATAGAAACAGAGGTAGATCCGATTGACTTAGCGTATTTCAAGAGGCCTCGACTAGCGTTCTGTTACGTCTCTCTACGACTCCGTTCTGTTCAGGTGTTCTGGCAGCAGAAAACTGATGTGTTATCCCGACCGATTCGAGATAATCTTCAACAATTTTCTTCTTGAATTATGTACCGTTATCCGTTCGAAGAAGCTTGACTGACTTTTGCAGATTCATTTGTGTGGTCTTTAAAAATGTGATGATGACTTCGGGCGTCTCATCCTTGATCTCATAAATTTGACCCAAGTGTATCGCGAGTAATCATCCACAATCTCTGGAACATAATTTTTTCCATTTATGCTTTGTGTACGCATAGGACCGCAGAGATCTATATACAACAATTCAATTGGAGAACTTGTACAAGGATCAGGCTTTGGCTTATGAAAGCTCTCTTCATCTTGCCCTTCTCTCACGCTGCCCACATATGTTCTTTCTCGTATTTAAGCTCAGGAAGTCCTTTGACTAATTTTCCCATGACCAGTTTGTTGATGTAACAAAAATTCAGGTGAGAAAGCCTTCAATGCCATAACCAACTTTGTTGCAGCGAGACTTTTGACAGTAGACACACCTCATTTTCAGTCTGGACTTTTGACAAATTAATTGTGTAAAGATTTGACTTTCTAGTACCGACCAAGAGTTCTTTACCGTCTTTAGTACGCACAAAACACCTATTGGCCTTGAAATTAACCTCTAGATCTTTATCACAGAATTGTCCAATGCTAAACAAGTTATGTCCTAATCCTTCCACGTAGCTCACCTTAGTAACCGTTACGTTGTCTTGAATCACGTCACCATATCCTAATATTTGTGAAAACTGGTCGTTCCCGAAACGCACGTTCCCGTAGTATTTCTCTGTATAATTAGACAAAAATATCTTTTTGCCCGGTCATATGCTTGGAGCAACCAGAATCCAAGTACCACATATGACGGGTCTGCACATGAGAAATCAGGGAACAATAATTTTAGGTACCCATTTAAATCTGGGTACTATCAGATTAGCGCAAGATTTTGGAACCCATATAAATTTGGGTCCTCTTTTATTTTGAAAAACATGAGAAGCTTTAGAATTATACACATGATAAGAACCAAACCATTCATCAGAATATTGGCGAGAAACAAAATCATTCCGTCTATACTTAGAAAACTTAGTAGTAGACCGAGATAATTGGAGTAATTGTTTTATTGTATATTTCTTGTAAGGAATTACAAGTTTTTGTTTATCAGAATCAACAGAACCAATTACATCAGAGATACTACCAGTCTTGCTATTACAAACTATATTAGGACAAGATTCTGCTTTCTCATCAATCTTCTGTTTTGGTCGCCACTCAGTTCGTTTTTCCGACCTTTTATTTTTCAACTCTGAAACACAAGATTTAGATTTGTTAGGAAAATGAGATTTCTGAGTTTGTCTTTTCTTGAGCTTACCCGTGTTAGTCCGTTTCTGGGAGCGCCGTTTGTTTTGCTTCTTACCTTTCTCATAGTATGCAATACTCACAAAAACTGATTCACCAACCTTAGTCGATGATTCACCAACTTCATACACACTTGGTAAAGCTTCAGAATTAATGATAAAAGCAGAATGATCTGGAAGTTTAGCATTAAAGTCAAACATACCAACACTTTCAGCAACACACCCATCATCAGAATTTAGAAAATCATTTACAGATGCAAATAAGTCATCAAAATCATCTTCTGAAGTTTGAGGTGCCTTAGAAGATCTTGAACACTCTTTGGATTCATATTTAAAGACAGTGTTCGTCATTACTGTAGAAAACACAACTCGTTCAATATCAGCCAAAATTCTTTCATCAGATAAAGCATTTTCAAGATCAATTATTTTGCTTTCTAACACAAGTGGAGGAACAAAATTTTTTGCTTTAATCGGTTTTGCCTCCAACTCTGTAGTGGAATAACTAGCAAAATAATCATTTGAAAGAAACTTTGTTTTTTTCTGAAAGATAACTATCATTCAGTTTTTGATAGCAGAATGGTAGTTGCATTTTCTTTATACTTTTTCTATTTTCATCTTCTTTGACCTCTACCTCATCAGGTGATTTGGTAACAAATTTGGGATTCAAATGAGGATGTTTTGTAGCCACTTGTAGAAAATCAAAGTTATACAATGTTGGTTGTTTTCTGATGGCCTTCTTTAGATAATGTGGGTTATCGTAATCGAGTCCCCACTTCTCTTTAACATCAGATTCCTCATTTGGTGTGTTTAAGAAAATGGTTTGATCTGTTTGTCCTCTTGCATATAGTTTGGCTTCCAAACCATTTACCTTTTTCTTTAAACTCTTGTTTTCAAACTGCAATTTATGAGCTTTTAGAATACATTCTTGTTTCTCAATATCAGACTTGGAAAGTTTAGAAACAATTTCAGAAATCTTATTTTCAAAACAATCTTTTTGAAGTTTAAATTCAGAGGCAGATTTGTTTAGAGAGTCAATCAAACTTTTGTTCCCAACAAGTTGCTTGTTGAGTTCAAAAATAGTTTGACGTTTCTTTGCAACTCTGTTATTTTCCTTTTTCAATTTAGATTGAAAGTCTTGAAGCTCGATCATCATGGCTTCCATTTTATTTAAAAAATCAGATTCGGAAAATTTTAGTACCTCATCAGATGTTTCTTCATCTATCTCATCATACTTCAATTCCTTTCTCATCAGACACATGTGTGTTGTTTATTCCCTTTCGTCCTCATAGGAGTGGTCAAGCCAAAACTCATCTTCAGCCATTAGAGTTTTTCCCGCTTCTTTTTGTTTGGCCAAAAGCATTTTCTGCTTGTAGTAATCTGAGTTTCTGACTGTAGGCTTCCGACAATCCTTGGCAAAATGACCCAGCTTTCTGCAATTGTAGCATTTAACCATATCGTCAGTCTTTTTCTCAGTGCCATAGTCATTGGCAAACCTTTTCTTCTCTTTAGGCTTTTTCTCCATAAACTTCTTCTCCTCGAATCTTCTTCCTTCCACTCTTTCTCTATGTTCATGATTCCTTGACCCTGATGAGTACCATTGAGTGTTTGAACCCGAATTTTTGTAGAACTTATTTTGAAATGCTTGGGTCAGTAGTAGCATCGCTTGGTTTGGGTTTTCCCCGTCATCAGAATCAGAATCAGCCGAGTCATCAGAACTTGGAATCACAATTTTCTTTTTCTTCTTCTTTTCCTTCTCTTTCTTCTTCTGACGACCACTACCAAAGCTATAAGATCAACTACTTTCTCAGCTTTCTTCTTCTCTCCTCTTTTCTCTTCAACCTCTTCCTCATTTTGTCTCAAAGTTTCATATACTTCATGGAGTGGGATATCATTAAGATCTTTCATCTGCTTCATCCTTCGAGTGTGCTTCTTCCACTTAGGCTGAAGGATGCTAAGGAATTTAACGTTGTTCTCTATTTGCTTCTTCTTGACTTTATTCTTTGCAAGCTCATTCAA
This sequence comes from Arctium minus, assembly GCA_954870635.1. Classification (NCBI taxonomy): domain Eukaryota; kingdom Viridiplantae; phylum Streptophyta; class Magnoliopsida; order Asterales; family Asteraceae; genus Arctium; species Arctium minus. The sequence goes on along the minus strand of OX941081.1, from coordinate 55,301,992 downwards.
TAGAATAACAAATCACTCGTAAGTTTCCTCAAGGCTCCCATTCTCTTTAGCCTTGAATTCGTCGTAGCTATTTATGCAATTGGCAACCTTCATATGGTTTCCGACCTTTGATCCCATCATCATCTTCTGAAGTTGATCCCACATCTTCTTTGCATTAGCTTTGTAGCTGTCGATTTTGATGTAGATCTCATTGGATATGCTCTGTAAGAGTAGAGATCTTGCCTTCTTATCAGCTTTGTATCTGTTCTTTTGTTCTTCAGTATAATGGGAAATGTCTTTCGGAACAGTCTTTGTCTTTTGAACTCTATCTACATTTCCATCTTCGCTGTCCGAAGATTCATCATCCGGTATTTCCATAGTAAGAGGTACCATCGGACCCTCCATGATAGACATTAAAATATTCCGTCCGTTAGCATGTCTGTCCACAAAATCAAGGAATCTATCCTTTCATTGTTCGTATTCCCCTTTGAATAGAACCGGAGGCTTTACGTCAGTTCTGATTGAAAGTGTGTCCTTGGAAGTCATCCTGTTTCAAAAATGTACAATAAGAACTTGAAAATTATCGTTAGTCCAAGTGAAATCTCAAAATACAGAAAAACTTAGGAAGAATTTTCAAAAATTAAATTTCCAAAAATCTCTAGTATGGAATTCGCACATCACTGTGAATACAAGGAATTTGCATGCACAATTTAAACAAGAATTCACACACTAGACACACAATCTTCAGAATTCGCACACAAGACTATTTCAGAATTCACATGTAACAGAATTCGCACGAAAATATATGCGAGTTCTAGGAATTCGCATACAACTCTATGCGAGATCTAGACTTGGAAAAATATTGAAAATTAAACTTTTCGCATGAACAATTCGTATAACAAACACATATGAATTCTGAACTTTGAAAAATTTAAAACTTTTTATCCGAGTTCTGAAGAATTCGTATAACACTCTGATACGAATTCTTAACTTTTCGCATACAAGTATATGCGAATTCTGTCCTTGAACTATTTTCACAAAACTTTTCGTATCAAAGACTTATGCGAATTCTGACAATTCGCATATAAGGCCGTACGAATTCTGAAGAATCCTCAACACACACACATGCGAAATCTATGCAATTCGCACTACACACATGTACGAATTCTACAGTTGTGAGATTTTTCAGATAACAAAATATGTGAAATCCTTTGGTGAACGAGATCTTGATGCGAGTTCTTGAGATCTTCGACTAAAACAACCTCTAATCGACTGAAAAACTCATCAACCCTTCGAATTTCAATCCGAAATTTCGACAATTCGATTTCCAACACTTCTAGAATCATAATCTGCTAATGAATTTCAAAAAGAATCACTCAAACTTACAAATTGATTCAATTACAGTTTTTACGAACTCGTGTTTCTAAAACCAACAACATCATCAAATTGATGAAAATTACAGTGCAATGTTCTCACAAACCTATACAAGATCGTTCTAAAAACATATACGTACACAATGAAACCAATTAGACTCGCAAAAACTCAGAAAAATTCAAAAATTGATCTATAACTCAGAAAACAGTCCGAAAGTCCATTTCTTGATCGATTTCAACTTGAATATGCTCTGATACCAATTAATATGTCCCAATTATCAAGTTCTAATTCACGATTCAATCACAAACAAGATGATTACAAATGGAATACTCAACCTGTTTCAATTTCAATTACTGGAGGAATTTGTATACAACTTCTAACTTGCAACTATACTACTAACCACTAACTAGTCATATGTCTATTAACACAAAACAACACACGCTTACAACACAATACAAAATTTACAAGACTTTGACTTTGACAATTATTACAATTGACTTTGACTTTCTTCGTGAGAGTTGACTTTGAGCTTTCACTTGGTTGACTTTCTGCCTTCAAACTTCATGATCTTGTATCCAACAAATATATGCTTTAACAGTTTTTACGGCTTTCAGCAGGTTTTATATATTGCAGTAGGATTTCTAATAAAAAAAATAGGGTTTTCATGTTTTTGACTTTTAAAAGTTCCGGCGGATTTTAGGCAGATTATTCCGCCGAAAACAATTAAATAATTAAATAAAATAATTATTTAATAAATAAATTAATTATTTTCGGTGGACATTTCCGCCGAAAATCCGCCAAAAATTTTCGCCGAAAACACATTTTTTTCTTTCAATAATAAAAAATCTAATTTTGAAAATAAATTAATTATTTTCGACGGACGTTTCTGCTTAAAATCCTCCGAGAGCTTTAAAGAAATTATTTCCTTAATTAAAAAACTGATTAACTCTTAAAAAACTTTTCGGGTACGGTTTCGACGGAAAAATCCGCTGAAAATCTTCTATCCGCCGAAAAGTTCGCCGGAAAATTGAGTTTGCGGAGCCTTGATTTTCGGCAGGCCATATGACGTATTTTTCCGTCGGAAAAAGTTGTTTGTTTTGTAGGGGAAATTCGCCACAAATCCGTCGCTGAATGTTTTTAAGAAAAAGTATATATATATATATATATACATACATATATCTTCGTGAATATTTGTGTCGTATTTGTGGCGGAATTGCTATCCTCCACAAATCCGCCACAAGTATTTTAAGATTTTAAATTAAAATACTTAATTTAATTAATTAGCAATTAATTAAACATATTATTTATTATTTTCGACAGATTTTTGATTGAATTTAATTAACTAGAATTTAATTAAATTCCATCGGAGATCAGTCGGAAATAATGGATTAAAATTTAATCAATATTTCGTCTTTTCTGGTCCATTTATTAATAATATCAAAATATCAAAAATAAAATTACGATATTTCTGGCGGATTTCCGGTAGACACCCCCATCCGTCGGAAATCCATGTTTTCTTTAATTTTTTTATTAACTTTGTGCCGGATTTTTGGCGGATTTTTATTAAAGCATACTTCTTTGTGTATTTTTTTTGCATTTCCACTCCATGAATACTTATTCATGTCAAATGGTGTTTAATGGTTTTATGGTGGCTCAGTGGTTCATATTAGGCTATAGTTGGTCTTAATTGTCTTATGACTACATATCACATTCATATATGTAGTACATATTTGCACACCAACATGCAATAAGTCACATATGGTGTTATATTGGGCCTTAATAAGTTATAAAAAGTCGTATTGGGCTATAATGGTAGTTTAATGGTTCATGTTGTGGTATAATGGTCTTAGCTTTTTTATCGACCCTAATTAACAACAGATGCATCTATGTAGTAGATACGTGCACACAAGCACGTAATAAGTCATTACCAGTTTTATTGGGCGTTAATAAGACATAGAATGTCATATTGGGCTATAATGGTGGTTTAGTGGTTCATATCTGGATATAATGGTTCTTAGTCGTTTTATCGACCCTAATACAGAATAAATGCATCTATGTAGTCAATACGTTCACACAAGCACATAATAAGTCACCACTGATGTTATTCGACCTTAATAAGTCATAAACTATCATATTGGGCTATAATGGTGGTTTAGTGGTTCATATCGGGGTATAATAGATCTTAGTTGTGTAATTGACCCTAATACACAACACATACAACTATGCAGTCGATATGTGTACACAAGAGCATAATAAGTCACCACTAGTGTTATTGGGCCTTAATAAGTCATAAAATGTCATATTGGGCTATAATGGTGGTTTAGTGGTTCATATCTGGATATAATGGTTCTTAGTCGTTTTATCGACCCTAATACAGAATAAATGCATCTATGTAGTCAATACGTTCACACAAGCACATAATAAGTCACCACTGATGTTATTCGACCTTAATAAGTCATAAAATGTCATATTGGGCTATAATGGTGGTTTAGTGGTTCATATCGGGGTATAATAGATCTTAGTTGTGTAATTGACCCTAATACACAACACATACAACTATGCAGTCGATATGTGTACACAAGAGCATAATAAGTCACCACTAGTGTTATTGGGCCTTAATAAGTCATAAAATGTCATATTGGGCTATAATGGTGGTTTAGTGGTTCATATCGAGGTATAATGGTTCTTAGTTGTCTAATTGACCAGAATACACAACACATGCATCTATGCAGTCAATTCGTGTACGCAAGCACATTATAAGTCACCAATGATCATAATGGGCTTAAATTGTTCTATTGGGCTTTGATGGGTTTAATTGGGCTTAAATCGGTTTAGTTGGGCTTAAATCGGTTTAGTTGGGCTTTAATCGGTTCAATTAAGTTTTAATGTATCTATTTGGTTTTATTCAGTTCAATTGGGTTTTAATGAGTTCTATTCGGCAATAACGATTTCATATGGTTTTTATTCCGTTTTATTAGATTTTAAAGGGTTTAATTCATTTTTTTAGCTTTAATGGGTAATTATAATTATAATATTTAAAAAATAATAATAATGGTTATAAAATAATAATCTATATCTATATCTATACTACCTTATAATTGAGATTTGTTAAAAGTCTTAAAAACAAATTATAATGCATAATGTACAACACTTTCAAACACAAAAGTCTTAAAAGTCTTAAAGACAACTTCTAAAGCATGAAGTACTATCAATTTATGCATGACATCTTACAATTTCTTAATTACCTTTTCTTGTGCATGAGGTACAAACAAAGAAATGCATAAAGTTTACTTTTCTTAACCTTTTGTATTCTGTAGGTTTGGTCACAATCAGATTTATGTTCCCAATTCAAATTCAAATTCAAATTTCAAAATCAAAATATGTTCCCAATGAAAGGATGCTCATCTTCTAAATCCATCGAATCCTCCATTGTTCCACTTTCCTTTGCTGCTCATCTTCTTAATGCATCTTTAGAGATTTCCTTCAAAGACTCCAAACAGTCTCTTCATCCCTACGATCTCTAGTATGGTGCTATTTCTTAGAAAAAACCTATTTCTTAGAAAACCCTAACAATTAATCTCTTTGTTTTATTTTCCCATCTGGTGAAACTCGATTCGTATCTTGGCGGGGAAACCCGTATGGTGTTGCAACCATGGCGGTGTTTTATCCCTTTGTTGTATCCTAGATCTGCAGATCTGAAGGGTAGTTTTCCCACTCTCGGCATACCAAATATATAAATCAATGAAATCAATAGTTTCGTCGATGTTGCTGAATATCTTATTGTTGCTGTTTTGTTATTATTATTATTTGAGCAAACTACATTTTTCATCTTTATGGTGGTTTGAAATAGCCATTTTCAGATTTGATGAATTTCAAGAGGCTATGGTGAATATAAATGCATCTAAGTGGATTCAATCGAAGTTAGAGATGATTCGCATCTTGGTAGGGACAATCAACAAGTAAGCTATGACAGATTTATCCTGTTTGTTCGATTGTTTACAGATTTGAGCCTCTCATGTTTCAACCCACCCCTGTTTTACTCAATCTTTTAAATATTTTTGTTAGGTAGTGATGGTTTAACCAAAAACTATGGTGGTTGAAAGCTTCTATCTGTCGCACTAACCAAACACATAACTTTCAGAAACCCAAATAAGCTTCGGTTTAGCTAGGATTTATCACTTGTATTTATCATATCGTAAAATTCTTTTCTCATCTTCCATCTGTTTACATGTTGTAGATTTGAAGAACATCGGTGACCCAATTTCTTAGATGTCTGTTTTCTTTGCAAAAGCCCACTTCATGATAACACAAACATCTTCATGTACACAGGTGCTCTATAGTTTCTACTTTTATTTATGAATCAAACCTATGATTTATATTTCTTGAAACTATAATGATGAAACTACAATAGAAACTATACCCCGTTGGCGTATAATGATGAAACAATTACCTAACTCTGCTATCACTTTTAAGACATTTATGACATTTGGATTAAAGATAAAAGACATTTGCCTTTTGCTTAATAGTCATTGAATATTTACGATAATATACATGTTTTCATTTTCTAATTTTTAATCATTTTGTGCTTATCTGAACCACTATATTTGAATCCTAAGTCAACATTCGAGTTTTTTTTAATCAATTGGACCAACAATATCAAATTGTAATCTATTTGATTAGGGATTATGGATGGAGTGTAAATTAACGTTAATGTGCGAGTCCATATCATGGTGCTTCAGGTTGTCTGATCATAGAGAAGTTTAGCTGATAGTTACTTCAATAATATTCATTACTATAATAGTTTACTATTTTCTAAAACATTTTATAACCTTTTTTTCTCTATAGAGTCGGTTTTATAACTCGGTAGGAATGTGTATGTTAGAACAATATGACATTTATAGGTCAAAACGATGCAAAATACAACATCCTGTTTGGTAACATTTTTCACTTGCAACTAAATAATTAGTATATTCTATATATTCTAATATCCGTTTAGTTTATTTATTGGTATATATTTTATATATGGTTTTTCTACACTCAAGGTGCTTTTCTTGCATATTTGGAGTAGATTGAAGAACTTAATTTTAGTGAACCAAAGTGCTTTTTGGCTACTGATTTAGCCCACTTTTTGTATAATTCATGAGTTTTTGATTTGAGTACATCCAAACACAACCAATGTTTTTCAAAATACTTCTCTTTATTCTCCATTTAAAAAAGAATAATTGGTCATTCGAGATTGATAACTAAAATCAAAGATTGATGAAGTTGGATGAAGAAATTTATGGGTACAGAGTGAAAGGTTCAGAGAAGTGCATAGGTAGGATTAAAGACAATTTGTGGGAAGCGGGAAACAAGGACCATAATTAATATAAGGTCCTAAATTGTGGGAAGTACATATGTAGGATTAAAGACAATTTAGGGGGTCTCTTTTTTTGGAATTCATAAATCATCGAACCAAAATCTTTAGTGAACGTGGATGGTCATTTTGAAATTTGTGGCATGTTCCATGTGGGGAATGTTATACCAAACCTTTTACTCGCTTAACTACTTCCACATTCCATTTTGCCTTTTCACATGATCTCACCTACATAAGAGCATGGCACGAGCCACTGCTTCATAATTCCGCCCTAAAGAAAAAAATTACGTTCGACGAAGGGTGTCACCATCTAGATTTTGAAACTGAAATCTTAGCATAAGTCTTTAATTGTGGGGTAGGTAAATATTCCTGCCTTTGTACAAAAAGGCTTGGTTTCGAGTCATATATTATCAAATTTGTGGGTTTTAGCTTAAAATTTGATGGCATTTTTTTTTAAATTCTTGTGTTTTTAAAGATACATGTACACAAGACTTGAACATGGGTCTCTTATATGCAGGGAAAAAACATGGGTCTCTTATATGCAGGGAAAAGGAACTGCATCTGTCCAAGTGTATCTTCAACCGTGATGCAAAGACAAAAAAGTTACTAGTTTGAAATCTCCAATCGAAAGGCAAAATGAATGTCAAAATGGCGGGAATGATAGAGAAACGACATCTCCTATTCAAACAAGGTGCTTGGAAGAATTTTGATTGTTTGATACACAATTGACAGGGAAAATGATGTTATTTGTTCAGGACTCATATTTATTTGGATATTTGTGTACCTGACATCATATTGAGATTATTGTTGTGATTCTTAACGAAGTCAATGTTTCTGTCTCGAACCCCAGATTCAATGCTCTCCACTATCCTTTTACATAACATTTACAAGTGTAACTTGGTTTTTACTTTTTAGAAATGTCGATCCAGCCTGCTTTGGGACATTGAAGCGTTGCATTTTCGTTTGAAATATTGCTAATGGAAATACTACGTTTTCATCTTTTTTATATAAATGTTTTCATTTGTCTATTTCTATGAATATGCTTATTGGTCTATGACGTTACTTGAAATGAAGACGAAACCATCAAAATGAAGGAATATGAAATGACATATATACCCTTTTGCGTGATTGTTTCTAAAACTTGACCAGGTTGGTGATTGGTTTCCGTAGGAACTAAAGAAGCGACAAGAAGTAAGGGTGAAGGAGAGAGATGTGATCACAAAATATGTTCGTATTTTCGCTGCATGATCGAGTGGACAACAGTTATCATGCTCCTAGGAATTCATGGAGTCATGAGCAAGAAATAGAAACTCACATGTGCATTTGTGGTAGTTCAAACGATTTTAGGGCACGTTTGGTTTGCCGGAATAGAATTGAATTAGAGGGATTTGGATTTCAAATCCATTCCAATCCCATCTTTGGTTTGCATGATTGTCCGGATTTGAAATCTTAGAATTTCTTTGAAATCAATTCTACATATAGGATTTTGAAATCCCAAGGGGATGACTTGGATTTCGTAGGATTTTATATTTATCTTTCTAATAATCAGTTAAATAAAAGGTAATTTAATTATTTTTATATATGTTTTTTTATAATGGTTTTAATGAATTTTTTTTAAGAATAATGGAATTCAAATCCATTCCAATCCTACAAACCAAACACATAAAAGGATTACAAATCCTCTCAAATACAAATCCTTCCAAATCCAAATTCCTATAACCAAACAGACACTAAGTAGCTCTAATATCTCTTGAGATTATTAAATGTACATCCTTTTTATGTTTAATTTATGTTTTTGTTAATAAATTGATAAAAATGTTATATTACTAATTATTATGTTTATTATAACCTTGATTTGAATAATTGAATACTCTATGTGCGGACTCTATGTGCTCTATGTGGGGACTGGTTGATGGCATGTATGAATCGAACATAGGTACAAATGTAGTAGACATTATGGCATCTTGAAAGAATTTGAGATTTTGAAATTGAATAAATCTTGATGAAACTTTTACATCCTGTCGCATTGCGTGGATACACAACTAGTAATAATAAAATTAAATAATAATATTAATTATTATATTATAATAATAATATTAACAATAATAATAATGATATGGAAAATTCTGGCGGATACGAAAATTCCGACGGATTTTCGGCGGAATATTCCGTCGGAAAAAAAATTAATTTTGTAACATAACAGGCGATTTTTTCAAATTTTAAAATTCCGGAAAAGGTTTTCCGACGGACAATTCCGTTGAGGAAATCAAAGAAATAATTACATATTCGGAATCTACTCGACGAGCCCTTCCTAGAGGTATAAAATTCTTCTTAAGTTATTTAAGTTGCTAAGTTAGGGTAGTTGAAGTTGGTAGGTAGATTATGTTTTTTTATTGTAAAATTATAATCATTTACATGTATATGAATGTTTGTTTTTGTCAAAATTACAAACGGGTAAATTTAGAATCATATTGGTGATATTTATACCTAGATATTTAACCGCACACCAAGTAATCGGTTTAATGTCTAAGAGAATATAAATTTGTGTTTAAGCTAGTATAATAAGCTTTGAATTTTAGGTTGTGCGATCAATAATAATTAGTGATTTAAATAGGCAATCGAACGGGTTAAAGTACGTCGTCGGTCTCAATTAATCATTTATTGTATCTCAATTCGATAAAGGTACGGGTTTCTTTCTTTGTTTGATACTTGGATACGTATTTGTATATACGTGTCTACTCCTTGAATGTGGTACACCATGCATTACCTATCACTAAAGTGAAATGGTAACTTTCCGTATTGAACTTTTGGAAATCATTGATTTTGAATTATTATATGACTTTATTATTTTGTTAAGGATTAATTGATTTATGATTATATGATACATCTTTAATTGGAATCATTAATCATTGGTTAATAATTGAATTAAAACCTCTAAGGTTATTGGATTTTTGAAACTTATTTCCATGAGGTCGCATGTGTTGTATACCTATGATTTTCGTTTTCGATTTATAGAATACTTGACCATTGGAGGCACCAAGGTCGGGATGCTTCCACGGTGGCTATACAATCGTGGCGTCCTCACTTAGAATGGACACGTATGGGGTTTGGCCAAGTAACGGCTATCGAGGGCGAATGGATCGATCCTAGTTGCACGAGTCGGGTCGTGAATTATTCACGGCAGGGGTTAGATGGTGAGTGTGCCCACACTGCTACCCCATGGGACTTACGTGGTTTGATCAACCCGTGAGAATGACGTATCTTCGTGATACACACATGTCTTTGTGACCCTTGTTACATATTTGTGATGTTTGATTGGTTTTATGGCTTTTACTCTTTTAAAAATACATTATTTTTATATATTTTTAATGATGAATCAGATAGGCCTTGGTGGTCTACACTTATTGAACATTTGTTTGATATATACTAATATCAATGTTCTTTGTTTCATTTTCCGCCTTCCAATCGTTAGATTATCGTTTCTTTTATTATTATTAATCCGTTCACTGGGCAAAGTTGCTCAATCGTGTGTGTTTTGTTGGCACGGCAGGTACTTAGATGATAGACAGCGGATGGGAATATAAAGAAAGGAAGACAACTATTTTGGGCTTCCTTTTAAAGATATTCGGATAATCTGCTTTTTGGTTCTTTTGTTTTTATGTCCATGTAAATATATCTGTAAAACTTAGTTATAGTTGCCTTCATATGATGGTTTGTAATTTAGTGTTTATGTGTTTAGTCGAGCTCTGAATTTTATAAGTCTAAACAGTGGATTTATTTATTTTGATGTCCCCTAAACTGTGACATTGCCCCGTTCTTAACCACACGGGATAGGGGGTGTTACAGATGTGGTATAAGAGTTATAGGTTTATGATCTTGTAGTTCTCTAAGTTGTGATTGTGAAGATTGGGTAGGTTTAAGAATGGGTAGTCCTAGACTATTTACATAATTACTACCTGTTTATTAAGTTAAATAATCTATTAACTTTGAACTCTAATTGTTCCTTTGTTTCTTATAGAATGCTGCCAAGGAGGGGTAAACCTCATAAGAATCCACCTCCTGAGTCTGGAAGTGGGGCGAGTCCTCCACCCGAACATCCAGTAAATCCTGATATTGCTGCTATCGTACAACAAGTTCTATCACAAATGATGCCGGGGTACATAGCTCAACTCGCCGAGGCATCACGACAATCTAGTGGAAACCCTCCTCCTAAATCTAATGAACTTCCGAATTCCAATACTCCATCTGAGAATATCGGTACATGGCTCAGGGAATTCAACAAGCAAAAGCCAAGGATATTTACTTCAGCTTCAAATCCCATTGAAGCAGAGAATTGGATCACTCATCTAAAGAAAAATTTTCGGGTAATGGGTTGTTCTGATCAGATAAAAGTGGAGTTAGCCACCTATAAACTAGAGAATGATGCTCATAATTGTTGGTATGGTTGGTTACAATCAAATCAATCTGAGTTATCTGCAAGTCCGGTCAGTTGGACTCGATTCAAAGAGTTGTTTTATCAACAATATTTCACTGTATCAGACAAAGACGCATATGCTCGTGAATATTCATCTATCCAGCAGAGGGATGATGAATCTATTTCAGACTTTCAAACTCGATTCCTTCGACTAGCCAGATTCGCGGGTGTTACAGCAGGTACTACGACCCAACAAATCGATAAATTCAAATGGGTGTTGAACGACATATTTAAGGATGAACTTTTGAATCTTCCTTTTTCTTCTGTCTCTCAACTGGCTGATGCTGGTAAGAATATTGAAAGATCTCGTCAAGCAGCTTTGGATCGAAAAGCAGACAATAACAAGAAGCGGGAACGTGATTTTCAATCTGGTTGTGCAGATAGTAAAAGTTTTCATAAATCAAGATTTATAATAACAAGAATCAATCAAAGTTCAGTCTAGGTAAGTCTCAAGCACCAGGTTTTTCTGTTAGTCATAATCAAGGCTCTTCAGGAACGTTTTCTGCAATCAAGTGTAATCGTTGTGAAAAATGGCACCGACCAGGGCCTTGTCTTCGAATGACTGGGGCATGTTATAAATGTGGTAAGCAAGGTCATATAGCCAAAGATTGTAAGTATGATCAGTCAAGTAAATCTCAAGAAAAATAGAAGCCATCAACAGCCGAAGGGCGTGTATTTGCATTATCCGGTGAAAAGTCCACTGCTAGTATGGTTTCCAGAATTCTTTCTCTTATTAATAGATCTATATATGTGTTATTTGATACTGGTGCTTCACATTATGTTATGTCTGAGAATTTAGAGGAACATCTTAAACAATTTGAATCACCAACAGAGTCTCCTATACTCATCACGATTCCGGTAGGTGGTTCAGTGTGTGTTGTGACTGAATTCAAAAATTGTCCTCTAACTATCGATGACCATGTTCGAGAAGTTACGTTACTCTCGATGAAAATGCAGCATTTCGATATTATCCTTTGAATGGATTGGTTGTCTAAGCATCAGGCAACGATCAATTTTAATTCAAAGAAGATTTTCTTTGGTGATAAAGATCATCCTGAATTCATATATCAAGGGATAGAACCGGAGGCAGGAACTACAGCTGTATCATCTTTAAAAGCCAATTTGTTTACTTTGCAAGGTTGTGAAAGTTATCTCGCATTGTTGCAAGATCCAGACGAGGTACCTTCTAAACTTGAAAATATCCCAATAGTTAATGAGTTCCTTGATGTATACCCTGATGAACTTCCCGGAGTTCCGCCGGAAAGAGAAGTTGAATTTACTATAGAACTTGTCCCGGGAGCTAGTCCTATTTCAAAAGTTCCTTACCGAATGGCTCCGACTGAAATGAAGGAACTAAAGGATCAAGTTCAGGAATTTTTGGATAAGGGATATATCCAACCTAGTGTTTCACCTTGGGGAGCACCGGTCCTATTTGTTAAGAAAAAGGACGGCTCGATGCGATTATGTATTGATTATCGTGAACTTAATCGAGTAACGGTACAGAATAAATATCCCTTGCCCCGCATAGACGATTTGTTTGATGAACTTCAAGGGGACACATACTTTTCCAAGATCGATCTGAGATCTGGATATCACCAGCTTCGAGTAAGAGAGCAAGATATTCCAAGGACTACATTCCGAACGTGTTACGGTCATTATGAATTTGTAGTTATGCCGTTCGGACTGACTAATACTCCTGCAGTCTTTATGGATCTTATGATCCGTGTCTTTAAAGATTATCTTGACGAGTTCGTGATCGTTTTCATTGATGATATTTTGATTTATTCTAAAACGAAAGAAGATCATGAAACTCATCTTCAAAAGGCATTGGAAACACTTCGAGAAAAGAAACTTTACGCTAAATTTTCGAAGTGTGAATTCTGGTTACAACAAGTGAGTTTTCTGGGCTACACTATATCGGCGGAAGGTATTAAAGTCGATCCTGCTAAAGTTGAAGTTGTTGCTAAATGGTCAAGGCCAACTAATATTTCCGAAGTTCGTAGTTTCTTGGGACTTGCAGGATATTACAGGCGATTTGTTGAAAATTTCTCTAGAATTGCATTGCCGTTGACAAAAATCCTTCTAAAGGGAGTTAAATTTGATTGGGATCCAGAACAAGACCAGCGTTTTGCAGAACTAAAACAGAGGTTGTTTTCAGCTCCAGTTTTGGTATTGCCATCAGGATCAGGTGGTTTTCAGATTTATAGTGACGCTTCTCAAACTGGACTCAGATGTGTTTTGATGCAGAATGGTATAGTTATTGCATATGCCTCGCGTCAACTCAAACCTTATGAGGTGAACTATCCGACTCACGATTTAGAGCTGGCTGTGGTTATTTTTGCTTTAAAAATCTGGCGTCATTATTTGTACGGTGAGACTTGTGATATATTTACTGATCATAAGAGTCTAAAATACATCTTTACCCAAAAAGAGTTGAATATGCGTCAGCGACGATGGCTCAAACTTCTAAAAGATTATGATGTTCGTATTCAATACCATCCGGGTAAAGCTAACGTGGTTACCGATGCCTTGAGTCGCAAACATTCTGGTACTATATCGAGTTTGGTTGTTCAACCTCATTTGGTATCCGAATTGGAAAAATTGGGTATTAAGTTAGTATCTCGTACTGGGTCGGATCTGTAGTCAGTTTGAAGATTGAATCGACATTGATTTCAAGAATCAAAGAAGCACAACAACATGATGGTGAGATTTGGGCTATCCTTGAAAAATCAAAAGATGATCCAAAATCAGATTTTTGGGTAGATGACATAGGTACCATCTGGTATCGAAACCGAATCTGTGTACCTGACGATCCTGAAGTCAAGGAAGCTGTGCTAAATGAAGCACATAACTCATTATTCTCAATTCATCCAGGATCTACCAAGATGTATCGGGACTTAAAGCAATACTTTTGGTGGAACGGTATGAAACGTGATATAGCTGAGTATGTTGCTAAATGTTTGACTTGCCAGAAAGTGAAAATCGAGCATTAGCGAGTCAGCAGTCTGTTACAACCCTTAGAGATTCTAGTATTGAAATGGGAGCACATCTCAATGGACTTTGTGACAGGATTTCCGAGAACTGTACGTAAGCATAATGCTATCTGGGTGATTGTTGACAGATTAACGAAATCGGTACATTTTCTGGCTATACGGGAGACCTTTTCAGTTGACAAATTAGCTGAATTGTTTGAAAGAGAGATTGTTTGACTACATGGCACTCCAATTTCAATTAATTCTGATATAGATCCCAGATTTATCTCTTGGTTCTAGAAGAGTCTCCACCAGGCCTGGGGTACAAAATTAACAAAATTAACCATGAGTTCTTCTTATCATCCTCAAACTGATGGCCAAACTGAACGAACAATCCAAACTCTTGAAGATATGCTTCGAGCTTGTGTCCTTGAGTGGTCTGGTAGCTGGGATGAGTATCTTTGTTTAATTGAATTTGCCTACAACAATAATTTCCAATCCAGTATCTGTATGGCTCCGTTTGAGGCTCTTTACGGGTGCAAATGTCGAACTCCTTTGTGTTGGAATGAAGTAGGCGAGAAAGCTATCGAAGGACCTGATCTTGTTCGAATAACCAAAGAAAAAGTTGAAGTGGATAGGAAGAAAATGAAAGAAGCTCAATCACGACAAAAGATTTATACAGATAAGCATAGACGGTCAATAGAATTTCAGCTCGGTGAGCATGTTTTGTGAAAATTTCTCCTTTTCGAGGTGTTCGAAGGTTCGGATTCAAGGGTAAACTGAGTCCTCGATATATTGGACCTTTTGAGATATTAGAGAGAGTTGGCAAGGTGGCGTATCGCTTGGCATTACCTCCACAACTTCCACACATTCACGATGTTTTCCATGTATCGTCGCTCCGTGGATATCGTTATCATCCTTTGCATGTGATTGACTATCCTTTAGAACGAATTGAGCCAGATCTCTCTTATGTTGAAGAGCCGGAAGCGATCATAGATCGAGAAGAGAGGCGATTGCGGCGCAGAACCGTCCCTTTTGTGAAAGTATTGTGGAAAAATCATACAGATCGGGAAGCGACGTGGGAAACAGAAGACTCGATAAGGAAGCAATATCCACATCTATTTTAAGGTATGAAATATATATATTTATATATCCCTAATTGTTTTCGGGGACGAAACTTTCTTTTTAGAGGGGGAGAAATGTAATACCCGTGTAAGACTCGGTTTAAAATCATATAATTATTTTTACCCGAATTGAACCGTAAATAAAAAAATGGTAACCAAAGGATAGTTAAGGGTTAAAATTGTCACTAACCTAAACTCTTTATATATATATTATATTATATATATATTACATATATATATTACGGTTTATATATATATATAATATATTAAAATGTCAATTAAAGATTGTTGAGGGATTAAAGTTGTCAATTAAACAAACTTTATATACATTATTAAAAAAAAACAAGATATAAAATCTATCTTAAGAGTAAACTACAACATATCGTCCCTGCATTCTTTTAAACCGCCATCACCTACATCTCATCTCTCTCTTTCATTTTTTTCTTTTAAAACTTCTCTTTAAAAATTCTCTTTAAAAATTCTCTCGATCCGTCGAGGAAATCAAAGAAATAATTACATATTCTGAATCTACTCGACGAGCCCTTCCTAGAGATATAAAATTCTTCTTAAGTTATTTAAGTTGCTAAGTTAGGGTAGTTGAAGTTGGTAGGTAGATTATGTTTTTTTATTGTAAAATTATAATCATTTACATGTATATGAATTTTTGTTTTTTTCAAAATTACAAACGGGTAAATTTAGAATCATATTGGTGATATTTATATCTAGATATTTAACCGCACACCAAGTGATTGGTTTAATGTCTAATATAATATAAATTTGTGTTTAAGCTAGTATAATAAGTTTTGAATTTTAGGTTGTGCGATTAATAATAATTAGTGGTTTAAATAGGCAATCGAACGGGTTAAAGTACGTCGTCTGTCTCGATTAATCAAGTATTGTATCTCAATTCGATAAAGGTACAGGTTTCTTTCTTTGTTTGATACTTGGATACATATTTGTATATATGTATCTACTCCTTGAATATGGTACACCATGCATTACCTATCACAAAAGTGAAATGGTAACTTTCCGTATTGAACTTTTGGAAATCATTGATTTTGAATTATTATATGACTTTATTATTTTGTTAAAGATTAATTGATTTATGATTATATGATACTTCTTTACTTCGAATCATTAATCATTGGTTAACAATTGAATTAAGACTTTTAAGGTTATTGGATTTTTGAAACTTATTTCCATGAGGTCGCATGTGTTGTATACCTATGATTTTCGTTTTCGATTTATAGAATACTTGACCATTGGGGGCACCAAGGTCGGGATGCTTCCACGGTGGCTATACAATCGTGGCGTCCTCACTTAGAATGGACATGAATGGGGTCTAGCCAAGTAACGGCTATCGAGGGCGAATGGATCGATCCTAGTTGCACGAGTCGGGTCGTGAATTATTCACGGCAGGGGTTAGATGGTGAGTGTGCCCACACTGCTACCCCATTTGATTTGAAAAGGTGTTTTCGATCTTATTTGTAAAAGGAAATTTCATCAAATTCGGTGTTGAAATCAAGTTTTTTAGAAGTTTTTATGTTTTTACATCGGTTTGCGCAAGATCCACACTTTGCGTTTCATTCATATAAGCTTTGCGCCTCATTCATAGTCTTTGCGTGTCATTCATATATGTTTGCGTGTGATTCATATATTTTGCGTGTCTAACTCTTGTGTTAGTGAATTTTTCAGGTTTGCGGTTCACTTTGGAAACGCAAAGTTTCAAGTTTTCGGTTCTAGTCTAATACGAAAACCATCAGTTTGCGTTTCTCTCTTCAAGTCTTCGTGCATCACCCGCAAAGTCTTTCACCCGCAAAGTCTTTCACCCACAAAGTCTTTCACCCGCAAAGTAACAGTTTGCGTTTCTCAAAGCAAACGCAAAGTTCACTTTGCGTCTCTCTAAGCAAACGCAAACCTATAGTTCGCGGTTCAGTTTGCTTTGTTGTTACCTATGGATTCTTCAAAGTTTGCTTTTCAAGCTAAGTTCTACACGAGTGACCTCATGATGTCACTGGGCACAGAAACTCGTCCTCCGGTCCTAGTCGACGAAAACGAATTCACTCAATGGCAAGATAGGTTCCTGAACTTCATCGAGCGTCAAGCCAATGGAGAAAACATGATGAAGTCTTTATCTGAAGGACCTTTCATAAAGCCTAATAAAGAAGCTCCTCCAACACCTGAAGAGGCTTCTCGAATGAAAGCTGATCGAGAGCTGAAAGCTAATCTACTGCTTGCCTTACCAAACTCTGTCTACAACCGGGTTGATCATTGCAAGGATTATCCAAATCTGTTGTGGACACAATTGGAAAAGATAATGCTTGGTTCTTCGGTCGCAACTCAGCTCCGACATACTCGATTCATGAACAACTTCGAGGAGTTTAAGGCCAAATACAGCGAGTCTATAAAGAGTGTTTTCGACAGATTCTGCGCAGTGCTGAATGATCTCCGAAAGATTAATGTGATCAAGACAGAGCTTGAGACGAATCTGAAATTCCTTAATTCTCTTCAGCCTGAATGGAACAAAACTTGTCATAGACTGAGGAACGATGTTCGGATTTCCACAATGCAGATCCAGGAATTATATGAGATTCTAATGACTGATGAGAACTTTGTACTTAAGAAAAAGGTCAAACTGGATGGGAAAAAGAAGAAGTCAGTAGACCCGGTTGCACTAATCACAAAGCAATTGTCTCAACAAGCGTTGTCTGATAACGCTTACAACGGGTCAACTGATGATGATGGTGAGGCACTGCAAAAAGCTATGATCCTTCTCTCTCAGCATTACCATAAGAAGTTCCAACCTAGATCGGGTTCCAACTCTTCACGCTTCACTTCTACTTCTACAGTCAAAGTGCCCGAGCCTAAGACTGCATCTTGTTATAACTGTGGAAAGTCGGGTCACTACTCAAAGGAGTGTCGAGCAAAGAAAGTTAGGGACTCAGCTTACTACCGCAAGAAAATGGAACTGGCTGAAAAGAGAGAGAACGGAACTGCTCTGCTGGCCGAGGAAGAATTCTGGCTGGATTATTCCGATGATGAAGCTTCAAACGTCGAGATCGCTCAGATGTGCTTGATCGGAGATGATCAGTCAGATGATTCTGATACTGATGCTGATGAGGTATACTCTGAATTTGATTTTAATTTCATTTCTTCTCAGATGAATATTATAATTACTGCTTTATCTGATCTTCGTTCAAAACTCTTATCTGAAAAGAATTTAAATTCCGAAAAGTCAGATTTGATTGACAAATTGAAAATTTCTTTGAAAGATGAAAAATCTATTTTAGAAAATACTAAAGACATCTTTCAAAAGAAATTGGATGATTTGGAAAATTCAAATAAGACTTATCTTGAATCTTTGACGGCTTTGACTAATTTAAAAGATGAATTTTCAGATAAAATAAATAAGTTAGAAGAAAAACTTTATCTAAGAGACCAATCTGAACAAACAATTTATATGAACAAACCGAGGAGTGAAGAGGCTTTAAAACAAAGGTGGGGACTTGGTTTTGAAAATCCTCATTGTTTAAACAATGCGATTGAAAAATCCCCAACTTTATATAAATACGATTATCTGACTCTTGCTCATTATGCTCCTCAATTTAAAATTGATTGGATGAATGAGAAGCAAGTGTTAGAAATCGAACATGAGAAAAGGACAAATAACAAGAAAAATGAAATTCCTTTTGTTTATACGTTTGAAAATGCAAAATATTTTCCTGATAAATCAAGAAGAGGAAGAAGAGTTTTAAATGATATATATCTCCCGTCAAATCTTCAGTTTCTGATGATTTTGTTTCTTCTTATGCCCCTGATTCTGATAAGGAAAATATTTCTCCAATCATTTATGATTCGAAGAAATATACTTCTCCGTTAGTTTTAGAAGGCAAAATCATCGATCTTGAAGATAAGATAGAAGATCAAAATATTTTGAAGAAAATTGAATCTGATATTATTCTTTCTTTCATGACGTCTAGTCTTGAAGAAAAATTATTTTCTCCAAAATCAGATTCTATTTCTAGCCTTTCTTCTGATTCTAAGGAAAACAAAAAGGAAGTTTCAAATTTTAAAATCTTTTCTCCAAATAATTCAGACTCCAAGGCAAATTCAGATTTATTAGTTGATTAGATTGGTTGCTTGAATAAATTTATTTCTTCTGATTTAAATATTAAGTCTAAAATTTTTGATGATTCTTTTACGCTCAATGATCAATATTATAAACCTAAGCGTAAAAGAAGACGGTCAAAGAAGTCGAAGAAACAAGATACAGTTCTTACTGACAGTTCTAATTCTTCCGATTCAATTCTTACAGATAGGGCTTTGAGCGCTCGATCAAAGAAGCAGATCTGGAGAGCGAGGCGGACATCTGATGAACATATTGTTGATGGGGATAAATATGTAGACAAACTTTATAACGGTGATTCATTTGCTAAATGTAATAAAATTTCAAAATACTCTATAAAGCAAATGATTCGAATTTCAAAACATGTCTCATGTTCTTCCTCAGATTCTAGTTCAGATGATTATGCTTTCTCTTCTGATAATTGTGCTTATTATTCTGATGATATTTCTCATACTTCTCGTTTCAAATCTGCTCATTATTTCCCCACAAGAACTGCAACTAACAAACACGGGCCCAAATTTAAGTGGGTACCCAAATCTTTATCTAATTCAAAGTTGCAGGCATCACATGTTAAGGGGGAGTAATAGAACTTTGGCTTCTGAGTAATTCAGCTCAGGACCCGTACTTCATAGACTACGACTTCTAAACAAATTAGTTTAGAACTCGTTCTTCAAAGCTTTTAAGCTTCTGACTATATGAGATACTGTGAGTACATCAATTTTAATTCCGTTGCATTTTATCTCTGATTATGATGTGTTCCAGTTTTTCTCATTATTTTTCAAGAATCTGAGCTTGTTCAATTTTTTCTTAATTTTGTATAACCAATTTTTTTTTAATTTGAGACACAAATTATTTTTTATAATGTGAAAGATGAAATAATTGAATTTTATTTTGTTCCAACTAAATATCAATTTGCCGAATTCTTTACATTTTGTCTTTAAGGAAAATTTTTTAACTTCGGCATATTGAGTTTAAAAGTTTAAATCTTTACAAATTTTATTCTATAAAGTAAAGTTTTACATTTTTTCTTTCTTTTGAATAAAATATGTGTCTAGGATAAATTTTCAAGTTCTTTTGTTTATATTAAAGTTTTTATATGATCAAATTTCAAGTCTTACAAAAGTTGAAAAGTCAGCAACATGTTTGAAACTTTTATTACTGCTTAAAAGTTGTGTGATTCGGAATTTTTATAGTTCACTTTGCTTAGACTTCCTAATTAATCAGAATTATAGATTGGAATGAAAATATGGGCTAAGCACTTAGATGTAGATCCTTGTGTTTGAGATGAATATTAAATTCTTAAAATACAGAAATCTCTGGGTTTAAAAGTTTGTACATGTGACCTTTCTGGTTTGGGAAAGTAAGTTCCGTGGGATGCTCGACATCTGGTCCCCTAAGGTCATTTGGCCTGGGAGTAATCGAACAGAAATCCTTCTATAGAATCAGATCGAAAGTCATGTTTTACTGGTATGAATGGGTTTAGAATATGTCGATGTAGCCTTTCTGATCCGGGAAAATAAGTTCCAAGGGGTGCTTGACACCTAGTCCCCTAAGGTCAACTGGTCTGGGAGTGGCTGACCCAAATCCTGCAATAGGGTCAGATAGAAAGTTACGTTTACGACATGTTCTTTACTTAATAAACTTTTTGATCAAAAGATGTCAAAGTGCACGCGCTTAAAAGATGCCAAAGAGCACACTCATGTTAAGATGCCAATGTGCACAATGCTAAAAGATGCCAATGAGCACACATCTCATGATACTTGGTGATATGTTTGAGTTGCGATAAATCTGTAAATTTATGAATATCTTAATTCTTGATGGCTTAGTGTGAGTACATGCAAAGTTCTCTATAATATTTTTAGAATTTCATTTTCTTGAAGCTAATCGAAGATTCACATGTGAGCACACTGAATAGATTGATAGAAGTTTTTGAAACTGAACATGTTTTAACTTGATATGCAATGAAACTTGTTCTTGTATCCAACATCATATGTTTGATTTCAAATGATTGATAAATCTGTGATATTTTACTAAGTAGACTTTTATTTGTTTAGTGTTTAAAATTTTATATGTTTAGTTGTTTCAAAATTTACATTCAGTATATTTTTCTTTCTACATTAATATTTGATCATTGTGTTCTCATAAATATATTTTAATGGGTTTATGCATTATTCAAGGGGGAGTGAACAAAGAGAATATTTTTCAAAGATTATATCTGTTTTTGAGGGGGAGTATCTGATTTTCTTTATATGAATGCTAACTCAAAGTGTCATATCTACTGCATTTGTATAGGGGGAGTCAAAGAGCTTAAAAAGGTAAACTTTGTCCAAGACAGCTTTGTGCTTCCAGCATGACACGCAAACTTTGATTTGCACTTCCTTCATGAAACGCAAACCTTAGTTTGCGCGTCCAACATGAAACGCAAATCTTAGTTTGCGCATCCAACATGAAGCGCAAACCTCCTCTTTTTTCTCTGTTTCTTTGTTTTTGCAGATCTTACGCTGTCTCGTCTCCAACATTTGCATGATCAAGTTGATCAAGATCATTAAGGTCATGAGGGGGAGAAGTCAAGGAGATGTTAAAGAGACAAAGAGCTCAAATGTTTATCTGCTGATCAAGATTCGCTCAAAGATTCTATTCTCTCAGCTACAATAAATTCTTTTGCTGTTTCTGCTCCGAGCACCACAGTTCATTCAAGATCATTCAAAAGAGGTGTATCGTCTAGAGCTCAAGACAGTAAAGACAACTTAATCTGAAAGATGCTGAGAAGAATTTTTTTCTTAAAAAGTCAGAAAGCTTCACAAAGTTGCTTTGTTGGTCCGTGCTGTTATAGAAGATAATTTTTGAAGACCAAAGTGCCAATGATTACTAAGGGGGAGATTGTTAGGTCTGATTTTATAGTAATCATTGTATTTATAGGGCTTGGTCAAATACTATGTTTAGTTGCATATATGTGTTGTATCTGACCAAGGGTATTTAAGTCCCTTTGGTCTTTGTCTTTGTAAGAATAACACGCACATTAATCTGATATTCTGTTTTGCGCACCTTGTCTCTCTCTCTACTTTCTCTCTCTAAAGAATCAGTGATCTTGGATTCTCAACTAATATCAATGTTCTTTGTTTCATTTTCCGCCTTCCAATCGTTAGATTATCGTTTTTTTATTATTATTAATCCGTTTACTGGGCAAAGTTGCCCAGCCGTGTGTGTTTTGTTGGCACGACAGATACTTAGATGATAGACAGGGGATGGGAATATAAAGAAAAGAAGAAAACTATTTTGGGCTTCCTTTTGATGATCTTCTGATAATCTGCTTTTTGGTTCTTTTGTTTTTATGTCCATGTAAATATATCTGTAAAACTTAGTTATAGTTGTCTTCATATGATGCTTTGTAATTTAGTGTTTATGTGGTTAGTCGAGCTCTGAATTTTATAAGTCTAAATAGTAGATTTATTTTTATTTTGATGTCCCCTGAACTGTGACATCGCCCCGTTCTTAACCACACAGGACAAGGGGTGTTACAGTCTGTCTCTCTAATGCCTCTCCCTCTCCGACGATCTCTCTCTCTCTCTTTTTTGGTAAAATCCCTATTTTCCCATTTTTTTTCTAGATGTGTATGTATGTATGTAACAACCCTCTTTTCCCTCTATGTTTTACATATGTATCTATATATATATATATGTAAATGTAAATGTATGTATGTATATGTATATGTAAATGTGTATGTATGTAGATAACGTATGTATGTATATGTATATGTAAATGTAAATGTAAATGTGTAAATGTGTATGTATATATAATGTATGTTTGTGTAAATTTTGAGTAAAATTGATCAATGTATCTATGTGTGTATGTGTAAATGTGAATATATATGTAAATGTGTATTTAGATGATTTAAGTATGTTTGTATATATAAAAAACATATGTGTGTAATGTATTGTATATATTTATGCATTTGTAAATCTAAACCTTAAATTGTTCAGAATTTGCAAATTGTTCAGAATTTGCAAATTATTGTGTATATATTCACAAGTTGTTATGTGAATTGTTGGGTAAATTGTTTTAGACAAATTGTTGGGTAAATTGTTTTAGAAATTGTACAAAATCCTTTAAAAATCGTTATATATATACATGTTTAAAGGTTAGAAAAATGGTAGAACATGTATTTACGAATGGGTGATGCCTAATTTTTCCTAGAAATATTAGTCTAAAGATTAAAGTGTTACAAGTTGGTATCACAAGTTTTTGGTAAATTTGATTGTTAGAAATGGGTTGCCAATTGTTGGGCGAACTTTAGGTGGTTAAACTTTATTTCTAGTCTATAGATGTATATATGTAAAGACTAATCACACTTTTGTCAATTGTAACTATGTCAACTAATAACGGTAGAGGATGGATGTATAAACGTTTAAATAGGGTGGCCTATTAAATCTAATTTTTAGTGACGAAGGAGTTAGGTTTTTAGATTTGCATTCGCAAATGAGCGATATGATAAAATAAGATACCTTTGTAAGAAATGTTAGCATCACAAATACAAAGGGAGAGAGAAGGTGAAATTAGACTTATTAAAAAAGGGATTCATGCTTTCTTACACTCATTGGTATGCACACGACAAAAAAGCACCCGGAGTTCAACAACCACAACAAATAATAGTGGACGAAGACTATAATAAGTTTGATGGTGTCCAGCAAATGTTGATAAATCAAACTGTCAGAGGTACATCAAGTACGTTAGATGAGCAAGATCCAAATCCACGTGCACAGAACTTCAATAATATGCTAGAAGTTGTGGACATTGTGGGAGGGATGTAAGAGATTTTCAATGTTACAGGCAACCGAAATGTTTTTGAATTGGAAGACAAATTGCAATGTACCAGAGTCAACCTATAATCGTAACATTTAGATGGTTAAAGAAATGCTACCAAACAGTGAACAACTTGTTGGTAGCTTTTACGAGACAAAGAAGATGTTGAAGCAACTTGCACTTCAGAAAGAAAAGATCCATGGTTGCAAAAACCATTGCATGTTATTTTATAAGGATTATGCTAATGATAATAGTGTTCGAGTGTGTGGGGGAGCCTCGTTACAATACAAATGGTAGGAACGACTAAGGTGCCTAATCTGGTGATGAAGTATTTGCCGATTGAACCAATATTACAACGGTTGTACATGTCTAAGAAAACAACAAAGGAGATGACTTGGCACCGTTATCATCAGACTCAATCGGGAAAGATGGTACCTCCGAGTGATGGGAGGCTTGGAAACATTTGTATAGGATACATCCCGATTTTGCTCAAGATATTGAGAATGTTCCTCTTCATTTATGTACAAATGGTTTCAACACCAATAACTCGAACTCAAATAATAGAGACACGGATCAACCATGAGCCTCAGAATTTTTCCCACGAATGTGAGTCTTCCGACCAACAGTTAAGCATATTTAAAAGCTCGTGTCGTCCATTATGATAAGGTCGGAAGACATTGTCAACTAGATGATGAAGATATGCACAAGGCTCACACATACATCTTACTTAATTGTGAATAAGTCTTTCCTTTCACGTGCATGTTCAATGATATGGTTAGATGTAACGACCCTTACATTGATGCGGGGTTCAATAGATGTAGAAATGTATAATTTGCTGATTGGTTAGAGAGTTACGTAAGTGTATACATATAATTTTTCATTATAGGTTTTTCGTCCTTTTTATATGTTTTTTATGATTATATGTCATGTATAGGTTATGTCTTCTACTGACCCCACTACCGATCGTATAAAAGTGTTGGTAGCTAGACCGTTCTGTTATGTTTGGAAACACTCGATTTTTTTTCAAAAAGTTACAAGTATCACACGCAAACTCACTCTACCGGTCACACCACACATAACAATGGAGTATGCATGAGAGGATCCTATTACTTGTTGGATATTTGCCTACTCCTTTGTCCCACATAGGAAAACTCTCAAAAGTTTTATGGGTTTATAAACCTAAACTACTTATCAAAATGGAGAAAAGCCCAAAGTAGAGGTTGACATTGGGCTTTAGTAGGGGAATCACTAAATATTTAATGGTCAAAAGATAGGCCTTGGGGCTCTTGGGTATATAAACTTGGATTTTCCCTCCATTAAAAAAAAACGAAATTCCCAAGATATTCTCTCCATTTTTCCCTCTTTCTCACTTGCTATCAAAAGAATACATTATCAAATAGATGGGGTTGAATTGACGTGCATCGATTCAATCGGATAGTTGTATCCTCTAGGCGACGTTTGGAACCGACCACAATTGGGGACAAAATTTCGTCTTAGGACACTGCATCGGCAGGCCTCTATCCAAAATATATTAGTTCAATTCTCGTTAATCATCGAAAAGGTACACAATTTCTTGATTTACTTCAAATTTAAGAAGTCGTTTTTCATTATTTCTTGTTTA
Organism: Arctium minus; assembly: GCA_954870635.1. Classification (NCBI taxonomy): domain Eukaryota; kingdom Viridiplantae; phylum Streptophyta; class Magnoliopsida; order Asterales; family Asteraceae; genus Arctium; species Arctium minus. Next base: position 55,276,166 of record OX941081.1, on the reverse strand, counting down.
ATTGTGTTATCGTGAGGATTGGTTCTATCAATCTAAGACGAAATATTGTTTCTAGATAATAGAAACAAAATGGACCAATCGGCGATTATCAAATCCCATGTTGACAAACCCGAAAAATTCAAGGGTTCAGATTTTCGACGATGGCAACAGAAAATGCTTTTTTATCTCACAATGTTGCATGTGTCCAACGTGCTCACGGAGGAAGCACCGACATAACCCGTTGTTGGAGAAGGATCGAGAGCGCCAACACAAATCCAAATGGTGGCCTTTCAAAAAGCGGTCGAGACTTGGAAAAGCAATGAATATAGCTGTCGAAACTATATTCTGAATGCTTTGGACGATTCCCTATATGATATTTATTCGACTTTTAACACTGCTAAAGAAATATGGGAATCGTTGGAAACCAAGTACAAGACCGAGGTCGCTTGTGCTAAAAGGTTTGTTGTTTGAAAGTTTTTAAACTACAAGATGGTTGAAGCAAAATCTGTTGTAAAGCAAGTGGAGGAACTATAAGTTCTTGTTCATGAACTCGACACGGAAGGTATGGGCATTAACGCGAACTTTCTTGTTAGTTCGATTATCGAAAAATTTCCTCCTTCCTGGAGAGATTTCAAAGTGTATTTGAAACATCTAATAGAGGATATGTATTTTGACTAATTGGTTCTTAAACTTTGAGTTGAGGAAGACAATAGCAGGAATGAGAACACGGATGCTAGCTCTGTGGAGCCGAATACAAACATCGTTGGAGGAAACAACCCTAAAGGGAAATTTCAGAAGTTTAAGGGAAAAGGTATAGCATTCAAACCTTCCTCTTCAAATGTGAGAGCTCCTTTCCAACCTAACAAGAAGCCCTTCAAAAAGCAAGTGGTCAATTGTTAGGTTTGTGGTCGACCCAGACACAAAGAAAAAGATTGTCGGTTCAAGAGGGATAACCATGGGAGCGGAGGAGCCAGAAGCTCTAATCAAGCCAATGTGGCTGATTCTGAAACCAGATTCGTGTTGTTGTGGAAACAAACTTTGTGACAAATGAAGTTGATTGGTGGCTTGACACCAGTACCTCTAGACACATTTGCAACTCCAATTCTTTGTTCTCTTTCTATGTCAAAGTCAATGATGGTGAACCAATGTTTATGGGGAATTCAACTACAACAAAAGTGCATGGAAAAGGGAAAGTGGTATTGAATCTTACATCGGGGAAAGAACTTAAACTCACTAATGTATTACATGCGCCGGATATGAGCAAAAATCTGATTTCGGGTCCTATGTTAAGTAACAAAGGATTTAAGATTGTATTGGAATCGGATAAATTTGTAGTCACAAAGGGTGGGTTGTATCTGGGAAAGGGATACCTGTCTGAGGGGCTCTTCAAATTCTCCATTATAAATACCGTGAACAATGATGTACATATTATTAATAATAATGCAAGCTCTAGCGCTGCTTCTACTTACATGGTTGACTCCTCAAATTTTTGGCATGCTCGGTTTGGTCATGTCAACTTTCGGTCCTTACAAAGGATGATGAATCTTGGCACGCTACCTAAGTGTTCAATGAACAAAATGATTAAGTGTGAGACTTGCGTAGAATCAAAATACTCAAGTCATCCCCACAAATGAGTCGGAAAATCTAACCAAATACTTGGTCTAATTCATACTGATTTGTGTGACTTTAAGTTAAATCCAACCCGAGGGGGAAAGAACTACTATATATCCTTTATAGATGATTGCAGTAAATTTTGTTACATTTATTTGATCAATACCAAGGATGAGGCTTTAAATATGTTCAAAGTTTATAAAGCCGAAGTTGAAAATCAACTTGAGAAGAAGATCAAAATTCTATGGTCGGATAGAGGAAGGAATATGAGTCAAATGACTTTGCTGAATTTTGTTCTTCACATGGTATTGTGCATCAAACAACGACACCCTATACCCCTCAACAAAATGGGGTAGCCGAGCGGAAAAACATAAAATTAAAGAACATGATCAACTCGATGTTGATCATGTCTGGGGCTCCACACAGTTTATGGGGTGAAGCCTGTCATACTGCAAATGGGATTCTAAATAAAATCCCTCATAAAATGAGTAGTCAATCTCCCTATGAGATATGCATAGGTAAATTGCCTTCCTATAAAAGGATGAAAGTGTGGGTTTGCTTGGTTAAAGTTCAAGTTCCTTTACCAAGAAGGACTAAGCTAGGACCAAAGACTATAGATTGCGTCTACATTGGCCCAGCCAAGAATAGCGCAGCCTATAGATTTTTGGTATACAAGTCCTATGTAGAGGATATACACACAAATACTATAATTGAATCTGCGGAGGCACAATTCTTTGAGAGCATATTCATATATAAGGATAAGGAGAAATCTACCTTAAATCCAAGGAAAATAGGGAATGAAGATGATACACTTCATTATGGGTTAGATCAAAGTTCAAATCCAAGTGATGAAGGTACTTCTCAGGTTTCAAAAGGATTTAGAACCTCGAAGAAGTAAACAAGGGAAAGTGGCCAAAGACTTTGGACCAGACTATGTGACCTTTAATGTAGAAGGAGAACCTCTAACTTATAAGGCAACGATGAACTCATCGGAAGCTCCTTATTGGATAGAGGCAATCCAAAGTGAAATAGATTCCATATTACAAAATAATACTTGGAAATTGGTAGATCTTCCTCCAGGATATAAACCAATAGGCCATAAATGGATCTTTAAGAGAAAGCTTAGACTCGACGGTACTATAGAAAAGTACAAGGCTCGATTAGTAGCAAAACGGTATCGTCAAAAAGAGGGTCAAGATTTCGTTGATACCTATTCACCGGTTACAAGGATAACCTCAATTAGAACATTGATGACAATAACCGCAATTCACAATTTGGAGATACACCAAATGGATGTGAAAACCACGTTCTTGAATGGTGAATTGGATGAAGAAATTTATATGCAACAACCCGAAGGGTTTGTCTGTAAACTCTTTAAGTCCTTATAGGACTTAAACAAGCTCCAAAGCAATGTCACGAGAAATTTGATAACACACGCTTATCATAAGGCTTTCAGATTAATGAATGTGATAAATGTGTATATGCTAAACAATATAAGAATGCTTATGTCATGATATGTCAGTATGTGGATGATATGATGATCATGGGGACTAATATGGATGTAATTAATCAAACCAAGAAAATGCTACATTCCTCATTTGATATGAAGGATTTGGGAGTAGCCGATGTGATACTTGGTATCAAAGTTTAAAGAACTTCTGAAGGATATATCCTTACCCAATGCCATTATATAGAAAAGGTCCTTAGAAAATTTGGGCACTATGATGATCGACCGGTCGTTACTTCATTTGATCCTTCTAGTCATCTGAAGAAGAATCAAGGAGATAGAGTATTCCAATTAGAGTATACTCAAGTTTTTAGAAGCTTGATGTATATTATGAATTGCGCATGACCGGATCTAGCATATACAGTGAGTCGACTAAGTTGTTACTCACACAATCCGGGTAAAGATCATTGGTATGCACTAGTAAGATTGCGCCGATATCTTAAACATACGATGTATTATGGTTTACATTATACTAATTATCCTCCTGTGATAGAAGGATATTGTGATGCAAATTGTATTTCCAACCACTTGGAAGACAAGTCCACAAGTGGGTATGTGTTTACCCTTGGTGGAGCATCCATATCATGGAAATCATCTAAGCAACGGTGAATACCCGTTCAACTATGGAGGCTGAATTTGTCGCATTAGACAAAGGAGCTGAAGAAGCCGAATGGCTTAAAAGCTTCCTACAAGGTATTCCACTATGGCCTAAGCCTGTCACAACCATTTGTTTACATTGTGATAGTATGGCTGCTCTAACTAGAGCAAATAATCAGATTTACAATGGCAAATCAAGGCACATAAGGCTTAGACACAACACGATAAAAGACTTGCTGAAAAATGGAATTATCACCATTGATTATATAAAGTCAAAGGAAAATATAGCAGATCCTTTGACAAAAGGCCTAAACAGAGAGCAAGTTATCTTTACATCGAGGGGAATGGGCTTAAAGCCAATTCAATGAGTCGATACTTGGGGGTAACCTAACCTAGCAACATTGGAGATCCCATGGTCTATGTTCATTAGGCAAACTAGTTGAGGAAGACTCAAGTGGGAACAAACACAAAGGTATGCCTATTCCTATGATGTTCTCAATTGTGTTTTTCCATTGACGTTTTAGGGTTGAATTCTAATCCTTAATAATGCTAATAGCTACTACAATGGAACAGTACAGAATGTTCTTTATTGGCATTACCTATGTGAGATCGATGTGTGGTCGTATCTATGGGAACCGAGATGGCTACGTTTTCTACAAATCTCATGAAGAAAGGATATCGTTCAAGGGCGAAATGAACAAAACTGTAAGAATTGATGTGTATATAAGTCTGATGTATGTGATACATTTTGTTTAGTTTTACCATCAAACGTGGTTAGTTCAAGACTATGTTCACTACCCACAAAGTAGATCCGTTTTGTATTCACTACGGAAGGTTCAAGTTTAAAAGACACCTTTCCTGATGTATATCATTTTTAGTTATTGAAATAGCAAATAAGTTCCTATGTGTTGTTACCTTATTTTCTATTCAAATGTGGGGTATTGTATAGGTTTGAATAGAAAATGTGGGGTATTGTTGGATATTTGCCTACTCCTTTGTCCCACAAAGGAAAACTCTCAAAAGTTTTGTGGGTTTATAAACCTAAACCTACACTACTTATCAAAATGGAGAAAAGCCCAAAGTAGAGGTTGACATTCGGCTTTAGTAGGGGAATCACTAAATATTTAATGGTCAAAATATGGGCCTTGGACCATGGGTATCTTGGGCTCTATTGACCTTAAATTGCGCTTTTTTGCTTAAATCGGATAGAATTGAATGCGAGTTCCATTCGACTTTGGTCGCACCGAACCCACATTGGTCACTGTTGATTGTCGTAAAACACAGTGTCTAACGCGACCTTCATGCGCGTAAACCCGCATGCTACCGGCATTAGTCTTTGTTGTTATTTCCATACGATAGTATTAAATGCCACTTCCATGCGGGTAAACCCGCCCCCAACCCGCATTCATCTCTGACCGTTTTTTGATAGTTATTTCGGTTAATTGAAGCACAGGTATATAAACCTAGCTTTTCCCTCCATTTGAAAAAAACGAAATTCCCTAGATATTCTCTCAATTTTTCTCTCTTTCTCACTTGCTATCAAATGAATACATTATCAATTCGATGGGGTTTGAATTGACGTGCATCATTTCAATCGAATAGTTGTATCCTCTAGGCGACGTCCGGAACCAAGCACGATTGGGGACGAAATTTTGTCTTAGGACACTGCATCGGCAGGCCTCTATCCAAAATATATTAGTTCAATTCTCGTTAATCATAGAAAAGGTACATAATTTCTTGATTTACTTGAAATTTAATAAGTCATTTTTCATTATTTCTTGTTTAATTGTGTTATCGTGAGGATTGATTCTATCATTACACATAGTATGAGTCTAACTACTATGGATTATTGGATGAAGTCCTAAAGATAGAGTATCATAGGTATGGACTCGGCCCTTGTGTTGTTCTACTATTCAAATGCACATGGTTTGATATAATTAACGGCGTTAAGACTTTGTTTAGATGACCCTTTTATCCTAACATCACAAGTTGAACAACTCTATTATGTACCATATCCATCGAACTCATTAAAAGATTGGTAAGCATGTTTAGTTGTTTATTTGTTACCCTTATGAATTTGGATACAAAATATTTGTGTTTGGCTTATAGTATTGGGTGGAATCTAATGTTGTGTTGTATACTTGCATTATTGTTCTATGTTTTCAAACTTTGTTTTATAGACTTGCTATAATGTTGCGCATTTAGACTTTTGGAGGTAGGGGGAAGTTCCAACAACTAAGGAGGTAGAGGGGGCACTTCTACTCTAGGAGCCTCTAGTAGTGATTCTGGAAATGCCCGTGGCATCATCAATCCCGAACAACTTCCGACAGAAAGGACGAGGATCGGGATAAACCACAACGAGTTAGTTTCATATTAACTAAGTGATCAAATGAATTGTTTTGAGGTATCAATACTAATTCAAGTCATTATATAGCTTTGACAACGCCCATGCCATTTGCCATATGAGCTAGATTAGTTGGTCCATGATTGATCACGTGTGGTGCACTTGGATGGAGAACCTTAAGGAGGTTTGGGCCCGCATGTGGGAGCGTTTTCAGGTTTGTAGTATGTATTTAACTTGTTATAGTTTTCAACTTAAAAATCAACTAACTCTTTATGTACAGAGATTCTATTGTTGGTATTCAGGCTTAGACAACGATGTATTGCAGAATTAGGATGCTAAATCAATGAAGAACTACATTGACGTTTGAATTCAACGACGATAAGAGAAGTCCAAAAGCTTGTACGCCAAGAACTTCCCTATCGAGAAAGCGACCCTAATTGGGATATGAATCTGTTGAAGGACTCCCCCCCCCGCTTGGCTCACTCAGTGTCTTTGGGTCAAGATGCTGGAACAACGACCATTGGAAGGGCGTATCCAAGTCGGATAGCACGAACCAGATGATTGATATTGATGGTGAATTATCCCAACACACTGTCGGGTCGAACCAAATGACTGAGATTGATTGGCTCACTCAATGTCTCGTTCTCTATGCGCGGTGCTCGATTGGTAGATCCTTAACACCAACTACTTTAGTAGCTTGATTTTTAGTATGTTACAATTAAGACATGTTTGTATATTTTTTACCTTTGTAGACGAAAGCAAGAAAAGGCATGCCACCAACCTATATGGACCTGTTCAATCATATACATTGGAAGAGGTCGAATACAGAGTCATCTTCTTCTGATAGCGGGTCAGTAGGGGAGTACGTGACTTCAAGATGTAGCATGGTTGTGGTAAGTGTATAATACCAACAACTTTATTATTTTTTACCTTTAATTCCAAATCTCTATCTAGTTTGTTGGGCAAACGTCATTATTGTTTAAGCTAAAACGTTAGTATGGATATATATATATATATATATATATATATATCACTGTCTATTTTGGGTTTTCATTTGTTGGGCAAACATTAGGGTTGTTTTAGTTTAAATGTTGGTATATATAACTTCATTTTAGTCTAGGTTGCCATTGTTGGGGAAACGTTAGGATTATTTTATTTGGAAAAGTCCCAAACCAATCTCACCCATAAGTATAACGATGATGTTGATTCCTATCCCATAACAGATGCAGATTTGTGGTGGCAAGCAGTCCGGGGAAGCACGAAAGGATGACTATTTGGCTTTGGGAACAACTGTGATCCCAATTTGGTCTTGACTGGGGCACCCGCACATGGGTACCCAAGTGATGCATTGTCTTATGATGTGCGGGTGTGTGCCTCTTTCCTTTGATATTTATCTACTTCATATATAATTTATATTAAAAATTTTAATGTTTCATGTTCTTTTTTGTAGTATCAAGCATTAGAGAGTCGGCTGCTCGAAGCAGAAGAGACGCTCAAAAGAGAGATGGAAGAGATACGCCAAGCAGAAGAGGTCTGCAAGAAGCAGCATGAGGAGATGATGGAGTTGGTGAGCAGATTTACCCAAAGTCAGCAGTTTCCGTCGCAATTTTTGCCTCCCCCGCCGCCAAATTTTTGATCCTTGGTATTTTTTTATGAACTCTTGTCACACTAAACAATCATACTTGAATTTCGTTTATCGCATAATTGGAACAAGTTGTATTTATTCTGCCCGAATAATTGTTGATGGGCTTTAATTAATGTGTGATATTTGATTTCCAGTTTTTAGAATCTTTTTTTTAACATTTACTACATTTTTAAAATTTTAAATTAATGTTTAAAAAATAACTTTTACAATATACAGGTTAATAATAGGTAGTGTGAATCAAAGATGATCAAGTAACAATGTATCAACTGATTAACTATTATTGAATGATTGAAAGAGGATTAGAAACATAGGATGGAAAATCAAAAACTCTCTCACTCAAACCTATTAAGCACACGATAATAAACTCTCTAAATATTCTCAATCTCATCTAACCCTAAACCACTCTAAACAACGCTTTATATACTTAGGCCATATTACACGTAAAACCCAAGCCCATTACATAAAGTAAGTCCAATAACAATTAAAGACTTTTACAGCGCTATTAATAATTAACAAGTAACCACTACAAATACTTTATTTAACTTTCAACACACTAGGACTTTCAGTCCTAACAATCTCCCACTAAAGTTGTATAAAGGATTTAATTATCTTCTTGAAATCTTCATGTCATGATCTTCTCTCCCTCTTGAATCTCTGAAAACTTTAGTATTGCTTGTCTTCATGTCTTTCCCATCTCCCCAATGAATAAAGCTCTTGGTCTTCATAGTTTCAACATTATAACCAGATTCAATGTATAATAGCCTTGACTGAATGCACCATTAAACAACTTTCAATTGTAGAAACTCAACACATCGGATCAACACACAAGAAATATAATGTGTGAGTTACATGACATTCCATAGTGCAACTTCAGTTTAAAAACAAAGAATTTGTTTTTGAACCGCGAGTTGAATTGATGTTCAACTTAAGAACTTGTAGAACCAATATGCTCGTAAGAGTAATCAACTTGTACCAAACACCATATGATGAGAGTAGAAGGATAGAAGAACCAATCAAATCACCTGCAATCTTTGAATCTAATGGCTTTTCAGCCTCAGATTTAAGAAAATAATAAAATTATGTTACTCCCCCTAAGATTTTGCTAACTCATCCTCAACATGATAATCTGTGTTTTTGAATTTTATGTCTTTGTCATTTCTCCCCCTCATAATGATTAGGAGCATCCTGAGCATCATGTATCTTCAAAGACTAACCAGATGAGTAGCAAAATACCAGATAAAATGATTCACTAACCAAGGGTAACAACTAACATAGAAACATGTAGTAAATGTTATCATAACAATTAAAATTATGTGTGTCATATTTTCAGAGTTGGCATCTATGTATCTCTGATTGGATTTCCAGTTATCAATGATGTAAAATTTTAAAAATTTATGCTTCTCAAACTATTCCAGCAATATCACAAATATATGTGATAGGAGTCACACATTGATTCAACCTGGGACGTAGGTTAAAAATCAATAGACACAATGATATGAATATGAAGTTCGGAGATAGGATCTAATGTTATCCTTTTTCAAAATCTAAGACCTCCAAGTGAGGAATAGATAGATTAAGTGCTAAATCTCCGTTCATTTATGAAACAAGTATCTTTTATGAGATACTTGAGTGGCTATGTGGGGTGACACGAGTTATCGACATTGGGTCCATGTCTATTTCAATATCCATCTCCAAAGAACGAGAATGAATAGATTATATGGTAACCCGGATAACTGACTCGATTTGGTAAGGAACAAAAATTCTTTTATGTCTAGTCACATCCTCTCCATATTCTTTTCACTCTGAACTCATCTATCATTCTAGACCCTTCACTGATAACTATGAATTGGATGTATTTCTTGGGTAGGTCCTTTCGGTTCTGGATTGACCATAGAAACTGTATAAGTCCTAACACTCCTTTAACTAACAAAGATAGAACATTGAAGTAATCATTGAAAAGTCAAACATTTAGGAACGAGTCCTGAAGTGAGTTGTTTAGAAGTCATTATGAGAAATTGAAATCATGGTACTCCCCCTCAAAAGTTGCATAACCCTTGAATGTAGTAATGTGATGTGAATAGTTTGAATTAAATCACACATGACACGCTTGCAAAATAGATTAGGAAGATTTTGGTTTTGGTATCCATGCATTGACGGTTCTTTGATGGTTAGTTGTCGTAACTTTGAATCTATGAAATTGAGGACTGGGGATATAATAAGTACCATACCAACTATTGACATACCTTGAGTCTACAAAGTCACTCTTTCCACAACGAGTGCTACATATTTGTGCTCCGATTAGACTGGTCAGCTTAGATATAGAATAAGTATGAGTAGGTGAACCAGTCTTGGAAATAAATGACTTTGTATCAACTACAGGAGATTTATGAGAATTATTTCCACCACTGTTCTCTGAAGTTGGTTTCCTTCTCTACACCATTTTCACTTTTCGAAACACTAGATTATTTGAATCATCAACAAGAGAATTATAGAAAAGATTGGAAAGGCGAATCTGATCTTTTGAAAATTAATTTTATTTGACAAAACTCTTCGAAAAATTAGTTGTAGAAGTTGAACTTCAAGAATAAGGAGACTGAACAACAATATCAGGACCGACTTGTTCAGATAAATCAGCTTTAGGATTTATTTTCTTCAAGTTTCTTGAATTTTGCGGATAAAACATTTCTTTCTTCTAGAATCAAGTCAAATCTCTTTTGTAAATCTGATTTTACTTTCTGTTCTTTCAAAATCTCTGTTGCTAATCCAGATAATTTTTGTGAAAGCTTATGAATTTTTGTTTCAAAAATCTTCCTTTCACTTTCAAAGTCTTTTTCAATACTGTTGCATTTATCAGATATTCTTTTGAAAACCACAACAATTTTCTTTTCAACCACTTTCTTTGTCGTTTCAAAACCTTTTCGCTCTTTTTCAAAATTATCTCTCTCAATTATCAAAACCTTTTCAAAATTAGAAATCTGTTTTGAAAGTTTTGCATTTTAAAGCTCAAAAGCCTTTCTTTCATCAAAAACTTTATTTGAAAGCTTGAGAATCTTTCTCTCAAAATTCTTCCTTTCATTTGAAAAATCAATTCTTTCTTTTTCGATCTTCTTCTCAAAATCGGAAATATTTTGTTTGAGTTCGAGATTGTTATTCTTTAAATCACTGATTTCATTTTTCAATGAATAATCTCAATGTTTGTTTTTCTTTTCAAGAATTTTCAAATCTTCCTCAGGATCTAAATCACCATCAACCTTTTTGAATTCACCATTTACATACATAAGAGTTCTTCCCATTGTTACTTCACGAAAAAGATCATAAGATGATTGTGATTTGATTCCAAAAAATCAGACATAGTACACAAAAAAGGCAAAAATGTCCCCCTTCGGCGTCTTAGCACATAGTACAATTTTTTTTCAAGATAGAGACATCATAACTTTTCTCGGGTAGGTCCGGATGGAAATCCAATTGACAAAACCAGATGAAAGTTACCCGGAAAAAGATGTTTCCCGGATAGAGATTCAAACCGGGGGGAGTTTGCGAATCCAGGGCCGTGCGTATGCAGTTATGAGGCACAACCCGGGACGTGGTCCGGGAAGACAGGGCCCGAGACTTGAAATCGGATAGGGGATTGACTCGGCCACCGCTAGTACCAGAAGTCGGTATGCGGCCCTGGATGACGTGGGAGCGAGAGTAGGTAGTGACCCGGGCACCGCTTGGACCTAGAGTCGGTAGCAGCTTGGGTGTTGCTTGGACACGGGCAAAAGGTGGGGGCGACCCGGTAGTAGGAAGCCTCGGGTAGGAGGTACTCGGGAGATAGAACCGGGAAGAGGGTGTGCCACGGTAGAACAAGCCGGGTGAGGATCCGGGTCCTTGAGGAAGCAGGTGAGCCTTTGAACCTGAATCGGTACCAGGTTCGATTGATCCGGGAGTCGGAGTCGGCGTCGACTCGGTTGGAATCGAGAGAGAGCTGGGAGGCGACGTGAAAGGGGAGGCCCGAGTTTGTGTATCACCCTGGTGGACACAAGGGGGACCCAAGTTTAACCTTATCCTGCCGCCCGCCGAATCAAAGTTAATCAACAAAATATGGATTAAATAGATTTGAGAATTATTATCAAACCAAAAACACTTTTAATGTTGAACAAGAACAAATAACACTTACCCATATTGATTATGAAGCAAAATCAAAGATTTTTAAGCAAAAAACTTTCAGAGATTAAGAACACATACCCAGATTCTGACTTTATAAAAATCCAAAAATTCGACTTCAATACTACGAATTAGAACTCCATACTTTGGCAAAACATTAATCTAACACAACTTAAGAGATTAGAATCAAATAAACTCAACGATTTTGCAGAAATCAATTAACCCAGAATTCTAACGCAAAAGTCGATCGACCAGAAAAAAAAAAGAAAAAAAAATAGTGAAGAAAACATACTTTTTTGAATCAAATTTTCGTCTTTCTGCTCTGATACCAAGTGTGAATCCTAGATGATCAAGTAACAATGTATCAAATGACTAACTATTATTGAATGATTGAAAGAATATTACAACCATAGGATTGAAAAGCAAAAGCTCTCTCACTCAAACCTATTAAGTGCACGATAATAAACTCTCTAAATCTTCTCTAAGCTCATCTAACCCTAAACCACTCTAAACAATGCTTTTTATACTTAGGCTATATTACAAGTAAAGCCCAAGCCCATTATATAAAGTAAGCCCAATAACAATTAAAGGCTTTTACAACGCTATTAATAATTAACAATTAAATACTATAAATACTTTATATAACTTTCAACGCACTAGGACTTTCAGTCCTAACAGACAGATTTCTAGTGGTATAACTTGGTCATTTTATTGCAATTTTTCACAAAAAAAATTTGACTAAAAGGATTTTTGGCGGATAATCCGTCTTTATTTATTTATTAAACTTTTAATGATTAAATCAAAACCTATTTTGTTAAAAGGTTAAAAAATTAAATTACCGACGAATTATCCGCCGGAAACCCGTCGGAAATTTAATCAATCTGATTAATTAAAAACATGATTAACTGAAATTGTTAAGAAAATAAGGAAAAAGAAAGCGACGGATTTCCGACAGAAATATCCTCTAGAAATGTTGAATCCACCTGAAAATCCATTTGCATCGAGGGATCTTGCGACACGCAAATCTGTCGAAAATCCGCCGCTAATAGCTATTTCCGACGGATTTATCTGTCGTAAATAGCCTGTTGTTTAATAGTGAACGAATGTTACAAACCCCAAAAATTCAATCCAAATTATTCGATGATATTAAGTTATGATTCATTATGTTACATATGTTTTGTTCTTGCATGTGATTCTTATATAAAAGCATTTTCCTGTTTTTTACACACCCAAAATAGTTCTGATAAAACTGTACGAACACTTCATTGTGTTGTTTAATATAATAACACACGAAAATTGGTTTATAAGTTTGTGACATTTATTGGATTTGTATTGCCATATATGCCTTTGTACCTTAGGATATGGTCCTTGCAACTTGAAAACAACGATCACAAGTATTGAGGTAGTTACAGACGGATTTATCGTGGAGAACTCATGTTCATTACTTATCAAAAAAAGTATTAATATTAACTTAATTCCCTATAAGTATATAAAGGTTGGTTGTTTGGTTGTTTTTGAATTTAACATTGACGGATTACTCTGTCAAAAGTATGCGATCTGGAAATGAGATTAAGTTTTGTTTTGTTTAATAAACACTTCTCTAGTTTTTCTAATTCTCTAAAGTATTTTACATAATAAAAACAGAGAAAAGAATATATATACTCCCTAACTGCCAAGGGTTACAAGTCGTTAAAAACGATAAAAAAATTAAATATTAAGTACAACATTCAATTCTTAGTTTCATTACACTATACAAATGTGGTATACATATTACGATCAGAGAAAGAATGCAGAGAATTGAGAGTGAAACTTGTGTGTCCCTAATATGTGCAAATCAAGATGATAATCACATAAATTCAATCCAAAATGTCATATTATTGATATTGAATTCAATGATTACAAATTCGTATGAAAATGCTCTCTGGGATAATATTTCTCTCTATAAGATATGTTCTCTCAAAGTGCTACATGTCTAACAACAAGACAAAAGCATTTTATACCTATAACAAATACAAGGAAAACTATTAAACTAAACTAGTTGTCTTTTACAATTGACTTTGCCTTTCCTCTTTAAACACTTTGACTTTGCATCTGAGAGTTTGACTTGGACTTTTGACATTAATTCCTATGATCTTGTGTTAGAGCATAAATATGTTAGATACAAGATCAAGAAGACAAAAGTCAAGGTTTAAGAAGTCAAAGCTGAAGAAAGTGAACTCTCAAGTGAAAGTCAAAGTCTTTGTAATAAAAGTCAAAGTCAACATTTGTATTAGTTTTGTTTCCTTGTTGTTTTAGTTGTAGGTATAAATAGTTTTCTTTTCTTTGTAATTAGTAGTTAACAGAAGTGGAGGATAATATTTAGTTGTACGTTTTTCCAGAGAGAGAGAGAGTTCTAGAGAGAGAAAGTTGTAATCTTGGAATTGAAAGTTAATCAAACAGGTAATTGATTGAATTCTTGTTTGTGTTTGTTTGATTAAGTGTTTAGAAACTAGAATCTGGGAACACAATTGGTATCAGAGCAGATCCAAAGTGAAATCAGATCAAGAAATCCAAGAAAGTGTTGGTTCATGACTGTTCTTGAGCCGAGAATCGAATTTTGAGTTTTAATGTGTTTTTGGAGCAAATTTTGATTAGGAATTGTTCGAAAAATGTAATAGATCGAGTCTATGTACTTTAATTTCTGAATTGCACTGTATTTTTCTCATATTGTTGGATTTTATTGAATTTTTAGTCACGAGTTTTTAAAGCACTCTTCTATAGATCATTTTGTACTTTTAGTGTTTGTAATTGAAAATCAGTGCTTGATTTGTGTTCTAGATGAATAGTCGATCGATTTTACAAAGTTTTGGAGTGTAAATCATTGTTTCAAGTGGTTTATGATCGATCAAATGAAGAACACGCACAGAACTCTGAACAACGCGCTAGATTCATAGAACGCGCAAGTTCATCGCTCAAACGCGCAAGAATCATCCGCAAGAACGCGCAAGTCAAAGGATTGATTTTGATCTCAAACGCGCAAAGAGTTATCTGCGAGTTCTAGAAACTCCCTGATTGAAGTCTGCGAGTTTGAAAAAGTGAGAAAAATTTTCTAAGGACCAGAATGCGCACGTAGTGATCTGCGAGTTCTATAAACGCGCTAATCGAAGGGTGCGAGTTTGAGCCAGAATAGTGACCTGCGAGTTTGTTCGATCTGCGAGTTTGGTTGTTCTGCGAGTTTGGTCAAAACGCGCTAGTAGCGACTAGCGAGTTTATCAAAACGCGCACGTCTCTATCTGCGAGTTCATCAGTGAATAGTCTCTAGCGAGTTTTAGCGGCTAGCGAGTTTTACAAAACACGCAAGTCTTTGCGTGCGAGTTTCACAAACGCGCTAGCTTAAGCCTGCGAGTTTCTAAGTAAACAGTTGTTTGCGAGTTTCAGCGTCTGCGAGTTTCATATTTTAATAGTGACTTGCAAGTTTCTATACTTAGAATTTTTTTTCTGAGAAATTTTCAAAACTGTAATATATATTTTAATAGTGAATTTTTTTTCTCTAGGGGAGTTGCCCCGCAAGGGCGTTACCCCCGCAAGGGCGTTGCCCCGTGCTAAGTCTGCGGAGGGGGACATAATTCTGATTGTGATCAAAATTCCTGAATTTCTATTTCAAGATTTCTTGTATTTTTGTGATTTCATAATTGGACTAACGATCAGTTTCTAGATTCTTATTGCATATTTGATCAAACAGGTACATACAGAATGACTTCCAGAGACGCTCTCTCAATTGGAACTGATGTCAAGCCTCCGGTGCTGTTCAAAGGAGAATATGAACAATGGAGAGATAGATTTTTGGACTTTGTTGATAGACAATCAAATGGAGAGAACATTCTGAAATCTATCACAGAAGGCCCAATGAAGAAACCTACTGAGGAGATTCTTGCTAGTGGTAATGATTCAGATGGAGCTCCGAGAACAAGGACAGTGGATAAAAAGTATGCTAGTTTTTCTGATGAACAAAAGAAAAGGTTTGATGCTGATAAACAAGCCAGATCTTTGCTTTTACAAAGCATGACAAATGAGATATATGTGAAAATGGATAGCTACAATGAAACTGCCAAATCAATGTGGGATCAATTAAGAAAAATGATGTTGGGTTCTAGAGTTGGAAACCAAATGAAGGTAGCTAACTGCATAAACAGCTACGAAGAATTTAGAGCAAAAGAAAATGAAAGCTTGGAGGAAACCTATGATAGGTTTGTGCTGCTTCTGAATGAGCTTTCCAAGAACAAGGTCAACAAGCAACAGATTGAGAACAATGTAAAGTTTCTCAGCATATTGCAACCTGAAGGGAAAGAGCACACGCGAAGGATGAAACAAATGAAGGATTTGAGCGAAATACCTCTACATGAAGTCTACGAGACTCTGCGACAGAATGAAGAAGAGGTAGAAGAGAAAAGAGCTGAGAAAAAGAAAGTTGAGAAAGCTGTTGATCCTATAGCATTAGTAGCTAGAGAGAAAGAGAAAGAAAAGATAGAGAAGAAGAATAAGAAGAAGACAGTGGTATTTAGTTCTGAATCAGAGTCTGAATCTGATGAAGATGATGGAGAAAGTCTCAAGCAGGCTATGCTTTTGTTAACCCGTGCTTTCCAAAAGAAGTTCTACAAGAAGCCGGGATCCAATTCTCAGAGATATTCTTCATCAAGCTCAAAGAACCACGAGCATAGAGAAAGAGTGGAAGGAAATAGAATGATTGAGAAAAAGCCAGAAGAAAAGAAAAAGTATGTAAATGACTACACAAGTACTGAAAAGAAGACGGCTAATGATCTGATCAAATGCTATAACTGTGGAAAGTTCAGACATTATGCAAAAGAATGTCGGAAGCTAAAGGTTCGCAACTCAGAATATTATCAAAACAAATTACTCTTGGCCAAACAACAAGAAGCTGGCAGGGCATTAATGGCTGATGATGAATACTGGTTGGATCATTTTGATGAGGAAGAACAAGAAGAGACTGCTCATCTATGCTTGATGGGAAAAGAAGTGAAAGATGATGATTCAGATGATGAGACTGCTGATGAGGTAATGAACTTAACTGAAAATGATTTCATGACCAAAATGGAAGCCATGAGGGTCGAACTTCAAGATCTTCAAAATAAATTGAAAAAGGAAAAAGACAGAGTTGCTAGGAGAAATGAAAAGGTCTTTGAGCTCAACACTTCATTTATTGAGAACAAAGATTTAATTGATTCTCTACGCAAATCTACTTCTGTTTTTCAAAATGAAAAAGATTGTTTTGAAAGTAAGATTTCTGAATTGCAAAAACAATTGTTTAAGTCTGATTCTGAAAAACAATTATGTGTTCTAAAATCGTTTAAACTGCAGGTTGAGAACAAGACTCTAGAGAAAAAGGTAAATGGTTTGGAAGCAAAATTATATCTTAGAGGCCAAACAGATCAAACTATTTTTTTGAATACACCTGATGAAGATGTTGATTTTAAAGAAAAATGGGGATTAGGGTTTGATAATCCTCATTACTTAGAAAAAGCTATCAGAAAACAGCCAGGTCTATATAATGCAAATTATATGTATGTGGCTGATTAATATCCTCATTTGAAACCCAAATTTATCACCAAAGCATCAAAAGAAGTTGAGGAAAAAGAAGATGAGAAAAGAATGAATTTGAAGAAAATGCAACTACCATTCTGTTATGAAAGACTGAATGATAGTTATCTTTCTAAAACACCAAAATTTCTTTCAACTGATTATTTTGCTAGTTATTCTTCGACTGAGATGGAGGCAAAACCTGTTCAAGCCAAAATTTATGTACCTCCACTTGTCTTAGAGAGCAAAATAATTGAGTTAGAAAATATTTTATCTGATGAAAGAATTTTGAGTGATCTAACACAAAACATATTTTCTACAGTATTAAATAACACAGATTTTATTTGCAAATCTAAAGTGTGTTCTACATCTTCAAAAG
This sequence comes from Arctium minus, assembly GCA_954870635.1. Classification (NCBI taxonomy): domain Eukaryota; kingdom Viridiplantae; phylum Streptophyta; class Magnoliopsida; order Asterales; family Asteraceae; genus Arctium; species Arctium minus. The sequence continues at coordinate 55,258,384 of OX941081.1, read as the reverse complement.
TACCTCAAACTTCTAAGACTGATTTTGATGATCTATTTGAGTCTGCAAATGATTTTTTAAATTCTGATGAATGGTGTATCGAGGAAATTGATATGTTTGACTTTACTGCTCAATTTCCAAATCATTCTACTTTTATCATAAATGGAAAAGTTTTACCAAGTGTACATGAGAAAGGTGAATCATCAACTAAGGTTGGTGAATCAGTTTCTGGGGATGCTGATTACTATGCTAATGGTAAGAAACAAAAGAAACAACATTCACAGAACAAGAATAACACTGGTAAACGCAAGAAAAATCAATCTCAGAAATCTGATTTTCCTAATAAATCTAAATCTTTTATTTCAGATATAAGGAAGAAAAGGTTGAAAGCGAGAACCGAATGGCGACCAAAAAGGAAGGATGATGAGATAACTGAATCAGTTTCTGATAATTCTTGTACTAGATCTAATAGTAGTGATTATGATGTAGTTGGTCAATATGCTTCTCATAAACAAAACCTTGTAACTTCTTACAAGCGTTATTCAATAAAGCAATTGATTCAATTATCTCCTATTACTACTAAATCTTATCATTATCGGAGAAATGATTTTGCTTATTCTCATAATTCTTCTGATTGGTTTGGATCTTATCATGTTTATTCTTCAAGATCAAATGTTTTTAGAGGTTTTCAAAAGAAAAGAGGATCAATATTCAAATGGATACCAAAATCTTGTGCTAATCTGTTAGGACCCGTTTTTAAATGGGTACCTAAAGTTATTGTTTCCTGATTTCTATTGCAGACCTGGCATATGTGGTACTTGGATAGCGGCTGTTCCAAGCATATGACCGTGCAGAAAGCTTTATTGTCTAATTATACAGAGAAATTCAGCGGCAATGTTCGATTTTAATTCTGAAAGGATACCTGCACTTTAACATGTTGTTGTTGTTCTCAGGGGGAGTAAGAGAAGTTTAAAGATGATCTATATTTTTTTTGAGGGGGAGCATAACTAATTTCTGCATTTTAATTAAATGACAAAATTTTTGTAATGCATGATTTTAGGGGGAGCTTATATGTCATACCAAAAGGAGTAAGACTATGATTTCTGATTATTTCAAATCAGAACTCGTACTTTAATCGTTTTACTGCTTTATATCTTTTATATTTGAATAATTTTGTGAATAAATTTTCTTTGACTAGACTTTAAGACTTATGCAGATTGAGAGAAGCTGACACGATCATATCTTAATGACTACAACTGACTTTATGAGAATTAAGATTGTGCGAAAAGGTAAATTTGTTATCTTAATCTCAAATATATCTGAAAGAAGGACAACTTTCAAATATAGAAAACATGTTCTGAAATGTTCAAACCACTTCCCGATTCTTAAACAGTTTTTATAATTTGGAAGTGTGATTTTAAATGTTTTCATTTTATTTTTTTGTGCTTAATTGTTAAATAAACCGTGTGTTTCCAAAGATAAATACTTGCGTATTGTCTTTTCTACATACTTTCAAGTATTCACACACATCGGTTTAATTTTTGATCAAATTGTTCTTACCATATCTCTAAATTGAAACAATTTTTCGATGGTAAGACATCCCGCTTGTACTTTAAAGAATTTTGAGCGATATTTCATTTCGAAACGTCATTTCAAGAATGTCTATATTTTTGTTTCGTATAGACAATATCTGTTATTTTTTATCATAAGCCTTAATTGCTATATCATTTCATTTATGATCATTTTCATACAATGTCAGATTTTCAAACAAGTCTTTTGCATTCATGTTCATTCATTCAGTATACTTGTTTGAAAATACTTCAATGTCTAAAAATGCTCAAATCTTCATGATTATTTTCTGAGCATATTTACATCTGACATTTGTATATGAGCTTTAACTGCTAAAGTTAAATCATCTGAGCAAAACGTTCTTCTAGGATCATACATGGGTTTTTTTGTGCTAGGAATTAACTGAACTTCTATGAAATCACGTTAACCAGTGATTTCTACCCAAGAAGTTAGTCCATAGAGATTGAGTGTGAGGAGTCTAAAAGAAATAAGTGTGGGTGTGATGAGGTAAAATGGAAAAGAGAGTTTGGTTAGTAGTGAGCTTAATGATTAAAAAAAAGAGGGTGTGCGATCAGAGTAAAAGAATATTAAACTCTGCACCAACTACTTTCTGAACCGGGCAACCACATTACTAGCGTTTCACAATTCTTTGGTGAACGTTATTGAAACAGGCAAATAACCCATGCCAACTCTTGCTTAATACCCCACCAACCACTCATTTTCTTCTCAAAAAGAGAATGTTTCACATTTTCAAGGGGATGCAGCATATTATCTATCTGGTTTTCATTTGGAAAATCTGGATATTGAAAAAGAAGGAAGTTTGCCCCACCTTCAACTTCAATCATGCACATTGAGTCTGTGTTTATCTACTGTTGTCTCAGTGGTTTACACAATGTTGAGCCTTATTAAAAGCAATCATCGTGCTTAATTTTTTCTATAGTTGCACGAACACACAAAGAATTCGTTTCTTTGTCATAACATTCATAGAAATTGCCTTTGTGGTATTTCGATGATTGGATGGAAGCCCTGGGGGAGTGAACATCAAAAAGCTCCTTTATATTGTGTATTTGTTACACACAGTGACTTCGTGTTACTGACAGGCATTTTAACTGATTCATTTGTTGATTCAGGAGTTACATGTTCTTATTTTGTCTAGATTTGCAAAGATCTATATGAATACTTGGTTATGGATCACAGAATCAGAGGCTTAGTTTGACAGATCAGATTGGTCAAAGACATTTCTTGGAAGAAAAGTTTTGATGATATCGATGCTCAAATCATCAAAAAGGGGGAGATGGTATCAAGAAATTTGAGAGACGATTTTCAGAAATTTCCATGTCAGAAAAGTTCAAAGTAAAGATTTGAAGAAGATCAAAGAATTTCTGAAGATTTGAGGAAATTTTCTTTGAAGATTTTTTGCTAAAGCAATTCGAGCTGATTCCAAAGAAAATTTCTTTCCAAAGTCTGAAAGTGTTTTGTGAAAGTTTTGAGGACATTGTTAATAGTTTGAAGACAGTTTTGGAAAGAATGTCTTTAAAGAAAAAGGGGAGATTGTACTGATAGAGATTAAAGTGAAGACTGAATTGCTAGATCTTTAAACAGTGATCTTGAATCCAAAGGGGGAGATTGTTAGAGCATAAATATGTTGGATACAAGATCAAGAAGACAAAAGTCAAGGTTTAAGAAGTCAAAGCTAAAGAAAGTCAACTCTCAAGTGAAAGTCAAAGTCTTTGTAATAAAAGTCAAAGTCAACATTTGTATTAGTTTTGTTTCCTTGTTGTTTTAGTTGTAGGTATAAATAGTTTTCTTTTCTTTGTAATTAGTAGTTAACAGAAGTGGAGGATAATATTTAGTTGTACGTTTTTCCAGAGAGAGAGAGAGAGAGTTCTAGAGAGAGAAAGTTGTAATCTTGGAATTGAAAGTTAATCAAACAGGTAATTGATTGAATTCTTGTTTGTGTTTGTTTGATTAAGTGTTTTGAAACTAGAATCTGGGAACACATCTTAGATCCAACATATTTGTGCACTACAATCTCCCCCTTTGGATTCAATATCATCTTACAACAATACCATCCTCATCCTTTTTATTCTTGAAAACCCATTTCGTGCCAATGATAGTTTTTCCTTTAGGTTAGGGTACCAATTGCCAGACTTTAAGCGCCTCAAATTGGTTGAGCTCTTCTTGCATGGTTGTAATCCAATATGGATCACGAAGATCTTCTGAAACTTTTGTAGGTTCGATCTTTCTTAGAAAAGAATCAAGCATGCATTCATTCACTGTTGCAGACCTAGTTTGCACCGGCTTTGAAGCATCTCCTATTATTTGATGAACCGGTGCTCTTTGGTCCACTTGTGTACATGAGGTAGTGGATTAGATGTAGACTGATCATGTTGATCATCTAAGAATCCTCCCTCTTCTTGTTGGGGTTAAGTTGAAGTGATTGGTGTAGAAGATTCAGTTGGTTGACCATTTGATGCTTGTTGAGTAGGCATGACAGTGCATCCAACTGATTGTGCAACATCTGGCTCTTCAGTATCATGTGCAACTTCAACTCATTGAGTAGGTGTTTGAACTTGAGTTTCAGTCTGAATCGATGAATTCGATTTAGTTGAAACATTTGAAATGATTGGATGATGACTGCTTGAATCTTCAGATTTGTCAATCACAACAGGTTTAGTCACTTTTGAACAAATAATCTCATCATTAAAATATTCAAACAATAAATCTAATTCTATTAAATGTGATGTGGAAGTAGAAGCTTTATCAGAATTAGGATCTTTAGATACAGGTTTTGGACTGATTTGACCATAAGCTAAAACTCATGTTATAACGGGTTCTGAACTAAGGTGTTCAGAAGCCATCTCTTCATCAAATGTAATGTTGACGCTCACAAGCACAATATTTGACTTCTTCAGGTAGACTCTGTATGCCGCAAATGTCTGAGAGTAGCCAATGAAAATGCCTTCATCAGCCTTAGGATTGAACTTGTTCATGTTTTCCTTATCGTTCAGCACAAAACACCTGCATCCAAAAATGTGAAAATGTTTGATGCTAAGCATCCTATTGTTAATTATAACATATGGAGTTTTACCAAACCGAAGATGGATGATGGATCTGTTTTGAGTATAACAAGTAGTAGACACAGCTTCAACCCAAATAAATAAGGGTAACTCAGACTGGCTTAGCATCGTGCGTGCAGCCTCGACTAAAGTTTTGTTCCTTCTTTCAATTACCCAATTCTGTTCTGGCGTTCTGGCTGTAGAAAACTAATGAGATAGCCTTCTATGCCATAACCAACTTTGTTGTGTAGAGGCTTTCGACAGTAGATATACATCATTATCTGGTTTAACATTGGACAGAAAGATTGTGTAGAGGTTTGACTTTCGCGTGCCAACCAAGAGTTCTTTTCCGTCTTCAGTTCTGACACAACATCTCTTGGCCTTGAAGTTTACCTCCAAGTCCTTGTCATCAAACTGACCAATGCTGAACAGATTGTGTCCTAATCCTTCAACATAGCTCACCTTCTTAATCGTTATGTTCTCTTGCATGACATCTCCGTATGCCAATATTCGTGAAAACTAGTCATTTCCAAACCTCACGTTGCCGCAAAACTTCTCTGTATAATTAGATAAAATATCTTAGTTCCCTGTCATATGCTTGGAACATCATGAATCCAAGTACCACATATGACGACTCTGCACACAAGAAGTCAAGCAACAACCGGTTTAGGTACCCATTTATAGATGGTTCCTTTCATGTTAGCATAAAATTTTGGCATCCATTTGAATTTGGAACCTCTAAGCTTTTTAAAAAACTTTTGAAACATAATTATGATAGACATGATATGAACCAAACTAATGATCAGAAGTTTGTCGAGTAACAAAATCATTTCTTCCACATGTGGAATACTGAGTAGTAGACAAATTTAATTAGATCAATTGCTTTATTGTATAAGACTTGTCAGAATGTACAAGTTTTTATATAGGAGAAGCAAGTTGAACAACTACATCAGAAACACTATCAGTAACCCAATTACATTCGGAATCAGAAAATGATTTTGTAGACTCGTCAATCTTCATCTTTAGTCTCCACACTAGTTTCCCTTCAGAACATTTCTTTCTCATATCTGAAACATATGAATTATGCATGTTAGATATGTGAGATTCAGAAATTGTTTCTTTCTAGACTTACCATCGTTGGTCTGTTTCTGTGAATGCATTTTCTTTTGTTTCTTACCTTAGTCATAGGAGGTGCTCACATGAATTGTTTCATCAAATTTCGTTGATGATTCACCTTTTTCATAAACAATTGGTAAACCATTATAATGAATAACAAATTAAGAATGATCTGGAAGTTTTGCATTGAAATCAAACTGGTTAACACACTCATCAAAACAATCATCAGAGTTCAGAAAATCAGTCTCATCATCAAACAAATCATCACCATCATCAGATAAAGGAGCTTTGGAAGCATTTGAAAATAACTTCTTATCATGTGAAAGATCAGATTTGAAGTCAGTGTTCAAGAAAACAGTAGAAAAGATCATCTGTTCTAAATCAATCAAAATTCTCTCTTCTACTAGAGTAGTTTCAGCTCAAAAATTTTACTTTCTAAGATAAGTGGAGGAACGTAAAGTTTACCTTCAATAGGTTTTGCCTCCATTTCCTCAGTAGAATAACTTTGGAAATAATCATTTGAAAAAAACTTTGATTGTTTAGTATTGTAACTAGCATTCAGTTTTTCATAACGGAATGGTAGTTGAATTTTATTCTTGTTTTTCTTGTTTTCATCTTCCTTAGCTTCAACATCATCCGATGACTTTGTCCATTTGACTTTGAGTTCAGGATATTTCTTGGTCAGTTGAAGAAAATCAAAATCATATAAAACAAACCTTTTAGAAATACCCTTTTTCAGATAATGTGGGTTATTGTAACTAATACCCCAATACTCATTAAAAAATGTGAACTCTTTTGGTTTATTTAGATGAATGGTTTGATTAGTCTGACCTCTAGTATAAAGTTTTTCTTCCAAAGTACTGATCTTTTCAATCAAAGTTTTATTTTCTTTCTTTAAAGATATTCACTTTTTAGCAACTTCTTTTATCTCACGTTCACACATTTTGAATTTAGAAGATGTTTCAGATAATTGACTTTGAATTGCAGTCTTTTCTTTACCATAGGTATCAATGTTTGTGTTTAAAGTCTCAATCAATACAGTATTCTCAGCAATAACATTGTTGAGTTTCAGTAATGCTTGGTTTTTCTTTTCAATGACACCTTTTTCGCGTTTGAGTTTAGATTGCAAATGTTGAAGTTCAACCATCATGGATTGCATTTGTGAAAGAAAATCATATTCATTCATATCATTTACCTCATCAGAATCTTTCTCAGCTATCTGTTGTCCAATCAAGAACATATGAGCAATATCTTATCTTTCACTTTCGGAATCGGTGACATCCAACCAATGATCGTCCTCGGTCATTAGAGCTTTGCCCGCCTCTTTCTGTTTTGCCAGGAGCATTTTATTCTTGTAAAAATCAGAATTCTACACTTTAGGCTTCCTGTAATCTATGGCAAAGTGGCCGATATTGCCACAGTTGTAGCACTTGACTGGTTCAACCTTTTTCTTCTCTTCGTACCAATTCACACACTTCTTATCTTCCGACTTCCTCTCCTAGAATATCTTCTTTCCTTCTACTCTCTCTTTATGCTCAAAGTTTCTTAAACCTGAAGAATACCTTTGATTGTTTGACCATGGCTTCTTGTAGAACTTTTTCTGGAAGGCCCTGATCAGTAAGAGCATTGCTTGCTTCAAATTCTCACCGTCATCAGATTCAAAATCATCACTATCCTCTTCTGTAGACTCAAACACAATTACTTTATTTTTCTTCTTTAGAGTTCTTCTTTTCTGTTAACCACCAAAGCAACTGGATCAACCACTAGTTTGTCTGCTTTCTTCTTTTCGACTCTTATCTCCTCTACTTCTTCCTCATTCTGGCGAAGAGTCTCATAGACCTCATGTAAAGGAATCTCATTTTTTGATCCTTGGGTTGTTTCATCTAGCAAGTAAATCTTTTCCATTTTGGTTGTAAGAAACTCAAAAACTTCACATTCAGCTCAATCTTAGATTTCTTCACTTTATTCTCGCTTATCTCATTCAACAGAGTGACAAATCTGTCATAATTAGTCTCTAGACTCTCACATTCCTTTGATTTAACTTATTCATAGTTCTTAAGGAAATTAGAATCCTTCATTTGATTTCCAATCTATTATCCCAACATCATTCTCTCTAGCTGATCCCGCATCTGTTTACCAGTAGCTTTGTAACTGTCAATCTTTACATAAGTCTCATTTAGTATCCCTCGAAATAGAAAAGATTTTTCCAATCTATCAACCTTGTACCTTTTCTTCTGTTCATAAGTAAACTGATCTGGATCCATTTCATACTCAACTATGTGAGCCTCTTTTCCATCATCTTCTGTAGTATGAGTCTTTGTTGGAGGTTTCATGGGACCTTCTTTCAATGACAATCTAATATACTCACCAATATCATTTCGATCAATGAAGTCCAACAATTTGTCCTTCCACTATTCGTAATCTCCTTTGAAAAACACCGGTGGTTTGACATTGGTTCCAAAGGCAATAGCATCCCTTGAAGTCATCTTGATAAATCCACAGATCTTTAAACACAAAAGAAGAAGTTTTTCCAAACACTTGAAAATAGTCAAAAATTGACTATGTATAGATTTTTCACGACACAAAGATCCCTTTTCACACCACACTAGATGATCTTTTCACACACAGAACAAAATTCGCACATCAAAAGATACGAAAACCAAGCTTTTCGCACGCAGCTTGATGCATATTCGGAGTTTTCGCACGTAGAAGGATGTGAATTTTTGAGTTTATGCACGAAGGTGGATGCGAAATTCAACTTTTTTGGACGTAGCCTGATGCGAAATCCTTACTTCTAAAATCAAAGAACACCAACTTTTCGCAGAGATATGTTGTACGAATTTTGGACTTGGGCAAATTTCAAAAAGTTCACTTTATGCAACAGAATATTGTGCGAAATTTAGACTTAGAAAAAATTTCAAAACTTCAGCATGCGAATTCCTCCACTTTTCGCATATCGAAGACTTGAACAATAACTTTTCGCACAATGGTATGTGCGAATTATGTACTTCTCGCACGAAGGGTTGTGCGAATTTCTCATTTTTCGTACAAGACTTGTGCGAATTCTTGACTTAAGAAAAATTCCAAAAGTAACTATGTGCGAATTCTATCACTTTTCACACAAAAACTCTACTAGTTCTTCAGATTATTAAGGATATGAATTTTTTGGATCATGCGAGTTCTTCAGATCTTGGCCCAAAAACTTCAAACTCAGTCCAAATTCGATTAAAATCCCCAAATTGGATTCTGATACTTCACCAATTTGCTCTAGATCACATTTCGAATAGGTTACAAACACTTGATTGGAACCAAAATAACAAAAATTACAAAAATGATCAAGAACACAGTACGACTTTACAACTCGAACCAAAAACCAATATAAATCCAAATTCACACAAACAACTATTAATTGGACATAATGACCAACATAAAACTTTTTCTAGACAATGAATCAAATATAATGAATTAATTACAACTCCAAAAACACTACAACAAATCGAAATTGCTCCTTGAACAGTGTGTGTGCGAGTTCTTGAAATTTTCGGTCTCAAATTCTTGAAAAATTCTGAATTGTGCTTGCTCTGATACCAATTGTGTGTTCCTAATATGTGCAAATCAAAATGATAATCACCGAAATTTAATCCAAAATGTCATATTATTGATCTTGAATTCAATGATTACAAATTCATATGAAAATGCTCTCTCTGATAATATTTCTGTCTCTAAGATATGTTCTCTCAAAGTGTTACATGTCTAACGACAATACAAAAGCATTTTATACCTACCACAAATACAAGGAAAATAATTAAACTAAACTAGTTGACTTTTACAATTGACTTTGACTTTCCTCTTTAAACACTTTGACTTTGCATTTGAGAGTTTGACTTGGACTTTTGACATTAATTCCCATGATCTTGGATCCAACATTATCTGGTTTAACATTGGACAGAAAGATTGTGTAGAGGTTTGACTTTCGCGTGTCAACCAAGAGTTTTTTCCATCTTCAGTTCTGACACACCATCTCTTGGCCTTGAAGTTTACCTCCAAGTCCTTGTCGTCAAACTGACCAATGTTGAACAGATTGTGTCCTAATCCTTCAACATAGCTCAACTTCTTAATCGTTATGTTCTCTTGCATGACATCTCCGTATGCCAATATTGGTGAAAACTGGTCATTTCCAAACCTCACGTTGCCGCAAAACTTCTCTGTATAATTAGATAAAATATATTTTTTCCCTGTCATATGCTTGGAACATCATGAATCCAAGTACCACATATGACGACTCTGCACACGAGAAGTCAAGCAACAACCGGTTTAGGTACCCATTTATAGATGGGTCCTTTCATGTTAGCATAAAATTTTGGCATCCATTTGAATTTGGACCCTCTGAGCTTTTTAAAAAACTTTTGAAACATAATTATGATAGACATGATATGAACCAAACTAATGATCAGAAGTTTGTCGAGTAACTAAATAATTTCTTCCATATGTGGAAGACTGAGTAGTAGACATATTTAATTAGATCAATTGCTTTATTGTATAAGACTTTTCAGAATGTACAAGTTTTTCTTTAGGAGAAGCAAGTTGAACAACTACATCAGAAACACTATCAGTAACCCTATTACATTCGGAATCGGAAAATCATTTTGTAGACTCGTCAATCTTCATCTTTGGTCTCCACACTAGTTTCCCTTAAGAACATTCCTTTCTCATATCTGAAACATATGAATTATGCATGTTAGATCTGTGAGATTCAGAAATTGTTTCTTTCTAGACTTACCATTGTTGGTCTGTTTCTGTGAATGCATTTTCTTTTGTTTCTTACCTTTGTCATAGGAGGTGCTCACATGAATTGTTTCATCATCGTTCGTTGATGATTCACCTTTTTCATAAACACTTGGCAAACCATTATAATGAATAAGAAATTAAGAATGATCTTGAAGTTTTGCATTGAAATCAAACTGGTTAACACACACATCAAAACAATCATCAGAGTTCAGAAAATCAGTCTCATCATCAAACAAATCATCACCATCATCAGATAAAGGAGCTTTGGAAGCTTTTGAAAACAACTTCTTATCATGTGAAAGATCAGATTTGAAGTCAGTGTTCAAGAAAACAGTAGAAAAGATCATATGTTCTAAATCAATCAAAATTCTCTCTTCTACTAGAGTAGTTTCAGCTCAAAAAATTTACTTTCTAAGATAAGTGGAGGAACGTAAAGTTTACCTTCAATAGGTTTTGCCTCCATTTCCTCAGTAGAATAACTTTGGAAATAATCATTTGAAAGAAACTTTGATTGTTTAGTATTGTAACTAGCATTCAATTTTTCATAACGGAATGGTAGTTGAAATTTATTCATGTTTTTCCTGTTTTCATCTTCCTTAGCTTCAACATCATCCGATGACTTTGTCCATTTGACTTTGAGTTCAGGATATTTCTTGGTCAGTTGAAGAAAATCAAAATTGTTAGCTCCAAATCATCTGTTTGTTAAAGTGTTGAAAATACCCGTCCTATTTCAGAGGACTTCCAAAAGATACACTTCAGAGGACGAAGACTTCAGAGGACAAAGACTTCAGAGGACAAACCTGCCTCTGAAGTACTTATCAGAGATTGCAACTTTCAGAGAAGACATCAGAGATAGCTTCATCAGAGGCTCTGAAGACAACGTCAGAGCTCTGAAGACATTCTCTCTTAAGATGCACTGAAGTTTTCTACGAATGAACAGAAGAACAGATGACACGTCACTTAGTGATAAGATTTACTTTCTAGAGTAGGTCACTGTTCAGCATGCTCTTTTTTGTCATGCAAGTACACTGCTTACTTTATGGTCCTATAAATAGGACCATCACCTTATTGTTCAAAGTGTGCTTAAGAAGATATATATCTGATAATATAAGTTGAATATTTTATTCTAAGAATATCTTGTTTATCTTTATCTGCTTTATGAACTGTGATATTTGAATCTCCTTTGATATTAAACTGTATTACTTCCGCTGTCATTACTCTTATTGTTTATATCATTGTTACGAGATTAGATCTGGGATCCAACAATTGGTATCAGAGCTTCCTTTGTTTCTAAACAAAGAAAGATCATATCTGCATACTCGGATAGATTTACATCTCATTTGATTCTAAACTTTCATTATCTGTGCATGTTCATATAAACCCAGTTTATTAAAGAACATCATATGCTCTAGATTTGATAGTAAATCTCAGTTCATTACAAAAAGCATCAGTTCTTCAAATCTTCATTTTTTTTACAAATGGCAAACTCAAGCATAAGTGCCATTTATACAGTTGGGTCATTAACAAAACCTCCTACACTTTTAAGGGATGAATATCCCCAATGGAAGATAAGGATGGTAAATTTCCTAGAAGGTATGGACAGGGATCTTTTTAGATCTGTGAACATTGGACCTCACATTCCAATGGTGTTGGTGCCAAGAGTTCCTGCAACAGCAGATACTGCCGAAATACCTGCATATTATGAAAAGAAAACCACAAACTTCACTGATGAAGAAAATAATATGATGGATAATGACTCAAAAGCTGTTAGATTACTCATAATGGCCATTCCCAATGATATCTTTCAAGAACTTGATTCTTGTAAAACTGCAAAAGAGATATGGGATCAGTTGTTAAATCAACTTGAAGGTGGCCTACAAACCCAGAAAAATAGAAGAAATCTATGCATCAATGAATATCATGATTTTCATGCTCTACCAGAAGAAACATTACATCAAACTTACTCAAGATTCAACATTCTAATAAACAAATGCAGAAAGTTTGGAGTAATAAGAACAAAAGAGGAAAACAATGTTCTTTTTTTGAAAAGCTTGAATGAAGAATGGTCACAACTGTCCATGTCTATACAGGCTAATCAAGATCTTGAGTCATGGTCATTAACTGACATTTATGGTACTCTTGTTGCACATGAAAAAGAAGTTATGAAGCAAAAATCAAAAACCTCTTTGGGTGGACCCCTTGCGCTTGTTTCAAAACAAATATCGAAAGAAAACAACTGTGAAGAGTCACAAAAATGTTTGGAAACAAAAAGAAGATCCAAAAAGGTCTTGATGGCAGAAGAAACTCATACAGATTCAGACTCAGATGAAGATATCAATGCCTTCGCCAAATCTCTTGCACTAATCACTCATCAATTTAACAAGAAATTTGGTAAGAAGGTATTTGAAGGAAAGAGAGAGAATGAAGAAAGAAGAAATTCGGAAAGAAGATTTCAACAAGAACCCAGATTCACTCCATATGGTGATCAAAAGGGTGCAAACTTCAATCATGATGATGCAACACAACAAACAAGACCACAACAACCATTCCAACCAAGGTATCCACAACCACAGAGATACTTCAAACCTCAAGAACAGAAGCCAGGGACAAGTACTGCCACTCTTCCAACAAATCAAAATGATGGAAGATGCTTCAGATGTGGAAAACCAGGCCACTTCTCTGCAAACTGCAGAGGAAAACTTGTCAAAGATCAAGATTACTACAAGAACAAATACAAATACAATGTAAAAGAAAGAGTTCTTGTAGCAGAAATGGAAGACTGGCTATCTGACTCGACAAGTGATGGTGAGGAAGAGCCTACCAATCTCTGTGGTATGGCTTTTTCAGATGGAAATCAAACTGATGAAGCATCCGAAGACAACTCTGAAAAGGTAAACTCTCTTTACACCTCTGACAGTGATCCTGAAATAGATGCTTTTAAACTAATTAATGAACTTCAGGATCTAAAGCAAAAGTTTGTTGAAGAAAAAGAGAAAAGAGAGCAAGTAACAAAAGAGCTCATTTTTTACAAAAGAGAAAAGAATCTTCTGGAATCAGAAAAGAAAGAAATTTTTCTTGAAAAAACCAAACTTGAAGAAATCAACAAGCAAAAAGAAATATCATTTTCAGAAGAAATAAAAGAGATTAAAAAAGTTTTAAAAGGAAAAGAAGAAGAAGTAAAGAAATCTGAGTATGAAAGGCTCAATTCTATTGCCTTAACCAAAATTTTTCAAAAGGAAAGAGAACTCTTACATCAATCTCTAGATAGAAAAAATCTTCGAATCAAAAGCTATGTTAATGCACAAAGTGTCTTCGACAAAATAAAATCTCAAATGGACTCTCAAGGGCTAGGATTCAATGAGTTGAATTCATTCAATGGATTGGAGAAAACTTCACTTTCTTCCACTTTCTGTATAGGAAAGGCCCAAAGCTCTGAAGATCCATCTCTGAATAATTTCAAAAGAATGAAAACATCAGAGGGATCAAAAGCAAAAGCTTTAAATTTCAAAAATACAAAGTACTCTGAAGTAAAAGACATTAAAGAATCTGTGTTACAGATAAAAGAAGAAACTTCAGAGGTACACTTTACAAAACCTCAGAGCTATGATTCCAAAGAAATTTTCAGATTTGATGCCTTCATCTCAAGTGAATCAGAGACATTTGAACCAAGTACCTCTGATACAAGTACTTCTGAAAATGAATCTCAGAGTTCACTTAATCCGAATGCTCCTCTGTATTCACCAAAGTCAGATGAAAACATCAGAACTACGTTTAAAGATGATGTTCAAAAGATTTGGGAAGAAAATGTCATGGAGGACTTAAAAAGAAAAGAAAGCATGAAACGGATCATCAAAGTCTCTAGATCAAAAGAAATTAAAAAACCAATAGAGGTATCTCTATTAAATCTAAGAGAGACTTTCTTGACTCTGATTCAGAATCTGATTTAGAGATTGATGAACAGATTTTTTGTAAACCAGGGAATGTAATTCACAAAAAGATAGAAACTGTTGGCTCTGGTATTTTGAATGTTCCAATTTCAGTATTGAAAACCAAAACCAGAATACCAATAAGTCCTAATTTTGCAAATATGTGTTTACAAGCAAAAACATCTCTGGAACTTGAAAAAAAGTTGCAAGAAAAGGCAAAGAATAAAACAAGCACTTCTGGTTCTTACACCTATAAAACAATAAAATTCTCTCCTGAACAAAAGGGCAAATGGACAAAAACTAACCATATTGATCCTGTCTGTGCAGTAAGCAGCAAAGAAAAGAAGATGTTTTTGAACAAGAAAAAGCAACTTGAAAAGAAGACTGTCTTTCAAGCAAAAAGAAAAGAAGTAGTTAGGGATAAATGTAATATTCCTAGTGCTAGTTTCAAAAGAAGTCAAAATGTACCAAATGCTTTTAATAAAAAGAAAAACTTTGCTCCTACTTCTTCTTGTTCTATTAATTGTAACTGCATTTATCTCTTGATGAAACTGGAGAATCATTTTAAAGGATCACACTGCCTTTTGAATCAATCTCTGAAAAATATCTCAGAGACAAAATCTCAAAAGAAGACACGTAAAGGCAAGACATCAAAAGATGAGATGCCAAAAAGTCATCCAAATCCACCAAAGTCTAACACAAAAGGACCCATAATGAGGTGCGTACCTAAGAAACAATAATCTGTCTTGCAGAAACAGTCAATGCCAATCTGGTACCTAGATTCTGGATGTTCAAGGCATATGACTGGAGATAAAGAACTGCTATCCTCATTTAAAGCAAAATCTGGAGGAGCAGTTACTTTTGGAGACAACAAGCAAGGACAGATTAGAGGGTATGGTGAGTTATCAAGAGGAAATGTTTCAGTATCAAAGGTTGCTTATGTGGATGGATTAAAACACAATCTGATAAGCATAAGTCAACTTTGTGATCATGGTTTTGATGTGAAATTTCAAAGAAAATATTGTTCACTTCTTCACTCAGAATCAGGTCAAGAAATGCTAAGAGCAGACAGAAAAGGTAACCTCTACAGAATGAACTTTAACAAAATCACAAACACTAATTCAGAGAAACTTTGTCTTGTATCTCTGAATAGTGAGGAAATCTGGCTCTGGCATAAAAAGTTTTCACATCTAAACTTTTCCTCACTTGATAAGTTAGTTAAACTTAATTTGGTTAAGGGATTACCATCTCTAAAGTTTAACAAAGATCATCTTTGTTCTGCTTGTGAGATGGGAAAAATGAAAAGATCTTCCCATAAAACCAAAAGTGAAAACAACTGTCCTAGACCTCTGCACATGCTTCATGTGGACCTCTGTGGTCCTATGTCTGTACAGAGTCTAGCAGGTAAGAAATACATTCTGGTTCTGATTGATGAATTTTCCAGAGACACATGGATAGAATTCATTAAAGCTAAATCTGATGTACCTGACATATTAATAAGGTTGTTGAAAAGATTACAGGTTCTATTCAACAGCAAAGTTCAGAAACTAAGAAGTGATAATGGAACAGAGTTCAGAAATGCCAAAATCAATTCTTATCTATCAGAAGAAGGCATTACCCCTAACTTCTCTGCAGCAAGAACTCCTCAACAAAATGGAGTAGTTGAAAGGAAAAACAGAACACTTGTTGAAGCTGCCAGAACAATGCTTGCTGAATCTGATCTTTCAACAAAATTTTGGGCAGAAGCAGTAGCAACAGCCTGCTTCACTCAGAATAGAGCTACAATTGTCAAGAGATTTCAGAAAACATCCTATGAACTCATTAACAATAGGAAACCTAATATTAAATATTTTCATGTTTTTGGATGCAGGCGTTATATTCTGAAAGATAGAGAATATCTTGGAAAGTTTGACAAGAAAGCTGATGAGGGCAAATTCATTGGATATTCATTAGCCTCAAAAGCTTTCAAAGTGTTCAATCTTAGAACAAGAACTATCCAAGAAAGCATCAATATCACTTTTGACGACAATAAAAGCTCTGAACAACAAGAAAGTTCATCACCAATCTCTGAATCATCAAGGGAATCTGAATTAAACAAAATATTTGAAGATTTCTTTGATGATGAAGATATCTCTGAAGTTATATTCAGAGATAGACAAAGAGAGAATTCAGAAGAACCTCAAGAAACAGGTACAACCCTTTCAGGGCCCTCTGAACCAACACCTTCTGTTTCACCAAATGCAGATCAGCAAAGTGAATCAGAAAATGATCAAGAAGTATCTGAAGCAACTCCAGAACCAAATGATGAACAAAAATCTGCATCTCTGGAACAAAACTCAGAGCCTCTGAACAGTACAACAGAGGCATCACCAACAGAGCCTCTGAACAGTACAATAGAGGCATCACCAACAGAGCCTCTGAACCGTACAATAGAGGTATCACCTTCAGAGCCTCTGAACAATACAACAGAGGTGTCACCAAACGTCAGATCCTCTGAAGCTCAAACTGCACAAATTATTGCTCCAATCACAAGATGGACAAAAGATCATCCAATTGATCAAATCATTGGATCCTCATCCGAAGGAGTTAAAACAAGACCTGCCACCATCAATGAATGCTTCTATGTAAACTTTTTGAGCATTATTGAACCAAAGAAGGTAAAAGAAGCTCTTGAAGATCCTCATTGGATTTTTGCAATGCAGGATGAACTTCAAGAGTTTGTAAGAAACAAAGTCTGGACCCTAGTTCCCCTTCCCAAAGGAAAATTTGCAATTGGAACGAAATGGGTTTTCAGAAACAAAAAGGATGAGGATGGAATAATAATCAGAAACAAAGCCAGGTTGGTTGCAAAAGGATATTGCCAGGAAGAAGGCATTGATTATGATGAAACCTTTGCACCTGTAGCTAGGCTAGAAGCAATCAGAATCTTCTTGGCCTATGCTGCACACAAAGGATTCAAAGTTTATCAAATGGATGTTAAATCTGCCTTTCTTCATGGTAAATTAAATGAAGAAGTTTATGTCCAGCAACCACCTGGATTTGAAAGTACAGAGTATCCTAATCATGTTTATTATTTGGATAAAGCTCTGTATGGACTTAAACAAGCCCCAAGAGCTTGGTATGAAACTCTGTCCACCTTTCTAACTCAAAATGGATTTGAAAAAGGCACAATTGATACTACCTTATTCATCAAAAGGTACAAGAATGAGATGCTTTTAGTACAAATTTATGTTGATGACATTATATTTGGCTCTACAAATCAAAAGTATTGTGACAAGTTCTCAGAGTTGATGAAGAGTGAATTTGAGATGAGCCTCATGGGAGAATTAACTTTCTTTCTGGGCTTACAAGTAAAACAAACTTCAGAAGGTACATTCATAAGTCAATCTAAGTATGTCTCTGAAATTTTGCAAAAGTACAAACTCAATGATTCAACTTCAATGAGAACACCTCTATCCACCGGAGTCAAACTTGACTCTGATCCTTCAGGAGAATCTGTGGATGTAAAAACCTACAGAGGCATGATAGGTTCACTATTATACTTAACTGCAAGTAGGCCTGACATAATGTTTGCAACATGTCTTTGTGCTAGATATCAAGCAAATCCAAAAGAATCTAATTTATCTGATGTCAAGAGAATTTTCAGATACCTCAGAGGGTCACACTCATTAGGCCTCTGGTATCCAAAACTTTCTAGTTTTGATCTAACAGCTTACACTGATGCAGATCATGCCGGATGTAAGCTTGACAGAAAAAGTACCTCAGGATGCTGTCAGTTATTGGGCAATAAGCTGGTAAGTTGGTCATCCAAGAAGCAAAACTGTGTTTCAACTTCAACTGCAGAGGTATAATATGTTGCTGCTGCTAGTTGCTGCTCACAAGTAATATGGATGAAAACTCAGCTAAGAGATTATGGCCAACAAATTGAAAGAATTCCAATTCTCTGTGATTCAAAAAGTGCCATAGCCATCTCTGCCAATCCAGTACAACACTCCAAAACCAAGCACATCGATGTAAGGTACCACTTTCTAAAAGATCATGTTGAAAAGAGAACAATAGAGATGTATTTTGTACCAAGTGAACTACAACTTGCTGATATTTTCACAAAAGCTTTAGATGAACGAAGGTTCAATTTTTTAATTAGCAGGTTGGGAATGTTGAATATGTCTACCTAACAAAAAAATGGTAAACTCAGTCTCTGATCAATTATCAGAGACTCTGAACCAAGTAGCATATGTCAAATGTGCTTAACACAAGAAAACATCAGAGTCTCTGATCCATTCATCAGAGCCTCTGGACTTTTTCACCAATGGTAAAAATCACTTGTTTTCTCTAAGCATGTGTCAAGGGGGAGAACATAAAAGACTTCATTCTTTGGTCAAGGGGGAGACAAAGACCCTTTCAGCTTTCAAGGGGAAGAAAAGTTTCTCTGATATTTATATCAGAGCCTCTGATCTTGTCTCTGATATTTATATCAGAGTCTCTGATCTTGTCTGATTTATATCAAAGATCCTGATCTTCTGATATTTATATCAGAGCCTCTGATCTTGTCTGATATTTATATCAGAGCCTCTGATCTTGTCTCTGATATTTATATCAGATCCTCTCATTAAACGAATATTCCAGGAAATACTTTTAATAAATCTTTTTGGATAACCATTCGTTTCTTTTTAAACCCAACTGGCGGTTTTCTGACACAAAGCGGCTCTCCCCTACATACCGAAACGTGTCACCTATTAATTAGGGGATGAGGGAACGTCCTTTCTGACATTAGGGACTCTCATTCGCCGCTTCCATAACCTCTCCCTCTACCCTTTGTCTATAAAAACCCTGTTTCCCTTTTATTATCCTTTACGCTCTCAAAATCCAAAATCCCAAATCTCTCTTTCTAAGCTTTCATCTTTCTCAACCTGCAACAATGGCGGCTCATTCCCAAACTTCAGATAACTCGAGCAAACTTGTTCCAAGCTTGAATGTGGCACAGTTCGATGTTCCAGTAAAAGGTAACAACTACTTTCTGGACGTCACCCAAACCAAATACGATGAACAATTTCGCCCAATCCTCGACTTTTTCACCAACTGCGAACTCAATGATGTTCTAACCAAACATGCCTCAGATATTCCCCTTCGCTTTGTCCAACAATGGTGGTATTCAAGTGAATACGACTATGAAAAGGAAGGACTGGTTGGGCACATTGACTTAGGAGAACAAAGCCTGACCATAAGAATCACCCCACAAACCCTGACTCGTCGATTCAACCTCCTCACGAAAACTGATCTTCAAATAGATGCTTTTGAGAAACTACCAAGTCAAGAAGTCCTTCTTCAGTTCCTCCACCACTTGGGCTACAACAAAGAAATAACACGCCTAAGTCAATTCAGACGTCAGTACCTGCCTCCCAAATGGAACTTTATGTTCAGTGTTCTCAACCGAACAATAACCTGCAAGATTGGAAGTCAGGATCAGACTCATCCAACGATAATAGCCATAATGTATGCTCTCTTTTTCAACGGAAGCATCAATATGGCTCACATTCTCTTCTGTGAGATGCTGACGGCGGTGGACAAGAAGAACAAGGACTTGGCCAAAGGAAAACAACCAATATCGGTACTGTTTCCCCGATTCATCTCTGTGGTCATTCAACGAGCAATGGAGAAATTCTCCATCACCGAGGAGGGCCCAATGACACCTCTGTTTATGATGAACTCATTCAAAGCAACAGAGGTTCCTCCTTATCCACATGACCGACGATTCCCACACACCATGATTGAGGTAATTCCTGCTGACTCTCCTACCCATCTCCTACTTAGTCGTGTTGCCCAATCATCAAAACCGATGATGGGATCCCCAACACACTTAGGTTCTGAGCCTGAGCCTGAATCAGAGAGTGATATCTCTGATACTGCTCAAAACATTAACAGAGCGCAACCAGAGGGTGGCTCTGAGAGAGTGAGGAAGAGAGAACACGAGAACCCTCCCTCTGACGAAGAGAATAACTCTGTCAGAGTAGAGGAAAGTGAGGAAGAGAGAATTCCAGAGGGTGAGTTTCTAAACTTAGAATCTGAGGGCGGTGAGGTAGAAAAAGATGTCCTTGACGACACAAATGAGAGAATCCAAAGCCCAAATCCCAGTGCAAACAAATTTACTGTCCAAGGTGGTCCAGCATCAATGGACATTGAAACAGAGGTGCATACCTCGAACCCTTCCCATCCTAACCGCTCAGAGGCATCTGTTTCTGCCTCTGAAGCATGCACCAGAGGGGAAACCTCTGATACGGCTAAGTCCTCCCAAAAGGACTTAGACCAAGATAAAAATACTCAATCACCCCAGAGTATGTAACCTCCACCCACACATGATGCCTTTGTGGCTCAAACTAAGTTGGACCGTCCCTTAGAACGTAAGGATTGCCTGTCAGAAAAAGAATGGCACGACCTTCTTGCACAAGGAATCCTTAGCCTGGACAACAAGGTTTCCAAACACATTCGGTTCTCATCATCAGATTCTGACTCTGATGATCAGAGACCAATCGGAACCATTATAGGGAAATCCTGGAAAAAGGGTCCCCAAGGATTAATGGGAAGTCCTTGCGGAGAAAACATCAAACCACCTCCGAAAGAAGGCCCCTCTGAACTCGAGGGAAACTTAGAATCATGTGTTGATCCTAAGGTTACCCCCTCTGATTACGTTACCAAAGAGGAGTTAAAAATCTTTGGTGATGAAATCAGAGAATCTCCGAAGGAGATAAAACTTCAAATGGAGAAGACCTCAGAGGCCTCTGCCTCTAACTCTGAAGTTGAAAAGCTCACTTCAGAGGTCTCTGAGCTGCGCACGACGGTTTTCAATCAGAACGAAAAACTGGATGCTCTGGAAAGCTTGGTCATAAAAAATGACTCCGTATTGTCCAGAGAAATTCAGAACTCGAAAACAGAGCTCCTCCAGGCGATTCCACCTACCTCTGCCCCTACTCCAACAAATGCAGACTTTTCTCAATTCAAAGAGGAAGTCTTGCGTTCTTTGGCAGAGGTACTTTCAAAGATCCCTACCTCTACTGCTGCTCCTGCTACAACAGAGTTCATTACAAAGGCTGACCTGACCAACTTCTCCAAGAAGATTACCAGCAATGTAATGACTATCTCCAGCAAGTTCGTCTCCAAGACCACTCAGCAGAATAAGAAGATTGAAGACCTTCTGAAGAATGTCAAATCTTTAGAGGGAGTATTGAAGAGAAAGGAACTAGAGGTCGCATGCTCTGAGGAAGCGCGGAAGAAGGCTAGGTATGAAGATTCTGATGACGAAGATGACCAACCTCAGGGGTCATCCGATCTTCACAAGGGGGAGAAGACTCCTACTCCAAAACCTGTTGAAACACAAAAGGAGTCCACTCCCTCTGAATTAAACCAACACAAGGAGAAAGGAACAGAGAGACGTTCAACCTCCACCTCTGCTGAAGATATTCAAGCCACTCTAAAGTCGCCAGTACCTGTCATCTTTCTAGCACCATCCACTTCAGGTGCTCCAATAGTTCCAATCACAGCTGAACAAATCACAGCTGCATCTCAAGAAACTATTGGAGCTCTGGATGAAGAAGAAGATGAACAGCTCGTAGACTTCTCAACATCAGAAGATGCATTCTCATCACCAGAAAGACCAACTTATGTGATGAGAGATGCTTACGAATCAGAATCTGAAAAAGAAGAAAAATCAGATTCTGGTAAAGAGGTTGTAGAAGAAGTTGAATTAGTTGATGTCGAAGAGTATGTCTTCAAGAATGCTCAACCACATCATACTTCAACAACGTCAGAGCTGAGGGAATCACCAGAGATAGATGGCTACATCTCTGACCCTCAAAAGAAGATCCTCCACAGACGAAGGAACCAGAAACCATGGTTGTTGATGAACAGGCTCCTTCAGAGAATCCTGTTCAGAAAGCAAGCATCGGTCTTCCAGCAAAAGTGTTCAATAAACCTCCCACATTCCTCAAATCAAATCCCGAAGCTTCCATAGAAGACCACTTCAGATACATCTACTGTGAGTTCAACATGGCAGACACACTAGTCATTCCTCTGAATCCAAGAATCAGAGAGGACATGCCAGACTATGAGCGAAGATTTATCAGAGATAAAACCAAACCAAGAGCACAGGTCCTCTCTGATGATCCAATCATCAAAATCAACAATATCTCAGAAAAGACCTTTGCTTACAACAAGATTATCTATAGGAATTATGTGGTAACTCGATCTGATCAGAAGATTTACGAGTTCAATGACAATGATCTCGTAAATCTAAATCCATATGATTTACCACATTTATATGCCTATTGCTCTGCCAGGTATGATCATGGAAGAAGGGAAATAAGGATGGGCATGGTTGAAGTCCGACGGGCAATGGAGGCCTATGTCAAACACCGAGCAAAACGTGACTTTAAAATAGCTCTGAACCTAGGGGAAGAGAAGCTGGAGGTAACTCAACCTGTGGAGTCATTCGACAAACTTGAAGAACAGAAGACTGGATCAATCGTTGCAGAACCTCTGGGTTTCGTCTTCAGAGTAAATCAAGAAAAGAAGATCTTTCTAGCTTCGGAAGTGTCGAAGTATTCTGATGAAACCTTGAGAGGTATAAAGAAATTGATCCATGCAAAGGAAGAAAGGCACAGAGCAGATTTACTGGCAAAGCTTGATTTAGAGATTGACTCGATGATCAACTTCAGAGCTCTGATCATGAAATTCCATGGAATCTGTTCAAGTGACAAATTGTAGTCTGTTTCTTTATTTTTTTTGATATTACTTTATTTGTATTAAACTTCCAAATGTTTAAGAAGTAATACTTAAGAGGATGATTTTCTCCTCTATGTTTTCTAGTTTAAAATTCAATTCTCTGTTATTTTTGTATCTTTTATTTTCGACACTTAGGGGGAGATTGTTAGCTCCAAATCATCTGTTTGTTAAAGTGTTGAAAATACCCGTCCTATTTCAGAGGACATCCAAAAGATACACTTCAGAGGACGAAGACTTCAGAGGACGAAGACTTCAGAGGACAAAGACTTCAGAGGACAAACCTGCCTCTAAAGTACTTATCATAGATTGCAACTTTCAGAGAAGACATCAGAGATAGCTTCATCAGAGGCTCTGAAGACAACGTCAGAGCTCTGAAGACATTCTCTCTTAAGATGCACTGAAGTTTTCTACGAATGAACAGAAGAACAGATGACACGTCACTTAGTGATAAGATTTACTTTCTAGAGTAGGTCACTGTTCAGCATGCTCTTTTTTGTCATGCAAGTACACTGCTTACTTTATGGTCCTATAAATAGGACCATCACCTTATTGTTCAAAGTGTGCTTAAGAAGATATATATCTGATAATATAAGTTGAATATTTTATTCTAAGAATATCTTGTTTATCTTTATCTGCTTTATGAACTGTGATATTTGAATCTCCTTTGATATTAAACTGTATTACTTCCGCTGTCATTACTCTTATTGTTTATATCATTGTTACGAGATTAGATCTGGGATCCAACAAAAATCATATAAAGCAGACCTTTTAGAAATACCCTTTTTCATATAATGTGGGTTATTGTAACTAATACCCCAATACTCATTAAAAAATGTGAACTCTTTTGGTTTATTTAGATGAATGGTTTGATTAGTCTGACCTCTAGTATAAAGTTTTTCTTCCAAAGTACTGATCTTTTCAATCAAAGTTTTATTTTCTTTCTTTAAAGATATATATTTTTTAGCAACTTCTTTTATCTCACGTTCACATATTTTGAATTTAGAAGATGTTTCAGATAATTGACTTTGAATTGCAGTCTTTTCTTTACCATAGGTATCAATGTTTGTGTTTAAAGTCTCAATCAATACAGTCTTCTCAGCAATAACATTGTTGAGTTTCAGTATTGCTTGGTTTTTATTTTCAATGACACCTTTTTCGCGTTTGAGTTTAGATTGCAAATGCTGAAGTTCAACCATCATGGATTGCATTTGTGAAAGAAAATCAGATTCATTCATATCATTTACCTCATCAGAATCTTTCTCAGCTATCTGTTGTCCGATCAAGAACATAAAAGCAGTATCTTCTCTTTCACTTTCGGAATCGGTGACATCCAACCAATGATCGTCCTCGGTCATTAGAGTTTTGCCCGCCTCTTTCTGTTTTGCCAGGAGCATTTTATTCTTGTAATAATCAGAATTCTACACCTTAGGCTTCCTGTAATCTATGGCAAAGTGGCCGATATTGCCACAGTTGTAGCACTTGACTGGTTCAACCTTTTTCTTCTCCTCATACCGATTCACACACTTCTTATCTTCTGACTTCTTCTCCTAGAATCTCTTCTTTCCTTCTACTTTCTCTTTATGCTCAAAGTTTCTTAAACCTGAAGAATACCTTTGATTGTTTGACCAAGGCTTCTTGTAGAACTTTTTCTGGAAGGCCCTGGTCAGTAAGAGCATTGCTTGCTTCAAATTCTCACCGTCATCAGATTCAAAATCATCACTATCCCCTTCTGTAGACTCAAATACAATTTCTTTAATTTTCTTCTTTAGAGTTCTTCTTTTCTCTTAACCACCAAAGCAACTGGATCAACCACTGGTTTGTCTGCTTTCTTCTTTTCGACTCTTATCTCCTCTACTTCTTCCTCATTCTGGCGAAGAGTCTCATAGACCTCATGTAAAGGAATCTCATTTTTTGATCCTTGGGTTGTTTCATCTAGCGAGTAAATCTTTTCCATTTTGGTTGTAAGAAACTCAAAAGCTTCACATTCAGCTCAATCTTAGATTTCTTCACTTTATTCTCGCTTATCTCATTCAACAGAGTGACAAATCTGTCATAAGTAGTCTCTAGACTCTCACATTCCTTTGATTTAAATTATTCATAGTTCTTAAGGAAATTAGAATCCTTCATTTGATTTCCTATCTTTTATCCCAACATCATCCTCTCTAGTTGATCCCGCATCTGTTTACCAGTAGCTTTGTAACTGCCAATCTTTACATAAGTCTCATTTAGTATCCCTCGAAGTAGAAAAGATTATTCCAATCTATCAGCCTTGTACCTTTTCTTCTGTTCATCAATAAACAGATCTGGATCCATTTCATACTCAACTGTGTGAGCCTCTTTTCCATCATCTTCTGTAGTATGAGCCTTTGTTGGAGGTTTCATGGGACCTTCTTTCAATGACAATATAATATACTCACCAATATCATTTCGATCAATGAAGTCCAAAAATTTGTCCTTTCACTATACGTACTCTCCTTTGAAAAACACCGGTGGTTTGACATTGGTTCCAAAGGCAAGAGCATCCTTTGAAGTCATCTTGATAAATCCACAGATCTTTAAACACAAAAGAAGAAGTTTTTCCAAACACTTGAAAATAGTCAAAAATTGACTAAGTATAGATTTCTCACAACACAAAGATCCCTTTTCGCACCACACTAGATGATCTTTTCGCACACAGAACAAAATTCGCACATCAAAAGATACGAAAACCAAGCTTTTCGCACGCAGCTTGATGCGTATTCAGAATTTTCGCACGTAGAAGGATGTGAACTTTTGACTTTATGCACGAAGGTGGATGCGAAATTCAACTTTTTTGGACGTAGGCTGATGCGAAATCCTTACTTGTAAAATTAAAGAACACCAATTTTTCGCAGATATATGTTGTACGAATTTTGGACTTGGGCAAATTTCAAAAAGTTCACTTTATGCAACAAAATATTGTGCGAAATTTAGACTTAGAAAAAATTTCAAAACTTCAGCATGCGAATTCCTCCACTTTTCGCATATCAAAGACTTGAACAATAACTTTTCGCACACTGGGATGTGCGAATTATGTACTTCTCACACGAAGGGTTGTGCGAATTTCTCATTTTTCGTACAAGACTCATGCACGAAGGTGGATGCGAAAACCAAGCTTTTCGCACGCAGCTTGATGCGTATTCAGAATTTTCGCACGTAGAAGGATGTGAATTTTTGACTTTATGCACGAAGGTGGATGCGAAATTCAACTTTTTTGGACGTAGGCTGATGCGAAATCCTTACTTGTAAAATTAAAGAACACCAATTTTTCGCAGATATATGTTGTACGAATTTTGGACTTGGGCAAATTTCAAAAAGTTCACTTTATGCAACAGAATATTGTGCGAAATTTAGACTTAGAAAAAATTTCAAAACTTCAGCATGCGAATTCCTCCACTTTTCGCATATCGAAGACTTGAACAATAACTTTTCGCACACTGGGATGTGCGAATTATGTACTTCTCACACGAAGGGTTGTGCGGATTTCTCATTTTTCGTACAAGACTCATGCGAATTCTTGACTTAAGAAAAATTCCAAAAGTAACTATGTGCGAATTCTATCACTTTTTGCACAAAAACTCTACTAGTTCTTCATATTATTAAGGATGTGAATTTTTTGGATCATGTGAGTTCTTCAGATCTTGGCCCAAGAATTTCAAACTCAGTCCAAATTCGATTAAAATCCCCAAATTGGATTCTGATACTTCACCAATTTGCTCTAGATCACATTTCGAATAGGTTACAAACACTTGATTACAACCAAAATAACAAAAATTACAAAAATGATCAAGAACACAGTACGACTTTACAACTCGAACCAAAAACCAATATAAATCCAAATTCACACAAACAACTATGAATTGGACATAATGACCAACATAAAACTTGTTCTAGACAATGAATCGAATATAATGAATTAATTACAACTCCAAAAACACTACAACAAATCAAAATTGATCCTTGAACAGTGTGTGTGCGAGTTCTTGACATTTTCGGTCTCAAATTCTTGAAAAATTCTGAATTGTGCTTGCTCTGATACCAATTATGTGTTCCTAATATGTGCAAATCAAAATGATAATCACCGGAATTTAATCCAAAATGTCATATTATTGATCTTGAATTCATTGATTACGAATTCGTATGAAAATGCTCTCTCTGATAATATTTCTCTCTCTAAGATATGTTCTCTCATAGTGCTACATGTCTAACGACAATACAAAAACATTTTATACCTACAACAAATACAAGGAAAATAATTAAACTAAACTAGTTGACTTTTACAATTGACTTTGACTTTCCTCTTTAAACACTTTGACTTTGCATCTGAGAGTTTGACTTGGACTTTTGACATTAATTCCCATGATCTTGGATCCAACATATTTGTGCACTAACAAAGCTGCTTCGATTAGATGAGAAAACAGAGTACCAAGGTTATAATTTATACGTAAATGCATAAGCTAATATCCAACTACTAATGGACATGAGAAACAGAACTCTTACCACCTAACTACTTCAACTACTCCAACAGTTTACAATAACACCGTTAATGTAATACTCTTCCCCCTGAAAATAAGCATGGACAATAATTATTCTTCAAAACAATTTGGACATTATTACAACTTTGTTACAATATTTTGTTAATCATATATGTTAGAATTGATGATTGGAAAACTTCTAATGAGCACTTAGATTTAATGATTGACAGATGGAAGTCCAGTTTTTGTCTATGTGTTTACACTAGGTGAAGCAACCATTAATTGGAGAATCAAGGCTGTTGATCATAGTCGCCTTATCCACCATAAAAACCGAGTTAATTGCAACAGTAAAGAGAATTAAAAAAAGCACTAAACTTGATGATCAGAGACAACCAAGTAAGGGAGTTATTCTTAATTACACTTGATGAAGAAATGAAAGCCGTTTTGAAGAAAATCCACATAAAAGATAATGCAACCGACATATTTACCAAATCATTTCCATTGTCTAAGTTCGATCATTGCTCGAACCTTATACAATTTAAAAGGTAGAGAGTGCCATGGAGGTACTTTCGAAAAATAAGTCTTTGTTGGAGGGAAAACTTAAAACACAAAGAAATACTTTTTCTTAAACTTCAAACTTTTATTCAAGCATCTATTTATAATTCAAATGATCTTTGTCTTTCACTTGACAATTACAAACTTAAGAAAACCACTTATTTATAGGATGAGTGAATCAATCTCAACCACATGTACATACCCCTATGAATTGAGAACACAGTTTCCATTGAAAAGATTATTACATAAAAAATACTTTCCATCACATTTTCTAGAAAATTCTCCATATATTGGGTATGGGCTTTGGACTTCATGAGCTCCCATCATCGACAAAACAAGTTTATAATCCAACACCCCCTTTAAACTTGTTTACAAGTCCAAGCAATTTTTTTAATCTTGCAAAATCTTGAAAATTGATTCGCTTGTTGAAGATACATGAAATCTGATCTTGAGACTTTACAAACTCCAAATGACCATATTTTCTTGCTACACACTCACATATGCAATGATAGCGGGTATTAATGTGCTTGGACTGATCATGAAACACTATATTATTCGCTAAGGCAATAGCTAACATGTTGCTAACACGATTGTTTGTTTGTTTTTTCTTGGATCAAACTTATCTCCTTTAACATATTCTTGAGCCAAACTGCATGAAATAAACATGAAGTGGCATCTACATATTCAACTCATAAGTAGACAATGTGACAATCGTCTACTTATTTGACACCTATGTAAAATTCGTGTCTCCCAAGAAAAAGACGAACCTACTCGTGCTTTTTCGATCATTTATATCTCCATGATAATCACTCTCGCTATAACCAACAAGCTTGTAATCATTGGAAGCAAAATAAAATAAGCCAAGATCAATCGTACATTTAAGATACCGAAGAATTCTCTTGGCGGCCTGGAAATGGATAGTTGTTGTGAGTATATATAGCGACTAACGAGTCCAACTGCATACATGATGACTTGCTTTTTACAAGTTAAGTAGCGTAGACTTCCAACCAGGATTTTGAAACAGGTCGAATCTACTTTTTCTCTTCCTTAATTCTTGAACAACTTTACGCATAATTCTGATCGAGTACTTATCATCTTACAATTCTCCATTTTGAACTTCTTAAGTATCTCAAGGACATAGTTTCTTTGGGAGATAAATATACATTCCTCATTCTGCTTAACTTCAATCATAAGATAGTGAGTTGTTAAGCTGATGTCAGTCAATTCAAAATCCCTTGCCATTTTATTTTTGAATTCTTCAAAGAAGCTTATATTACTCCCTATGAAAATTAAATCAACCACGTACAAGAAAACTATTAAAATGTATCCATCTTTGACCTTTGTGTAAAGGGAATGTGAGGACATTTAGTAAAACCCTTATCTTCGAAGTAAACCTCAATATGACAATTCCAGGCTCTTGATGCTTGCTTTAGGGCGTGAAGATCATTCTTCAACTTTAGGACTTTATCTTCATGTCCATCAACTTCATATCCCAATGGTTGTTGAATATAAACTTCTTTTTCAAATTTTCCGTTTAGAAATGTTGGTTTCACATCCATATGATGGATCATCCAAGGTTTTAAGCAGTCGGCGAAAAAATAAGTCTGATTGTCTCAAGTCATGAAACAAGAGAAAATACTTCATGATAATCAATTCTGACTCTTGGACTATAGGCTTTAGCATCTAGTCTTGCTTTGTATTTTTCAATTTCTCCCTTTGCATTCTTCTTTGCTTTGTAAACCCACTTGACACCAATTGCTCAATGCCCCTTTGGAAGGGAAGCAAATTCTCAAGTCTCGTTCTTCACAATGGATTTTATTTCTTCATTCTTTGCACATCTCCATTTCTCCTCTTTTTCCATTTATTTAAAAGTTATCGCTTCATCACAATCAACATACAAACAGAAAAATGTGACATCATCTATTGGCCCCTTAGATTCATATAGATCTCCTATACTCCTAATACATATATTTCTTTCACTCAAACTTCCACTTGAAGACGAGTTGTCACAGATATTTGATGTTGGTGAAGTAGGTGGAGTAACAACTTGTGAGATATCTTCTGGTTGCTATGTTGGTTCCTCCTCATTTTCTTGAAATTGAAAGAAGTTATAATCATCCATGTGAGGTTCAAAATCTATTTTTCTTTCCTCAATGACATCTTGACTTATTACTATCTTCTTAGTTCTTAGATTATAAAACTTGTATCATTTTGAGCTAGTATCGTAGCCGATGAAAATCAAACTTCCATTCTTGTACATTGTAACACCCCAAAATTGAGACAAACAAAAATTTCCGGAAATGGAAATATGGCATATAAATAATACCAAAGCACGAGCTTTCCTAAAAAGGGAATAATATACGCCTGTTATAATTACATGTTTGTAAAAATAAAGCAATAAAAGATAACAACCTCTTAATCAAATTGATATCAAGAAAAGAGATTACAATAAGTTGTCATCTAAATGTTTTTTCCAAAATAATTATCTTCTAATGGCGTCCAAAAATGCTCCCCAAGCTCTCATCTAAGGGCTTGCTAAATCTTCTTAGCGGTCACGCCACTAGAACCTGAGATACACATCGAATGAATCCAGTGTTAGGCCAAAAGAGCCTAGTGAGTTGAACAATAGCATAATATATTCACGTAATAGATAATTAATACACATAAGGGGCCATAGGGGAATTAATGGGGGAGACCCAAAACACCAACAAATTTCACCTCAATAGTCAATGTACCTTGATGTTCACTCTCATGAGCAACATCCCGAAGGCCCGACACATTTGAAGACTACCTCCATGGCATTACTCTAAATGGAGGTGATCTAGGCACATACCGATAAGGTGGCACTATAAGACTACATCCTCCTAGTGCCTACTCGTGGTTCATCCAATAATACAATCCATCATCATACATATTTCACATCAAGTAAAATACATGTATAAGATCCCAAATAATTCCAATCCCAATTTAGGTCTAAACCCTAAATCATGTAAGTTCACATATAACATTCATCAACCATGTTTATCACATGAGTATATCTCAACACTTACCAACAAAATCACCTCATCAATATCCTGACAAATGATTAGTGACCAAATTTCCAACATTTACCAAAATAGTAATTTGTGTCTATTTTATAAAATGATTGCTATAATGAAAGACACCATAAAATGATGGTAGGAGACATATTAGGACATGTATCTCATTTTAAAATAGTTAGTAAACTCATAATCTAGGTTTTATAGAAAACCCTAGAAACTTAGAGATCCTAGCTTAGTTGGAGAGGAGTAAAGACTTGAGCCTTGATATAGAAAACCTTCAATCAATGATCCTACTAGAAGCAATAAGTGTTCTCACCAAACCCTCAGTAGAAAATAATGAGGAAAGTGGTTTGAGGAAGAGAAAATCGCCTGTAGGTCTTCAAAAATTGCACCATAATCACATTTCGGAGAAAAATGGGTTAAAATCCGGCTAAGGGGGTTTTTATACCACCTACACACATGGGCGACAATTCCAGAAGACATTACCATGTGGCATAGTTGCCAGCATTCCTACGGCTTCCCCCTCCTCTCGGTACAGGTTTGACGATTGTGATAGAACGACAATGCCCCTGTCACTCTTGCTGGCTTTCTCGCCAAGGATGTACCAAGACGATCCCCCGGCCTGCGACATTGACGGGCGACCCTAGTGCCTGAGCTCGAAAGTTTCCCGACGATTTTGACTCAATGCAATGCGCATAGAATCTTAACGCTCGAGACACGATTAATATAACAATAAAGGTTTATCAAGAATTAAAATTTAAGGATTTGAGAGTTGAATTCCCTTCGTTACCTAATTCGATTTTCCGTGTGTAATAATCCTCCCCACCTTGAAGAGTATTTCGTCCTCGAAATCTCATCTATCAAACAAATGGGGATATCTTTTATTCATGTCTTCTTACAATTCCCACATCATGTTGGCACCTTGGTGGTGCCTCCATTGGACCTTAACCATGGTCACCTCTTTATGTCTCAACTTCTTTGTTTTTGACTCCAAAATGGTTTTCGGTTCTTCCACAGAATGATTCCCATTGTCCACCTGAATTTCTGTCAATGGGATGACGCTATCCTCCTCGGCTAGACATCTATGAAGGTAACACACATGGAAGGTAGGGTGAATCCCATCCATTTTCGGTGATAAGTCCAACTTGTAAGCTTGTAGTCCAACCTGTTCTAAAATAGTGAATGGTACAAGGAAACGGGAACTAAGTTTCCCGCACTTCCCAAAGCGAACAATCCCCTTCCACGGTGATACCTTTAGCATGACCCGCTCCCCTGTTTGGAATTCAACTCGTCTTCTCTTTGTATCCTCATAACTCTTCTGTCGGTCTTGGGCCGTCTTCAAATGTTCCTGGACACTTTTTACTTTGTCCACTATCTCTTGCACAATATCTGGTCCTGCGAATTGATTTTCTCCCACTTCGAGCCAACACACCCGAGTCCTACATTTCTGCCCTTATAGTGCTTCGAATAGGGCCATCCCAATGCTCGAATGGTAGTTATTATTGTAGAAGAATTCCACTAGGGGTAGGTGCGAATCCCAATTTCCCCCAAAGTCTATAACACACGACTGGAGCATGTCATCGTGAGTTTGGATCGTCCTCTCACTTTGACCGTCCGTTTGGGGATGATACGCCGTACTCATTTTGACTCTCATACCCAACTCCTTTTGTAGACCATCCCAAAACTTGGAAGTGAACCGACTATCCCGATCTGAAACTATAGATAGCGGAACTCCATGACGCAATGACACTTCACCAATATATAGCTTGGCTAATTTTTCCATTGGCAACGTCTCTCGCATCGCCAAGAAGTGGGCGCTCTTCGTGAGTCAATCCACAACCACCCAAATAGTATCATGACCCTTCAAGGTTCTTGGTAGCTTGGTGACGAAATCCATTGTGATATGCTCCCACTTTCATTCCGGAATGGCAAATGATTGCAAACTCCCATAGGGCCATTGATGCTTCGTTTTGACTTGAAGGTATGTGACACACCTTTCCACATAGTTAGCCACATCGAGCTTCATTACTAGCCACCAGTAGTGAAACTTCAAATCTCTATACATCTTGGTACTACCGGGGTGTATAGAGTACTTAGATTTGTGAGCTTCTGCTAAGAGCAACTCACGGATCCCTCTAATCTTCGGTACCCAAATTATTCCTTGAAATAGCTTGAGGTCGCGGCTATCGTCTGTTAGTAGCTCTCGTTTGCTTCACCATGATTTCAGATTTAAGATTCTCTTCACGAAGTGCTTCGAATTGACTTGCTTTGATGTCCTCCACCAGGTTTGATATTACGTCGATTCTAGAAAGGGCTAACTTGACTTCACTCCCATGACTCTTTCGGCTCAAAGCATCCGCCACCACGTTAGCTTTACCGGGGTGGTAAAGCAACTCGCAATCGTAGTCCTTCAGTAGCTCCAACCACCTTCTTTGCTGCATGTTGAGGTCCTTTTGATCAAGTATGTACTTCAAACTCTTGTGATCGGTGAAGAGTTTACATTTCGTCCCGTAGAGGTAGTGCCGCCACAACTTTAATACAAATACCATTGTCGCTAGTTCCAAGTCATATGTAGGGTAGTTCTTCTCATGATCATTGAGTTGTCGCGATGCATACGCTATCACCTTTCCCTTTTGCATCAAAAACACCCTATACATAATTTAGAGGCATCGCTATAGACCACAAAGTCGTTCGATCCTTCGGGCAAGGATAGAATTGACACCTGCATAGCTTCTTTTGAAGGGTTCTGAAAGCTTGTTCTTTAGCCTCGGTCCATAAGAACTTTACGTTCTTCCTTGTCAACGATGTGAGTGGAGAGGCGATCTTTGAAAAGTCTTGAATAAACCGTCAGTAGTAACCGGCCAAACCCAAAAAGCTCCTTATCTCCATCGGACTCGTTGGCGGTTCCCAATTTATCATTGCCTCAATCTTCGTCGGGTCTACCTTCAATCCGTCCTTTGATACCATGTGGCCCAATAATTGTACCTCTTGCAATCAAAATTCGCACTTTGAGAACTTTGCGAAGAGTTTCTCTTTTCGGAGAATCTCTAACACCTCCCGAAAATGTTGCTTATGCTCGGTCTCATTCCGCGAGTAGACCAAGATATTGTCGATGAAGACTATCACAGACTTGTCCAAGAAGGGCCGACACACTCGATTCATTAAGTCCATAAACACGACCGTTGCATTACTTAACCCAAATGACATAACTTGGAACTCATAGTGGCCATACCTTGTCCGAAACACCGTCTTCGGAATGTCGCTATCTTTCACCCTCACTTGATGGTAATCGGACCGCAAATCTATCTTAGAGAAACATCCTGCTCCTTGCAATTTATCAAAGAGGTCGTCGATTCGAGGCAGTGGATACTTGTTCTTCACGGCAACCTTGTATAACGACGGTAGTCGATAAACATTCTCATCGATCCGTCCTTTTCTTCACGAACAGAATTGGAGCTCCCCACGGTGACGAGCTTGGTCTTATGAATCATTTCTCAAGTAGTTCTTGTAGTTGAGTCATCATCTCTTGCATTTATTTTAAGATTTTGTGTTGATAACGTAGGCCAAGTATGAAGGACACCCCTTGGCTAGGCTCTTGCGCGCCTTGAGTGACAAGATGATCGTGGTAGCCTTCCAACTCTTTTCCCCATAAACCATCACTTTTCCTCCCTTCGCCAAGGGTATTCTAACCATCTTTTCGGAAAAAAAGTTACCAGCGTTATTCTTAGTTAGCCAGTCCATTCCTATGACCATATCAAATCCCCCAATAACCGTCGGTAACAAGTCGAAAACAAATGGCTCTCCATCTAATTCTATGGTACTCCCCTCGAAACTTTCCCGAACTAACATATGATCCCCATTGGCTACCTCTACCACTAGTGCATCAGATAACAAGCTAATAGGGGTAGTAAAGTTCTTGCAAAACATGGTAGATACAAACGATCGATTCACACCAGAATCAAACAAAACATGAGCAGGTAGGGAGTTAACTAGGAATGTACCCGACAATACGTCCGACTTGGCGCCTTAAATGGAATCTCCTTCTTCAGCATGACCCCGCTCGATACCCCTCGGTTGCCTCACATTATTTTAGGACACTCCCTCTTTATATGCCCCAACTCCCGGCACTCAAAAAAACCAGCCCCCGGGAAGGGCAATTGCGGATCACATGGTCCTTCTTCTTGCACTTGAAACATTCGACAATGTTGGAAAAAGATCTCGGATTACAAGGCCCGAAATTCTTACTCCTACACTTGAGGAACCACCTAGTCTCATGTCAGGGTTCCATATTCCTTCCCCTAGTGAAGGGTTTGGAAGATCATGCGGGCCTGGTTGGCCCTTCCCATTTTCGCTTCTCGTTTAGTTGGCTTCCTTCCTCTTTACCTTGAACGATATCATCCCTTACTAGCTAGGACTCCTCTATGACCTCTTGCAATGTAGACACCTGGGTGTGTCTTACACTGGTCTTCATGTTCGCAGACAAACCCCTCAGAAAGGCTTTAATCTTAGACCTCTCATCAGCAACCAAATGCTCAACTAGACTGAGCTTCTTCACAAATTGCCTTGAGTACTCGGCAAAAATCAGATTCCTGAACTTTTCTTTGATCTTGTCAATAGCCCTCTCATTAAAATATTTGTCCATTATCTTTCTTTTGAAGGTTGGCCAAGTGAGCTTGGCTAGAACCTGCAGAGTCAGAGCTGCTCGGGTGAGGTTCCACCAAATCAAGGCTTCCCCTCGGAACAACTAGGATGGAAATTTGACTCTCTATGAGTCGTCACACTCACTTGACTCAAACGCCATCTTTACTTCCCTTATCTAGTTCATGTAGTCCACCGTATTTGTGGTTCTGGAAAATTTTAGGGGCTTACTACACAAAAAGGTCTTGTACGAACAACCCCCTTCTTTCCTCCTCTCGACCCTTATCGCTTGCGCCTCATGTCTTCGGTTACCTGCATCCCGATCTTCTAGTAACTATATGAATCTCTCATCGCGTTTATCCATCGCAGAGTTCACCATTTGCATGATATTGAATATCATATCCAATTGAGGGTCCACCTCTTGAATAACCAGATTCTCGGTCTCTGGGTTCACTCGTGGAACCACATCAATGACGTCCCTCAGCATAGCAGGAATCAGAGGGGCAGTTTGATTCTCTGTTGGGGTAGCTCGCCTTGTCGTTTCTAGGGCGGTTACGCTTGCTTCGTTACCCACTTCGAGAGTCACAACCCGACTCCTCGTTTTTACCATTGTGAACTATCACCCATGATAAAGATCACCCCGGTTAATTCTTCAAAAGATTAGTTGTTCAACACGTACTACTACAATGATTAATCTTCATAATAACAATTTCAAGCATGCTCATGTAATCATAAATTCAGAACAATACTGGCCAAGTGAGATTGTGAACGTATTTTACACAAGAATTCTTGTTATCATCATCAAAATTTTCAATCAATATACTTTCGCAGTCCTAATACTCTCCCCACCTAGGAACATTCTACCCAAATGGACAGTGATGCTATTGACATATACAACTTAAGTCTTGGTATACTACAGTTAATACCTAGTTCACTTAAACTAAATCGCTGATACCAACTTGTAACACCCCAAAAACTGGGGCAAACAAAAATTACCGGTAATGGAAATGTAGTATATAAATAATGCCAAAGCACAAACTTTCCCAAAAATGGAACAATATACGCCTGTTATAATTACATGTTTGTAAAAATAAAGCAATAAGAGATAACAACCTCTTAATATAATTCCTATCAAGAAAAGAGATTACAATAAGTTGTCATCTAAATGTTTTTCAAAATAATCATCTTCTAATGGCGTCCCAAAATGCTCCCAAAGCACTCATCTAAGGGCTTGATAAACCTTCTTAGCGGTCACGCCGCTATAATCTGAGATACAAATCAAACCAATCAAGTGCTAGGCCAAAAGAGCCTAGTGAGTTAAAGAATGGCATAATATGATCATGTAAGAGAAAATTAATACATATAAGGGACCATAGAGGAATCAATGCGGGAGACCCAAAACACCAACGAGTTTCACCTCAAGGGTCGATGTACCATGATGTTCACTCTCATGAGCAACATCGCAAAGGCCCGACACATTTGAAGACTACCTCCAAGGCATTACTCCAAATGGTGGAGATCTAGGCACATATCAATAAGGTGGCACCCCAAGACTAAATCCTCCTAGTGCCTACTCGTGGTTCGTCCAATATACAATCCATCATCATACATATTTCAGATCAAGTAAAATACATGTATAAGATCCCAACTAATTCCAATCCCAATTTAGGTCAAAACCCTAAGTCATGTAAGTTCACATATAACATTCATCAACCATATTTATCACATGAGTATATCTAAACACTTACCAACAAAATCACCTTATCAATATCCTCATAAACGATTAGTGACCAAAATCCCAACATTTACCAAAATAGTAATTTGTGTCTATTTTATCAAATGATTGCTATAATGAAACAAAGCATAAAATGACGGTAGGAGACATATTAGGACATGTATCTCATTTTATTATAGTTAGTAAACTCACAATCTAGGTTTTATAAAAAACCCAAGAAACTTAGAGATCCTCGCTTGGTTGGAGTGGAGTAAAGACTTGAGCCTTGATGTAGCAAGCCTTCAATTAATTATACTACTAGAAGAAATAAGTGTTCTCATCAAACCCTAAGTAGAAGTTAATGAGGAGAGTGGTTTGAGGAAGAGAAAATCACTATAGGTCTTTAAAAATCGCACAATAATCAAATTTGGGAGAAAATGGGTTAAAATCCAGCTAAGGGGGTTTTTATACCACCTGCACATAGAGGCGACAATGCCCAACGACATTGCCATGTGGCATAGTCGCCGACATTCTCGCGGCTTCCCTCTCCTCTCGGTACAGGTTTGGCGATTGTGACAGGGCAACAATTCCCTTGTCACTCTCGCTGGCATTCTCGTCGGGGATGTACCGAGACCATCCCTCGGCATGGCCCGTGACCTTGACATGCGACTTTGACCATTGTCATAGTCGCTGGAACTATCGCCTATTGCCCGAGCCCGAAAGTTTCCTGACGATTTCGACTCGATACAACGCACATAGATTTTTAAATCTCGAGACTCGATTAACATAACAATAAAGCATTATCTAGAATTAAAATTTAAGGATTTGAGAGTTGAATTCCCTACGTTACCTAATTTGATTTTCCGGGTGTTACATACATGAACATGGGAAACACTTCTAGACACTCTAAGATGAGAAATGCATGACTTTCTTCCATTCAATGCTTCTCGTGGTATCATTCCCAAACACTTCTTGTTAGAGAATAGTTTGAAAGATAGAATGCACATGCCACTGCCTCGAGCCAACATTCTTGTGGCAACTTCTTGCTTTTGAGCATGATTTCGTGTCATATCGAGGATCATTAGATTCTTTCTTTTGGCAACACCATTATGTTGGGGTAATCTTGGAACTTTCAAAGGTTGGTGAATTCCAATTTCTTCACAAAACTCTTGAAACTCCTTTGATTTGAACTCTCCTCCTTGATCGGATTATATTGCCATAATCTTGCACCCACTTTCTTTTACTACAATGGATTTGAACTTCTTGAACACTTGGAAGACCTATGAT
Source organism: Arctium minus (assembly GCA_954870635.1). Classification (NCBI taxonomy): domain Eukaryota; kingdom Viridiplantae; phylum Streptophyta; class Magnoliopsida; order Asterales; family Asteraceae; genus Arctium; species Arctium minus. Next base: position 55,219,444 of record OX941081.1, on the reverse strand, counting down.
TTTTGTTTCAAGAAATATACCGATTAACTTGTTATTGAATAATCATCAATAAACAAGAGAAAGTAATTACTTTTAACGAGAAATTTTGGTTTGACTGGACCACACACGTCGGTAGTGAATAAGCTCAAGGGGCTTCCTTGGTCTTGACTCTGTCTCCTTTGGAAAGCCTTTTCTAAATTGTTTCCCAAGTAAACACCCTTTACATAGTTGCTAGGGTTGGTAGAGACGTGGTAGTCCCTTCACCATTGCCTTCTTGGACAATAACTCCAACCCTCCAAAATTGAGATGTATGGATCTAAGATGCCATAGCCATAATGCATATTTATAACAAGGCTTCAAACATTTTGCAACATCTCTTTGAATGTTTAAGGAAAACGTTCTATATTCGTTCATCTTCACCTTTGCTATTAAGTTTCCTCTCTGGTCTCTTATAAAATGATATAATTCTTCATGGGAGTTTTGTAGCCCTTTTGTAAGAGTTGTTCTAAGCTCAAAATAATGCTTTACATATTTGGAACATAATAGACATTTGAGATTAATTGATGGCGCCATCCTTGGCACAAAAGAGAATATCACCTTTACCTCTTACCAATACTTTGGAGTTATCTCCAAACGAAACATTGCCACTTATCAACTCATTGAGCTCCACAAGCTTGTTTCTTCTTCCACACATATGGTTTCTAACTGGTATCGAGATACCACACATTTGATGCTATGTTTATATGCTAGTAGTAATATTCCCCTTTTGTCTGCCTTTACTACCACATAATTAGCCTTCTCTTTAGCTCTATAACTTGGAACTCTAGACTCTAAAGCATAATGCGCGTACTTTTGACAATTGTAGCATTGAACTTGAGATTTTTCAAACCTCAAGTTTGAATAATTTCCTCTTCTATGAACTCTTGATGAGATTTCTTCCTTCTCATAGTTGTTGACATAGTTGGTGTTACTATCCCAACCACGTCCACAACCACGACCTCATCCACAACCATTACCTCAACTAATTTGGCTTCTCTCATGCCATTGATTTCCTTTTTCCTTTTAGAATTGAAATTTGAAAAGTTGCTAAGTGATCCCATATTTTTCGTCATAAGCTTGCAACGATCCTTCTAGTTGCTCAGTCGTCATTTTTTCCAAATATTTTGTTTCTTCAATCGTTACCACAACAAGCCCACACTTGCTATTTAGTGAACTAAATGGCTGCTCCAAGATTCTCAAATCTTCTAACTTTTCACCACTTCTCTTTAGTTGATTGGAGATTGCTTGTACTCTTGTGATATAATTCCGAAATAGACTCGGATGACTTTATATCTAATAATTCAAGTTCTTCTCATAATGTTTGAAGACGTACCTTTTTCACTTGTTCGGATCCTTTATGGGATGTTTGTAACCTCTCTGGTGCTATATTGTCAGATATTACACTTGAAACATTCTTGAAGCCATCATCATCTAAGGCTTGATAGATTAAGAAGAGAGTTTTATTGTCCTTATTTCTCATATTCCTTAAATTATCCTTTTGCACATTGAAACACTTTTTGTAAACCAATACCATCACCATAGCTTTGATACCACTTTGTTGGAGAGAAAATTCAAAACACAAAGAAACACTTTTTCTCAACCATTAAACTTTTATTCAAGTAAATCTTTAGAACTCAAATGATCTTTATCATTCACTTGATGATTACAAACTCAACAAAACCACTATTTATAGGATAAGATGATCAATCTCAACCACATATCCATACCCCTATTAATTGAGAACACAATTTCCAATGAAAAGCTTATTACATAAAAAAAAAAAACTCTAGACTTTCCATCACATTTTCTAGAAAATTCTCCATATCTTGGGTTTGGACTTGGACTTCATGGGCTCCCATCATGGACAAAAAAAGTTTATAATCCAACAGTTGTGGGGAATTAAGCTGATGAATGGAGTTTCCTTTAGACACTTGGGGTGAAATCAAGGATTTATTGACAATAGGTGATGATCATGACAAAGATCCTTATCACGTAGGCCATACTTGATCCAATGTTGTTCCAATGGTTTTGATTTTCATAAAGGTGTGTAGTATCAAGGTGGATTGTTGAATTAACGAAAAATTAGCATATAAAATATGGACATCCGTGATATGTTCCAAAAAAGAAACATAAAGTTGTTGGAGCAGCTACACGACATGTCACTAAAGGGGCACGACCGTGAAAAAGTCTGAACAATTGCATTAAGCTTCTTGGAAGCAATATAAGATCTCTAAGGAATTCACATGACCAAGCGACTTAAATCAGAAAGACTGTGCTATGTGATAAGGACAACTCCCTTGACTTTTTGGACTTTATAGGCTTATAGATGGTACATGATATACCATACTGTTTATGACCCGTTAATCACCAATATTTGTTGAGAGAACCATTTCATAGCTTGTAAGCTTAATCACACTAAGATTTTGGATTTTTATTCCTCTAGACAGTTTATGTATTAGTTGATCAATATATGTATATATATATATATATATATATATATAAGCTCCTTTATCCGTACGGATTTACATGCATTACCATCGAGTGGTGGAACCACATAGATAATACGTGTTTGATTGTGCATTCATTATTTCATAATTATTTTATCATGTTCTTGATTTTGGATGTAAGACATTCCACATAGTCGTTGGTAAAGTTCACATCACTGATGATGACCTATAGGTGATTTGTGACGAATCACGATGGCCCATTGACAATAATAACTTTCACATGGTTTTGCCGAAAAAAGTTAAATCGAAGGTATCCACCGGTAAAGTTTAAGATCACTGAAGAATTACCAACGGACCATGAAATTCTAAATTAAAGAAATGAAAAACAAAATTTAAAAATTGAACGGTGATCTCTCAAGAATCGCCAACACATTATTATATATTTTTGAAAATTTTAAAAAATTCCCACAATCTATCGGCGATCTTTTGGTAATCACGGAGAGATCATAGTTGGATTTTTAAGCTTTTCATTATAAAATCCAAAAAATAATCCGTTATAAATGGTCACGGTGATCCATTGCTAATCACAAACGGTTCATCGATGCCTTTTCAAAAATTTATTTTACTAAGACCATTTTTCTTAGAACCTCTGAGATTTATAAATGATAACCGACGAATTACCAAAGAACAAAAAAAATTATTTAAAATAAACATTTTTTACATACTCTTAGAGATCGATAGGTAATCACTGATGGATCGCCAGCGATTACCTACGAATCTCCGAGGGCAAGTAAAAATTTACAATTTATAAATAATAGGATAGTTCAAATGAACTTTTATTAGTTGTATTGAGTGTTAATGAGCTCTAATTTCCCTTCATCATTTCAAATATGTACTAGAAACTTCGTATAGCTAGACATTAATGGGCTTAATTTTATATGGATTAATGCTTCTTATATACTCGGTTCGATGAGTTATATATAATTGTCCTTAATCAAGAAACTATATATACATTTATGTAATGTATGTATATATTGTATGAATCAATTGTATATAGTATAGTATGTGTATCTATCTATATCATGTGTATATATATACATGAATGTAGTATGGTATGAATCAATTGTATATAGTGTATGATTAATGTATTGTATATGGTGTATGCATCATTGTGTAGAGTGTATGAATGTGTGTGTGTATATATGTATACGTAAAACATGTATATAATTGTGTATATATATGAATTTGATATATATATATATAATAGTGTATATATATATATATGAATACATGTATGTGTGTATATATGTATATAGTGTGTGTACATAATATACATCTATGTATGGTACATGGGACTTAATTGGATATACTACATGTCAATGACATGTAGAGAGTGTGCATGATCTATTGAAATATGTATGTGTAGTGTACGAAAACATTTTCAGTGTGTTAATGAATATATGAATCATTTATATATTGTATGAATTGATTGTATAAATCGGTACGATATATGTATATGTAGATGATATATGTTTACAAGTGTATGCATGTCTAATTTTATATATATATATATATATATATATATATGTGTGTGTGTGTGTGTGTGTGCGTGTTTGTGTTAGCGTATGTACGTATGTATGTATTTAAGTATTTTAGGGAATCCGAGCAAATGAGGTTAACCAATTAATGTCTTGTCTTTGAATGTTCAAGGTAGTGGCGATGTAGATAAAAAGAAATGAGTAAAGGAGCTTTGTTGCTTTCATAAGGTAACTTTTTTGTCTTTTCATGAAACAAATTTGACTCGTGTTGATTTGTTTCTTATTAGAGCGAAATGGGGAAACTCTTTTTTTGATTATGCAAGTAGCTCGACACGTGGTAGGTCAGGTGGCATTTTATATGTTTGGGATATGTCGGTATTTCTTAAATATCGATCTTTTGCTTCAGAATCTTTTGTGGTGCAGTGGTTGAAGGACTTTGGGTTGCAAATGCGAAGTCGGTAATGATTATTTTTGTGTATGCTCCCCAAGATGTGGCGCCTAAGCGATTTCTTTGGCAAACTCTTTTGGGTTTTATTTCTAGATGGAATGGAGAAATATTAGCTATGGGAGATTTTATTGAAGTTCAGGTAGAGGGTTAGAGGCATGGGTCAGTGTTTAATTCTCACTTGGCAGAGATAGCTCGATATCCCACTTGGTGGATATGATTTTACATGGTCCAACAAATGGGTGTCTAAAATAAGCAAGTTGTATAGGTTTTTGGTGTCAAACGGGATTATGGAGACCACGCCTAATATTAGTTGTCTAATACTTGATCGTAAATTGTCGGACCACCGTCCGATTCTCCTAAAGGAATTGGTTGTTGACTTTGGTTCAACTCCTTTTCGTATGTTCCATTAATGGTTTCATATGGACAGTTTTGTCCAAATTGTGGAAGATTCTTGGAAATTGGAAGGACTAGATGATATGCATCGGATGATTGCTTTCAAAAAAACCTTCCAATTCTTGAAGTGTAATCTTAAAAAGTTGATTGGTGAGAAAAGGAAGTTGGACAAAGAAAGTAAAGATGTTCTTCAAAGGACTATTAAAGAAATTGACAACCGCATGGATAAAGGTGTGGCTTCTCGTGCGGAGGTTAAGATGCGGGTTCAACTCTTGAAAAAGTTAGGTGACATGGAACATGTTGAGGCTCTTGACTTGGTGCAAAAATCTAAAATTCGGTAGGGTGTTGAAGGATACGAAAATTCGAAATTCTTTCATGGGATTACTAATAACAAACGAATGCAATTTGCAATTAAAGGGATTTTGGTGAATGGAGAATGGTGAATTCTTTGCTCATTTTTCACGCAGGTTCGAGTTTGTGAAGGGGGGTCGGCCTTCTTTTCATTTTTGAGTTTCCAAAAAGAATTTCGAGGTTCTTGTCCTCGAAGCCGAGTTTTCTAGAGAGGAAATTAAGAAGGCAGTGTATGGAGTTGACAAGAACCCAAGACCGGATGGTTTTACGTTTAAGTTCTTCAAGAAATTTTGGTATTTGGTGGAAGAAGATGTGTTGAGGCTTGTTTTTGACTTTTCCGATACGAGCTCCATTCCTAAGGGTTGTAATCCCTCATTTATTACTCTTATCCCTAAAGTGCAAGGATCAAAATTTGTCAAAGACTATAGACCTATTAGCTTAATCGGATGCCAATACAAAATTATTGGCAAACTTTTGGCTAACTGGTTATGTTGTATTTTTGGCGAGGTGAAGCATAAGAAGACTCTTATGGTTTTAAAGGTTATTTTTGAAAAGGCTTACAATTCTTTGCGTTGGGACTATCTTGATCTTGAGCTAGAGAAAATGGGATTTGCCATTAAATGGTGAAGGTGGATTGATAGTTGCTTAATGGATTGAACGAGATCGATTTTAGTAAATGGTTCGCCAACAAAAGAATTTGATATCCAAAGGGGGTTGAGACAAGGTGACCCGTTGTCTCCATTTCTTTTCATTATGGCAATGGAAGGGTTTAATGCGACTATGAATGAAGCGATTGAGAAAGGCTTGTTTCAGGGAGTGCGGGTTGGTAATGGTCAAAACCATATTTCTCATCTTTTTTACGCAGATGACGCGATCTTTCTTGAGGAGTGGCCGCTTCAAAATTCTAGGAATATTATACATATTCTTAGATATTTGTTTCCTAGTCTGAGGACTTAAAATTAATCTTCTCAAGAGTAGGGTTTTTGAAGTTGGTGTCAACTTCAACAAGGTAACGGAAGTTGCGTCATTAGTAGGATGTGCTCATTCGAAATTGCCTTTTGCTATCTAGTATTACCTGTTGAAGAAAATATGTCCAAGCCTCAAGGATGGAAGGTGGTGTTTGATAAGTTCCTTGCTAAATTGTCGAATTGGAAGGTTACAACATTGTCTGTGGGTGGGCGTCTTTCCTTGCTCAAATCGGTGTTGGGAAGTCTCCCGACATATTATACATCCTTGTTCAAGATGCCATCTTCGGTAGTCAAACTGTTGGAATCCATTCGGAATCGATTCTTCGTTGGAGGTGAGATGGACGATAATAAGATATCTTGGGTTAAATGGGATAAAAGTATGGCTAGCAAAAAAGATGGGGGTCTAATTAGTATAGGAAGCTTATTTGCTTTTAATAGGGCCTTACTTTTTAATAGGTGTGGAGATTTCGAGTTGATCAAGAGGTGGTGTGGGTTAAAGTGATTCAATCGATATATGGTGGAAATGGTTGGATTGGATTGGTTTTATCTACTATGTGTTCGAATTCAACATGGTTGGCGATCTTGAAGGCTTTTATCCATCTACGGGGTAAAAATGTTGATGTTTTATCATTTTGTAAGAAAAAAGTGGGAGATGGATAAAATACTTCATTTTGGCATGATATTTGGTTGGGAAGTGGTCCTTTGAAAATGGAATATCCAAGAGTGTATGCTTTGGTGCTTGATAAAGATGTTATGGTCAAAGAGCGGGTAATGAATGAGGATTGGTTTGGTTATTTTCGTAGGGACCGGGGGGAGTAGAATTCGCGCAATTTTCCGCCTTGAGGGATAAGTTGCAATCGTTTGTGATGTCTTATCAAAAAGATCGGTGGGTGTGGTTGTTGGATGGACAGGTTCTTTTACCGTTGCCTCTGCTAGGAATTACATTGATTCCAGACCGTTAGTTGTGGACTCGATTGGTACTTGATAGAACCGGTTAGTTCCTATTCATGTTAATGTTTTTGGTTGGCGTTTGGGTTTGAACAAGTCATCCACTTAGGATAATTTGGATAGGAGAGGATTGATGTTGGCTCTTTACTTTTTCCTCTATGTGATGTGGTCTTGGAATCGTGATTATTTGTTTTTTTTTTCGTGCTCTTTGGCTACGGAGATTTGGAGACAGATTGGTAGATTGTGGCACTTTGATATCCCGAAGTTTAGTTCCTATGCGATTTGGATTACATGGTTTTCTAATTTACATTTGAATAGTGGGGATGTGCTTTGAGGTTGTTTCTCACTATGCTTTAGTACATATGGTCGTTCCAGAATGTGACCAATATTTTTGGTGAGACCAAGCTGAAGAAGGTAGATATATTTGACAGGATTGTGACTCAATCTTATTTTTGGGTTTCTAATAGGAGTAACAAGTTTAAATTAATTGGGTGGGTTGGTTTCATAATCCTCTTCTGGCTATGTAATTGTTTGCTCTAGCGTCTTGCTGGTTTTTAATAAAATTTCCCGGTTGTTCAAAAAAAAGTATTTAAGTTATATTCAACGATGTGTTGGTGAAAGATTCCTTAATTCGTCGGTAACAAATTCAATTCCTTCAGCAACACGTTGGTGAATGAATCCTTCAGCAATCCATTGATGAACGATGTTTATTCTCAAATCCTTAAATCTGAGCTGTCGGTTATCTGTCGCGAAAGTGACCTTCGACAATCCTTGAAGATATCCTTCGCGGATTCATCAGTAAAACTTTTACCCATAAAATATTGACCGACAGACTTTCACCAATGGGTCATCAAGGGATGCCACCTTCACTGACAGATATATCGAAGGGAACTATCTGTCGATGAAAGCCTTCTAGATTGTAGTGAATCTTTATCACTTGGGACATTGTGATCAATGCAAACATGGATGATCAATCTAGATCATGATGCTTATACATTACACTCTTTATTTAATGATGGTGTTTGTGGACTTAAAGATTCACCTATGGTTGTTTGGCGAGGGATTCATTGGTCCCTCTGAATGTCAAACTCGATCAACATCACACGAGAAAACTTCTAGATGACCATAAATCCTTTTCTCGTGCTCTCTAGGATCTCAAAGAATTTTGTTACGCAATATTACATAGCTACCAATAACTTGACCTTCCAAATTCCAATCAATAATTTAAGGGGTTGCTTGGTTTGCGGAATTCAAAAGAATTTGATGGAATTGGAATGACAAATTCCTTTGACCAAATTCCTTAGTGATGTTTGGTTCGTGGAATGAATTGATTGGATTCCACCGGATTCCACAGTTGACGGATTTGATCATTCCTTAGCATATGTGAAGGATTTGAATTCCATTTTGTGGCAAATGTAACCTAATTGATAATTTTATTTTAGAAAGACAAAAATAACCTTTGCATCCAATTTAACCACCACCACCCGCCCCACCCTCACCACTCTCGCCGGCTACATATCCGCCCCCACCACCGTTGCCAATACCACCACCATCAATTAATATTATCATTCCACCCCCGCAATGAGAAACAGAATCAAGAAGAACAAAATATAACAATTTTGACCCCTCGAAACTCTTATTCGATAAATAAGGATTAAAGTGATTAAAACAAACAAAAGACATAAAAAAGAACGGGTGGACACTGGGCCCTCCGCCCCTAGAAAATGCCAAAAATAAATGGTTATTATAGCACTGATCACCTTGAGTATGAAAAAAGGAAAAAACATGTTGATCTCTTTACATATACTATCCCCCCGGTTGTTGCCCTATCAAGATGTGTCCCTTCCTTTGACCCCTTTTCCATGAACCTAAAACGAATAAAGAAAACACTTTTCTCTTTTCAAAGCTACGAGAATTTATGTTTCACTGCTTTTCTACTTGGCTGTACAGTACTAATCCGTCTATCTACTTACTACCTAACTAAGAGAATGGTATTTACTGAGAGAAGTAGTACGAGGAGCTAGATTGTTGATGTCTTCTTTTTGGCAGTGGGATAGGGAAACTGTGAGGACTGAACTTTCACTTTCTTACTTGAACTCATAGCTCTTTCTCTTTTTATCTTTTGAGAGCTGTATGTAACTACAGTTCTTTATGGGCTAGGGAAATCTCCTAAATTACAAGAGAGGAAGATAGAGTTAGCATTGATTGGGAAGGAAGGAACTAGTAATCCATTTAAGAGGACTTTACCCAAGAAAAAGTAAAAGGGAGGGAAGGAACTGACTTTTTCTAACTCAGAATGAATTGGAAGTGCGAGATGCACTAATCGGAAAGAGACTCTCTCTTGACCTGACTTTCCCTATTGGCTTTGACTGCGGTAAATAATTCACTCAAACCGATTCCATTTATGGATACTTGGAGGGTGGGAAAACTTTTTCTTTTATCAGGATGAAAGGCTTAGCCGCCTGACTCACTCCGGATAGAAAGATTGAGGGGGTCAGACACGGCGGAGACTTTCATTGAATATGGGATTGAGACTACGACTGGAATGGAATTGCTCCGTTGATAGATCCAGATTCGCATCCGCCCATCTAAGAGATTTCTTCGTGCCGGGTCGTGAGCTATGTGGAGCGATAAAAAAAATGGGATATCCCCACCCACCATCCCCCCCCCCCCCCCCCTTTATAATCACCACCATGCCACTAATTTTTTACCATCATAGTTGCCACCCACCCCACCCCACCTACCCACCCCCAACACCACTATTGTCCTAATCACAACCGTCACCCCCACCCCGACATGTATTCTTTTGTGAGATTCCATTCTAATTCCAGTCAACCAAACGTATGGTCAAATTCAATCAAATTTCATTTTAATTCCTTCAAAGTCAAATTCGTTTGATATATTTTAATTCCATCAAATTTCATTCCGTGAACCAAACACCCTAGGAGGCTTAATTGGTAGGGAGTGACATTTCCGTTGCCTAAGTTATCATTTCCCTAGCAATAAAAATATAGAATTTATGTAGGCCATTGTCATTCTTTCTCGTGGTGTAAAACCAATTATTATATACCAAAATATATGATATAAGATTCTAGGTACCCAGATTCTTAGCTTGGTTTAACAGCCACTAACAAACAATAAAAAAATGTAGAATAAAAAGAATATAACGACCACGAATGTGCATATAAATATTTCATGATTTCTAGGCCTCTTAGTACACAAACAACAGCCTGCTTCGCAATACAGTGTTTTTTCCCTTAATATTTACTTGAGAATGCGAAAAGGTTGGTGTGGTGGACGAGTAGAAGCACCGTGGTTGGAAAACCAGATGAAAGGTGTTTTCAGAGCCTTTGACACCAACGGAGATGGCAAGCTCAGTCGGAAGGAATTAAAGGTAGGGTTGAAGAGCCTTGGCATACGTTTTGCAGGCTTCAGAGCTTGGCGTGCAATGCGTCATTCCGATGCTAATGGTGATGGTCTGATCTGCGATGAGGAGATAGATGAGCTCACAAAATATGCTTCCAAGTGGGGAATTTCAATCACTCCCTAGCTAGCGGTTAGAAGAATCCGTAAATAGACGTAATATATTTATACATATGCATGTAATTGTTTTCTTTTTCCATGGCTGGTGTTCCTATGAAGTGATGTTTGAGTACGATTTTGAGCCTGCAGTCTGTCTTTTCTTAGATAAGTAGGAAGGACACCCTGTTGAAGATCCCTGAATTATCTATACCAATCTTGCTCGTGACTGTGCAACTAATTAAGGAATTCCCATGCAAGTTTTGCTTTCCGGTTAAAATTTTCTGGCTTGCCAATAATCGATCATATGATCTACAGTATAACTATTCAATACATCGGGTGCTTATGCATGGTGACCTTTGGCAACCATAAGCTAGTTTTGTTCGAGTTTGTATGCAAATGTCCGTTAGCTTTGGAATATAGAAGATAGGTTATAAGATAAATTTTTGAAAAGATATTTTAATTAGTGTTTCAAAAAGGTTGTAGGGGGTTTTTCCATTTTCTTTTTTCAATTATGCCCCTTTCCAATTAAATTATGAGCATATTTTTTTAGATCAATTTACATTGTCATATATTTTATTAGTTAAGTTTTACCAAACATTACTAGCTTACAACTGTCAATTAGTTTATTAACTAACACCTAACTTTTCAGCCACAAATACAGATCGACGAAGGCCAAAAAATGAACCTTTAATGAAGGCTAATTGGCCATCTCACACCTAAAACTTGGTTCGTTCATCGTAAAAGTTGCATGTAAGGAAGGCAATTAAACGACGGTTTCAGGCATTAATTTTGGTTTCTTTGTGATTTACTACTTTTAGTTGATCTCTACTGCTTATTCTTCTTCAACGAATTCATCTTCTTTCACTCCTAAATCAAGAAAAATGCTTTTGTCAGCTTTGAGGCTAAAGAAAGCCGAAACGGAAAATTGGCTATGGTAATTCCTTGCGGTCAGAATTTAATACAGACACAAAAATTGTTTAGTATCATCTTACAACTAGGGATGAAGGCCAAAATATGAATCTTTATTTTGGAAATCATGGGTGTCTGGACAGTTTTCACACACCTTGATTAATCTAATGTGTCCCTGAAGATAATTGTCATCAAAATCCCTAATGGGTCCCTGAAAGGACTCGAACCGACAACCTATGAATAGAAGTCCAAGGTCTAGCCTTTATTTACCGAAAAATTAACCTTTTAAGGCATGCAACATTGAACATACAAATAAGTCGATGTTCCTAGACTCTTTATAGTGTTTAAAGAAACTACATATGAATAAGCAACAGGCAGTCCTCGAGTTCTCATAATATTACACCATCCCACAAATTCACTTGATCCCAAAAGTAGTATTCAATCATTTGGCATAGTACATATATGGTTGATTAACAATCAAATACGTATAATTTAATTTAATTAAACAAATTTGAAAAAGCTTACAAACAAAAATCGGTATCATCACTAGCTTATAATGATTGGTAAAAAAAACAAAAAGATAAACTTGAATTATTTTTTCCAAGATGTTGTATTTATTTAGATAGTTCAAAAGTAAAAACAATTAATTGCAATTGTTTTGAAATGAACACTTTAGATGCATTGTTATTCTTCGGATTAAATATCTCCAAAAGCATAAACTCACACCTACAAAAGGCACCCCACTTGGGTTATATTCGTTTCGGAAACTAATTAACATATTTATTTTTGGATCGGTCCAGTGGAATACACTTGCAAAAATAAAGCTACACAAAGCTAGGAAGTAAAGGTTATATAAAAGTGGATCATGTATTGTCCTGACTGAATCATAAAAAAAAGGATATATAGGGAACATTCATCGATTGGTTTTAATCCAACAGTTTATAAATAATTAAGTCCGTTACATTTTTTCCTAACGAACTCCATGATGATAGGATCAACTACATACGAATTTGAGTCATCTATTCTTTTAGATCCAATAGTTGATAGAGTCTTCTATCGTTCTCAAATTTTTGGGGTTCCCTCTTGAACCTCCCTATATATAAGGGTTGAAATAGAAACAACAAGATGTTGGAAACATAAAAACATGAAAAGTAGCGGATGAAAAGGTATAACTATATTGATGTCAAAGTAAATAGAATAACATGTTTGTTTTTTTGTATAATTTGTTTGACTCCAATTTTGATTATATTTCGCATACTTTCGATTAAAAGTTGGGGCAAGGTAGGTTTAAAAAATAAAGTTTTAACCTCCCTTTTAATCACGTCTCTTGATCAAATTAACGGTTGAAATATGTTCCAAGTTTAATTTCCAAGAGTTGTGTTTTTCATTTCAACCTCCATGTAAATGCGTATGTATGTATCCATGTACATACATATGATGTGTGTATATATGCATGTACATACATACGATGCGTGTATGTTTGCATATGATCTCGAACAATTGGTAGTAGCTAGGTTCTTTAAGAAGAAATGTTGATATTTTGGGCATTATAGATTTCGGAAATCTATGGTCTTCTTCCATGTTTTGTATGATCAACCCCACACCAAAAAGGTGTAAATATATTTATGAAATAAATACAACAAAATTGGATTCTTTTACAAATTTATGTAGAAAACATAAAATAACAACAAATCATAAATCTTACTTGTAATCGTAGATTCTTCGTTCCAAGAAATAGATTGAAGCTGCGTTTTCGTGCAGTGTCCTAACACAAAATAGATTTTGCCCGGTGTAACAGCGTTGTCTTGAGAATACAACAATTAATTCAGGTTCTAAACATGAATATAACAAATTAAAAGTATGTTGGTGATGGATATTGAGAGACAGAACCCAGAATTTTGGAGAATTTTCGTGTATAAACAGATTGTGAAAAGTGTAACAATTTATATGTGCAGTCTATTAACCGAAATAACTGCCAGGATGTTAGTGCGGTTGGTGACGCGAGTGAACCCGTGCGGGGAACCGCGCCAAACAGTACTGAACGTTGAAGATTCCAGTGCACCGCGTGCCTAGCGCCGCGAGACACCAAGAGCCACAAGGCCCAATGCCCAATCTTTGACATTTAATATGTATTTATTAATGTCAAATAAACCCATCAATCACACCACAATCCAAGCCCAAGCAATTAAATGATTCATTTAATGATCAATGGTTTGGATTTATGAAGTGGTGTAAACTTTATCTTGGCTCCTATGTGGGACAAGGTTTCTCAATTCTATACTAAGTTCCAATAATACCGCACATGTTCTATTCAAACCCCAATAATACCCCACATTTGAATAGAAAATAAGCAATATATATTGGAACTTATCTTTCTATCACCAAGCTAGTTATAATATGCATCGGAAAATGTGTCTTTTGGACTTGAACCTTTCCTAGTGAGTACCTATCGGATCTACTTCGTGGATAGTGAACGAATGTCTTGAACTAGCCACTTTTTGTAGTAAATCGAGACAATAGGCATCACACATATTATAGTTATACATAATTTAATTCTTACCGTTGTGTTCATTTCGATCGTGAACATATCCTTTCTTCATGAGAGTTTTAGAAGACGTAGCCATATCTGTCCTCAAAGATGCGACCCCACATCTGTCTCACATAGGTAATGCCGATCAAGAACAATCCGTAGTATTCCACTAAATAGTTATCAGCATTACTAAGAATGTAACATTAAACCCTATATCATCAACGAAAATACAAAGGAAACATCACAGGAATGGGAATACCTTTGTTTGATTGTTGCTTGAGTTGACCCCGACTAGTTTGCCTATTGAACCTAGACCATGGGATCTCTAATTTCGCTAGATTATGTTGCCGCTGAGGACACTCATTGTGTTGGCTTTAAGCCCATTCCCCTCGATGTGAAGGATACTTTCTCTCTACTTAGGCCTTCTGTCAAAGGATCGACATTATTCTCCTTTGACTTTACGTAGTCAATGGAAATTATTCCATTTTTCAGCAAGTCCTTTATGGTGTTGTGGCGCCTTCGTATGTGTCGTGACTTTCCATTGTAGATTTGATTCTTCGCTCTAGTGAGAACGGCCATACTATCACAATGGATACCAATCACAGTCACCGGTTTAGGCCACAACGGAATACCCTCTAGGAAGTTTTTAAGCCATTCGGCTTCTTCAACGGCTTTGTCTAAGGAGGCAAATTCAACTTCCATAGTCGATTTGGTATTCACGGTTTGTTTCGAAGATTTCCAAGATATCGCTGCACCACCAAGTGTGAATACATAGCCACTTGTGGACTTACTCTCGGAATGGTTGGAAATCCAATTATCATCATAATACCCTTATAGAACGGGAGGGTATTTCGTATAGTGTAACCCATAACGCATTGTGTATTTCAAGTATCGGAGCACTCTTACTAGTACATACCAATGGTCTTTTCCTAGGTTATGTGAGTACCGATTGAGTCTACTCACACTATATGCTATGTCCGGTGATGTACAGTTCATGATATACATCAAGCTTCCATGAACTTGAGTGTATTCCAACTGAGCCACACTATCTCCTTGATTCTTCTTCAATTGGCTTGAAGGATCAAATGGAGTCACAACCGGTTTTTCATCATGATGACCAAACTTTCGCAGCACTTTCTCAACATATATAGTGAGATTGGGTAAGGATGTAACTATTGTCACTCCTTTGGATCTTTATACCAAGGATAACATCAGCTACTCCCATATCTTTCATCTCAAATGTGAAGTGTGAAGTGTAGCATCTTCTTGGTTTGGTTTATCACATCCAAGTTTGATCCCATGATGAGCATATAATCAACATACAAACATATGATGACATAAGCACTTTTATATTGTTTCACATAAACACATTTATCGCATTCATTTATGGGAAATCCATTTGATAACATAATGTTATCAAATTTCTCATTCCACTGCTTTGGCTTTGCTTAAGTCCGTATAGAGACTTAACCAATTTGCAGACTTTGTTCTCTTGGCCTTTTACAACAAATCCTTCCGGTTTTTGCATGTATATTTCTTCTTCTAGTTCACCGTTTAGGAATGCGGTTTTCACATCCATCTGATATATTTCCAGGTTATAGATAGTCGCTATAGTAACCAACGTCCTTATAGACGTTATCTGTGTAACCGGTGAATATGTATCGAAGAAGTCTTGACCTTCCTTTTGTCAATAACCTTTGGCGACTAGTCGAGCCTTGTATTTCTCTATAGTCCCATCAGGTCTCAGCTTTCTTTTGAAGATCCATTTATGGCCAATGACTTTATGACACGAAGGCAAATCAACCAATTTCCATGTGTTATTTTTCACAATGGAGTCGATTTCGCTTTGAATAGCCTCTTCCCAATAAGATGCCTCGGAAGATTCCATGGCGACCTTATAGGAGAGTGGTTCTCCTTCGATATTGAAGGCCATAAAGTCTAGTCCAAAGTCTTTTGCGACTCTTCCCCTTTTGCTTCTCCTTGGTTCCATTTCTTCTTGAACCTTAAAAGTTTCAACATCCCTTGATTGATCACTTTTGTTTAAATCAACATGAGAGTATGTATCATCAATCGGGCATTTTCCAGGATTAGAGGTATTATCCTCCTTCTCTTTATACAGGAATATAGTCTCAAAGAACTCTGGTTCAGTAGATTCGATGATTGTATTATTACTTATGCCATCTACATTAGATTTGTAAACTAAGAACCTATATGCAACATTATTTTCGGCTGGACCAATATATATACAATCAATCGTTTTAGGTCCAAGTTTAGTCCTTTTAGGAAAAGGTACCTGAACCTTAGCAAGGCAACCGCACCCCTTCATCATTTTGTAGGATGGTATTCTACCTCTCCATAGTTCATATGGAGTTTTATCACTTTTCTTGTAGGGGATCCTATTAAGGATCATATTTGCAGTAAGACACGCCTCTCCCCATAAATGGTGAGGAGTTCCAGACGTTATGAACATTGAATTCATCATATTTTTCAATGTTCTATTCTTCCGCTCGGCCACTAAATTTTGTTGGGGACTGTATGGAGCGGTAGCTTGATGTATAATTCCATGAGTTGCACAAATTTCTGCAAAGTCGTGAGATTCATACTCTCCTCCACGATCCGACCTTATAATTTTGATTTTCTTGTCGAGTTGATTCTCGACTTCGGCCTTATAAGTGTTAAACATATTTAAGGCCTCATCCTTTGAAGGGATTAGATACACATGGCAACACTTACTGCAATCATCTATGAAGGTAATATAATAATTCTTACCTCTTCGTGAAGGTGTTGCCTTGAAATCACATAACTCAGTATGAATTAACCCAAGAATTTCATTTGATTTCTCTACCGATCTATGTGGGTGGTTCGTGTATTTAGCTTCTACACAAACCTCATACTTAGATAGTTTATCATTAGAACATTTAGGAATCATGTCAAGTTTGATCATTCTTTGTAATGACCTAAAATTGACATGTCCTAGTCTAGCATGCCAAAGGAAAGAAGGATCCACAATATACACTGAACTAGTGCTAGTGCCTACCTTATTATTATTATTATTTACAATGGCGACATCGACAGTATTTACAGTGTTATGTAAAGATAATTTGAAGAGTCCCTCATGGAGGTAACCCTTCCCAACATAAGCACCACCTTTGGTGATGACAAATTTGTCCGACTCAAGTATAACTTTGAACCCTTTCTAACTAAGAATAGGGCCAGAAATCAAATTCTTAGTTAGTGATGGTACATGTAACACATCGGACAAGACAAGATCCTTTCTGAAAGTCAACCTCAACGTGACCTTCCCCTTTCCTTCGATCATCGCGGTAGATGCATTACCCATGAACATCGATTCCTCTTCCTTCACCTTTTGATAAGTATCAAACAAGTTTCTCGAATTGCATAAGTGACGGGTTGCCCCGGTGTCGAACCACCAATCTTCAACATTGGTCACCATGTGTACTTCAATGACTCCAAGGAATTGGTTTGAGGAGTGAGTGAGGTTAGCATGATTATTTTTCCCACCAACTCCTCCACCACCATTTCCACCTGCACCACCATGGTCGCGTCTATGTCGACAGTCTTTGGCCCTATGACCCGGTTTCCCACAAACCCAATAGTGCATGACTCTCTTGAAAGCTTTCTTTTGAGGGGCCATCGGACCTTTCCCGGAAGAAAAAGGCCTCTTAGTTATCGTGGTTTTCTCTTTGAATTTAGGGAATTTCGGCCTTGAAGAGCTTCCTTCAATCATGTTGGCATTTGGTTCCATGGGGATGGCATCGGCTTTTTCATTCAGTCGGTTATCTTCCTCCACTGTCAACTTGAGGACCAATTGCTCAAAGGTTATGTCCTCCGATAAATGCTTCAAGTAGAGCTTGAAGTTTTTCCATGAGTGAGGAAGTTTGTCTATGATCGACCCAACCAGAAAATTGCTATTTATTCCCATGCCTTCCACCTCTAGCTCGTGGGTAAGAATCTGCAATTCTTCAACTTGCTTCATCATCGGTTTTGAATCAACCATCCGATAATTCAAGAATTTCCCTACAGCGAATCTCTTTGAACACGCAACTTCGGTCTTATACTTCGTATCCAAAGATTCCCAAATCTCCCTTGTTGTCCCAAAGATAGAATACATATCATATAGGGAATCATCGAGTGCATTCAGAATATAATTTCTGCAATTATATTCGTTTGATCTCCATGCCTCGATAGTTCCCTCATGTGTAGCCACTTGAACTTGAGTGTGTGGCGTTCCATCTTGGTTTACCAGAGGATTCGGTGATGGTTTGTAAACTCGAAGTGTTGTTAGATAAAACAACATCTTCTGTTGCCAACGACAGAAATCCGGTCCTTTGAACTTTTCGGGTTTCACCACGTGATTTTTCAACACGTTTGATTGATCCATCTCTCCTAACAACAAATTTTGTCTTAGATTATTAGGTATGATCAACCCCACACCAAAAAGATGTAAATATATTTATGAAATAAATACAACAAAATAGGATTCTTTTACAAATTTATGTAGAAAACATAAAACAACTACAAATCATAAAATCTTACTTGTAATCGTAGACTCTTCGTTCCAAGAAATAGATTGAGGCCTGCGTTTTCGTGTAGTGTCCTAAGACAAAACTTCGCCCGGTGTAACGACGTTGTCTTGAGGATACAACTAAACTTGAATCTAGCGAATTAAAAGTATGTTGGTGATGGATATTGAGAGAGAGAACCCAGAATTTTGGAGAATTTTCGTGTATGAAAAGATTGTGAAAAGTGAAGCAATTTATATGTCAAGAGCCCTAAGGCCCAAGGCCCAATATTTGACATTTAATATGTATTTAATGTCAAATAGAGTCTATCAATCACACCACAATCCAAACCCAAACAATTAAATGATTCATTTAATGCTCAATGGTTTGGATTTATGAAGTGGTGTAAACTTTATCTTGGCTCCTATGTAGGACAAGGTTTTTCAATTCTACACTAAGTTCCAAAATTCCATTCATATTTCAAAATGATTTTAATTAAACTTTATTGTTATTTGTCATTTATTTTGAAGTGGTTGTGTTCTTTTTCCTACAAAAAATACAATATGGTGCCTCTGACGTGTAGTTTAGTTGGCAAAGGGGTGGGACGATTTTGCCCAAATAATACATAATGGTGTTTAACGAGACATTCTTGGCTTCTAAACATACTTTTCCTTGGTATTATTGTCTTCAATATGCCAATAACATTGCCACGTTCCGATGCACCTCAAGCAACCTTTGTCCAACATTCTCCGCCCTTACAGAATCTACAAGATGAGTGAACAATTGCATGGCAACAAATGTCAAATAATTTCACCATCTCTAATTGAAGGTGTGTTTGATAGAATGGAAAAAAAATGTCAAGACAAAGAAAATTAGACTCAATTCTTACGTTTGGTTAACGTTAGGAATGGAAACAATCTCATTCTTTTCATTCTTCATATACCCTAAACCTTACCTCTAAATAAGATTATTGGGTTCGTTTGGTTTATTAGTTTTTGTTTAATCTTCATTTTTCGTAAGTAGGAGATATATAAATGGAAGATATGATGTGCACGAAAAAAGATCAAACCTTTTAGCGGGTGAAATTGTCTCGAGAAAATGGGGATGAATCAAAATAAGAGAAACAATGTGAAGGTTAATGTCGTCGCTTGACGACAGCCTTTTCCGTAGGAATAGCGACGACCTCCATTCACCGAAAGACATCCCTTTTACCGACGAATCATTTCCGCATATTACTAATGATTTAGCAACGAGGATTTTAATTAATTAAAAAAAGTATAATTAAAACTAAAAAATGAGCGACGAATTATCCGTCGGTAATGAGTTTTTTAATTAGAAAATTCAGAATTTCTTATACAAAACATGTCCATTTTTCATTCAATATCAAAAACTGTTGATCATAATTCAAAAACGCAATATTATCCAAATACAATATCAAAATACGATATGCAAATACTAAATCCTAATACAATATATCCAAATATTCTAAACTGGGGGAGGAAGAGGGGGAGTGTTTTGATCCGTCCACCACTTCATGAAGGCCTCTAACCCCTTCATTTGCTCCTCCAACCGCTTCCTCGCTACTCTATCTTCCTCTAGCTGTTATTTTCGCACATCTATCTGAAATTCAACACATAACAATGTTAGACGACATTTGACAAACATATAACAATGTTAGACGACATTTGACAAGCATACCTCCTTATCGGGTTGTCGTGCGAGCTCCCGCTCGTACCGGCACCTAAGTCACCGGTCATAAAATATCGGGGATGCTGACCGGTCCCTAATCCAAACAAGCGGCCCTTATGTCATCCTCCGACACTACGCTCCCACAATTGTGTGTCATTGGGAGGAACGATGTTGGGATCTATGTTGGGGTACTCCTCCTCCCTCATAAGCGAATACGTACCTTCTAGTTTGACAAATTAAATAGTGTTAACTAACATGTAGAAAATTCGACAACATTTCAACTGTAATTTGAATATATACATTACCTGTTTTTTATCAAAACAATCCTATCGTCTGCCCAACAATGGCAGCCCAAACTAAATGAATCAAATCACACAAATATGTAACAAAGTTTGTTATATTTTATATCTATCTTATAAAACAAACAAAAATCTAGTACTATAATTGAACTTACCGCCGCATGAGCCGCCTTCGGGTGAACGTAGATCGGAGGATCCGTAGGCGGATCGATCGTACCCGCTACAAGCTTCCTGTTGGTGTAGTGCGTCCTCTCAAAAAACTTCCCCGGCCCCATGCCTCTCTCTACAATAGACAACTTAAATTGTTAGTAGGTAACAAAATCATGTATATATATATATATATTCATCAACTGTATAAATTTAGTATAATGGATGATAAATTACCATGTGGTCCCGATGCTTAGCGGTACTGATAGATCCGCACGTGTGCCTGGATGTAATCCCCTCATACTTGGTTGCACGATTGGCTGTATTGTCCCTAGATATATGCCTAAATGCATCGGTGTCCCGTACATATTAAAAATAACACATAAATCAATATAAAAACTAGTACAATCGGAAACAAGTATTCAACCACATGTACTCCTGCAAGATCCACTCTAGGGGTGTAAGCTAAGCACCGTGTAGTCATGATTATCGAACACTATAATGCCCGCTGGATGGCCCATTGACAAGCATCTCTCATCATATCCGGGGTACCTATTCATCACGGTATGCTGGAATGTAAGTAATACGTCGACCTCCATATGAGGAGGCCAACTATAATACATCTTCATACACATTGTTTAGATTAAGTAAAATAAATTAAAATAATTAGTTTAATGGACTAAAAGACAAACCCGAAAACGCTCCAACAGTAGTGTGAAGTGTGACTCAGGGATATCCCCATAGTGTATCAATGGACCGGCGAACATGGATCGAAAGATGCTAGTGGCCCTCCGGAGAATTTTAAGGTCGTTAAACTTTCACGATTGCAAGACATACAAGAGAAATAATATTAGGATCGGTTTATTATGCACTAGAATAAATAATATACCATATTTACTTACCCGCCACCTGCCATCTCAATCGTCAGTTGCTGACTCAGATGACGAGGCATCTGCGATGAAATATTTGGGGCCTCTAACCCTCGATCCCGATCCAGAAGAAGGCATCGCAAGCACATCCTACCCATGCTGGATTTGATCTAGTCCCTCATCGCTAGTTGCACGTACTCAGAACCGTCCCTAAAGACGTCGACGTGGGTGTCACCACGCCCGAAAGAGCTACTACTACCCCTGCAAGAGCCTCTACCTCTACTTCTACCCTTATCCCTAAAAGTGTGTCCCCCCCATCTATAAATAGAGAATGGTTCAGACACACTAGTCATTGGATGAATTTGCAGACATAAAAATATAATATATAAATCATAAGACACACTAGTCATCGACTGAATTTGCAGACTAAAGATATAATACATAAATCATAAGACACACTAGTCATTAGACAAATTTGCAGACACATAGATATAAGTTTACAAACATATAAAAATATGATTATTGTGAAATAATGTTTACATAACGAAGACACACTAGTCATCAGATGAGTGATCAGATAACATAGGTTCATTTTCTCTATCTGAATCATCGTCCACGTCTTCAAATTCTTCTTCCTCCTTGCTAACTTTGTGATCGGATACATCTTCCTCGTCACTAGATTCATCATGTATGGCGACTATGGTGACCTCCCCTGTGACAAGAGGGATGGAATCGAGGTCCTCATTTACCCCTGTGTTTTATTATGGGTTACCCGTTCATTGATTTGAAAGAATGGTTATCCATCTGTCTTATCATCATCCAAGGCATCGATAACCCCTTCTACATCTTCATATATTCCACGAGCTTTGGTCTTCACAACATCCCACCAGTCCTTTAAATCCTTAGTGCCTGAAGGATACGGTGTGTAATACACTTGTTCAACCTGTGATGCTAGGATGTAATAGTCGTCGCTTCTGAGTCTTGACTTTTTTTTTATATCAACCAACCCATGTTTAGGATCGACTCTAACTCCCCCTGGACTATCAAACCATGTACACTTGAAGAAAATTGTAACACAATGGCCTACACCATAATATTCTACCTCTAACACGTCGTCCAACAATCCGTAATAGTCAGACTCGGAGTCGTCATAACAAGATCCTCTCACACATACGCCACTATTATGTGTGACACGCCCAACAACATGTGTTACTGTATGAAACTAGCAACCATTGATGAAATATCCCTTATGCGACCAACCATATCGGGCTGGTCCACATGCTAGGGATTTCAAATGATCAGTGAAGTCAGTTGATTCGAGAATGACCTATAAAATAACAAATAAGAAATTAATCACATATGTATAACATTACATACGCAAATTTCATATTTGTATACTCACGTGTTGTTCTAACCAAGTAGAAAACCTTTCATCCTAAGCTTTATCTCATGCAACTGCATCAAGATGAGGTTCTCTTTGCCATATTCATTCACTAAAGGTCCATTGGAAAGGTCGAACTTTTTCAAAATTCAATAACACATACATGTGGATCTTGTGAATCTCGGCTTGAGTCAAGATGGCCTTTTTCCCGCCCTTTTCAAATAATCTACAAGAAAGAACCTTGATTATGCTCAATCGATCGTCTATTCCCGAAGAACTAGGAATATCTGGGGCAAAGTTTTTTATGCTGAGTTTCTATCTGTGGATCAAAATACAGGGAGCAATAGGTGGAGAGTTTATTTACTAGACAGGACTTAACGATAGACCCCTCCACCCTTGCTTTGTTTCTAACGGTTCTCTTTAATGACCCAAGCTTCCTAAACAACGATTGAAATAGTGTTAGAAAATAAATGGGTGATATACAAATTTTAAGGAAAAGTATTTGAATGAAAATTTCATTTACCTCTCATAAAGATACATCCACCTATATTGGACCCGCCTACCATTTATGATTTTTCGTGTCAAGTGTATCACTAAGTGTTCCATAGAATCAAAGAATCTGGGTGGGAAGACCTTTTCCAACTTACAAATTGATTGAACGATACTTGGTTGCGATGGAATCAAGTCTTCTAAGTGTAACACCCTTGAGCAGATTGCATGAAATAATGTGCACAACTCCGTTATCGCATCCCATATCGGAGTCGGTATCATCCCTCGTAAGGAAATATAGAGCAATCGTTGCATAAACACATGACAATCATGACTATTGAAGTTATAAAAGTTATAGTCTGCAATGTTTACACAACCTCCAATGTTCGAAGTGTATCCGTCCATAAACTTCAACCTCTTCAACCATTCACATGCTTGTTTTACTTGTTGTTTGCTCAAATGTTTCACCATATGCCCACCATATGGTATAATTAGGCTTGAAACCGTGCTTCATCAAATGCAGCCTCATATCATCTCTTTCTTTATGGCGTAAGTTTTGACACTTCTTACAAGGGCATCTGATACGAAGCATTATCCAATCACGTGTAGGTTTCCTTTCAACATTTCCTTCATTGGCATAGGCATAGTCCAAAATACTGTCCAGTGTAACAATATAATGGACCCTAAGAAACCCCCGACTGTCGTTTTTTCTATACATTCGTCCTCTATTTGTCGACATATTCAACCACGACAACAAAGAAAGAAGTAGTTAGTTGACATAATCAAGATAAAGGTTGTGTAGAGGAGTTTTGGATGACTTTAAAACTCTATGTGTTATGGTTTGACTATTTCAATGTCAAACCGTAGGTGTTAATTAAGTTAGAAGTCTAAAGAATGACTTTAAAACTCTACGTGTAATGGTTTGCCTACTTGAAAGCCAAACCGTAGGTTTAGGGGAATTTTGGATGACTTTAAAACTTTAAGTGTAATGGTTTGACTATTGTAAAGTTAAAACCGTATGTTTAAATAATATAAAAATGTCTGATGACTTTAAAACCCTACGTGTAATGGTTTAACTATTTAGAAGTCAAATCGTAGGTGTCAATGAAGTTAGAAGTCTATTGAATGACTTGAAAAACACGACATGTAATGCTTTGCCTACTTGAAAGTTAAACTGTAGGTTTAGAGAAATTTTGGATGACTTTAAAACTCTAAGTGTAATGATTTGACTATCGGAAAGTCAAAACCGGAGGTTCAAATCAAAGAAAGGTGTTTTGATGACTTTAAACCCTACGTGTTATGGTTTGACTATTTATAACTCAAACTGTAGGTGTCAATGAAGTTAGAAGTCTATTAAATGACTTGAAAACACTACATGTAATGGCTTGCCTACTTGAAAGTCAAACCGTTGTTTTAGAAGAGTTTTGGATGACTTTAAAACTCTAAGTGTAATGGTTTGACTATTGGAAAGTCAAAAACGTAGGTTTAAATCAAAGAAAGGTGTTTTAATGACTTTAAAACCCTACGTGTAATGGTTTGACTATTTAAAAGTCAAACCGTAGGTGTCAATCAACTTAGAAGTCTGTTGAATGACATGAAAACACTACGTGTAATGGTTTACCTACTTGAAAGTCAAATCGTAGGTTTAGACGAGTTTTGGATGACTTTAAAACTCTACCTGTAATGGTTTGACTATTGAAAGTCAAACCATAGGTTTACATCAAAGAGAGGTGTTTTGGAATGAACGAAATGTATTTAAAAC
The DNA here is from genome assembly GCA_954870635.1 of Arctium minus. Taxonomy (NCBI): domain Eukaryota; kingdom Viridiplantae; phylum Streptophyta; class Magnoliopsida; order Asterales; family Asteraceae; genus Arctium; species Arctium minus. Next base: position 55,194,213 of record OX941081.1, on the reverse strand, counting down.
ACAAACATATGTTTTTTAAAATTTCGGCAACATAATGACTATAATATGAATATTTTCATATATCAACCTAATGTTTGCCCAAGAGTTGGCAACCCAACTAAAATAAATAAAATCAAGCACGATGATTGTCCAACAATTGGCAACCCAACTAATTAATATCACAAGTTTATCAAATCATCACCAAGTTTATCATAAACCAAATCAAACCAATTCATAAAGTTAATTTATTGGGTAAACATACACCAAATCATACTAAATCATCATGTTTTTCGGTTAAACCCTAAACCAAATCATACCAAAACATTTGATATATTTGTGCTCACAACAATAGTTTTCATAAGCTAAAAGAACTCATACCAATTTCAATCTAGAATATACTTGTAGAAGTCGAATGTATCTTTATATTTAAAAGAGATTTATCAAATTTGCACAAGAATTGATGGAGTAGAGAAAATGAGGTAAGATTACCATATATAGTTCATTTAGAGTCCATTTATATGTTTTCAAGTACTTCATTTAGAGTCCACTTTCTATGTTTTCAAGTTAGATGTTTTAATTTTAATTTCTAATTCAACAAGAAATGCATTATCATACAAAAGGAATTTACAATTACAATAAAGAACACCAAGAGCTAAAGAAACAAAAACATGAAATTAAGGCCTCAATTAGAAATCCAGCAGAATAATATAAACAAGTAATGCATAAAGTAAATATCGAACTCAAATACTAGAAAACTATAAGCAACATTCAATTGACAAAACCCATTTGAGTGTCAAACACATTATTCTTCAATACAGGTTCACCAAGAAAATGTGATAAAAGCCATTTTAATGTCATAAAATTGTTGAGAAATTTTAAAGTAACACTTTAAACTCGATATACCAAATCCACCCATGCCTCATTATACATTAGAAATCAACACAAAGAAAAAATTGCAGCATAAAGTAAAGTCCAATAGTTTTTGTTTCTACTTTTATTTCTTCTCTATGGTGTAAGAATTTGGATCAATGAAATCAATCCCCCCTGCTGAAAACATTATACTTATTCAAACATAAATACAATTGTTCTGGAATTTCTTCTATTGCCATACTAAGTTTGAGTAAATGGTTTGATCACACAGTGCCCACTTAAAACATTGAATAGGAAACCGCTATGTTTTAGTTCCAACAATATATCATGATGGTGAAATTATGATGCAACTAATAACAATTCTCAATAAAACATCAAGATTAAAGATTGGGATGAAATGTTTTCATGGTTGGACAAAAATTTTCTCAACTAAAACCCAATACCAAGTGGAGGGCATTTTATGAATGCTATGCGTAAACATTGAGATTGCAATACACCACTACAAAAATGATACCTTTTCCCCTAGTCTATGGTGACTTTCCAGACACCAACAACTAAAAACATATGAGAAGAATTTAAGTTCTTATTTTTCTACCAAAAATCCGAATGCCAAGAGTTTCCTTCACTACTAGGTTAAAGCACATATATTGCACATTTGGGCATTTAATTGGTGCTCATAAGGGTCACAAAGACCATAAAAAAATCGACATTGTTGGTGTTCATACAAAAAGCAAACAAGAAAGAGATGATGGAACGTACCAGAAGAGAATGAGAAATCAGCGGGCTTCTTCTCATGACAAGGGAAAGTACCATTGTGTATGTATAACGGGAGATGGTGGTCAAAGTTCACGCTAGTGAGGGGTTATGGAGTTCACGCTAGACAGTGGCTGTGGGGTTCATGGAGACAGGGGCTGTGGAGGCGTCACAGTGGCCGGCGAGGTTGGCGAGGGTGGTCGACGAAGTGAAGGACGGTGGTCGGCGAGGTTTTCGAGTGGTGAGGGAGAGGGCAGTGAGGTTGGCGATGGTGGTCTGAGGGTCTGAGGTCTTCTGAGTGATTTTGGTGAGGCAGAGGGTTATGAAATTAGGGCTTATATCCCACTCTCCTTTTATTAAAGTAAGTAGTATCCCGACGGATTTCCGACGAAAATTTCGTCGGTTATTATCGAGGGATTAGGGCCGTCAGTAATTACCGATGGATTTTCAACGGATTTCCATTTTTTTAATTAAAAATAATTATTAGTTTAAGTTATTAATAATTGTTAAATAATATTTACTTTTACATTATTAATAATTATTAAATAATATTTTATTTTAAATTACTAATAATTATTAATATTAAAATTATTAAATAAATTATTAATTTATCAAATTATATTTAAATTGACTAGAATAAACCTGAACTAACTGGACTTAACGGAAAATTTTAACGGTCGTTAGGAGGAGGGACCAAAAGTGTTATGAAATTGTGTCACTTTGTAACGATTTTGGTCCATCTATATAACGATCGTTAACTTTTTCATTATGTCCAGTTAGATCAGGGGTATTTTAGTCATCTTAAACATTTTTTTTGTCAATTCATGTCACCACACGGATAAATAGTGGTTTAAAATCATAGGACCTAGATTTAAAATGAACAAAATACCCATGATATTAACCGGACTTAAAAATTTTACGGTCGTTACGAGAAGGGACCAAAACCGTTAAGTTTCCAAATGAATCGATGATATTGTTTTTTGTAACCAAAGACTAGTTTTCGAGTTTTAGTAACTTAATCTAGACATTCATATGCATATACATACGATATATACACATACACACATTCATCTTCTATCATCCATATGCGGTTAGTTAGCAACCACCACACATACATGCACATATATAGTATAAACATTAGAATACAGTCACAAATATACATATACATATATATATATATAACATGAGTATCATATACACGTATGTATAGTGTAGTATATATAGATATATATATAGGGGTGTTCGCGGTCCGGTTTGGGAGGTTTAAACCCTCAAACCACAAACAAAACCGCTAGTGGCGGTTTATTGATTTTTCAAACCGAGCGGTTTGACATAAAGTGCCTAGACCGGTCAAGTCGGACCGCGATTTAGGCGGTTTGGTCGACCGGTTTAGGCGGTTTGGGCCTTTTAGTGGGCTTTAAAGTTTAAACATAAAAAACATATAAAATTTTGAATTTTAAAGGTTCATTAGCTTGAGTTCATTTGAATAAAGAAAGTCCACAACAATGTTAACAAAGTCCACAAAAGTTAACAAAATATCCCAAGACAAAACACTAAAAAAAAAGTAATATGCAAAATGCAAATAAAATTCATAGCGATTTAAAATTATCTTTGGGCCTCTTTGTATATATTTAAGTCTAAAGGTAAATTGGATATTTGGACTAAACAATAGATGATATAAAAATGTATATGAAAAAAATAAAAATATAGATATAGATATTTTGACGATCGGTTTAGTCCAAACCGCCCAAAAAAAACTCCAAACCGCAGACCGAACCAGACCGCCCGGTTTGGCAATTTTTCAGACCAGACCGTCAGACCGCCTAAACCGCCAAAAACAGTCCGGTTTGACTTGGTTCGACCGGTTTGAGTGGTCCAACGGTTTTTTTGAACACCCCTAAATTATATATATGCATGATCATATCGTGTGAGAAAAATTGAAGACTATGTTGGGAACTGAAGATGTAACCAAGTCATTAATGCTGCTAGTTCAGAGTTAGTACTGCCAGATGATCTTAAAGTTAATACTGCTAGGTATTACTACTTCTAGTAGAATTAATACTGCTAGTCAAAGTTAGTGCTACTTGAACAAAGTTAGTACTGCTTAGCTAGTTAGTACTGCTAGTAGTTAGTGCTGCTTAGTAGTTAATGCTGCCAAGACTCAGTTAATGCTTCCAAGGTGATCAAGGTGATTAATGCTGCTTCTAAGATAATTTGAAGATAATGTTGAAGAGATAGCATCTAGAGATAAACATGGAAAGCTTGAAGATAATTATGAAGATTATTTTGAAGATCTTTTTATGTTTAGTAATTATCTTTTATTCTTCAATATATATATATATATATAGATTTGTTTAGAATAGTGAAGTAATTTTTTTTAGAGAGAATTAGTTCTGAGTTTTTGTTCTAGAGAGAATCAACCTCAAGGCATAGTTCCTAATTCTAGAGAAGTAGAATTCGTCTTGAAAGAGCTTGTTCTTCAAGATTGAGGTTGTGAATGAAAAGCTTGTAACTTGAATCATTAAATAAAGTTTACAAGTTGATTGTGATTCACTGTTTCATTGTTTTTCTGCTTATTGAATATTAAAGTGTTATTCCGCAACTTCTTTAATATTGTTTCTGAGTATTCATAATTCTTGTTGAGAATTCGATCCTGACAAGTGGTATCAGAGCCTGTTCTCTCAGAAACATTCATTCATTCATCATGGAAAACTTTGCAGAATCAAACAGTACTCTTGTCTCTAAGGTTCCAATGCTCAAACCCAATGAGTTTGACATGTGGAAGATCAGAATCAGGCAATACATTCTCCTTGCTGACTACTCAATGTGGGATGTCATTGAGAATGGTCCCTCTACTGAAGGTCAGATTGGACCAGATGGGAAAAGATCTCCACCAAAGACAGATGGTGAGAGGAAGATCCGACAGACAGAGATGAAGGCCTTGAGCACTCTGCTCTTGGCCATCCCCAATGAATATCAGCATCAATTATGCAACTGCACTGATGCTCAGATTCTCTGGAATGCTCTAGAGAAAAGATTTGCTGGAACTAAGAGCACCAAAAGAAATCAAAGGGATGTTCTGAAGCAACAGTATGAGAACTTCACTTCTTCAAAGAATGAGTCTATGACTCAAACTTTTGACAGGTTCAACAAGCTTATTGGTGAACTGGCTACTGTTGGAGTAAAGATGGAGCAAGATGATATCAACAGGAAGTTCCTCAGATCTCTTGGGGATGAATGGACTATGTACACTGTCTCATATAGATAGAGTGACAATCTGGAAGAGAAGGAACTAGATGATCTGTATAATGATCTAAGAGTTTTGAATCAGAAGTAGAAGCTAAGAAGAAGCCCACTGGGTATATTCATAATGCAGCACTTCTATCAGCATCCACTGATACTACTGCCAACCCTGAAGCAGTTAGTGCTGCTAGTGGAGTAAATTCAGAAAAAGGCACTGAAACTGTCTTTGAAGCCTTTTTGTCAAGTCATAGCAATAACTCCTTGATTAATGATGATCTGGAACAAATTCACCCTGATGATCTGGAGGAGATGGAGCTGGTTTTGACAAAACAAAGGTGGAATGCTATAAGTGCCACATGAAGGGACACTTTGCTAGAGAGTGCAGAAGTGGTGTGCCAAATAACAACCACCAACAAGCTCAGAATGGAGGCTACAATCAAAACAAGAACTCTGCTCAAACCCTTGTTTCTCAACAAGGAATGGGGTTTGACTGGAGTGACCAAGCTGAGAAAGCCATTCAGAATCAAGCTCTTATGGCAGAGGTGTCTGATCTCCCTTCTGAGGTAATTTCTAATCTTTGTACTCAATCTTGCATAGACACTGTCAAAAGGTATAGGGATCACAACCAAAACATTTGTGATGACCTCAAAAGATTAGAAAAGGACAGAAGAGATTATGTGTTGATAGTTGAGAGGTTTGAAGAACAAATCAAAGGCTTCCAAGCCAATGAACTTCAACACTCTTATGACACAAACTACTGGAAGTGGGAAAAGAATGAGTTAGAGACCAAACTGTCTAAGTCTAAAGAAGAGAATGATAAGTTGAAAGAAGAACTAGCTAAAGTTAAGCTTGATATAGAAAAGTTTTCATATGCTTCAAAAGCAATGGATTCTCTTCTAAAGGCTCAGATTCATGATAAGATGAAGCCTGGTGTTGGATACAACAACACACCCCCTCCTTACAACAACAACTACATCCCTCCTACATCAGACTTGTTAGAGACCAAGGAGAAAAAGAACTTGTCTGAGGAAGCATTTAAGATAGATCCATTGGATGAGGTAGTTGTTGAGGATATGACTGAGAAAGGAGCCAGTGAGAATAAGAACAATGCTGTGAGTAAAGAGATACCCTTAGAAAACAACATCATCACCAATGAGGGATGTGGAAAAATCTGGGTCAAGTCTAAAGAGATAGAGAAGACCAAAGGAAAGGCCAACAAGATCCATTACAAACAGACCACTGTTGTGAATCCTGGCCCTTGTAAACAGTGTGCTTGCAATAAAACTGAGAGCCTAAATTCTGGTACAAAGAGAGGTAATCAAAGAAACTAGAATAATCAATGGGCTCAGAAACAAGGAGTTGATTTGAGTAAAATAATCAGACCAAAACCTTGTTTCATATGTGGCAAGTTAAATCATTTGGCTAAGTACTGTTTCTTTAATCCAATTAACCAAAGGATGAACTTTCAAAGATTTGTGCAAAAACCTGTTGGTTATAGGAAGGCTGGAAAGAAACATGTGGCTAAGAAATCTGTTGAAACCAAAGGCCAAATGAAGAAAAAGGTTTTGAAAGAGAGTATTAAAATATGGGTGCCTACAAGCACTAAAACTGTTAGTACTGCTACATCAAATAGTACTGCTTACAGGGAGAGTGCTGCCAGAAGTAATACTGCTGCTACAAGTGTTAGTACTGCTGAGAATTTTAATGCTTCTAACACTGTTAGTACTTCTTCAAAGGTTACTACTGCTAACACAGTTACTGCTGCTGACACAGTTACTACTTCTAACAAGGTTAGTACTGCTAAGCATGCAAGTGCTGCTAATGCAGTCAGTTCTTCTAAAACCAGTACTGCTTCTAGCAAATGTGCAGCCAAACCCATTATTGTGACAAAGTACTCCAGCAATGAGGAGTCAAAGTTTAAAAATCTTGTCAAGAAGGAATGTAAATATTTTGATGAGAAAGGGGTACCCAAGACCACTTTGGCTTGGGTTCCTAATCAATACTAATTGATTTATCTTATGTGCAGGGCAACCAACAGCTCAAGGGGAAGAGCATTTGGCATGTGGATAGTGGTTGCTCTAGGCACATGACAGGCAACATGTCATGCCTTCAGGATTTCAATCATATCAATGGAGGACATGTTGCATTGGAGACAATCTTATCACTTTATAAGAGACTGCAATGAAAAAAAGCTTATTCAGGTTGTAAAAGTTCATACTGATAACCAGTTTTCTGATCTATTCACCAAAACCTTTGATGTGGGTAGATTCAATTTCTTGGTAACAAGTGTGGGAATGATCAACTCTGAATAAGATCCTACTTAAAAAGTGGTTCAATACCTGTATATTGGTTATTATTGGTGTTACTAATGTTCTTTCTCAGGAAATGTAGAGCAGTACTCAGTTCATCACAAGCTTAAAAGTGTAAGTATGGTTAATACTACCAGTACAGTTTTAGTACTGCCAGTACAATTTTACTACTGCCAATGCACAGTTAATACTGCTAGTGGTTAATACTGCTCTCAGTTAATACTGCTAGTTAGTTAATACTGCTAGTGGTTAATACTGCTCTTAGTTAATACTGCTAGTTAGTTAATACTGCTAGTGGTTAATACTGCTCTCAGTTAATACTGCTAGTTAGTTAATACTGCTAGTGGTTAATACTGCTCTCAATTAATACTGCTCACTGTTAATACTGCTTTCACTATCTTTTTAAGGTTAATACTGCTTATAATCCACAAGCTATAAATACCCTTTCCTCGCCTAAAAGATCATAACGACTCTTTGTCTACTGTTCATCTTCTCTCTCACTCTTTTCTCTCAAGTATCCAGTGCTCGATAGTCAAGACTCCTTGCGTACAGATGGCTTCAATGGTGTTTCTTGATGAGCACAACGAGATAGCCATGCTCCAAAAGCCAAAACAAGCCGAAGGTTTTCACCAGATAGTCGACTTTTTGAGGTCAAGCCACATCGCTCATGCTCTCACTGTGTCTCCTACCATCTACATAGAGCACCAAAGGCAATTCTGGGCCAACGCCACTACTAGCACTGAAAATGGAGTGCAGTGCATCAAAACAAGGGTTTATGACAAACCCTTGACAGTTACTGAGGAGACCATTCGCATATGTCTACGTCTAGACGATGCTTCAGGTATATCTTCTATTCTAAATGAGGATTTGTTTTCAAACCTCACCAGAATGGGGTATGAAGGCCAATTGGGGTTTTTCAAGTTTTTTAAAGCTCAATTTTCACCCCAATGGAGGTTCTTTGTTCATACCCTGATGCACTGTATTTCCAAGAAAACCACTGGCTGGAGCCAATTTAGCAGTCCCATTGCCTATGCTTTGGTATGTTTATCTACTGCTAGAAAATATAATTTTTCACTGATGATCTTCAATGATCTTGTCTCAAACCTGGACAACAAGAAGAGTTTCTTCATGTATCCCAGGTTTGTACAGGCAGTTATAACCAACGAATTGACGGATATACCTCACTTTGATGGGGTATATGTACCTAAACCCCCTAAAGGCAAGGTCTTCTCAAACATGAGAAGATCTGCTAGGGACTCGGAAGGAGTTGACACCCCATTGTTCTCAACAATGATGGTGGTGTCCCAACCACAAGAAGGTATGGCCTCAGGGTCAAGGCCCTCATTAGACCAACCCACTGAGAGCCAATCCCAACCTTCCCTCTCTCAAATTTTTCCTCAGTCCTTTGCTGCTAAACCCACTCCTATGATATCCAAGACCTATGTCAAGAGAAAGGTACACAAGGCTCCTTCCCTTGTTGTCCCTACTATTAACCAAGAGCCTCAAAGACCTCTATTGGAGCATTCTCCAATAGAGAATATCCAAAGGGAATCCAATAGGGTGTCTCCCAACCCTGAGGAGGTGCTCTCTAAGGAGATGGATGAGCATATGGGTGAGAAGGTTGCCACTACTTCTGCTAGCACAGAGAAGAACAGTGGTAACATCTCTAAGACCTTCCCCATGGCAACTTTGGGTGAGAAATCAACCAAAGGACCCCGGTGCCAAGAAACCAAGGGCGTAGTTGGTGCTTTTGCTAGGCAGAAGGCCACTACTACAAGATCCAAGGATGCCTCAAGGATGGGCAAAACATCCGAAAAGGGTGAGGACAGATCTGAAACTAATGAATTGATGGCAAACTGTTCCAAGGATCCTTCAAGGGTGGGTAAAACACCTATAGAAGGTGAGGATAGCTATACTTACTTGGAATTGATGGAAACAATAGCCAACATCAATGTTGATGTGGTTAATCAAGGAAAGGAAATCAAAGCATTGCAGCAAGTGGTAATCTCCCAACAACAGCAAATTTCAAAACTCAAGCAACTGGTGGGAAAGCTCATGGCCAAGAAAAGAAGAAGTCAGTTTGTTTTAAGGAGGAGAAAGGGGACAACCAAAAAGGAGAATGAGAATGCTTCCAAAAAGGGGGAGAGTTCAAGCCAAGAAATGTTAGATCAACAGATTGAAGGGGAGTTTGTTGAAGCACAGGGAGAGTTTGTTGAAGAAAAAGCTGAAGGTGTAAAAGAAACAGAAAGTGCCAAAGCAGTAGTAACAACAACAACAGCAGTAACAACCCCAGCAGCAGAAACTGTTAGTGCTGCTGAAACTATACAAGCAGCAGTAACAGGGTTAACACCTGAAGAGGTTGAGGTAGCTGAGATGCTTGTAAAAGCAAAGAATGACACTCCCAAAGCAAAGGGAGTGGTCATAAATGAAGGGGGAGCAAAGAGAACAGAAAAGAAAGATAAGGCTGCAGATGCAATGAAAAAGGGGAAAGAAAAGATGATAGAATCTGATCAACCAACCAAAAAGCAAAAGATGGTTGAGTCAGATGAAGCATTAGCCAAGAAAATGCAAGAAGAATTAGATCAAGAAGAGAAAGAGTAGGTTGAGAAAGACAGAGAGATAGCCAGAGCACTAGCAAATGAATTAAATGAAGTATTTCAGAAAGGGCTGGAAATAGAGAAAGCAAAGCAAAGAGCAATAAGCTTGAGAAAGGCTATGATGGCCATATCAAATGCAAAGAAGAGAAGGCCTTCACAAACTTACCTTGCAACTCAGGAAAGAAACAAGATGATAACTTTCTTGAGGAGTGCAATTGGTGTGAAGAAAGAAATGTTTGTGAAGATGACTTTTGATCAAGTCAAAGGCTTATATGAGAAAGAAATGGGAAAACTGAAAAGTAATGAAAAGGACAAAGTGGAGTTTGAAAAGAAAGCCAAGGAGAGGCATGATGTGAATATTAATCAACCCTTCCCTGAAAGTGAAGAGGGAACTCCAACAACAGAAAAGGTAGAGATAAAGGAAGAAAAGAAGAAGGAAGCTACTGAAGGGTAAAATCAAAGGATTCTGAAGAGAACCAAGATGATGGCCAAAAGAAAGAAAACTGACAAGAAGCCCAGAGTAGAAGAAGAGAAAAAGGTTGCTGAAGAAGAAGAGGCACCAAAGAATGAAGAAAAGAGAACTGAATCTCAGGAAGTACCACAGAGTTCAGATGTAAATTTGTACATGGTGGTAATGGATAAAATTCCAAAGCCTATCACAGCTGAACCTGTTGGAGTCAAACCTCCTGAAATTATCCACTGGGATATTATGATGGTGGATGGTAAGGAGTATATCAGATTGAAAAGAAAGGATGAGAAGTACTATGTGTTTGCAACATGGAACAAAATTGTCAGAGAATGTTCAAGATCTGATTTAGAAGAGATGTATGAAGTTGGTATGAAGTTACATGCAGATCAGCTGAAAGCTCCAGGGTTACCAATTGTGAAGCTGGTTATGGAGTATTTGTGCATGTTATTCAATCCAGCAGCAGTAAAGCATTTAATCAGAGATGTGTTTAAAACTGTTAGAGGATGGACTCTGTATGAAAGGAGTGGAGTCTATGAATTGGCCTTGGATACTTTTCACATGGAATATTACTTGGTGGACAGGGTCTACAATCACACACGTCTAAAGCTTCATGCCATGTAAAAGAAGAAGCTGGGTTGTGCATCAAATTCAGAAATGGCAAATTATCTAATTCAGAGAACTATCAATCAGAGCATGGAACTGGATCCTAACATTGGACTGAATCAATGAAAGTTTTGGAAGCATCTGAAGAACTTGACTTCTCTTTCTAAAAGTCAAGTTAGGGGGAGATTGTTGGGAACTGAAGATGTAACCAAGTCATTAATGCTGCTAGTTCAGAGTTAGTACTGCCAGATGATCTTAAAGTTAATACTGCTAGGTATTACTACTTCTAGTAGAATTAATACTGCTAGTCAAAGTTAGTGCTGCTTGAACAAAGTTAGTACTGCTTAGCTAGTTCGTACTGCTAGTAGTTAGTGTTGCTTAGTAGTTAATGCTGCCAAGACTCAGTTAATGCTTCCAAGGTGATCAAGGTGATTAATGCTGCTTCTAAGATAATTTGAAGATAATGTTGAAGAGATAGCATCTGGAGATAAACATGGAAAGCTTGAAGATAATTATGAAGATTATTTTGAAGATCTTTTGATGTTTAGTAATTATCTTTTATTCTTCAATATATATATATAGATTTGTTTAGAATAGTGAAGTAATTTTTTTTAGAGAGAATTAATTCTGAGTTTTTGTTCTAGAGAGAATCAACCTCAAGACATAGTTCCTAATTCTAGAGAAGTAGAATTCGTCTTGAAAGAGCCTGTTCTTCAAGATTGAGGTTGTGAATGAAAAGCTTGTAACTTGAATCATTAAATAAAGTTTACAAGTTGATTGTGATTCACTGTTTCATTGTTTTTCTGCTTATTGAATATTAAAGTGCTATTCCGCAGCTTCTTTAATATTGTTTCTGAGTATTCATAATTCTTGTTGAGAATTCGATCCTGACAGACTAATTGTTGATCATAAGGTATTATTAGAAGGGATCTGAATTCTTGATTACTTTTAATTTCAACTGCACCCATGCATGTACACATGAATATATATATATATATACATACTTACGTATATATTCATGTACATGCAGACATATATATGTGTATAGTATATATCCATGTATGTACTATATATAAGCAATACATATGTATACATATATATACACACATACATACATATATAGACATACAAACATTCATACATACATAAATAGACATGTACACATAGACATACACATACACTTATATGCATACGACATATATACACATTTATATATAAGCGTACATATAGAGATATCCACATATACATATACGCGTACATACATATGAACCAAATTAGACAAAATAGTGCACATAAAACCTCATACGCATAACAAATCACCGATGGATTACCGCGGCCCGATGGATTACCCATTGTCGCGGTAATCCATCGGTGATTTGCTACAGATCACCAACGGTTCACATGGAATAAAAAAATAATAATAAAATTAATAAAGTTTCGACGGATTACCAACGGATGTGTATTTTAAAAAAAATAAAAACTAAAATAATATTGTGTCCGTCCGTGATCTGTCGGAAATGTTCATTTTCACCAACAGATTACCGACGGATTTGATGTTCGTCGCAAAAGTCGCCATCCATCGCAATTTGGTCGGTGATCCCTCGGTAATCTTCGATAGCTGAAATCCGTTGGTGATATTTGGTCGGAAATAAGGGTTTTTATTATAGTGTATATATAGGGTCACCTTGTGAACCGCAAAAAAATGAAAAACTGAGGAACACACCCGTTCATCTAGATGATATGCACATGTTCATACAATTAATTTGTAACATACACACGTGAATATGCAAATGTGCATAACGCACACATGCATAAAATTTTGAGAACCCTATCACTTGATCATTATCATTATTTGAAATTAGTGCTATCCAATGTTGAAGTTCTTGATCACTTCTTTTTTTTTTCATTATAATGATCCAAACTTTGTCAAATAAATCATCTATAAATGAAACAAAATATTTAACCTCTATGATAAGATTGTATAATAGTTGGCCCATGCATCCATGTAGATATAGTTGCGTATCCCAATTGTGTTATGTTTCCCACACCAAACAACCCTTGTTGTCTTTCCAAGAACACATTTCATGCAAAGCTCTCCAAGCATCCAATTTTTTTTTATTAGATTGCTTTGTGTAGAATTTCCATTTTTTTCTTCAATACGTGTCCTAGTCTTTGATTCCATGGTTTATTTTGTTTTGTGATTTTAGTGTCCAGTTGTAATTTAAATGGGAACAATGGGTTTTTTAGTTAACTTATAATATGGGTTAGGAGGTGCGAATTGCACGCTTATGTAAACTAACTTGATTAAAACCTGAGATTGTCATAAAGCGAGGGCCTAGGGGCGACACCCCCTTATGGGGTCAAGGGGTGGCACTCCCAAACATAGACGGTATGCAGTAAGTTTTTATCGGAAGACGAAAGTTCTTAACTGATTTTGAAATGGTTAGGTTTAGAAAGTTGTCTTATGTTCAGAAGATTATTCAAAAACTAAACTCTTAGCTAACTTCAAAAGACATTAACTTGTGAAAACTAACTTTAGAAGCCTAACTTCATATGGTTAACTTCTGAAGTGATTTTGATCTAATCTAAAGCAACTGTTTGTTTGATTTTATCCATTGGTAGTTATTTGGTAATAGTTTTAGTGCCTAAATAACTACATTAATGCCAAAATTAACTATTCATCTAAGTAGTTTCAATATATAATATAAAAGTATACAAAAAACACAACAGAATTAGGTGTTTTACACTTTTACTCTTCGTTTTATCTAAAATCTAGAGTGCGAGTTTGGATTCTTCCAAAATGACTTTCGTGCACCCCAAGCTGAATTATGGACGAATATTACTTTTGAAAAGTGATTCAGTTTATGCTCCAAATTTATCCAAGTCTACAATATTAAATTTTCATCACCCAAACCAGATCTTCTAACATAGTGGCATCTAGCTTATTAATAATACTCATCCCTACACAAGCATCGATAATTTCTTGCCTTATAATGAAAATATGAATGTTTGAGAGATTTTGTATCTTTAATTATGACCAATGTTCTCAGGAGATCCTCAAAATGCAGCCTTGGATTTCCGCCATGCTTCCAAGGTAAACGAAATATGCAAGTGAAATTAGTGACTTAGTCATTGAAGGGACATACTTGAAATTTGAAAGAATAATAATGGAATTGTCAAACATCTTCATTTTGACCGTTCACGCTCCCAAAAACTTGCAAGTTGCCTTGTTTGTTATGAGAACGTTTCCCTATTCCTTTTCTTCAAGAGTTGAGAAGGATTCCTTGAATAGGATCAAATGGAATGTTACACTAGAATCAAATACCTATTTGCATTGGTCAAATATGCTTCTGGTTGATTAGGCTAGTAGTGCGTCATCCGAGTCGTTAATTCAAAGTGATCAATTTAGATTGATTCTTCCCTTTTCCAATTCTCATGTGAGCTTTGGACATTCCTTCCCCTAATGCTCGAGATTCATGAATTAGTTACATGAACCCATTATTTAGACATGTTTCTAAATCCCAACTTGTATGATTGAATCTATTGGTTTGTCCCTCTTTAATTCTTTATAACGATCCTTATGAGCAAATAGCATTGATTGTTGCTCCCATCATATTGGTGTTTTTCACCCAAACCTCTCATTTAATCTTCTAATTTTTCACTCCAAAGTCACATCTTGACATCAACCATTGTTATAGTGTCCTTATTTATCTTAGAAACACCAATAGACCTTTGAGCAAGTGCTCATGGAACGATCATAGCTATTTGTTCGCCTGTTATCATCAAGCCGGCCCACAACTTTCAACTCCATGATTAAGATATCAAACTTGTTTAGACGAGAGTTGAATTGAATTTCATCTTTGATCTTGTGGGTGAAGAAGGACTTGAGTAGGATTGTATGCTTTGTAAGTGACCTCTTGATGTGTTGTTCTTCTAGTTTCTCCCTGGTAGTTAATTTCTAGGTTGATTTCCAAGATAATCATCTCACCTATTGCATGTTCCATAGAGGTGAGTGATTTTTTCCAACTCAAAATAATGTCGTAGATGCAATTCCTCCTTAACACGTCACTACTACAAAAATGACTTTATTACATGCCTATTTTTACACGGTTTTTAAAAAACCGTGTAAAAATGTACCTGTGTTTTTAATGATTTTTTTTCACGTTTTTTTTGTAACAGAGCCGTGTAAAAAGGTTTGAACCCCATTTTACACGGTTGTTTCCAGAAGCGTGTCAAAATGTGTAAGCATTTTACACGGTTATCTGAGAAAAACCATTTGAAAAGGTCTCGAAACATTTTTACACGGTTTTTTAAAATAACCGTGTAAAAAACATATGCTTTTTTACACAGTTTTGGAACAGGAACCGTGTAAGAAGGCTAGGAGTTTTTACACGGTTATTTTTTTTCAAAAACCGTGTAAAAAGACTATTTTAACGTTTATGTACATTTTTACACAATTTTGAACATTTTAAACACGATTGTAAACCTTTTTAGATGGTTGCTCTTTAAAACGTGTAAAAAACACATTTTTTTAACTTAATGGTATATTGGATATATGGTATGTTAATAATGGTGCAAAAACGGTTTAAAAATAATTTCCGTATATTGAATATTAGGTACAAATTATCTTTTTTTTTTAAAGTATATATGATTTTTTAAGGGTATATATTCTTAAAAATGGTTAAAAAATAAATACAATTAGGAAAGATATATGGTGTAACAATAATAATATAAATTCCACTCCTCAATTTCTCCACATTGTAATTGTAATAATAATAATAATAATAATACTTAATTAGCGAGTGATTGAATTTTTTCTTTTCTCATGTATATATTTATATGTATCTCTTGGTCCATGTTATATATATATATATATAGAGAGAGAGAGAGAGAGGTGTTCAAATGCAACCCCTTTACATGGTGCAACCCAATGTAACCCCTCTATCCATCACTCATTTTATTTTCATTTTTTTAATTAAAAAATATGAAAATAAAATGAGAGAAAGAGAGTCGAGTTTAAACGAGAATGATACCTGTTTAAAAGAATAAGAGAATAATTATGGCCAATCATTTTATTAATAATATTTTAAATAAAACTTTCTTAAAAATCGCCTAAAATGGCATATGTGGCATTTGTTGTATACATATTATACATGGAAACTCATTTATTTTTATATATATTATGTAACAAATTTAATTAAGGTATTTCTTCATGAATTTTTTTTATAATTTTTTACAACATTAAAATAAATGTGATTTAGTTTTTTATTTTAAATATTTATTTTTATTGTATTAGTTTATTTAAGAATTTTTTACAATTTTTCTCAAAAATCACATGTGATATCCACAATTAATCGACATTTTTCTTAAAAAAACTCACTAATTTTCTTTTATGTATCATTATGTGATCTTATACATTTTAAATGTGTTAGGCTACAGATCACATATGATTCTGTTTTCATTTTTTTTTCAATGTTAATTTCAATCATTGTTTTTTAAATTTTAAATCATATATGATTAGGAAAACATTTTGAAAAAAAATTAATTCATTGTGAATCACATGTGATTTTGATGAAATTATGAATTACGTTTTGAAATACATGTGATGTTATACATTAATTTTAATTGTGTTTTGCTACAGATCACATATGATTTTGTTTTCCTTATTTTTTTTCAATGTTTAATTTCATTGTTTTTCAAATTTTAAATCACATATGATTAGGAAAACATTTTGAAAAAAAAAGTTAATTCATTGTCAATCACATATGATTTTAATAAAAAATTATGAATTACATTTTGAAGTACATGTGATCTTATACATTAATTTTAATTGTGTTTTGTTACACATCACATATGATTATTTTTTCATTATTTTTTCTTTTAAATGTTTAATTTGAATTATTGTTTTTCAAAATTTAAATCACATATGATTAGGAAAAAAATTTCAAAAAAAAATTAAATTTATTATGAATCACATGTGATTTTTATGAAAATTGTAATTTTTTAATTATTACTTTAAATAAAAAAAGAATTTTTTAGATGGAAATTAAATATGTTTATTTTAAATAAATTAAATAAAAAAGTTTATTTAATAAAAAATTAAATTATATTAAATTTACAAATATAGTAAAAGTAGAATATTAAATAAATACCTAAAATAACTTTTATATAACTAAATTACTTTTATACTCTTATTTATTTATTTTTAGAATTAATTATTTAAGGTATTATTCAATAAAATGATTGAGCTAGAATTATTCTCTTATTCTTTTAAATAGTTAGCATTCTCGTTTGATTCTCCCTCTATATATATACTAGAAGCGTATTCGCGCAATGCAGCGAGATACATCACAATTTTAATGTTTTATTTTATTTTTTTGTCGATTTACAGTACAATTTTGGATGGTTTTAAGAAAGTGATAATGTTTTTTTTTATAAATTTGTTTAATTTAGGCTAAATAATATAATGTTTTTATATAAAAAAATTAAGTATTTTGTTATAATTCAATGATTTATCTTATATATTTTAATGACATATAGAAAAAATAACCAATTACATATTTAATAATATAATTAAAACAAAATTATAGTAATATAATATATTAATTAATAGTGATATATGGAAAGGTCTGCATAAAAGAAAGATAGTAATATGCATCTTGTGCTTTGATACTTGTAAATTAAGAGATTTTTAAAATTTTGCATAAAATTATGGTACCTTGTGCGCAATAATTTGTATTTATGGGTTTTTATCCGTACTTTATAATATAGTATATATATATACATGATATGTATGTGTATTGGTTGCTAACCATTATTAGATATATATAAATATATATATATATATATGTGTGTGTGTGTGTATACTTAAATAATAATTAAATATTAGTTCGAATTTAAATAAAAGTAAGTGTAACACCCCGAAATCTATGGCCGAGAAGAAGACCAAAAAAAAATAGTGGCAGTGTTTCGCGCAAGTTTCCGCGCGGGTTTATATGTTTTATATGAAATAATTAACTATTGAGTTATTTGATGAGTTTTGATTTTTTGAGATGTCTTAACCTTGTAAACTTGTAAAATACCCACATTTGGGATTTTGGGCATTTTGATAGATAAATCATATACTTTGGTATCTTAATGGTTTATTTCATGGAAGTATATTTTTTAGTATAAAAGTGTTTTATCGAGTGTTTTGGAGAAATGTTTGATGTTGTGTTATGGGACGTTTTGAAAGGATAAATGTTATAAACTCACTAGAAAAATGTTTTGTCCCAATTTAAACTATGTTGGAGTTATCTCTAAATTTTGGAGCACGGGTTTGCATAAATGCGGGTTGTTTGCATTTGGTTTCATTTTATGATTTTCTTACAATTGGTCTTTCGATTGTTGAGCCTATGGCTCGTTTTGGACCTCGTTAGGTCTTGGGGACAATTTTCCGGGTTTTGATAGCTCAATATAGAGCGTTTGGTCATGATATGCATTTACTACATCTTATTTGAGAATTATATGTTTTGAATGTGTTATTTCATTCGTTTTGAGTCATGTAATGTTTTAGTTAGTGCAATGGATCCATAGGCACGATGTTCTTATGTCTCGTTTTGGACAAGTTCACCACTTTGGCACATAATAAGCATCGGGTCACCATGGTAAGTAAGGTGTGGACCTATATGGTCGAGCAGCATCCCATGGGCAGTAAGGTGTAATTCCCTTGTGCTACAGTTCCCGTTTTGGAACTCTCAAGAATAGACCTAGAGGGGTTGACTTGATGTTTTCGAGCAATAGACTTAGAGGAGTTGAGCTCGATATGTTTTATGGGTTACCCCATATGAACTTTGGTTCAAGAAAATGCCTAATTTGAGTTGTATTCGAGTTTGGGGTTGTCGGGCGGTTGTTCGACTACCCGAACCCAAAAGGAAAACTTTGGGTGAGAAAGGTATTGATTTCATCTTAGTTGGATATGTCGAGCATTCCAAGGCCTATAGGTTCTATGTTATTGAACCTGATGATTCTATAGTGATTCATACTGTTATAGAATCGAGAGATGCATTATTTGATGAGACTAGATTCTCTTTAATACCTAGGCCGAAGGATATAGTTCCAAATACTAGCGTAACTAGTGAGGTTGAAGAACAAGCAATTGTTCCAACCGAATCTCCGATGCTTCGAAAGAGCAAAAGAGGAAGGATCGAAAAATCCTTTGGTCCCGATTTCCAAGTATAATTGGTAGAGGGATCAAGAGATGATATTGGGTCTCAATTGTCTTACTGTTATAGTATTGAGGAGGATCCAAAATCATTTGATGAAGCTATGAAGTCTCAAGATGTTGCTTTCTGGAAAGAAGCAATAAATGATGAGATGGACTCCATCATGGGCAATAATACTTGGGTATTATTGGACTTGCCACCGGGTTGTAAAACTTTGGGATGCAAGTGGATCTTCAAAAAGGAAGATGAAAGTTGATGGATCAATCGACAAGTTCAAAGCTCGATTAGTAATCCAAGGCTTTAGGCAACGGGAAGGCATTGATTATTTTGATACCTATGCCCCGGTTGCAAGGATCTCCATTATTAGATTGTTGATAGCCTTATGAGCTATCCACAATTTAGTGATTCACCAAATGGATGTCAAAACGGCATTCTTGAATGGTAACTTGGAGGAAGAAGTTTACATGAAACAACCAGAAGGTTTTATTATGCCCGGGATGGAGCATAAGGTGTCTAAACTTGTAAAATCATTGTATGGGCTGAAAAAAGCACCCAAACAATGGCATCAAAAATTTGATGAGGTTATCTTGTCCAACAGTTTTATGTTAAACCAAGCGGATAAGTGTGTGTATATAGCAAATTTGACACATCCGGTAACGGAGTAATCATTTGCTTATACGTTGATGACATGTTGATCTTTTGTATAACATCCGTAATTCCAGGAAAGTATAAAGCTTCGTGTTAAACCCATAACTAGTTGATAAACAATCACACAACACAATACAGATCAAGAGATGAATAAATCAGAATAACATACCACGATCCCTTGATTAATCAATGAAAACCTTGTGTGTGTGTTCTTAGTACCTTGATGCGTACGATTACAGAAAATAATACGGCTACCTCTCTCTACAGATTATGATTATTAGTTATGAGAGGATTAACCTAAAACCTAATTACTTAAAACTATAAATACTTAGGCGTATAAGCCTAATGGGCTTGGGCCCAATTACAACTAACTATCAAATAAATACAAATTAGACCCTTAACTTTAACTTTAATCTTGAATACAATTTATGATCCAACAATCTCCCCCTTTGGATTCAAGATAAAAAAAAATTTGGCAGTTGACTTCGGGTCTTCTCTTCTCTTGAAAACTTCAGATATAGTCTTCATCTTTCTCTTTCTTTTAAATGAAGTGTCCTTCTGACGATCATCTTCAATCAGACTTTTGATAGATCAAATAAGCTCAGACACTTTGAATTCTTCAAAATCTTCAGCAGTCTTTAGATTATATTCTCCCCCTTTTTGATGAATGATGAGAATCATCATCATCAAAACATAGCAAAACAATCTTCTCCTTTTTGTATAGACATCAATTAAGCGTTGTCTTCATGTATAGATCCTTGTGTGGAAATAAGAGCAGTCTCTCCAAATGGAAAGAGTGATTATTTCAATCTTTTCAGATTCAAATAATAAAAAAAATGGTAACCCTGAATCAACAAATGACTCAGTTAAAATGCCTGTCAGTAACACAAAGTTACTGAGTAACACAAAGTTACTATATAAGGAGCTGCTTTTGATGTTGACTCTCCAGGACTTCCATTCAATCATCGAATAACACATGGTTATCTATGAACGTTCTGACAGAAAACAAATTTCTGTGTGCTTGTGCATGAGTATGAAAGAATAAAGCATAGATGATTGATTTTCAATTTAGGCTCAAAGTATGTAAACTTGTTGAGACAACAACAAATTGTACAAAGACTCAATGTACATGAGAAAGGGTTCGAAGGTGGGGCAACTTTCCTTCTTTTTCAATATTAGTATCTTCCAAATGAAGAACCAATAGCGTATGTGTTGCTTCCCCAGAAAATATGAAACATTCTCTTTTTGAGAAAAGAATGAGTAACTGGTGGGGTGTAATGCAAGAGATGGCATGGGCTAGTTGCCTTTTTCAATGATGGTCACCAAAGAATGTGAACCAATCAGATTTTGTAGCTTCCCGGCTCAGAAAGAAGTTTGGTGCAGAGTTTGATATTATTTTACTCTGTTCCCTCACCCTCTTTCTTTTAATTTTCACTTCTAACCAATCTCTCTTTTCCATTTTACTTCTTCACACACCATCACTTAATTCTTTTGACCCTTCTCCCCTCAATCACTCAGGGAATACTTCCTGGATAGGAAACATTGGTTATCGTGAATCCATGGAAGTTCTGTTAAGCTCACACACTGAATCCCTTGTATTTTCCTAAAAGAACGTGCTGTTCAACAGCCTTTTGTACATGTAAGCACAAAGGAATACAGTTACACATGAAGAATAAAAATTTGCAGAAGTCAAAACATAAGATGTTTGACAATGCAATTCTCCCTCTCAAACTAAAAGAGTTTGACAATTAAGCTCTAAAGGAGTTTTTTTAAGCTCTTTGACAATTATGCTCCCCCTCAACTTAAGATTTTTTTTTATCAGAATAAAATAGAAAACAGAAAAAGAAAGCACTGAAGTGCGGGTTCTATTCAGATGTGATTAGAAGCCATTGTCACGTGAACACACCTGCATATAAAAGAAATGATGGTAATTATTTGGGAAAATGATTCCTCTCTCGTTAGCAACAGTTGGAAACTAAAACACAAGATTAAGTTCCAGAATACTCCCCCTAGAATGAATATTTTCATTTAAGTATCTTTAACAAAAAAAAACTCATATATCTTCCCCCTTGATACCTGTAAAAAGTCAATTTAATCAGAAAAAAATATGACAATGATAGTAAAAATCATATTTATCTCCTCCTAAAAGATATAACAGTTAAATCCCCCTCAAATAAAAAACTTCTATAAAAGATTTTATCATTTAAGCATCCTATTAGAAGAAAACATTTGAGTACGGGTTTTGAACTGAAGTATTCAAAAGCCATGATTACTTATTCTCCGGTGAGAATAGTAATTAATCTTTTCCTGAAAAATCAGAAAATACATAAGTAAAAGTATAAAG
This sequence comes from Arctium minus, assembly GCA_954870635.1. Taxonomy (NCBI): domain Eukaryota; kingdom Viridiplantae; phylum Streptophyta; class Magnoliopsida; order Asterales; family Asteraceae; genus Arctium; species Arctium minus. The sequence continues at coordinate 55,172,194 of OX941081.1, read as the reverse complement.
CATATAAGCTCCCCCTTAATATGTGCACAATCCTTAATCATGAAACAGAGTTCTGAATTACTAGGATTAAAGTAAATTCAGAAGCCAATCTCTTTGACATTGAAGTCCGAGTCCTAAGTTATTGTACTTAGAAGTCGTCTTTTTGGCAATGAGGCAAGAGTCCTGATCTGTAGTAATCAGAAGTCATTGTTCTTTCTCCCCCTTAAACTTTGGGTGCTTGCAACAAAGATTTAGCTTTTGGTACCCACTAGTAGTTGGGTCCTAATGGGTTAGTTGCAGTTCTAGTGGGAGATATAAAGTAAGAACCATACCAGTTATTCACATAATATTTTCTTACAAAATCATTTGAGCCATAGTAGGAACAACTAATTCTCTTTTGTGCTAACCTGATCAATTGATTGATTGTGTAAACCATATCAGGTTTGCCAAAAGTTTTACCTTTTGAGGCATAGTTCCATTTTGCATTTGATGTATGCACAAATGATTTATCTTTCTTCTTTTCCTCTGAAGATCCTTTAACTCTCCAGATCCAATTTCCTCTATCTTTTTCTTCATCATTCCTTTTCCATAACATTTTCTTCCGAGACTTGTTCTTCTTGAAGTTACCTGAACCATCAACATTTTTGTCATAGAAAAGGTTAGAAGGACGAATCTGATCTTTATGTTCAGAAGTATGATCATCAATTACATAAAACAAAGGATTGTTAGAAACATTAGTAAAAATTGAACTTGTTGCTGAATTGAATGAGCATTTGAATGCAGTTAGATCATCTCTAAGTGATTGAGCTATTGAGTCTGGCGTCTTGTGCTCAGTCAGCTTCACCTTGAATACGATCTCTTCAAGTTCCTTTATCTTTGACGACAAACTGTTTCTTTCCTGTGCAATTAGATCAAACTTCTTTTGCAACTCAGATTTTGCATTCTTCTCCTTCAAGATGTTTGTTGACAACTCAGATAGCTTTCTTGTCAGCTTAGCCATCTCAGTCTCTAGATCTTTCTTTTCTTTAGAAAAGTCTTTATTTTTATCCTTCAGCTCAGCTTTCTTCTTCTCTTTCTCAGCCTTTTCTCTCTCAAGAATGATAACCTTCTCAAAGTCTGAAACTTGTTGAGAAAGCTTAACACATTTAAGCTCTAACGATTTCTTCTCTTCAAAGGCTTTTCTGGAGAAATCAGAGAATTTCTTAGCAAATTCTTTTCTCTCTTTCTCAATCTTCAACATCTCATCTTGGACTTTTGTGTTGTCTCTGTCTTGGGTTGCCTTTTCTTTCAGCATATTAATCTCAACCTCAAGACTGAAGACTTTATCTATCAGTTTATCTCTTTCCGCAAAGACTTGAGAATTTGTCTTTCTAAGCCCTTCAGATATCTCGCGAGCAATGTTGGCTCTTCTTCTAAGCTCATCAAGCTCTCTTTGCATAGATTCCTTCTTTGACCAGCTAGAGCTTGAATTAAGACTTTCAGACTTCTTCAGATTTTCTTGAAGATTTAGAATCTCTTTTTCTTTAGACTCAATTATTCCAGCAAAATTAATTTTAGAATAAGTAATCCATACTGAACAGATGAAATATTTCTTTGAATCTTTTGAATTTTCTTTTAAAACATTGATCTGAGTAAGAAGAGATGAGTTATGAATCGTTAAATCCTTGTTCTCAGCTTTAAGAGGTAGTATCTCGGATTTTAACTTTTTATTCTCCTTTTCATAATCAAAATCCATGCTTGTATATCTTGACAACTGTCTAGCAAGACGTTTAACATTTGCTTTTGCTTCAGAAAGAGTCATCTTGTCAAAATCATAGCTATAACCTTCAGACATCTTTAGCAGTATGGTTAGAAAGCAAACTTATGAGTACCAAGAGAATCAACTAGATGAGATCGTTATAATCAAGTATTAGATAAAAGCTACACTTAAAAATTTTCAGAAAAAATGAATTTCCAAAAATAATTAAATGCAGAATTCTCAAACAGTATAAAACACAAATAGATTAAACAGTAAATCTAGCGCAAAAGTCAGTTTGGAAAAGATCCGGAGTTTTGCGCGAGCAATGAGTAGCGTAAAAATGAGATATGCGCGAGTAATGGGTAGCGCAAAAGTGAGATTTGCGCGAGAAGGCAGTGGCGCAAAAGGATGTTTGCGCTAGAGGCGGGTTGTGCAAAAAGGAGTTTTGCACGAATAGTGAGTAGCGCAAAGTATAGATTTGCGCGAATACCTGTTGGCGCAAAAAGAAATCAAGTCGCGACCGGTATCTTGCTTGACCGAACCAATGTAGCGACCGGGGTGATGCCGAACGGTGTGGAGCCGACCGATCTCGTGTATCGACCGAACCTGATTTTGATCGGTGTTCCACGACCGGGGTGGACTGTGTGTTGACCGAGCGACCGGACTATTGTAGTGACCGGTATCGACCGATATTTACTTCGACCGGTGTATTGACTGAGAACCGGACTCGATGAATAACGACCGGTGTTCTTAGTTCGACCCATAAACTTGAATTTCAACCCAGAAAACAATTCAAACACTTAAAATCAATGCAAAAATCATACCTTTGTGCCCATAAACATATATCGATCAAAATGCAATCAAAATTAGTGATTAAAAACCACCATTCATGCTTCAATTTGAAGAACACAGACCTCTGCAATTTTATGAACTCAGAGTCGAAAAATCATAAAAGTCCAATCAATTGATGATTTAAAGTGCAATTAAACTTATCAGATAACATTCAATAATATAAACTACACCTAATCCGCTCGATTTTAAGCATAAAAACACATTAATTCAAAGAATCAGTTTTTACACAGTAAGTAGTCGATAAAACTATTCAATCCAAAAAGCTTGATTCTTTTGGCTCCGATACCACTTATTAAACCCACAACTAGTTGATAAACAATCACACAACACAATACAGTTCAAGAGATGAATAAATCAGAATAACATACCACAATCCCTTGATTAATCAATGAAAACCTTGTGTGTGTGTTCTTGGTACCTTGATGCGTACGATTACAGAAAATAATACGGCTACCTCTCTCTACAGATTATGATTATTAGTTATGAGAGGATTAACCAAAAACCAAATTACTTAAAACTATAAATACTTAGGCGTATAAGCCTAATGGGCTTGGGCCTAATTACAACTAACTATCAAATAAATACAAATTAGACCCTTAACTTTTACTTTAATCTTGAATACAATTTATAATCCAACACTTCGTTAATCAGTTATTTGGTGTTTAGCAAAGTAGAACTTACATGCTTAATTGCTATTTTGTTTAAATGTGATTATTTGGTTTGGTTTGGTTTGGAAGCTTTAGAACCATCTTTGGGAAAACAGTGAATCACGCGACTTACATCGCGGGTTGAAGTCGCGGCACAAGCCGCGTAACCCACTGGAGTGCACGCCTATGAGGAAGCGCACGACTTACGCCGTGGGTGGAAGTCACAGCACAATCCGCATAAACCACTAGAGTTCACATAGTTGACCAAGCGGGCGACTTATGTCGCCGATGCAAGTCGTGGCACAAGTCGCGGGGCGACCTGCACAACCCAAAACCTCCTTTTCATCCGATTTTCTTTCATAACTTTTTTATCCCTCTCTTTCTTGGCGATTTTAAGAGCTCTCAAATCAGTTCCCTTTTCTTACCAAACCCTAACCCTCATAAATACAACTCTCCTTGGTGGTTGGATCTTAGCTCTTGCAATAACTCCTCTCAAGGATAAATTCTAGGGTTCATAAAGCTCAACTTCTCATCTTCTCAAGCTAGGGTTTCATCTTTGCTAGGTTTTGGTAAAAAACCGAGATAGTGATTTTTCTAATCCTTTGTCAAAACTAGATACACATCAAGATCTATTACTTGCTATTATCTTGCAATCTATTTGGGATGTTCATATTATGTACTCAAGTATTTGGGGGTTTTATTCATTAAACCATGTATATTTGCATCATACTTTGAGTTGTTGGAATATGTATATGTGTATCTTGTTATGGAGATAATATCTTATTTGGGACTCCATTTTATGGGTCAAAACTACATGGTTAAATTTGTGGTTATATTAGCCTTGTTATGGGCTTAATATTAAATGACTTGTAATATTGTACCCATGGTTGGTATGGATAATATTCTTGGTCATATTGTGCCTTGAAGCCTATTAATAAATTATGTTGGACGAACCAAGTCAGTAGACACTAGGAGGATGTAGTCTTAGGTGCCACAGTGTGGGTATGTGCCTAGACCTCCGTCATTCGGGGTAATGCCATGGTTGTAGTTCTCGGATGTGTCAGGCCTTTCGGATGTCACTCGTAGTCGTTGGCATCAAGGTATATCGACTCTTTGGGTGAAACTTGATTGGTGCTATGGGTAACCCCCGTTGACTCCACATTTAATGCAATATTGGTTAATTGCTGATAAGAATTGTAAATGTTCTAATATGTTATTTCTTGTTCAACTCACTAGGCTTTTTGGCCTAACACTTGTTTGGTGTCGATGTGTATCTCAGGTGTTAGCGGTGTTGGTTCTAAGCTGGCATAGTTGCTTGGGTGAGAGCTTGGGGAAACTCGCATTTTGGACATACTTTTTGGTAGAAGAACATCTGGGTTTATAAATGACACCCCTTTTGTAATCTCTTTTCTAGTTGTAGAAGTTAGATTAGTTGGTTGTCATATATTGTCCGTTAAATTACAACTGTAATTAAACAGGTTTATATATAATCCCATTTTTGGAAGGCTCTTGCTAAAGCAATTTATATACCATTTCTCCTTTTTGGGAAAGTTTTTGTTATCCCTATTTTTAGGGTGTTACAAGTTAGTATCAGAGCTTTAGTTTAAGTGAACTAGGTATTGTTGTAGCGTATCTATACTTAAGCTTTAGACTTTATTATTCCATTGTCCACTAGGGGTAGAAATCCTAGGTGGGGAGAGCGTTAGGATTTACGGAATTACTTTAATTGAGAGTTGTAATGATGGTGACAAGAATTCTTGTGTATGGTTCGTTAATAATTTCACTTAGCTACTGCTATTATGAATGCATTATTACGTGAGCGTACTTGGTTTACTATTGTTATGATAATTGATGAAGGTATTAGTACGTACAATGAGTTCAACTCGCATAGTCTTTTCTCAATCTATTTCTCGTACATGTATGGCAGCTATCAATGGTAACCACTCGGAGCAAATTACCGAACACGCTAGGGGGTCATGTCGAAGATGAATCTACGACCGACCACCCCCATTTGGTCACGAGTACTGAAAGACCACCAGTGGCAAATGTCTTGGGCGGGGGACCCGAGCATATACCCTGAATCAACCTTGTCACAAACGACCCATTTGTGGAAGAAGTGACCATGGAAACCAGAATTAGGGATAACATGTTGCAGGCCATAAACTCGGCTATGGCCCAACAACAAGAGTTCTATATGAAGCTCTTGGAGGACCGAGATGCAAGTCACCGACAACCTGAAGTTATGGCGGAAAACGTAGTGATGGGGTCGGGTTTGGACCGGTTGTTGTGGTAACGGAGGATCAGACGGAGAATGGAAATTAAGGTAAAGGCAAGGGATGCACCTACAAAGCTTTTCTTGGGTGCAACCTGAAGGAGTTTTCGGGATCCGCCAATCCGGATGTGTGTATGTGTTGGCTCAAAGAGGTAGAGATGGCTTTCGAGTCTAGCGAATGTGATGTCTCACAACGGTTGAAGTTTGCTTCCCAACTACTGCGGGGTGAGGCCTTGATCTGGTGGAACCTTACTCGGTCCACCCTCACTCCCGAAGTGTTGGCTAAGCTGACTTGGCCCATGTTCAAACACAAAATCTTGGACAAGTACTGTAGTAAGAGATCGTTGGACAAACTAGAGGAAGAATTTAGAGGTTTGAAGAAAGGGGATCTGTCTGTCGCAGACTACTCTAAGTTTTTCTCAGAAAAGCTAAATTTAGTGGGACATCTCGTCCCGGATGAGAGATCGAAGATCAAGGCTTATCAACAAGGACTGCCAGCCAGGATGAGGATGGAAGTAAAGAGTGCTAGGGGGCTGACCCTTCAGGATGTGATTGAGGAGTCGTATCTGATAGAGGATGATATGGAGGCAGAGAAAGATGAGAGAATTGCAGTAGGAGAGAAGAGGAAGTGGGAAGGGCCGTCTGGGCCGATTCGTCAATCTAAGCCATTCACGGGAGGAAGAGTTGGTGATAATCGTCGTGAGTCTAGATGGTGCCACAAGTGCAAAGTCAAGCACTCTGGCCCATGCGACCCAAAACCTCACTCAGGTCCTATGGAGTGTGCCAAGTGTGGCAAGAAGGGCCACGCAATTTGAGATTGCCTTATCTGAGGGTCGGTCTGTTTTGAGTGTCGGGAACCGGGGCACATGAAGAAGGATTGCCTAAATCTTGTGGGTGGAAACCGAGGGAATTCTTTTGGATCGACGGCGCGGGTCGAGCAACCGTCGAGAGCGCCAAGTCGAGCATTCCGAATGACTACCGAGGAGGCGAAGGAGACCGCCGATGTTGTTTCGGGTACGTTTCTAGTAAACTCATTGCCCGCTCGTGTGTTTTTTGATTCGGGTGCTACATGTTCTTTTGTATCAGATTTGTTCTGTAAGCAATTTGTCACCCCTATTAGTGTCCTTCCCGATGCACTAGCAGTAGAGATATCGAATGGGGATCATGTGATCATTCGAGATTGTTATTGTGATTGCACTCTAGAGATTGATGGGAACTCTTTTGGCATAGACTTACTACCTATGGCAATAGGTGGGTTCGACGTAGTCATAGGCATGGATTGGTTGATGAGGCATAAGGCAGACATCTTTTGCTCCAAAAAGATGATCCAAGTGCCTTTGTCGGGAGGTGGTGTAGTTACCATATATGGGGAGAAAGGAAAGAGAAGTAAACCTGTTATCTCCTCCCTTAAAGCTCGTAAGTTTCTAGCGAAGGGTTACCCTTCGTACCTGGCTTATGTGGTGGACGCAAAGAAAGAGAAGAAGTTAGTAGAGGACGTGAAGATCGTGCGAGACTATCCGGACGTATTTCCGGAAGATTTACCCGGGATACCGCCGGAACGTCAAATGGACAAGTTGACCTCACTCCGGGGATGGCTCTAATAGCTCATGCACCCTATCTTTTGGCTCCAACAGAAATGCGGGAGATGATGACGCAACTTCAAGAGCTGCTCGAGAAAGGATTCATTCGACCGAGCTCGTCACCTTGGGGAGCTCTGGTCTTATTTGTAAAGAAGAAGATGGGTCCATGTGGATGTGCATCGACTATCGAGAATTGAATAAGGTCACGGTGAAGAACAAGTATCCTCTACCGCGCATCGACGATCTCTTCGATCAACTTCAAGGCGCGGGATGCTTTTCAAAGATCGATCTTAGATCCGGTTATCATTAAGTCAGAGTGAAGAAGGAAGACATATCAAAGACAACTTTTCGGACGAGGTATGGGCACTACGAGTTTTTGGTGATGCCCTTTGGATTGACCAATGCTCCGACCATATTCATGGATCTGATGAACCGCGTATGTTGCCCATTCTTGGACAAGTCTGTGATTGTCTTCATCGATGATATTTTAATCTATTCAAGGGACGAATCCGAGCATGGGGAGCATTTGCGGGAAGTGTTAGATGTTCTACGAAAGGAGAAGTTGTACGCAAAGTTTTTGAAGTGCGGGTTTTGGCTCAAAGAAGTGCAGTTCTTGGGTCATATAGTGTCTAAAGATGGGGTGAAGGTAGACCCAACAAAGATAGAGGCGATGATGAGTTGGGAACCGCCAACGAGTCCGACAGAAATCCGGATTTTCTTGGGGTTGGCGGGCTACTACCGGCGTTTCATTCAGGATTTTTCCAAGATATCTTCACCGCTCACCTCACTCACAAGAAAGAATGTCCAGTTTCTTTGGACCGACGAACAAGAGCAAGCCTTTCAGACGCTCAAGAGGAAGCTATATGAAGTTCCCATTCTATCCTTGCCCGAGGGATCGGATGACTTCGTGGTGTATAGAGATGCTTCCAAGATGGGTCTCGAGTATGTGTTGATGCAACGGGGAAAGGTGATAGCTTATGCATCACGACAACTAAAGGATCACGAAAAGAACTATCGGACTCATGACTTGAACTTGGCGGCGGTGGTTTTTGCATTGAAGTTATGGCGGCACTATTTGTATGGAACCAAATGTACACTTTTTACCGATCACAAGAGCCTCAATTACATATTCGATCAGAAGGAACTCAATATGCGACAACGGAGGTGGCTTGAATTGCTAAAGGACTATGATTGTGATTTTCTCTACCATCCCGGTAAGGCCAACGTGGTGGAGGATGCGTTGAGCCGAAAAGTTATGAAGGCGGTGTTAAGTTATCCCTCACGAGAATCGATGTAGTATCGAGTCTATTGGAAAGCATCAAGGCGAGTCAGTTGGAAGCACTCAAAGAAGAAAATCTCAAATCCGAAGTCATGGTGAAGCAAAGTGGACTTTTGACGGAAGATGGTCGAGGACTTAAACTCTTCCTAGGGCGAATTTGGGTGCCAAAGTTTGGTGGAAATCGGGAGTTACTTCTCGAGGAAGCGCATAAGTCGAAATATTCTATACATCCCGGTAGCACCAAGATGTATAGAGATCTAAAGTTGAATTATTGGTGGCCGGTGATGAAGTTGGACGTGGCAAGTCATGTGGAGAGGTGTGTCACGTGTCTTCAAGTGAAGGCGGAACACCAAAGACCATATGGGAGCTTACAACCGTTGTCCATTCCCGAGTGGAAGTGGGACAACATCACCATGGATTTTGTGACAAAGTTACCAAAAACCTTGCGATGTCATGATACTATATGGGTGATCGTGGATCGTCTAACCAAGAGTGCGCATTTTCTTGCTATGCGAGAGACCTTGCCAATGAAAAAAATGGCTAAGCTTTATATCGATGAGGTGGTGTCGAGGCACGGAGTTCCGCAATCTATAGTGTCAGATCGGGATAGTCGTTTCACATCAAACTTTTGGGCAAGCTTGCAGAAAGAGTTGGGCACTAGACTAAATCTGAGCACGGCCTACCATCCTCAAACAGATGGTCAAAGCGAGAGAACAATTCAAACGCTCGAAGACATGTTGAGACCGTGTGTCATAGATTTTGGTGGGAGTTGGGACTCGCACCTACCTTTGGGGAGTTCGCTTACAATAAAAGTTACCATTCTAGTATCGGAATGGCACCGTTAGAGGCGTTATACGGACGGAAATACCGAACCCCATTTTATTGGCTTGAGGCGGGCGAGAAACAATTCGCCGGGCCGGAAATCGTTCAAAAGACGGCAGACAAAGTGAAAGAAATTCGAGAAAGATTGATGGCGGCTCAAGACCGACAGAAGAGCTATGCAGACAAGAAGAGGAGACCGGTCGAGTTTCAAGTGGGCGATCGTGTCATGTTGAAGGTATCTCCATGGAAAGGGATTATTCGTTTCGGGAAGCGCGGGAAGCTTAGCCCCCTTTTCCTTGGACCCTTTGTCATCTTAGAAAAGATTGGACTCCAAGCGTACCGGTTGGATTTGCCACCGGAGATGGATGGGATACATCATACATTTCACGTGTGTTACCTTCGGAAGTACTTAGCCGAGGAGAAAAATGTGATTCCCTTGACGGAAATTCGAGTTGATAATGGAAACCGTTGTGTGGAAGAACCGGAAGCGATTTTGGAATCGAAATTGAAGAAGCTGCGACATAAGGACGTAGTCATGGTCAAAGTCCAATGGAAGCACCATCGTGGTGCTAATGTCACATGGGAGTTTGAAGAGGATTTGAAGAAGCGTTATCCTTATTTGTTTGTATAAAGATGATTTCGGGGACAAAATCCTATTTAGGTGGGGAGGATTGTAACATCCGGAATTCCAGGTAAATATAAAGCTTCGTTAATCAGTTATTTGGTGTTTAGCAACGTAGAACTTATATGCTTAATAGCTATTTTGTTTAAATCTGGTTATTTGGTTTGGCTTGGTTTGGTTTGGAAGCTTTAGAACCATCTTTGGGAAAACAGTGAATCACGCGACTTACGCCGCGGGTTGAAGTCGCGGCACAAGCCGCGTAACCCACTAGAGTGCACACCTCTAAGGAAGCGCGCGACTTACGCCGCGGGTGGAAGTCGCAGCACAAGCCGCGTAAACCACTAGAGTTCACATAGTTGACCAAGCGGGCGACTTATGCTGCGGGTGCAAGTCGCGGGGCGACCTGCACACCCCAAAACCCCCTTTTCATCCGATTTTCTTTCATAACTTTCTTATCCCTCTCTTTCTTGGCGATTTTAAGAGCTCTCAAATCAGTTCCCTTTTCTCACCAAACCCTAACCCTTATAAATACAACTCTCCTTGGTGGTTGGATCTTAACTCTTGCAATAACTCCTCTCAAGGATATCTTCTAGGGTTCATAAAGCTCAACTTCTCATCTTCTCAAGCTAGGGTTTCATCTTTGCTAGGTTTTGGTCAAAAACCTAGATAGTGATTTTTCTAATCCTTTGTCAAAACTAGATACACATCAAGATCTATTACTTGCTATTATCTTGCAATCTATTTGGAATGTTCATATTATGTACTCAAGTATTTGGGGTTTTTATTCATTAAACCATGTATATTTGCATCATACTTTGAGTTGTTGGGATATGTATATGTGTATCTTGTTATGGAGATAATATCTTATTTGGGACTCCATTTTATGGGTCAAAACTACATGGTTAAATTTGTGGTTATATTAGCCTTGTTATGGGCTAAATATTAAATGGCTTGTAATATTGTACCCATGGTTAGTATGGATAATATTCTTGGTCATATTGTGCCTTAAGGCCTATTAATAAATTATGTTGGACGAACCAAGTCAGTAGACACTAGGAGGATGTAGTTAGGTGCCACCATGTGGGTATGTTCCTAGACCTTCGCCATTCAGGGTAATGCAATGGTTGTAGTCCTCAGATGTGTCTGGCCTTTCGGATGTCACTCGTAGTAGTTGGCATCAAGGTATATCGACTCTTTGAGTGGAACTTGATTGGTGCTATGGGTATCCCCCGTTGACTCCACATTTAATGCAATATTGGTTAACTGCTGATAAGAATTGTAAATGTTCTAATATGCTATTTCTTGTTTAACTCACTAGGCTTTTTGGCCTAACACTTGTTTGGTGTCGATGTGTATCTCAGGTGTTAGCGGTGCTGGTTCTAAGCTAGCATAGTTGCTTGGGTGAGATCTTGGGGAAACTCGCATTTGGACATACTTTTTAGTAGAAGAACATCTGGGTTTATAAATGACACCCCTTTTGTAATCTCTTTTCTAGTTGTAGAAATTAGATTAGTTGGTTGTCATATATTGTCTGTTAAATTACAACTGTAATTAAACAGGTTTGTATATTTCCCCATTTTTGGGAGGCTCTTGCTAAAGCAATTTATATACCATTTCTCCTTTTTGGGAAAGTTTTTGTTATCCCTATTTTTAGGGTGTTACATTTTGCACCGACTAAAATCAAGTTGAAAAAACCAAAGAGTTTTTGTCATCATGTTTCTCCATGAAAGATATGGGAGAGGCGGAGGTGATCCTTGGAATAAGGATCAAGCGTGAGAACATAGGGATTGTAATTACGCAATCTCATTACATTGAGAAAGTATTAAAGAAATTTAATTTCTTTGATTGTTCTCCGGTGAGTACTCCATTTGATTCGAGTGTGAAGCTTATGCCCAACTCGGGTGAAGCATTGTCACAACCCGAGTACTCAAAGGCTATTGGATGCTTGATGTATGCCATGACAAGCATTAGGTCGGATATCACTTTTTCCATAGGAAAGTTGAATAGGTTTACTAGTAATCCTAGTATTCATCATTGGCAAGCGATAAGACGAGTATTTAAATACTTGAAGAAAACCATTATGGTTTGTCATATGTCGGGTTTCCTTCGATATTAGAGGGATATTCGGATGCAAGTTGGATTACCAACTTAGAAGACCACTCTTCTACGAGTAGTTGGGTGTACTTGCTTGGTGGAGGTGCCATCTCATGGGCTTCTAAGAAGCAAACTTCCATCACAAGTTCGACTATGGAGTCGGAATTTGTGGCATTAGCCGCTGCCGGTAAAGAGGCGGAGTGACTAAGAAATTTGGTCCATGAAATTCCGTTATAGCCGAAACCAATATCACCCATTTCTATCCGTTGTGATAGTGCGGCTACTTTGGCTAAAGCTTATAGTCAAGTATATAATGGCAAGTCTAGACACTTAGGTGTTAGACATAGCATGATTCGTGAGCTAATCATGAATGGGGTGATTTCGGTTAAATTTGTTCGGTCACAACAAAATCTAGCGGACCACTTGACGAAGGGGTTAGCTAGGGACTTGGTTCACAAGTTGGTGATAGGGATGGGATTAAAGTCCATCTAAATCTCTAACGGTGAGATACTCAATTCCCTTCCAATACAACGTTAGAAGTTGAATTCAATGGGAAAGCTCACTCTAAGGGATTGGAGCACAAGATAATCATCCCAAGGTATGTGCTCGGTACTCCAAGTGAATGAGGTAATAGTTCTTTTGTAAAAGTGCATGTGCAGCTGCATGATGAAAGGAACTACCTATATGAATGTGAAGTGTGGCCGTTTCGGGTTTATAAATGAAAGGAAAAGCAGGGGCAGACCTATTAAGGGTTGAGTGGGGTCCCGTACTACTACTCACTCTATTATCACAAAAGAAAAATGACCTCTTAGAAGTTCACATGCTTAATTATGAGGAGTGACCTTAAAGTGGGTGAGTTGGTGTAGCTAACCAGATTAGGGTTTGCCTTACAAAAGGTATACTGTTAGTAAATATTTAAGTTTTCATCTTTTAAATTTTGGTTCCTGTTATAATTTTTAATAGAAGGGTGTTTTGAAATATTTTGAAACTAAAGGGACTAAACTATAACTTTTTAATAAAACATATCAAAACTAGGGGTGCAAACAAAACGAGACAACTTAATCGAGATTGGCTCGGTCAACAGACGACTCGGACTCAAGTTCGACTCGACATACTAATCAGAAAATTGGTCTCTCGTCTCTCGCTCTCTCCTAATTGTAAAATTGATCCGCTTTCACATAAAGAGAACAAACGACTTTTCTACCGAAAAAAGAAGAGCCCCACTCTCCCTGTTAAATCTGCTACATCTCTAAAGGTCGATATCATCAATATAAATATAAGATATCGTTATTTTCATGACTAAATGGAAGACTTTTACGTACGGAATTTTCCCTAGGATATCGTTGTAGTGTTTTTCCTTTTCCGTAATATTAACTTATATTTTTATTCTATTTTATATGGTGTTCCCTCTCGTATAAATTTCTAGCTCCACCCCTGATGTCAATTAAAGAAGGATCCAATGGTCTCAATAAACAAGTGTATGCAGGTGATGAATAAATCTAAAAACCACCGTAGGAGATTTGGAGCATCTAGGTTTTGTTAATGGTTGTGACAAAGAAGAAGATTACGCAAGGAATTAATTGTTTTTTTTTTTTTTTTTTTTTGGGGGGGGGGTTTGGAAGATGGTTTTTTATTTGGTTGATTAATCTTATATTTTAGAAACCCTAAACCCTAAAAAAATAACACTCTTGCAAAGAAAAAAATGAAATATCTTAGAAATGGAAATTTTTTGAATGCAGTAATAATTAATGTTTTATAATACCTTTGAAAAATTAAGAGGTTTTATAGGATCAAAAAAACCTAAATCATTTATATTATTGTGTGTATATATATATATATTCTTTCTAATTGGTAATTTTCTTCGTTCATATAAGAAAGTTGTAAAAGAAGTATATAATTTTTATACATAACAAATACTCTCACACACTTCTCATCTTTGGTGAAGTTTGGGCCCTTTTCTGCTTGAGAGGCAAGACTATTCCGTTAAACCAGATACCGCTAGAGCCATAACTCTTTGATGCAAGAAAATGTAAATTTGGAAATCTCTTTTGGAAATAAATAAGTAAAAAAACATTGCATGTTTTGTTAGAAATTAGGGATTGGAGATGATACGCGTGGACCGGATAATCACTTCGATCACAGAAAGTACGCTTTTCGAATACAATAATTCGACCCTTATTGCCTTGGATATCACGAACTTTGTATTGGGATTTGGGATAATCCAAATGAAGACTCTTACCTGAAAGGATGTAAGATCGAGTCCTTATATATACCAAGATTCTCATTCACATATTTATACGAGAGATCAGCAGTTATGAGTAGTTAAAACGGTAAAGACATAATTGCACAGCAGTTGTAACCGGTAAGGGATAAGATTTGAGAGCAATTACAATTGACTCAGATTTAGAAGCAATGAGTCCAAAAGGAGTCGATATATAGGCCATGAGTGACCAAAGGCTCTAGTTACATGGTCCAGAAGCTCCGATGACACGGTCCAAAGGCTCTGACTTTAACACTTAACAAAATTCGTGTGATGACTATAGAGCTCTGAGTGTAAGGCTTAGGGGCTTTGAGCCACATCCTCTAAACGACACTTAGCCAATTTCGATCCCGCCCGCTAAATGGTCAGCAGGACTACCGCTAAGGGATCTGCCCCCTTCGACCCTGCTAGGGTGCTGCTCCTAGAACCCCACAAGGGGCATCGGCCCCCTAGAAACAACATTTATGAGTGTACACTCTGCACAATTCCTAACTCACTTATGTTTGCCTTATCACCAAGTCAATCTCACGTAAACCACAATTATACTAAAATGATTAATGACACTAAAATCACCAACATGTTTTTTTTGAAATATGCAACATCATGTTACAAATAGTCATCATAAGTTTATTTCTTTCTAGAGCAACAACCTTCAATTTTAGACGATTTTACCAAGTCAAAATACAAATCGATTTTTCTTGTACATGTTCGGTATTGAGATAAAAAGGTTCTAGAAGTTCAAAGGTAGGTTATAAACCGTCCACAAAGTCTAATATAAGTGATGTTATGGATATCTAAAAATGTCATTTCAAAATAACATCATCGTACTAGGATTTTGAAAGGCTAATGGAAAACCAAAGACTAATATTCAAACATAATCACTAGGATATATTCTTTGTTATCTTATACCACAAATTTCCCTTGCTATGTTCATCTTTGTTGTGATCATGCATATCTATGGAATCTTGGATTTAAAACTCCACAAATAAGATAACTATATAAGTTTATGGCTTTTGCTTTTATATACCAAAATCACTAGATTTGTTTTTCATGGCACTACGTTTGTCAAATATATATAACTAAAAATGTGTACAAATAATTAAATAACTCATTACACTTTCAGGGTAAACTTTGAAAAAAAAAAATCCGGCAATTACAAAACGCTTAATTATATAGAAATGTAACAAACGTTTTACTTCGATCTTATTTTAAAAACTTAATGTCAAAAACTACAATTTGGGAACATTTTTTCTTTAATATAATTATTTGGGGACTGGGAAGAGATCAAACAGTAACACCGTCGTTTTACGAAAACACAAGAATACCCCCCCCCCCCCCCCCCCCCCCAATGTGTATTATCACATGTGATACTATATAATCCAGCATTTATGATACACATGTAATAGGTCAAATTTTTTGTACACCACCAAGTCCCCTTACGTGTATTATCACATGTGATAAGGGTTCTCGCCTCTTAATAAATTAGAAATGTTCTCGTTTGAACCTCCACCTAAAGGGATATATTATAATTTTGAGGATAAAAAATAAAATGTTTTATAACTTTGCTAACAAAAATTCTTTTTGAAAAAATTAATTGAACTTATTGTTTTAGATGTCTTGTTATAAATTGGAGTGTATCAAAGTATGTTCCTAAAAATAGCAACCGGAACAAATATCATATCATTTTGATGCAATTTTGCTCATTATAAATACGGAAAATCAATAATGTGTCAATGGAAAGTCTTATGGTTAACTTAAAAAGTTAAAACGAATTTTAACTCCAAAAAAATCATAAAAAGTTCAAAGAGACCATCAACACGTAATTTTGACCCCTAAAGTACATACATATATACCAAAACCATGTCTCTAATTGTGTGTTTTAAAACCTAACATTGGTGCTCTATGTTGGTTTGGTGGAACCATCCATGATTCCCGCAACTTGTAATGTGACCAAACATGATAATAATATACGATATCTCATATAAGAACATTGTTTCTGTTACACATTGCTTTGGACTAAAAACCCGTTGGGATTATTTTGATTTTCATTAATTAGACATGGTTATTGAAAATAGGTGAAGGGTAACGTTAAACAAGGGGTGTTTTACACGTTATAATTGATATCGACTATTATCAAAAGTTCTCATTAATATGCTTGAAAGCACGAGGACAAAATAGTCACTTTATGTTGTTTAGACTGATCCCACAAAATATCATACACCAATCATAAAAACATAAAACATTTTAATTCTCATTGGTTCTTTTAGAATGAAAAAAATGAAAATTAAGAAACATGATTATATTTTCAGAGTTGGTTTCCTGTAAAAATAGTAGTTACCATGAAAAAGGTAAGAAAGGGTCTTCACCCGTGGATCAATCCCAATTGAAAATTCTCTTTTAAGCTAATTAATAGGTTATTTTAAAAGTTAATTTGAACCATTAGATCAACACTAATTAAAAGTGATCAATGGTCCAAATCCACACCATCTTTCGTTTTGTAACTCTATCAATCACATCATTTCTTCCTATTTTAATTAAATTATATCTAAAGTAATCATTGTTAATCATTAATTTTTCAACGTGTTAGATAAATGAATTAAATTATATAGATCTTTAGATTAAAAAAGGTTAATAGAAACAATAAATAAATAATAATAATTAAAAAAAGCCTTCAAGTGGGAAGAACTCCATTTTTAAATAAGGTTCATTGCACTTACCTTCGTCCTTTAAACCTTTTTTGAATTCAAGCTTTTCGGCTATTAAAAGATTCAGTGGTGGCGAAGAACAAGAAACAAAGAGGAATTCAAGGATGGTTTAATCATGAACCGAAAACCACACAAGACCACCCATTACCCCAACTATAAATTTGCATCAAATCCTCTAACAAACCTCAAAAATCGATCCGATTTCATATTCCTTCAAGAAAAATGGCATTCAAGACCACTTCCATGACCCACAACTCCGACGACGGCAGAAGGGAACTCACGGTTAAAGAGTTCAAAAGATGGTTGATGAAGTTTGACACCGATAAAGATGGCCGGATCAGCAGAAAAGAGCTCCGGCAGGTTGTTAGGGCTACCGGAGGTTGGTTTTCCGGGTGGAAAGGCAATGCCGGAATTAAGTCTGCTGACAAGAACGGAAATGGGTTCGTTGATGGCTGTGAGATAGAAAATCTAGTCCAGTTTGCACAGAAGGAATTGGGTGTTAGAATCATACCATACTAATTAACAGATGCATTTCTAAAAACCATCTCTTTATTTTTATGTAATTAACATGAGTTCTGAAGCATATACGCGATTTGTAATTCGAATTTGAATGAATTGAAGTATGCCTACACGAGGAAGAACGTTTGATGGAGTTCTTCTGAGCGGTGACTATTGTAGGTAACGTTTAATGTGTCGATGGAGTTGTTCTAACTATTTCAGGTAAAGTTCAATGTGTTGCTACTTGAATGATTCTATTTCTGTACGATTCTACTGAAGCGGTAAAAGAAAGTTTGTAATTACATTCTCGTGGACGCCTTCAGTCACTCGATAGTCGGAGGTGGAAGTTTCCAGAAGTTCCATGAGTTATAATCCTCCTGCTAACAAACACATGACAACAGATAAAACATCAAGATATCGAAAATGTCAAAAATGCAATGTAGTTTGTCTTAATTTCTATTCTCAAATAACGTAACAAACATTCAGTTCTTTGTATTTCATACCTGTAAATCTTGTAACTACTGATGATGTGGATAAAGAGTTGTCAAGTTATATGGTAATTCTTGATTACGTGAAAAAATGTCGCATTGAAATCAACCGATGCCACATAAGCTAAAAACTCGTTTATCACGTAAAATGGGTATGAAGTATAAAAAATAAACGATTTTTAAACTAATTGAGAAAGAAATTCATCATTATAATTAATAGGAACTAAGACAAACTCAGCATTTTACCCTAATGAAAAAGCAACATAAAATTTAGAGAAATTGTGGAAAATTGAACCTCCTCGTGCACGGATATAGGTGGGAAAATGCCGTTGACAAGAGCATGGAGTGAAGCATATGATTTTGAGTCGACGCAGCGATTCACAACAACCTCTCCCTGTAAAACCCGAGATACAAGGACAAAATTGCATATGATCATTGTGATTAACAAACCTTAAAAACGTTACTAAATGGTTTAAAGTTTATAAGCACCTTAGGATTGATGATGAAGATTTTTCCCTTCGATATTCCGACCTTGAGGTAACTAAATTCATCTGTGTCTCTATTTCCGAAACCAGCATAGAATGGATTCCTGTCAGATGGAAAACATGCCTTGATATCCTGGGGATCCGAAAGAAATGCCGAATGTTACAAGCCTTTATTTTCAATATAAAATTATCATAGAAGAAAACGGTACTCCTACGTCCCATGAAAATTACAGATTCCCCCTTTCGGAATGTCCCATGAATTTGGGAAGTTTTATGTTGAAATTATCTATTTGCCTACTAATATAGTTCATCTGTCCCAAAATAAATGTCCACGTTTCTATTTATGTTTTTCCCAAAATAAGTGTCCAGTTTCATAAATAGATAACTAAATTCTCAAATCTGCCCTTAATAATACACAAATATTTAAGGGTTGTGAAGAGAGAAAAATTAATTAAGGGTAAAGTTGTCATTTGGTCAACTAAAAAGTGTAATAATTTTGCATGTCAAAAACTGGGTGCCATTTCTATTGTGGACACTTATTTTGGGACGGAGGGAGTAACAAATAATTGATTTAGGTTCACAAGATTCCTCTATTTTGTCCATATTGGAGGGTATTTTAGAGATTTGACAAATAGTCTAACTATTTCCTTAAACCATGTATTAAGTCAAAAACCGCAATTTTCATGAGATGGAATAGTCCGTAACTAACTAAGAACTAACCTCCAAGCAAGCAATTTTGAATTCATGTGGAGCTCTTCTTATAACTGCAAAAGGGTAGTAAAGTAATTTCAGAGACCGTCATAAAAGAACCGTTGGTAGCTATATCTAAATGCCATTGTTCATTCCATCATTCTACTTGACATTCCATTCACTTTCTGTGTGGTGGTCATATTTTCGGGCCAAATTTTGGTATTTTGAAACGTAAGGACTCTGGTTTCAAAGAAAAATTTAATTCGACACTGACCCATCACGGCGGTGTTTCAAACGCCTGTCAATGACCAAATGACATAATACAATATTATACTAAGCTGTTACCTTCACGGAAAAGAGAAGGAAAAAGTCCATCAGGAGAAATAACAACAGGCCCATCTGGCAAAGCCTCTCCATCCTGAAAATTAATTTATAATCGGGTTTTAAGGACGACAAATAAAACAAACATAAATAGCGTGCTCATGAGCTTTGGCAAGAAATAGAACTTTTCAAAGTACCTGCTTAAGGTTGAACAGGAACTGTCTAGTGATAGAGGCCTGAGAAATTGCCCGAGCACTTAGATAAAGCATTTGATATCCATTTTCCTATAACATACAAACAAGAGGACGATTTATATCCCTCTAAATGCATACTAGCTTACAAACCAAACGTAACAAATCCAGTGGGACCCACACGGAGTAGGGTCCAAGAAGGGTAAGATGTACGCAGTACGCAAAGCGTACCTTTACCCCAGGGTCCTTTGGTTAAATGACCTTTTGACGGGGTTTTGTCAAATCGACGACCTTCTAACAACTTTGAGAATGTCATTGCTTAACAGAAAAATGCCACTATCATGTATATATAAGAACGCCTAAAAACTTGTCAGAAGTTAATGGATTTAAAGAGCACTTGTTAGGAGGTCCTTTAGCTAAATTCTTATAAGAATGAGGGGGTAGCAAAGAGGCTATAATTGCAAGAATGAGTAAAAACAGGCTAATAAACCTTAATGGCCGAAAAGAGATGTGTTACGCCTATATGTGACCAATCTCTTCCAACCAAAGGCATGAATTGTCCAAGAACATCAGATCTGCACCAAAAAGAACATCAAATTTTGTAAGAGAAGAGCATATTTGTTACCAAATAACTTGTCATCATTATAACCTCCAGTTCTTTAAAGGTTATTCGATAGTTGTGAAGCATAGTTATGGTGATTATCATGCTTGATTTGATTGATAATATTCTAGAATTAGATTAAGCATCACTGGAAAACAAGCATGCCTCTCAAAAGTAGGCAATTTTATGTTTCTTTGCTATTTTATCAACAAAACTGTTTCAATAATATTTGTCAATGGCTAGGTGTCTGGCCTGGCCACAGACGGCTGAAGCAAAACACTCACGTGGTTAGAGATCGTTCTAATTTAGAGCATATAACAATTAGGAATTCAGAGCTTCAGCCTATGGAATTGAAAATTTGAAGCATATACGTTCATACATATATATAAGAGCAGGTTCATTTGAGAACTGTAAATATTTTGGAACCCGTGAGAACAACTATTTATGAATTATTCATGCCGAAGATCGTGATGGTATTCATGCCGAATATCGTGATAGATATTCATGATGAATACATGAATAATGAAAATGCATGATATTCATGATGAATAATATTCATGAATATTTAAGTTTATTCATCATGAATAATTTTGGTTCTCACGGTTCTCAAAATATTTATATGTATATGTGTGTATGCATGTATGTCCAGAGTCTAAGAGCCAAAGCAAACTGAACACAATAAGGAAATGATTCTAAACCCAGTATAACAGGACTTGAAGTATAATTATCTCCTCAAAACAAAGAAATTAATTTGTAACGGAAAAACTTGTTCTCATTTTTAACAGTACGAATTTATTGGAAAACAAGATGGTCATATGGCTACCATGTTTGATACGCATAAGTATTGTCCCTGTCTCCCTTCAAGGAGTTTACGTTAGACAAATTTGAACCATTTTAGTTTTACAACAGGATACTACCGCTTGTGAGGATTTCAGTGTATTATATTCACCAGAAACCTTTCTTTTTGTTATTGACAAATATATTAGTACATCACTACTAAACATTGAGGGAAAACTAATATAAATAAATCCAATAAATGTTATCTAAGAAATCCCTCCAAGCTCCTAGAGGAACCATTATTAGGCTGCAGTATGACACTTGCTCAAAACCCTACTTTCATGCTTTATGGATTCAGCAGCAATTTGAAAGGCCATTCATCTACACGAAGTATATCCATGACTGAAAATTAATCAGAGAGAAGAATATGGCTGAAATCTGTACAGAGATTAAAACTTTTGTTACTGCTCAACGGGTTGAGGAATACAATAGAGGAAGAGAGTATTTATAGCAAAGGTTGCTACAAGAGAGAGCAGCTTATTAGAACGCACAAATAGGGAATAAATAAATAAATTACAACAGAATTTCTTATGACAGCTAATGCTTGTACATGCCCCTTCAAGCTTAGATGTGGTGAGTGAATAACAGCCAACTTGTTTTTGCGTTTATGGAATCAGTGATTGGTAACGATTTGCTGAGGAGTTATATGTTGTTTGTTCCTCAGAAGGAATGTACCTGACTTCATTTTCTATACCTGCTACCCTGTACTTGTGTAGTGTATGTTAATCTCAATGTGTTTTGTTCTTGAGTGGAAACTGAATTTGCTGCGTGTTGTCATGCCTCCGCATTGTCACACCAAATGATTGTTGGTTCCTTGTTAAGAAAACCAATTTCAGAGAGCAGGCACTTCAGCCAAGTGATTTCAGTGCTAGCATGAGAAAGGACTCTACCAGATTTTACCACCAAATGATTTTTGCTTTCTACAACTTCAACTTACCAGATGTCCACCAAGATAAACGCATTTTTTCCCATTTTAAATCACAATAACATTCAATAGCTAAAGTTGTAGTTTGTGAAAACTTGATTCCCTCACCAATGAAACCTGCTAAACTGCGTGTACAGGCCAGCTTTGAGTTGGAGACTGCAGAAATTGACTTAACTTATTTTCCGCGGCAGTGATGCCATATCTGCTAAGTGTGAGATATTGCAGTGTGCTCCAATTAAACTATGTAAAGAGTTACATTCTAAAAGGGGCTGTTGTCATGAACATGAAGATTATTACTCCAATTCACTGGAGCAGGACACGGATTTGCATTCAGCATGTTGGTCCTCTTGAGAACATCTACTGTATCCTTGGCTTATGACAAGTGAAGTCCATCATGCCCCTGGTTGTCTCAAAGCCAAGATAATAAGTGACCGAGTGAAGATTTTAAGACGAACTGATTGTTGGGCTTGTTGGTGATGTCTCAGACTTGAGTGGAGTGATTGTCAGTGATCAAAATGCCGTCCACATATACAAGATCAAAAAGAAAGGCATCACCTTGTTTATAATAGAAAAGAGGTGTCAGAAACACGGTGTTGAAAACGAAGAGTTAAGAGACATGCTGTAATCTGCCAAACAAAGCAAGGGGGCTTGTTTGAGGCTGTAGAGAGCATGTTTGAGTTTACACACAGCTGTAGAATTTTGTTCATTTAAATAACCATCGGACTGTTCCATGAAGACTTGTTCATTAAGTGGATCATTGAGAAAGGCATTGCTTACAACGATTTGTTGCACATTCCAGTGAAATGTGACAAGAGTAAAGATGATGTGCATGGTTGTTGGTTTAATGATCAGGCTGAAAGTCTCAAGAAAATCAATACATGGTTGTTGTTGGATGGAAGCCAAGACGTGCCTTGTGTGGTTGAATGGAGCCATCTGAAGTATACTTGATGGGGAATATCCACTTGCTTGAGACTGTTTATATGAGACTCACGAGGGACAAGTTCCCAAGTGTTGTTATTTGAGGAGAGCATGATACTCTTCATCTATAGCTTGTTTCCATTTAGGAGAGGATAAATAGAAAAAAGAGTGGATTTGCAGGGTCCCAAATGAAGTGTCGAAAAAGGCCTTGTTCGTGTAGCATAGTTTCAGGGTATGAAGGGTAGATAGGAGCAGAGGGATTTGTAATAATTGAAGCCATGTGGGTTTTGGGTTTAAATATGCCTAAGTTTGGATTGGGTAATCATGGGATGAGTGGAAAGAGTAAGCTTGGGAGAAGGCGAAAATGCTTATGTTGATTTGTTGGGTGTATGGGTGATGAGAATGAAAGAAAAGAGGGTTTGTGAAGAAAAGATACAAGATTGACCAGAGTTTGAAGTCTTACCATGACCATAGGCAGGTATTGAAGGTAAAGATCTGTCAAGAGAAGATACTTTAGGAGATGTTAGTGAAGAGTCCTTATCATGTTCAGCCAAAAATTGAGATGTGTCGTCTTGCAAGGAATGGTAACCAATGACTATACTGAATGTGGGATATGTGTTGGAAACGATCAGATTTTTAGAAGAGAGAAGCATGAAAGCCAAAGGTAAAGGTAAAGGTAAAGAGGAATTGACACTTTGGGCAATATAGACTATACAAGAGGGATGAAAGCAATTGTAACCTGTATGATTGGGGCTATACCCAATGAAGACACATTTTTGTGGATTAAAAATCTAATTTATGTTGACTGTTGGCTTGAAGATGTGGATAGCCAGCACT
Organism: Arctium minus; assembly: GCA_954870635.1. Lineage (NCBI taxonomy): Eukaryota > Viridiplantae > Streptophyta > Magnoliopsida > Asterales > Asteraceae > Arctium > Arctium minus. The sequence goes on along the minus strand of OX941081.1, from coordinate 55,148,553 downwards.
TCCAAAGACCTCTAAAACTCCGAGCTTGGGTTTCTTTTGAAACAGAACTTCTATAGGTGACTTGTGTCCCAAAGTTGAAGTGGAAAGAAGATCGATAAGAAAGGTTAAGGTGCTAAAGGCCCCTCCCACGGAGGCTTAGTGGAGTAAAGTTAGACCCATTTTGATGATGTGTTTATGTTTTTGTTCGGACTTTCCATTTTGTGGATAAGTGTGTGGACATAGGTGTCTTAAACGAATACCCAGAGATGTTAAAATTGGTGTTAGGTTGTGATATTCCCCACCCCAATCAGACTGTAGTGTTTTTATTTTTGTTCAACCAATTTTTGAAAACTTAAGAAGATTTTTTTACATCAAATTTAAGTTTTAAAGAGAAAATCCAAGTAAATTGTTGAAATCAACCACGAAGTTGATATAACTTCGACAACCATCTTTGGAAAGAGTAGAGGAAGGCCCCCAAACATCTTAATGAATCAATTCTAGTGGTTTGGAAGAGAAATTAAGGGAGGGACTGTTTGTTCTGCTCCTGGATTTGCCTACATGACAAGCATCACAAATGAAATGGCTAGGATTTAAAGAAATATTCTCATTACTCAAACATGTGTTTCATTACAGAAGGATTTGGATGACCAAGCCTCATATGCCATAGAGCAGATTCCGGGAATTGAAACACTTGTAGCAAACAAGGATTGACAAGGAAAGCTTGAAATGGTTGATGAGTAGATGTAGAGGGAACTTGATTTAGCTGAATTTGATGAAGACATCACATGGCATCCCCGAAGTACCTCCTTCGAATTAGGTCCTTCACTATGCAACAGTCACGATGAAACTCAACAAATAATAGGATTGTCTTCTGTTAGTTGGGCAATAGATAACAAAACTTCGGTAATCCAGATTACACAAAATATATTTTTAGAAGCATAGTAGAATAAGAGAAAAAGTTGTGCAACAAGAGAGTGTGTGATGAGGTGAGATTACCTATTACCTATGAACAATTTGGTTTTACCTTTGTAATCTGTTTTGTAGTTTGATATTGAAAGAGTGTGTTGTTATGAAAGTCATGGCTCTGCTATCCAAATACCAAGCACCATCCAGTTGATTAGCTTGGGCTGAAGTAAAATAGGTGTGCCGACTTATCGCCTGTTGTGTGATGTTGGCCAGAGGAAGGAGTAAAAAGATGGGTATTGGTAGACTTGTTGCATGGAGGTTCTTGAAAGTTGAGATTAAAACAGTGGAAACACTCAGAGGCAAAGTGTCCTACTCGACCACAGAGTTGACACAACGATCAATTTCCTTCACAGCCCCTTTCTCGGCCACAGCCACAAGAGTATCCATGGTAGTGTTGATGGTTGGAGCAGATGAAGAATCATGGAGACCAAGACTACAGTACATTTGAGTGAAAAGATGAACAGTTGTGGTGACATCAGCAAGGATGGGAAGGTTGAGATGTTCAAGCCGCATCTCTCGGCTTCGGAGCATGTACACCACCTCTAAGAGAGTGAGTTGATCATGGCGAGAAGTAAGATTGACAACAACTGAGTCATTATCATGGCCAAGACACCCAAGAATGTAAAGTATAAGTCTTAATCGGAGATTAACTCCTGGTCAAGTAACGAAACACTTGCTGCTTCGAACCAAGTAACTAAACACTTATTGCCTCTTACAGGGTAAGAGACGCTTAACCGGTCTGAGATGACGGTCTTTACCAACAATCTTACCGTGTGTAAGCAAGGATGGTGACTCTTACCATGCTAACACTTAGCGGGTAAGAGACGCTTATTCTATGTTATATTTTGATGACCGGATTTATCTTGATCAGTAAGGTAGGTGAGACCTGGTAAGCACTTACCTAGTTTGTGTTAGTAAGGCACCTGCATCTTCAATATGTAATCATGAATCGAAAGATTCCCTTTCATTAGTGATTGAAGATGAAACGAAGTTGTAGAGTTTGAGCTTTGGAGTTTGCAGTGAACAATTTTTTAAGAGTATTCCAGACTTGGTAAGAAGTGGCATAGCGAACAACATGACTGAGCATTGATTCTGCAATCTTGTTGAGTAACCAACTCATGATGGCCTGATCTATGTGCAACCAACAGTTGAAACCAAGATTGATTTGACGAGATTCACCAAGAATAAGTCAACGAACTAAGGACTGCAAACCTTTGTTCCAGGAAGAAAGCCCTCAAGGTCATGAGCACGCAACGCAATAATGACTTGAGACCGCCCTAATTAGTAATTTGTGTGATCCAATTTTAGGGTTAGAGGAGCAAGACTTTACATAACTATTTCTTTATTGGAGTATTTCCCTTTATTCTAAGAATTTGTCATCTTGAAGGATGAATCTAGAACAAACTACATTATGATGCTACCATATACCTTTGTATAAGCTAAGTTTCTCATTTCGAGTTAAGCAAACACCAAACATCACCTCCAACCCCCCCCCCCCCCCCCCCAAACAAATGATGATCAAGTGTGCCTCATAACTTTCATTTGGTTTAATATAATGATTAATCAAGTGCACGACATTTAGTTCGGATTTTTATATAAAAAATGGAGTTTGTATCTTTGTTACCTAATAAAGATGTTTTAATCTATTTTTACCTTTTGTGTTCCCTAAGTATAGTTGCCGACTTGGGTCTCTCCATTCTCATCAAGAGAAACTCGGTTTTCTAGTTCAAAATCTTGGAAATTTTTGTTCAATTTTTAGTATCCTCTCTTTCCCTTCAAGGTTGATTCCCTGGACAACTATGCAGCGTTCCTTGAAGTATTTATACTATTTACATGCTCCTGAATATCAATGTATAAACCATAATGTAACTCCCCGTTCCTAATGGGTGTCGTTACTTCTTTTCATACTACTACGTCTTATATGAGAACTAAATTGAACTTTTTTTCTTTCACATTTATTATTACATCAGAGTTAAAAGTCAGCAGAAACGTAACTCAATAGGTTATAATACAACAAAATTTACTATTGATTAGAATAGTACTACTTCATGCTATCCTCTTTACTCCTTCCGTGAGATACATACATGCAAGGTTGTGCATGAGCAAGTTAAAAAGGCGATTTGGAGCAGGGCCCCAAATTAGGGCCCAATTTATAAATAGATTTAACCCAATGTATAGTTACAATGTACAAGACCAAAGAATCGTGTGAGAATAAGAGTTAAGATGAGAAGTGTTAAGAAGGGATTTGGACCCTTGATCACTTTTAATCCCGAAACAACTCATGAATTGTGCTTTAGAAGAGAGTTGATCAATATATCTCATTAGTGTTGGTCTAATTGTTCTCTTCAACTAGGATTCATCCAAGGGTGGAGATCCCTTCTTATCCTTCTCATAATAACTTTCATTCTCACCAGAACCCAACCCCAAAGTACAATGGGGATTAAAAATGGGAACCAAATCTAACCACTCTTTAATCGCATCTTCATGCTATGTTCCTGATTCAATGATACACAGACTCAAACGATTGTTGATTGAACTCCACAAATGCAAACTATAATGAAGCAAAATCTTTCACAAAGACATGGGCGAGTTGACATTCCCCATTGCAATAATAATTTTAATTAGAAAAAAAGGAACTTAATTAGGCATTTTATTATACTTTATTTGAGCAAAAAGTTGATTAGCGGCAACCTCAACCGGCCCCACATGGAACTCGCCTCTAAGGACACCAATGTGAGGGGGTATTTTTTGGGCTCATTCTATTATTATGTGTCATATATTAAACTTCATATAAAATTGTATGTCATTTTTATTGTGAACACTTATTTTGACACAAGGGGCACCGGTGTAACAAGGCCTCCAAAAAGATGGAACAGCCCTGCATAAGTGAAATACGTAAGCTTTAAGCTTTAGTGAGCAATTATGGTTTATGAACAAGCAGTTTTCATATACTTATCAGCTTGTGAATAATAATTCAATAAAACTCTTCATCATGCATAAAAATACTCTTTTGAGATCTCACATGCAACATGTAAGTATGTCATACTTGCCTTGAGGTTTGCTAAACCCAAGGTCCATAAAGGTTGCCCATAAGGTCCGTTTGCAAGACGTCCCTTCATTCTATATCTTGTATGTTGGATATTTATGGTCATACATAACATGCATAAAACTTTTATGACTTGTGTAAAACACATACTAATATTATAAAATGCCATCATACATATATCTTGGCTATATAAACGTATCATCATTTTATGTAAAGCAGACATGCCAAAACATGTTATCAAATTATTCTTAATGCATAAAATACATTTATATAGCATACATGTATCTCAGTAAATCTCATAATTTACTCACCTTGTTTTGCGCTTAGCTTTTCTTCTACATTGATTTCGCACATCAAACTTTGTATTGTTCTAACCTTTGAGAGTGTTCTTCTTCAAAGTTTGTATTGTTCTAACCTTTGAGAGTGTTTTTCTTACTTTTGGGATGGAAACAATGGTTTCATTTCAACGACTATTTATAGGTGATTATAAATGCATTAACTACTTGTTCTTCTTGCTCACATGATTGTACTCTCATGAGAGTTTAACACCACATGCTTAATATGAAAGAATCTTGACACATCATGCTTCTTGCATTTACTTGTCATGCTTCTAGCTCTTGTTTGTCATCATGAATTTTGCCAACACATACTTCTAGCCTTGACAACTCATAACTACTTTGCTTCGTCATCCTTACTAGACTTGCTTTGTCATCAATAATTTTGCAACACATACTTCTAGCCTTAACAACTCATAACTAGTTTGCTTTTTCATGCTTACTTAGACTTGCTTTGTCATCAGTAATTTTGCCAACATAGACTTCTAGCCTTAACAACTCATAACTAGTTTGCTCTGTCATCAGTAATTTTGCCAACACATACTTTTAGCCTTAACAACTCATAACTAGATTGAATTGTCATGCTTACTAGACTTGCTTTGTCAAGCATTTAGGTTTCATTGTAAGCTACTTGTCATTTAAAATATGATGATTTATAGTTGCTAATGTTGGTAGGCTGTTGGTGCTTTTTAGTGCACTTAATTTGATCATAATACTTGTATTTAAGACTTAAAACACCGAAATCTAACATATATAGATTAGAAACTAGGGTGTTACACATAAGAAGTACTCCCTCCACCCCCCAAAAAAATGTCCACAATGAAAAAGACACAGTTTTAGAATTGTGTAATTAGTACACTTTTTAATCAACTAAATGACAATTTTACCCTTAATAATAGAGAATTTCTCCATCCCATAATTAAGAATAGAATTGGAAAGTAAGCACTTACTTTTAGAAGTGGACACTTATTTTGGGACAAATTAAAATAGAAATGTGGACACTTATTTTGGAACAGATAAAGTATTAATATCAAGTATAAACCAAAGAAGCTACATTCATCCTGCTTTAATCTTAAGAAGAAAAAAAAAGTGGCTTACTTGGTAATTGTTCCATCAACATCTGAGATCACAATGCGAGTATCCCACCTCCACAAATAAATTCTAGCATCCACCTGAGATGTATTATGTATGTATGTCGAGTAAGCTACATAATATAACATTCACAAACCATAAAAACAAACATATATTGCACGATGGCACAATGACGAATGAAAGAAACTGCACATAACCTTTTGAGCCCCTAAAACTGATGTTGAAAACGTGAAGGTCACTGTATTTTTCCCTTCTGCTAGATTCAATGAAGCTAGCTGATCGGGTGTTGGAGCAAGTGCCCTTGTATGCATCTTATTTGATTTCGGTGAAGATGCTTCTTTTTCTCCATCTGTCTCCATTGCAGTTTCAACATCAGAATCCTTTTTACTGTTTTGTTCTTTCTGAGAAACGTTTTTACTTCCCAATCTTCTAAACGGCCACAAATTCCAGCTTCCACCAGCACCATCAACAATATCGGAAGAGACATCTGCAAAAAGATTTTCTCAAGACATCATTATAATTTGATGCTTCCCTGATGTAGAACATACATCAGCTTTAGAGTTTGAAGAGAAGATCGCTCGAACCCGAAAATCCTAAGCTAAAGTCAAAGAAGTCAAAGTTTCCTAATTTAAGTTTTATTTAAATAAGTTTTTAAGTTTTATTTCCTTTATCAAGTTAGTTTCCTTTTTTTTTTTTTTTTTTTTAGGATAAGTCTATAGGTATTTGAATCCTTTTAGATTTTTGGATAAGTTTTAGTATAAATAGGGATCAATGTCTTTATTTTTGATTCATTCTGATTAATATTTTATGACACAATTGGTGGATTCCAAGTAATTTCTTCAAACCACACATTGGTGTGATTTAATTGTTTTCCGTTCTGCGTCAAGTGGTATCAGAGCCTAACACACCTCGCTTGATGGGTGATAACGAAGGCGGAAGAAACAACCCTGATGATGCTGGTCGCAGGGAAGCCACACTACGGGCGGCGATCGAACAACAACAACAATCGTTAGAACGTCTAGAAGCAGCGTTACAGCAACTACTAGCACGACAACTCCCGCAACAAAACCCCAATAGAGACGGAGGGATTGCCTTCGTCCAACCTGCTGGGAGACAACAACCTAGGGCAGCAAGATTTGAAGAACAAGCTGACCTCGACGATGATGATTCCGAGGAAGAAACCATCGATCAGCGAGGTGGGCGCCATCAGCCCGACCACAACCAGCACGAGTATAAAATACAAGCAGACATACCTTTGTTCTATGGAAATCTGCAAATTGAAGAGTTCGTGGACTGGTTGTCAGAAATCGAAAGGTTCTTCGAGGTAACCGATGTTACGGGTAAGCGTCAGGTCAGGGTGGTAGCATATAAGTTGCGAAGTGGTGTTGCTGTTTGGTGGGAAAAGTTACAAAGCGACAGACGACGTAAAGGTAGGAAAAACAGTTGCTGAAGAACCGTTTCTTACCACCAGATTATGAGCAGTCCATATTCCAAAGCTACCAAAACTGCTTTCAAGGTAACCGAAGTGTGGCCGAATATTCAGAAGAATGGTATAGGTTATCAGTTCGAAATAACCTAAACGAAACCGACGCACAGCAAGTCTCAAGATATTTGAGTGGTCTAAAGCCTACAATTCGAGACAGAATTGGGTTGCAAGTCGTGTGGACAGTTGATGAAGCTCACAATCTAGCACTCAAGGCAGAGCTGACGGAGAGGACAACTAACAGGTTCTCTAACTACAAGAGAGACGTCGTTGAAACCTCTAACAGCACCATCGAGAAAGGTAAAACCCCTCAAACCATCGACCCTACTAAACCAAAGCCTCCCAACCAAAGGGACCTCGCCTCACCGAACCCGCAAAGATCATCCAATTCGTATATGAACACCGGAGTAATTAAGTGTTACAGATGCAACCAGATTAGGCACCGATCCAATACGTGTCCTCAAAGAAAACCAGTGTGGACATAGAAGATGAAGGAGCTGAACATGGTGATATGGATGACTATTTGGAAGAATTGGATGGTGCGGAGGTAGCTGAAGAAGAAGGGAACAAGGTCAATTACGTTATACAGCGTGTCATGTGCGCCACCAAGTTACAGGATATCTCACAGAGGAATAGCATCTTCAGAGCAAACTGCAGTGTCAAGGGGAGTGTCTGCGACCTGATCATAGACAGTGGCAGCTGTGAGAATTTTGTATCTAAAAGGTTAATAGATCACCTGAAGCTGAGAACAGAGAAACACCCAAAACCATACACCATTGGCTGGATTCAAAAGGGTCCCAAGGTAAACGTGACCGAGGTATGTAAAGTCCCGATCTCGATTGGAAAACACTATCAAGATGACGTTCTTTGTGATGTAATCGACATGGATACCAGCTATGTCCTATTAGGAAGGTCATGGTAATTCGATGTGGACACTACCTATAAAGGACGTAAGAATATCTATATCTTTAATTGGGGTGACAAAAAGATCGCGATGGTCCCAAATAAAGGTGAAGTTACTGGAATCAAAACAGGGGGACTAAGGATCCATCCTTATTGTCTCTGGTGATGTTCGAAAAGGAGTTAGAGGCCGAAATTCGGGATGCAAAGGAGATACATATGGTGATAGTACAAGCTTTGGTTGTAGAAGGATATCCCAAAACAAACGACGTGGTACCTAATACCATTCGGCCACTCCTCGAAGAATTCAGTGAACTAGTTGCTGATGACCTGCCAAATGAACTCCCCCCCCCCCTACGTAACATACAACATCACATCGATCTACTCTCGGGAGCAAGTCTGCCAAACCTCCCTCACTATAGAATGAGCCCAAAGGAGAACCAAATCTTACAAGAAAGGGTCGAAGAGCTACTACAAAAGGGATTTATTAGAGAGAGTATGAGTCCTTGTGTTGTCCCAACATTGTTAGGTTCCTAAGGACGGGAGCTGGAGGATGTGTGTTGACAGTAGAGTCATCAACAAAATAACAGTCCGGTACAGTTTTCGCATCCCGAGACTTGATGATATGTTAGACATGCTTGAAGGCTCAAAATTGTTCTCGAAAATAGATTTACGGAGCGGATACCATCAAATTCGAGTAAAACCGGGCGACGAATGGAAGATAGCCTTCAAAACAAAAGATGGCCTTTATGAATGGATGGTAATGCCGTTCGGATTGTCCAATGCTCCGAGCACTTTTATGCGCCTAATGAATCAGGTCCTACGACCTTTTATTGGCAGATTTGTTGTCGTATATTTCGACGATATCTTGATCTATAGTCGAAACAAAAAGGATCACATTTTACATTTGAAAGAAGTTTTTGGAGCCTTGAATAAAAATAAATTATTTATCAACATGAAGAAACAAGCTACTCTTCCTAGGGTTTGTCATAAGCTCGGACGGCATACTAGTCGATGATGAGAAGATAAGAGCCATTAGAGACTGGCCTACACCCAAAACGGTGGGTGAAGTTAGGAGTTTTCACGAACTGGCAACTTTTTATGGGCAATTCATTCGAAATTTCAGTAGCATCATAGCACCCATTACTGAATGTTTAAAGAAGGGGAAGTTTCAATGGGGAGAGTCGGCAGAAAGGGCGTTTTCATAAATAAAGGAAAATTTATGTACCACCCCAGTCCTGGCTTTACCAAATTTTGACAAGCCTTTCGAAGTAGAGTGTGATGCAAGTGGGGTAGGAATCGGGGCTGTCTTGTCCCAAGAAAAGAAACCCATTGCGTTTTTTAGTGAGAAACTTAGTGATGCACGACAAAAGTGGAGCACATACGAGAAGGAGTTCTATGCAGTATTCCGGGCGCTGAAACATTGGGAACATTATCTTTTTCAAAAGCAATTCCTTCTCCATACCGATCATCAAGCTTTGAAGTACTTAAACAACCAGAAACATATGAGCAACATGCACGTGAGGTGGTCAAACTACATTCAAAAGTTTCCATTCGTGCTGAACCATAAGCCTGGTACTTCTAACAAGGTAGTGGATGCACTAAGCCGTCGTTCTCATCTATTGGTGGTCATGCAACAAGAAGTTGTCGGTTTCGAATTTCTCAAAGAACTATATGCCGACGATGAGGACTTTGGACCTCTATGGGAGCAATGTGTCACGGGGCATGGTGCCGGTAAGTATCATATAACTGGTGGTTTTTTTATTTTTCGGCAATCAGTTATGCATCCCTAGGAGTTCCCTACGAGAAAAATTAATTCGAGACCTGCACTGTGGTGGCCTAAGTGGGCACCTTGGACGTGATAAAACTATTGACAGTGTAGAAGAGAGGTTCCATTGGCCCCAACTAAAGTGTGACGTAGGGAAGTTTGTTCGAAAGTGTTATGTCTGTCAAACAGCGCAAAAGGGCAGGCTCAAAATACTGGTCTATATATGCCATTACCTGTACGGCTGTACCCAACGCTGTATGGGAAGACTTAGCCATGGAATTTGTTTTAGGACTACCGCGAACTCAACGTGGAGTCGATTCGGTTTTCGTCGTGGTTGACAGGTTCTCAAAGATGGGGCATTTTATTCCTTGCAAAAAGACGTCAGACGCGTCCCATATAGCTCAACTGTTCTTCCGGGAAATAGTTCGTTTGCACGGAGTCCCTAAATCCATTATGTCAGACAGAGATTCGAAATTCCTAAGTCATTTTTGGATCACCTTGTGGCGACGTATGGACAAAAGCCTAAACTTTAGCAGCACTGCACACCCTAGATGGCCAGACTGAAAACTTGAATCGTACATTAGGAAATTTGATCCGAAGCAAATGTGGGGACAAGCCAAAACAATGGGATTCAACTTTGGCACAGGCAGAATTTGCATACAATAACGCGGTCCATACCGCCATCGGCCAGTCCCCCGTTCTCACAGGTCTATAGACAACCTCCGAAACATGCTTTAGACCTAGCAAAGTTACCAAAAGTGGTTGGTTCAAGTACTACAGCCGAGGCCATGGCAGAACAGGTGCAAGACATACAAGCTAGTGTAAAGGCGAGGCTAGAAGCAAAGAATGAAAAGTATAAAAACAATGTTGATGTTAAGCGGCGCGAAAAGTTATTTAACGAAGGCGATCAAGTTATTATTTTTCTCAGAAAAGAACGTTTCCCTATAGGGACGTTCAGCAAATTGAAGCAACGAAAGTATGGCCCTTACAAAGTCTTGAAGAAGATCAATGACAACGCGTATGTGATTGATCTACCAAAGGAAATGACAATCTCGAAGACTTTTAATGTGGCAGATCTGTACGATTTTCTTGAAGACATCCCGTTGTACCCAGAATATAACTCGAGGTCGAGTTTTTCACAGGTGGGAAGGACTGATGTAGAACAGGCAGCTTTAGAGTTTGAAGAGAAGATCGACAGAACCCGAAAATCCAAAGCTAAAGTCAAAGAAGTCAAAGTTTCCTAATTTAAGTTTTATTTAAATAAGTTTTAAGTTTTATTTCCTTTATCAAGTTAGTTTCCTTTCCTATTTTTTTGTTTTAGGATAAGTCTATAGGTATTTGAATCCTTTTAGATTTCTTGGATAAGTTTTAGTATAAATAGGGATCAATGTCTTTATTTTTGATTCATTCAGATTAATATTTTATAACACAATTGGTGGATTTCAAGTAATTTCTTCAAACCACACATTGGTGTGATTTAATTGTTTTCCGTTCTGCGTCATTCCCACCATTCGAGAGAAATGCCCATTGTTGACCTTGAGGTCAACATAAGTAATAGTTATATCTACAACTAATATGAATGTTCAAATCTTGAAAACTACACTAATCTTTATAAATAGTATACTATAACTACAAAAAGTGTTGGTATTCAATTTGTAACAATATCCATTTTGAAATAGAAAATTGGCCAGTTTGCATGGTTTATTTGCTTGATCTACAGATAGAATGCAAGAGATTTTCTTACCGCTTGCAATGCTACCATCTTTAAGATCCTTCGACAAGGTATCTGCATTATGTGAATCAGATAAACGGAGTTCTTTCTCTGAGTTTGATTTTTTGATATCCTCCCTGATCAAATCCCAGTTTGAGGATCTAAATTTGGCAGCAGGAGAGTAGAACTCTGAATCCTCGTTCTGTGAATTGGGATCATCAAATGGAGACCACAAGTTGGGCAATGATTTTGCCTGCCGACCAACACCCTTTTCTGCAACTTCACAATTCCTAGGAATATCAGCATGACTTGGAGACCTTCTAATATTTCCCTTCTGCCCTTCAATGTCACCTTTGAAACGTTCTTGACGGATTCTGACTGGAAGTGGAGGTGGATATGGACCATGCTTCAGACTCAACGACTCACTGCAGGCCTCATCGACTTCTGAGGTAGATACGGACTGAGTTCTTTGCTCTGTGCTGTTGATGCTCGGTTTTGAATCATCAAGTTCACCGAAGATTAACTGTTCCTCCACAAAACCTTCAGGTACTTGCTTGATCAAAAGAGAATCACCAGAAACATCTTGAAATTCACCATTTGACTCCAATGGCAGTCTGATTTCATTTGCTTCATCCAATTGCGTTGTGGGCTTATCGTCTTCATTTAGACAAACGACTTCTATGGACGCGTCTCCTTGTTGAGTAGCTGCAACTTCTGTACAGATTTTCTCCGCAATTTTTGATGGCTCTTCAGCTGTTATTATTCCCACTTCTGCCTCATTACAATCATCCAACTGAGTTCTTGAACTCTCTACCTCGGAAACACAATTTTCCACAGAAGTGTTGTGTTCTTTATCAACCTCCTCGTTACCAACATCTGCTACACAAGTTTCATGAACCTCCGTTGCAGGCATCTCATCATCAACCCCTGACTTTTCCAACTTATTTACAAAGTGCTGTTCATGCAAAACCAAACTCGCATCCAATCTTCCGCCAATACTTTCACCATTACTATCCTTGATGGATTCTTTACAATTATTCGTATTATTTCTGGAGGAAAGATTGGTTGACCATTTCATCTCCAAGAGATCAGCTGCAATCTCAGCATGTTCCATTGATGCAATTCTATCAACATTTGAATCATTGTCTTCCTTTGACAAACTATGCTCTTGCATAGATCTCCTCCCTAGAACAAACCCCAAAATCCTAGACCGTTTAGAGTTAGTCCTGGATAAAACCTTACCATTGCTCACATCACTAACTGAATCACACCTATCAAAATCATAATTCATACTCTTAGACTTGGCCGGGATCTTATCATGGGTTTTTCCATCAATCTCCTCAAATGAAGAGGAACGTGAGGAAACTGCATCCACTATTTCTTCGGAATCCACCTCCCTGAGAAAGTAAGCCTCCCCTCTTGGATCCAAATACATATGGAAATCAGCATCAACCCCATTAACATTAATGTCAACAACTCTTTCTTTAGCCTTCAAAACCCCTTGAAATTTCCCAAACTTAATATACCAAGGGGATGATTTCAAGCTACCATCTTGTTGTTGGACCACAACAATATCCACAGCCCCACCAAATGGATGAAAGGGGCCTGAGACAGTATAAACCCCTTGAGTGATATAGCTACCTAGCCTCCCTACAGCATACATCCTTCACCAAAATTAAGAAGTACCCAAATCACATCACCAATTTTTTATAGAGATTTGAAACAATATGGCAAATCTTGTAAGCAGTTGCCTCCAGTAATCCCTAATCATGAAAATTCCACAAACCAATAGGGGACCCCAACTGTGTAAGATCAAATTTCGAAATACCCAATTGATATCCCACACGAAATGTGAAGCTGATTCTAAACTCTAGACGTTTCAACAAAAATTCAGAAAAGCGCCTCTAACCAACTGTAATTACAATCAAAGATGGAAGCTTGACTAGGAAAATTTTCTAAAATTAGATACAAGTAGACAACAGAAATGAATTTATTTGAATAAATAAATAAAATAAAGAACAAGCAACATCAAATGGATTGAATGATGACACACAGTTGGCAAATGGGGAAAAGGGATATTCTTTTTTTTTTTTTCAGATGATTCGATTGTACCACAAACCCATGACGGATTGATGATGTTTTTGGGCACAGTCACAGAAAATGACACCCCTCCCCTTCACATCCCTTGATTCTTCTCTCATCTTCTTGTTAGATTCCAGAAATCGTTGAAACACATTTGAAATAACAAGGTAATGGAAATGGGGAAAGAATGACACTGGCCTGGAGGAACAAACCCAGTTGGGTTCGTTGTTGTTAAAGAGATAGAGATTGAAGGCGTAAGCGTTATTTTTGCAATTCGGGTTCTCGTTCGATTCTTTTTTCTTGAAAATGTCGATGAATCGTAGGAAACAGAGCATATCGTAGTTAATGATGGAGGTTCGAGTTAGGTGTGGAGACGGGGTGGTCTTCGGACATAATGGTCAATTCCCAAGGCTCTTTTATTTATTTAGATGAACGGTAAAATTAAAAAAATTAGTATTGGTAATTTCCAAAAATCATAGTTGTTGAATATGTTTCTTATAAATTTTGGTTTTTATTCATGTGGTTCATTTATCAAAATGATCGTTATAGTTTGTAATTACTTTCGGTTTTGGTTCCTCTGAATAACACCGTTAAACTTTTTTATTAAATCATTCTCATTTGAACCTTTTTTTTTGGAAGGAGTATCCCAGACTACATTGGGAACCTTGTACAAGGGTAATTTAGCATTGTTGAAAAAATTAGAAAAAAGAAAATAGAAACCCTTTCCCTGCCCCTTTCTTCTTCATGGTAATAGTATTCTCTATCATGGTAGCCTCTTCTTTGTTGTAGCAGCATTGAACACCTCCCTTGATAGCCACCATCAACCACCCACCACCATTCTTCTTCTTCTCACCACTACTCTTTTTCTTCATTTTTTAATCGATTGGATTTTAACATTTGAGCATCTTTGAACTTCGAAAGAAGTCCTAATTTGAATTAAAATTAAAGATCTCATATCATGACCGGAAAAAAAAAAGATGGAATTCAACAATTCATCCACCACAACCCTACCCGCCCATCCCCCTCCTCCTCTCTCCTCCACCCCTAATGTAACGACCGTTATCTCAATGTATCTATTAAATGTGTAAAGTGGGGTCGAAAGGGTGAAATAAGAAAGTATGAGGACCATTTTGTAAATTTTAGGCATTAAGGCCTAAAACCCTATGCTAGGTTTCCATTCTCAATATTGTGGGTATTGTGCGTCGCTGAGAAAAGAAAAGAAAGAAGTGGAGAAATCCTTTGATGCAAGATTGAAGTGGGAAGGATTCAAATATTGGAGTCGTGAAAGGCATTTAGGGAGTTCTTCCTCAAAAGGAAATAAGTCTAAACCTTATCTGGTTGAGAAAATGTTATGATTTGGGCTTGGGGATCTAGAGAAATTTAAATTTGAGTTAGTGTGAAATTTATGCATCGATTGACTGTGATTTGGAAACTAATTGGAATCTGGGTTATAAGTTTAAAAGATTTAATACCCTTGCTATACTTTTGGATTTAATCGAGTTTGGATTTGGGTGAAAGAGACACTTTCTGTATGAAAATCACCCTGTGTATCGTCCGAGAAAACCCTCGAATCGCAGTCGAGACCCGATTGGTTTTGTGACTCGGCTCGCCCGAGTGTGCAACGAACAGGGGCCTTCCCCGTCAAATACCAAGCTCGGTTGGAGCCGGATGTCGATTGACCCTGGCGCCCTTGTTGGTCGCGGGTGCACTCTCGATCAGACCCGGGTGTCCATTTAGGAACCAGGTGTATTTTCTTCAAACCAGACCCGGGTGGCCCGGGTGGTTGTTCTCATGATGAGCCCACGCCCTTGTTGGGCGGCCCACGACCCAATCCACTTGGGCTTTCGATTGGGAACATTATGGGGCCTTCTCCTATTGGTTTCGTTCGGGGATTTTAATAGGTAATTGACTGTAACCATTTATAAATTGTAGGAACGTGATCTTTGAAATCTAGCTTCTCGTATGTTAAGGTTCAAGTTCCAGGTGAGTTCCCTTATCCCAAATATCTTATAAACTAGAAATGGACCTTCGATAAGTTTATTTCTATAAAATATAACCTTGGAACCGGGATATTATGTTTATTTCAGTTATTATGCATGCCACTTCTTTATGTGTCCAAAATTATGAGAATTGTTGATAATATATGATGTTGTCGTTTTATGAATGGTACG
Source organism: Arctium minus (assembly GCA_954870635.1). NCBI lineage: Eukaryota > Viridiplantae > Streptophyta > Magnoliopsida > Asterales > Asteraceae > Arctium > Arctium minus. Next base: position 55,133,020 of record OX941081.1, on the reverse strand, counting down.
TCATGGCTTGTTCTCAATCATCGGGGATAGTTGAACCGTGTGTTTGGAATCCGTTTCCTTGCACATGGTAACGACATCGACTTGCGGGTCGAATGGGGATCTACTTGGGGCCCCGAGGTGCAATGAATCGAGAATCGTATGAATTGATTTCAGAGATGGAACGATTCACGTTATGTGTTGTTTGATTATTCGCATAAATGAACCATATTTACTTGTTCCCTCCTTTATTTTGAAAAATGTTTTCTGTCGGGATCTCACTAGACCCTTTTGGTCTAACCCTCGCTTTCAATCCTTTCTAAAACCATTTTCAGGTACGGATAGGGTTGATGGTTCTTCTAAAGGGAAGGAGAAATGTTGAACTAGCGGGTCACGAAGATTTTTTCCTTAGTGCGATTTTAGTTACTTTTAGAGTTCTCGGTTGTGATAGAAACTCTATTATTGAGTTATGATGAATTTGAATTTCTTTTGAAATGGTTGTATTGGGACCCGGTTTGGGAAAATTAAATCTTATATTGCGATGTTGGTTTTGGGTTGTTACAAATTGGTATCAGAGCCATAGTTTAAGAGATTTAGGTCACTGTTTGGACCTAAACTTAAACTATAGACAATAGACACAACCGAGAAATAGGGTGTCGTAGGGGTTACCGCTATAGGAGAGTATGTAATGAGAGACAGGGACTAACATGTAAGGCAAATCTGGAATTACATCTGGCCAATGTAATTGCAAATTTACAGGTGCATGCACGTGCCTACATATCTTATTACATATGAGTCGGTCAATTAAAAGCTTGCCTATGTGTTATTTCAGCGGTCATCATGTCTGAACGAGTTTTGCGGAGTAGGGCAGTGCCGGTGGGGGAGAATATGCCGGTGAATGAGGTTCTTGTTGAGGAGCCGGTGGGTCCCACTAGGCAGTTGGCAACACGAGGAAGGGGCCGTGGTCGTGGACAGGGACCGGGAAAGACTACCCGAAAGGCTACGACTCAAGTCGAGGGGACCAATGTCAGGAATCGGGGTAAAGCCAAGACTCGTGTCACTCGCAGGGCGAGGAATGTTGAAATTCCTGCGGGGAGGGAAACCTCGCATCAAGAAAGCTCAGCAACTGTGAGGGGGCGGGGAAACGTAAGGGCTCGTGGTCGAGGCCGAACTCAGACCCGTGACTCACGAAACCTTTGCCATGGAAATGGGAAAGCTCCAAGAGACTCTGCAAGCTTTATTGTCACAATAGGAGAAATCGGTGTCGGGAAGCAGAGGTAGGAGTGAAAGCAAGGAGGTTACAGAACTGTCGAGTCCACCTGTGACGGAAGTGGGAGGTCATTCTCCATCGGTGACCTTACTGGCAAATGAAGTGACTGCAAAAGGGTGTAGTTACAAGGAATTTACCGCTTGTAAGCCCCCTACTTATAAGATAGAGTGTGATCCAATGCTGGTGATGAAATGGATTAAGGAAATGGAGTTGGTGTTTGATACCAGCAAGTGTGATAAAGAAGACAGTGATTTACGCCCTATCCATGCTGAGATCTGAGGCTGTTTTATGATGGGATACAGAAACGGGAGGACGAGGATTGTTGGCAGCCAAGGGTATGTCGTGGGAGACCTTTTTTGGGAAATTCAAGGCGCAATTCTGGCCTTCGACGGCAGTAAAGAAGTTGCAAGAAGAGTTTATGAACCTGGAGCAAAAGGAGTTAACAGTGAGAGAGTATACTTCTAAATTTATTGAAAAGTCCCGATTTGTCGGAGCATACCTACCAGATGAGGAAAGTCGGATGGAACATTATATCTTCGGGCTGAAGAGCAGTATGCGAGAGCTGGTTTCAGCAAGGGAGCCAACTAATTTTCAGGCGACCGTTAATGCGGCCGAAATGACAGAGAAGGAAAATAATCGTCACGTGACGGAGAGAGTTGGAGACAAGAGGAAGTGAGATGGACCGATAACAGATCCGAGAAAGGGAAAGAGTTTCAAGGCAGAGCCAAGAGGAGGTCGCAGGTTTAGAGATAAGCCTTATGGAAAGTGTCGTCGGGTGCATCGGGGAGAATCTGGATCAGAGGTAAGTTCGTGCTTTCAGTGTGGGAGGTTGGGGCATATGTCTAGAGATTGTCCGAGCAAGAGTACCTGCTATCAATATGGGTCGCCCGAGCACCTACGATCTGACTGCCCACAAGTAAAACGGGGCAGACCAGTTCAAGTTGGGGAGCGTGGGGGAGGAAGAAGGGAGGAGAAGAAGTGGGAACCGGCTCGTCTGAAAGGAAGAGCCTTCAATATGACAGCGACAGAGGCGGAGGAGGTTCCTGATGTGGTCGCATGTACGTTTTTGGTGAACTCCTTATGTGCTAGGGTACTATTTGATTCAGGAGCGAGTTGTTCTTTTATATCTCCTGAATTTGCGAAGTGCTTAGGTGTAAAGCCTAGACGCTTAGAGCGGGCGTTCGAAGTAGAAACCGCTGATGCTAATCGGATGTCCATTAAGGAGATGATTGAAGGTTGTGTTATAGACATCGAAGGGAGTATAGTGCCAGTGGTGTTGTACCCAATGGCAATGAGAGAGTTCGATGTCATGCTTGGGATGGATTGGCTAGCTAGGAATGATGCTAGTATTATTTGTAGTAAGAAGATGATCCATATGGTGTTGCCTGAGAAGGGAATAGTAGTGATTTATGGAAATAGACGTGATAGGAGCTCTAGCTTGATCTCTATGATTAAGGCGAGCAAGAGTCTGAGGAAAGGGTGTTGGGGGTTTTTGGCGTATGTGTTAAACGCTAAAAAGGAGAAGTATGGAGTGGATGATGTACGAGTAGTGAGCGAGTACCTGGAGGTATTTCCGGAGGATTTGACGAATCTACCCGCGATCATCAAGTCGAATTCCGGACTGACCTACTGCCTGGAGTCGCGCCAATCGCGTGTGCGCCATACCGACCGGCACCTGTAGAGATGAAGGAGATGATGTCACAATTACAAAAATTGTTAGACAAAGGATTCATCAGGCCTAGCACCTCTCCGTGGGAAGCGCCGGTCCTCTTTGTGAAGAAGAAGGATGGTACGATGCGAATGTGCATAGATTACCGGGAGCTAAATAAGTTGACGATTAAGAATAAATATCTGATCCCAAGGATAGAGGACTTATTCGATCAACTTCAAGGAGAAAGCTTCTTCTCCAAAATCGATTTGAGGTTGGGCTATCATTAGCTCAAGGTGAGGGAAGAAGATATACCGAAAACGGCTTTCCATACGAGATATGGACACTTCGAATTTCTCGTGATGCTGTTCGGTTTGACCAATGCCCCTGCGACATTCATGGATATGATGAGTAGGGTGTGTCAACCCTACTTGGACAAGTTCGTAATAGTGTTCATTGATGACATCTTGGTGTACTCGAAGACCGAGAGGGAGCACAAGAACCATTTGCGGACGGTGTTAGAATTGCTAAAGCGAGATAAACTCTACGTGAAATTCTCAGAGTGTGAATTCTGGTTGCAGGAAGTACAATTTCTTGGGCACGTCGTGTCCCAGGACGGAATCAAGGTGGATTCGTCAAAAGTGGAAGCAATTCAAGATTGGGAAGCACCGAAGAACCCGTCAGAAATCCGAAGCTTTATGGGGTTAGCCGGATACTACCAAAAGTTTATCAAAGACTTTTCTGGAATCGTGACGCCATTAACTTCATTGACGAAGAAGAGTGCCAAGTTCACTTAGATGGAGGCACAGAGGGAGGCCTTTCAGAAATTAAAGGATATGTTAAACAGCGCTCCAATTTTGGCATTGCCAGACGACACGGAAGATTTCGTAGTGTATAGCGATGCGTCAAGGCTGGGCTTGGGGTGCGTTTTAATGCAGCGTGGGAAGGTGATCGCTTACGCATCTTGCCAGCTAAAGGAACAGGAATCGTGATACCTTACTCACGATTTAGAGTTGGCCGATGTTTTCTTTGCGCTAAAAATCTGGATGCACTATCTGTATGGGACACAATGTCAGATCTTCACGGATCACAAGAGCCTCTGCCACCTTTTTGATCAAAGGAGCTGAATATGCGTCAATGAAGATAGATGGAAATGCTAACGGTCTACGATTGTAAAATCGAGTATCACCCTAGAAAAGCCAACGTGGTGGCTGATGTTTGAGCCGGAAGGAAAGAAGTGAAAATCTGAAGGTGGTAGCTATGAGAGCTGAGGTGACCCCAACTTTATTGGAGGAGATTAAGAAGTTTCAAGTGGAAGCTTTGACCCCTGAAAATCTTAAGATTGAATGGATGGTAGGTCTCGCGAATTCCCTAGTAGAGGACAGTCGAGGACTAAAGTGCCTCAACGGGAGGATTTGGGTTCCTAGACTCAGGGAAAAGAGAAAAATCATTCTAGAAGAAGTGCACAAGTCGAAGTATTCGATTCACCTGGGAACTAACAAGATGTATGGAGATCTATGACGAGACTATTGGTGGTCAGGGTTAAAGAAGGACATAGCATACTTCTTGGAGAGATGTCTAACTTGTTTACAAGTAAAAGTGGAGCATCAACGACCTTATGGGAAAGTGCAACCTCTCGACATTTCTGTATGGAAGTGGGAACAGATTACGATGGATTTCGTGACAAAATTGCCTAGAACCCCGAGGGGTTATGATGCGATATGGGTGATAGTGGATCGACTCACCAAGTTGACCCATTTCCTACCTATAAAGGATACTTACTCCATAGAGAGACTGGCAAAGTTGTATATCAACGAGGTTGTCATCCGTCATGGTGTACCGTTGTCGATTGTGTCTGACCGTGATAGTCGATTCACCTCAGCATTTTGGAAGAGCTTCCAGCGAGAAATGGGGTCACAAATCAAGATGAGTACAACCTATCACCCGTAAACCGACGGTCAGAGTGAGCGAACCATCCAGACCCTGGAGGATATGTTGAGAATGTGCGCTCTAGATTTCCATGGCTCATGGGAAAGTCATTTTCCATTGATTGAGTTCGCCTATAACAATAGTTATCATGTGAGCATCAAAGTTGCCCCGTATGAGATGTTTTACGGTAGGAAGTGTCGCACTCCCTTGTGTTGGAACGAAGTCGGAGAGAAGCAACTAGCGGGGCCAGAACTAGTGCAACTAATTGTGGACAAGATTGTCCAGGTGCGTGAAAGGTTGAAGGTAGCTCATGACCGGCAAAAGATTTATGCGGACAAACGTAGAAAGGATATAGTATTTCAGGTAGGTGATAGAGTGATGTTGAAAATATCACCGTGGAAAGGCGTGGTTCATTTTGGGAAGAAGGGTAAGTTAAGTCCACGTTACATTGGACCATTCGAGGTTTCTAAACGGGTCGGAGCGGTAGCATACAAGTTGGACTTACCCAAGGAATTAAGAGGCATTCACAATACATTTCAGGTATCAAATATGAGGAAATGCTTAGCGGATGTGGAGATGGTGGTGTCGTTGCAAGACATGATAGTGGATGAGAAGCTTAATTTCGTCGAGGAACTAGATGCGATTATCGACCGGAAAGTTAAGAGGTTGAGAACTAAAGAGATTAACCTAGTAACGGTTCAATGGAAGTTTCACAAGGGGCAGGAAGCAACGTGAGAGTTGGAGTCATAAATGAACTCCATATACCCCACCTCTTCGACTAAGAAATTCTGAGGACGGAATTCCTCTAAAGGGGGAGTGTTGTAACGACTGTTATCTCGATGTATCTATTAAATGTGTAAAGTGGGGTCGAAAGGGTAAAATAAGAAAGTATAGGGACCATTTTGCAAATTTTAGGCATTAAGGCCTAAAACCCTATGCTAGGTTTCCATTCTTAGTATTGTGGGTATTGTGTGGCGCTGAGAAAAGAAAAGAAAGAAGTGGAGAAATCCTTTGATGCAAGATTGAAGTGGGAAGGATTCAAATATTGTAGTCGTGAAAGGCATTTAGGGAGTTCTTCTTCAGAAGGTAATAAGTCTAAACCTTATCTGATTGAGAAAATGTTCTTGATTTGGGCTTGGGGATCTAGAGAAATTTAAATCTGAGTTAGTGGGAAATTTATGCATCGATTGACTGTGATTTGGAGACTAATTGGAATCTGGGTTATAAGTTTAAAAGATTTAATACACTTGTTCTAATTCTGGATTTAATCCAGTTTGGATTTGGGTGAAAGAGAAACTTTCTGTATGAAAATCGCCCTGTGTATCATCCGAGAAAACCCTCAAATCGCAATCGAGACCCGATTGGTTTAGTGACTTGGCTCGTTCGAGTGTGCAGCGAACAGGGGCCTCCCCCGTGAAACATCAAGGCCGACTAGAGCTGGATGTCGACAGACCGGGGCGCCCTTGTTGGCCGAGGGTGCACTCTACATCAGACCCGGGTGTCCATTTAGCATCCGGGCGTATTTCCTTCAAACCAGACCCGAGTGGCCCGGGTGATTTTTCTCATGACGCAGGCGTGGGCGACATGCCCTGTTGGGCGGCCCACGACCCAATCCATTTGGGCTTTCGATTGGGAACATTATGGGGCCTTCTCCTATTGGTTTCGTTTGGGGATTTTCATAGGTAATTGACCGTAACCATTTATAAATTGTAGAAACATGATATTTGAAATCTAGTTTCTCGTGTGTTAAGGTTCAAGTTCCAGGTGAGTTCCCTTATCCCAAATATCTTATAAACTGGAAATGGACCTTCGATAAGTTTATTTCTATAAAATATAACCTTGGAACAGGGATATTATGTTTATTTCAGTTATTATGCATGCCACTTCTTTATGTGTCCAAAATTATGAGAATTTTTGGTATTATATGATGTTGTCGTTTTATGAATGGTACACCGTGGCTTGTTCTCAATAATCAGGGATGGTTGAACCTTGTGTTTGGAATCCGTTTCCTTGCACACGGTAACGGCATCGACTTGGGGGCTGAATGGGGATCTACTTGGGGCCCCGAGGTGCAATGTATCGAGAATCGTATGAATTGATTTCGGAGACGGAACGATTCACGTTATGTGTTGTTTGATTATTCGTAGAAATGAACCATATTTATTTGTTCCCTCCTTTATTTTGAAAAATGTTTTATGTCGGGATCTCACTAAACCCTTTTGGTCTAACCCTCGTTTTCATTCCTTTCTAAAACCATTTTCAGGTACGGATAGGGTTGGTGGTTCTTCTAAAGGGAAGGAGAAGTGTTGAACTAGCGGGTCAAGAAGAGTTTTGCCTTAGTGCGGTTTTAGTTACTTTTAGAGTTCTCGGTTGTGATAGAAACTCTATTATTGAGTTATGTTGAATTTGAATTTCTTTTGAAATTGTTGTATTGGGACCCGGTTTGGGGAAATTAAATCTTATATTCCGATGTTGGTTTTGGGTTGTTACAGCTATCCCTCTTTATTCCAACCAAATGCAAATAAGAAAAGCTTCAAAATCCAAAGCCCGTCTTCCAAATCATGGATTTTGAACCAAAACTATGAGTAACAAGGTTTAGAAAGCAAAGTGCTTTTGGTTCTAGGAATTTGTTCAATCTACTTTCTATATGTGTTTTACTTGATATATATCGAATTGGTTGGGTATTTGACGAGGTTTTCGTATTCAGTAAAATTGGATTGATAAATCTTGTAAGATGTTTATGTTTGGGTTTTTGAATGTTTTGATGAGTAAATATCAAGAATATGTTCGTTTGGTGATTTATTGTACAAATGGAGTTTATTTGATGATTAATGCATTTTTGGTTAATTGTCTTTATAAACTGTTTGGAAAATGCAATTTATTGTGTTATGAGGCATTTTGGAAATATAATAGTATGATTTCATTTGAAAAATGGTAACCAAGGATGAGTTTTTGAGTTAATCATATCTTTGAGATATGTGTTTGCATAAACATTGGTTAAATGTGTTTAATTGTTTTGATGACCTCCATTTGATGGTCAATTGAGTTTTCGAGCTTTTTGGTTTTGACTTAAAAAAGTCTTTGGGACATTAGTCCAGTTTATTTTGCTTTATAATGGGCTTTTGGAACTATATGTATTTGAGGCATATTTATTTGTTAATTATATGATTTGAGAGTGTTGGACATTCTTTTGGAACAATATGCATTTGAGGCATATTTATTTCTTAATTACATGTTTTGAGGATGTTGCACATTCTTTTGGAGTCATTTAACTTAGATTGTGATGCATTGGATACATAGACATGTAAGTCAATCTTATTTAGATCGTCGAATGGGTATTGCGGGGTTGGACTCCAAGACTCATGTTACGTAACTTTAAACTTTTTAAGTAGGCACTAGGAGGGTTAAGTCTGGAAGTGCTACCTTGTAGGTAGGCACTAGGACCTCCGTCGCTTGAGGTAATGCCTTGGAGGTAGTCCTTAAGTGTGCCGAACCTTGAGGTGAAATTCATGGAAATAGACACTAAGGTCAACCGACTCTTGAGGTGAAACTTGTTAAGAAGTCGTATGGACACTTGGACTTTAAGTCGTGAAGTGTTATGCGATTAACGTTGTACAAGTGACATACTTATGTGTTCCCTTCACTCTTAACGGATACAGATCTCCCCGTTGTTATTTTTGGATATTGTAATATATATGCTTTAATATTGTTTGGGTTTTGGCGAGTAACTGAATTTTATGACGACTTATTAGATCCCCTACATATATCAAGGTTTTGAATAAAGGAATTACTCCCATGTTTTTGTATTTAGATTTTAACCCTATGATATTTCGTGTGAGTATTGAGTTTGGTTACATGATTATGGGGTGTCTCTATTCAAGTATTTTATCACGAAAATGTGGTTTTGGGAAAGATATCACTTTCTATTCTAATTACTTTGCATATTGAGAATTGTGATTTAAATAATATTCTTTCCGCTTTTCCATCTTATGTAATTGATAAAACTCTTGAACTCACTAGGCGTTAAACCTAACTTTTTTATTTGTCGGTATGTGTATCAGGTCCTTGTTGGGAAATGGTACTAGTGACACCGTGAAGAGTTGAGTGCTAGTTAGATGCACAAGAATGATCTAACTATTGGGTGATGTATTCCGCACATTTGGAGATAGCAGTTGTTTACGGGTTTAGTAACAACCGACATTTATTTAGTCTTTATATAAGACTTGGTTTATTATTTTTGAGGTTAAATGTAAAATTCTATTTGAGGAAATTCAAGTATCGATTTGTAGAAAATGATTTTATCCTATATTTGATTTATCATTGAAAATTTTTAAATTAGTTGATCTTTCCAAATTTGAGGGTGTTACAAGTTGGTATCAGAACATAAGTTTAAGAGATTTAGATATTGAATTAGTATGCCTAGACTTAAACTAGCATTTTTCTAAGTGGATGGAAGTGAAATTGTACGATTAGGCAATTTAGGATAGAATATTTTGAGGTCAATAAAGACTAGCATTGGGAATCATGATAATGGTAGCAAGGATCCTCATGTATGGTACGTTCATAGTTGCACCCGGCTAGTGTTATTATGAATTCACAGTTATATGTGTGTGCTTGAATTTCCTTCCTATGATGATCAATTGGGTAGTGAGTGAATCCTCAATGAATACTTGATAGAAGAATTGATGTTTGTAGTATTGCCACCTTGAGTGACAATTAAGTAAGATGATTTCGTTAAGCCGACCATTGTGGGTCAGTGATATTGGTTAAGATTTAACCATAGGCTTGTTGAATCATCAATTATCTGGGAAGAAATTGTAAGGTAATCGACGTGGTTATGGACTGTCGGCTTAAGTTATTTAAGTTTTTCAATGCCGGTTATGTGACTGGTAGACTTGGCGAGTGTAGTTCTAAGACTCTGGGTTTCGACCAAGTCCATGCAGGACATTTATTTCAAAAAAATATTTGTCTAAATTATCTTGCGAGTTGTCAAGTCATTTCGGCAAGACATGTTACGAATTTAGAGTATGTTTTAGCACACTCAAAAGTGTAGCCCATGATTTGAAATACATGAATTGTTTGATTTCATATAATTTGCATATGAACTTTTGTTGGCAGATTTCTCCATGTTTAGCCGGTATCGCAAATGTTGAAGGTATACTTTTGAGTAGATTTAAATTTAAAAACATAAAAAGAAATAATTTCATGTTATGCCAGAATACACATACTCGTTATGCTGCAAATTTTGAATTTGTAATTTTATGCATGTGAAAAGTTTGGTGAAACTTCTAAATACATGAGATCACTTGCTTTCATGTGCTCACATGCAAAGTTTTATTTGAAACCTTACCTCAAGTCGTTTTGGAGTTAAAAAGTGAGATGATAATCCCAGTTTGATCAATTAACAGTGAATCAAACATTAAATCTTTATTGAATATCGAGAGAGAATTACATATGAATGAAAGCCAATCTCTCTCTCTAATCTATGAAGCGCATCTATCTTCTAAACCCTAGACACCCTCTAAACACTCTTTAAATACTAAGGCTTAATACATTGAAACCCCAAGCCCATTAACACATAATTAGCCCAAATATATAATAAAAGGCTTTACAAGGATTTTTATAAATTCTTTATAAAACTTTCAACTATATAGGACATTGATGGCCCTAACATTCTCCCCCTAAAGTTGTATAAAGAAAATATCATCTTGATCTCCTCTCCCCCTTGAATTCTTTGAAAAACTTCAGTGTTGTTTGTCTTCATGTCAATCCAAGCTCCCCTTGAATGAAGCTCTGATTCTTTATTGTTTCAACTTTATAACCATATTCAATGTATAATAACCCCGACTGAATGCACTAATAAGCATCTTTTAACTGTAGAAACTCAACACATCTGATCAGCACACAAGAAAGATAATGTGCAAGTTACGTGACAATCCATAGTGCAACTTCAGTTTAAAACAAAGAATATGTCTTTTGAACCGCGAGTTGAACAGGCTTTCAGCTTAAGAACTTGTTCCAATATTCTCGTAGGAGGAAACAACTTATAGCAAACACTACTTGGATAAGGGTTAGGAGAACCAATCAAATAATGTTATAATCTTTTCTGCAAAACAATTACTCCCCCTCAGCTTTTTCTAACTCCCCCTCAATATGATATTTTGTGTTTTTGAACCTCTAATACTTTATATCATTTCTCCCCCTCATGATGATTAGGAGCATCCTGAGCATCATGTATCTTCAAAGGCCAAACAAATAAGCATCAAAATACCAGATAAAGACTTTGAACTGTCTATTTTTCAAACAATTGAGTGACTAAGATGGGTAATCGGCTAACACATAAACACATGAGTAACTGTTATCACAACAATTAAAGTAATTGTGTGGCCTATTTTCAGAGTTGGCATCGGTGTATCTATGATAGGATTTCCAGTTATCACTGAAGTAAAGTTTGAAAAATTACTTCTCAAACTGTTTCGACAATATCACAAAGATATGCAATTGGAATCACAAAGATTCATGAATGTGTGAAAGAAATATAATCATATAGATTTGGCTCAAACATTGATTTAGCCTGGGATGCAGGTTAAGAAATCAATAGACACAGTGAATTGAATATGAAGTTTGGAGACCGGAGGTGATGTCTTCTTTTTTCAATATCTAAGTGTGATATTCGAATGAGAAATAGATAGATTATGTGCTAATTCTCCGTAAATATATGAAACAAGCATCTTTTGAGAGATACTTGAGTAGCTAGTTGGGGTGACATGAGTTATCAACACTGGGTCCATGTCTGATTCAATATTCATCTCCAAAGAACGAGAATGGATAGATTGTGTGGTAACCCGGATAACTGACTCAATTTGGTAAGGACCAATAATTTCTTTTAAGTCCTGTCTCACTCTCACCATCTTCTTTTCACTCCGAACTCATCTATTTATCTAAACCCCTCACTGATATCTATGAATAGAATCTATTTCTTGGGTAGGTCCTTCCAGTTCTAGATTGACCATAGAAACTTTATAAGCCCTACAACTCCTATAATTTACCAGATATACCAGGTTCTGAATTGAAAACATTCAGAAGCTAAAGATCTTTGAAGTACGAGTTCTAAACTGAACTGTTTAAAAATAAAAAACATTTAAGATAGAGTTCTGAACTGAATTATTCAGAATCAATATGAAAGTTAAGAAATATGGTACTCCCCCCTCAAAAGTGGCATAACCTTTGATTGTTAGTCATATGACGTGAATAATCTGAATTAAATCATACATGACATTCCTCAAAAACATATTAGAAATATTTTGGTATCCACGCTTTGATGGATCCTTGATGGTTAATTGCCTTAGCTTTGAAGCTATGAAAATGAGGATCATGGATACTATAAGTATCATACCAGCTATTCATGTACATTTAACTCACAAAATCACTCTTTCCACAAGTAGCACAACAAATCTTTGCTTGGCTCAGAGTGATCAGCTTAGCTGTAGAATAGACATAACAAGGTAAATCAGTCTTGGAAATAAATGATTTTGTATCAACTACAGAAGATATATGAGACTTGTTTCCACCACTTTCCTTTGTAGTTGATTTCTTTCTCTAAACCATTTTTACTTTTCTGAAAAACTTGATTGTCTGAATTATCAACAAGAGGATTATAGAAAAGATTAGAAGTACTGTTATCTCCAACTCATATGTATAGAAGTATTGAAAAATAGGCTAAGTGTAGGAACCTCAGAAGACTGCTCAAATCACCAAGTTCACCACAGAAGATGCAAGCTCAGAAGATCACGTCGACCATCTACCCGAGAACTTAACCTGAAGATCAATCTCAGATCACAGAGCCTCTGTGATTGCTTACAGAGCCTCTGTGATGGCTAACCTCTGGAGATGAAAGACAAAAGATTTCATGACAATGGTTCAAGACAAGATCACGTGCAGAATACGTGAGCCTGCTGTACGAAGATTCTGAAGATCATTTGTGCGCGACCCACGTTGTTTAACTTTCCTGGTGACATTCCTTTTATGGAATGTCAGCCATTGTCTTGTACTATTATGTGCTCCTCTTCCTATATGAGGGGAGCATCTTCTGTTTTGTAAATCATGCGAGCACACACTAACCTGAGAGCATATTGTATTTTCTTTGAGCATTTTAGCACACACAAGTGCGTGTTCTTGGTGTATTTTGCAAGTTAATGAAGCAGATTCTTCAGTAATCATCTCGATACATTTCATGTTTCTGTTTATTAACTGCTAGTGTGTTTACTACCATTTAAGATCTATTTCTCTACACTTCAAAAATGCTTCCGCACTCTTATTCACTGTTTTTTGTGTAGTCAATAATAAATCAAGTTTAGAACACCATATTTGGGATCAACAATTGGTATTAGAGCGGACTTTGATATTTAATATCAAATGATCCTGTTCTATACTTAATTCCTGTGTTCTTGGTAGTAGTTTGAGTCTGTTCTTCACTTCGTATCTCAATCAAAGGCTACACTCTGTTTTCTGGATTTATTTCAACTTGTTTGATATAGATCCAAAAGCAAGTGTGCTTAAATCGTTAGAACAGATTCGAAGCTTGTATGTTGGTTATCAGTTTCTCTCTCACTTAATATCTATCTTTTACAAGTGAATCTTCATATCTATCTACAGTTTATCCTACACTCTGTTTCTTGGTTCTACTATTTCCTTTTGAAAAATGGCTAATGCTTTCAACTTCTTCAGCCCAGGATCTCAATAAAAACCTCCTACTCTACTCAGGGATGAATATCCTCAGTGGAAAATCAGGATGATACACTTTCTTGAAGATGTGGATCCTGGACTGGTTGAGTTTCTTCATAACCTTCCAAACATCCCTATGACCACTGTTCCTCGTGTCCTTGCTACTACAAACACACCTGAAATCCCTGAATATCAACATCCCAAGCCTGTTGCTGAATGGACTGAACAAGAGAGTGCCCTGCATGAACATGCAAAAAAATCTAAAAGACTACTCATAATGGCCATTCCTAATGATATCTTTTAGTCCTTGGATGCCTGTGAAACTTCAAAAGATCTGTGGCTAGAGCTTGAAAAACAACTCGAGGGTGGTGCTAAAACCCTAAAGAACAATAGGGCCTTATGCATAAATGAATATTTTGCTTTTAAGGCTCTACCGGGTGAATCCATTCAGAGCACCTACAACAGATACACCTCTTTGATAAACAAATGCAAAATATATGGGATCCATAGAACCTCTGAGGAAAACAATGTTAGATTCCTTCAGAGTCTCAATGATGAATGGCTCCATCTAACCATGTCCATGCAGGCTACCCTTGATCTTGATGTGTGGTCTATCTCTGAACTTTTTGGGACTCTAATCAGCCAAGAGAACCGAATCTACAAGTTGATGACTCCTGTCGGTGGACCTCTGACATTGGTTGGAAATGCCACAGAGGTGCAAGACAAGGGTAAGAAAGAAAAGATTGCAGAGGATGTTAAGAAGAAGAAGAAAAAGGTGTTTGTGGCAGAGAGTGAAAGTGAGGAAAGCTCAGAAGAGGAAATCGACATGGATGCTCTAACAAAAACACTTGCTCTTATGACCTGACAGTTCAACAGGGGTCTTAAGAAGAAGCCTACATATAGAGGAAGAGAGGAAAGAGACGACAGAGGAAGAGGATATGGAGAAACAAGGAAGTTTGGGAGAGAGGAATCTGGTGATCAAAGGTAGGATGAGAGAAGAGTCGGACAGAAGATGGACGAAAGAGGTGGAGACAAGGCTCCACAACAAACTGAAGGGTTGTTAGAGCATAAATATGTTGGATGCAAGATCATAGAAGATTGGAGGTCAAAGTTCAAGAAAGTCAAAGTTGAAAGTCAACTCTCATTGTGAAGTCAAAGTCAATGTAATAAGTCTATTGTCAAAGTCTTTGTTTGTGTTTAGTTTTGTAAAGCGTGTAGTTTAGTTTTGCTTTATTAGACTTGTGGCTAGAAGGTTTGTATGTATCACTAGTAACAGAGATTGTATTCGTAGATTGTAGAGAGAAAAAATTATGAGAGAAAGTTATTGTACGAATTCATTGATTTGGAATTGAATAACAGGTTGAGCATGTAATCCGTTAAATCATCTTGTTTCATTGTTTGAATTAGATAAGAACTTGATTAGATTGGGACATTATCAATTGGTATAAGAGCAAATCCAATCATAAATCAAGAAAATATAGTTTTTGGCACTGTTCATCGAGTCCAGATTCAATTTTGAGTTTTTAAGTGTAATCTGGGTTGTAATGGAGTTCAGTGTGTGCGTATAGTGTACTAGATCGATCTTGTATAGGTATAATAGAATCTTGCACTGTAATTTTTGTGAATTTTGAGATTTTTCGAGTTTCTGTATTCATGAGTTAGTCGCACCGTATTTTGATTAAATTTGTAATAGTCAGTGCTTCATATTGAAATTCATTGTTTGAATTCGATTATAGAAATATAGAAGATCGAATTGTTGAAGTTTCAGATCGAATTTCGAGGTGTAGATAGATTTTTGAGTAAATCGGTGTGGTTTTTCATTGAGATTTGAAGAATTCGCATACCACTTCAAGAACTCGCAGAAAGAATTCGCACATCCTTTGCATTTCGCAGATTCATAGAGAATTTCGCATAATTGTTGTTTCTGAAAATCACAAGGATAGAATTCGCAGATGGCTGTAGTGCGAATTGCATAGAATTCGCATTTGTATGTTTTGAGAAAAGCTAAGGATTCACATAGTTGATTTGTGCGAATTTTCAGAATTCGCATAAGTGTGTGTGCGAAAAGTTTTTCAGAAAAATTCGTTGAAGGTAAGAACTCGCATAAAGTCTTATACGAATTCTTATAATTCGCATAAGACTAAGGTACGAATTCTTAAGAATTCGTAGATCAGTGGTGTACGAATCTTTTAAGAATTCGCATATCTCCATTGTGCGAAAAGTGTTTACAAAAAGTTTGTTTTCTAAGGTTTTCCAAGTATTGAATTCGCATAACTTTTTATGCGAATTCCTTTTGTATGCGAATTCTGTTCAAATCTTTCTTGTGTAGGGTGTGAATTATGTGTAACTCATTCTTGCATACGAATTCTGTGTGCGAATTCTAGTTGTTTGGTGCTTGTATGCGAATTGTATAAGCGAAATTCATATACTTCACTCTAGTGTGCGAATTCTACACTTGGAGAATTTTGGAAATTTCAATTCTGATTTTCTTTCAAAGTTTTCTGTATTTTTGTGATTTCAAATTGAACTAACGATCATTTTCAAGTTCTTATTGAATATTTTAAATAACAGGATGACTTCTAAGGATGCTCTTTCGATTGGTACGGATGTAAAGCCTCCTGTTCTATTCAAAGGAGAATATGAACAGTGGAAGGACAGATTTCTCGACTTCGTTGACCGGCACGCAAACGGGGAAAATATTCTGTTATCTATTACTGAAGGTCCTATGATTCCCCCTACCATTGAGATACTGGATGAAGATTCTTCTGATAGTGAGGATGAAGACGAGGACAGGGTCAGAAAAACAAAGACTATTCCAAAGGACTTTGCTCAATACACTGATGAGCAAAAGAGCAGATTCAAAGCTGATAAACAAGCCAGATCTCTTCTTCTTCTTCAGAGTATTACAAATGAAATATACATCAATATTGACAGCTATAAAGAAAATGCCAAAAAGATGTGGAATCAACTGCAAAAGATGATGATGGGTTCAAAAATTGGCAACCAGATCAAAGTAGCTAATTGCATCAACAGCTACGTGGAATTTAAAGCTAAGGAGGATGAAAGCCTTGAGGATACATATGAACGATTTGTTCTTCTTCTAAACGAGCTTTCAAATAATAAGGTCAAGAAGAAGCAAATCGAGAACAACGTCAAGTTCCTCAGTATACTGCAACCCAAGTGGAAGAAGCACACTCGCAGGATGAAACAGATGAAGGACTTGAGTGACATACCTCTGCATGAAGTCTATGAGACTTTGCGACAAAACGAGGAAGAGGTTGAAGAGAAAAGGAGTGAGAAGAAAAAGAAAGCTGAGAAGGTTGCTGATCCCATAGCTTTGGTAGTTGGTCAGAAGGAAAAGGAAAAGAAAGATAAGAGGAAAAAGAAGAAGATTGTGATTGCCTGTTCTGATTCTGATTCTGAGTCTGATAGTGATGATGGGGAAAACCTCAAGCAATCCATGTTGCTATTGACCTGAGCTTTTCAGAAAAAGTTCTACAAGAAACCAGGTTCAAATTCACAGAGGTATTCTTCTTCGGGCTCGAAGAATCATGAGCATCGAGAGAGAATAGAAGGAAAGAGAATTGAGGAAAAGAGATATGTGGAGAAGAAGCCAGATGAGAAGAAGAAATATCTGAATGATTATGGGTCCGAGAAGAAAACAGATGACCTGATCAAATGCTACAACTGCGGAAAGATTGGTCACTACGCCAAAGATTGTAGAAAGCCCAAGGTCAAAAACTCATAATACTATAAGAACAAGATGCTCTTGGCCAAGCAGCAAGAGGCTGGCAAGGCATTGATGGCTGAAGACGAGTTTTGGTTAGATCATTCAGATGAAGAAGAAAAAGATGAGACAACACACATGTGCTTGATGGGCAACACAGTGAAGTATGGTGATTCTGATGAAGAGACAGCTGATGTGGTACTAAATCTATCTGAATCTGATTTTATGAGTAAAATGGAAGCTATGATGATCGAACTTCAAGACTTACAATCTAAACTGAAAAAGGAAAAGAACAGAATTGTGAAGAAAAATCAAAAGATCTTTGAACTTAACAAGGAACTTGTTGGGAACAAAGATCTGATTGATTCTCTAAACAAATATGCTTCTGTTCTTAAACAAGAAAAAGATTGTTTTGAAAGTAAGATTTCTGATTTTGAATCTAAACTATCTAAGTCTGATCTTGAAAGGCATGAATGTGTTCTAAAAGCTCATATTTTGCAGGTAGAAAACAAGAACTTAGAGAAAAAGGTAAATGGTTTAGAAGCCAAACTTTATGCACGAGGCCAAACAGATCAAACCATTTCCCTAAACACACCTAACGAAGAGGCTGATTTTAAAGAGAAATGGGGACTCGGTTATGATAACCCCCATTACTTAAAGAAAGCAATCAGAAAACAACCAGCATTGTATAATTTTGATTTTCTTTTTGCTGCTGGTAAATATCATCATTGAAAACCCAAATTTGTTACCAAGTCATCTGATGAGGTTGAGGCAAAAGAGGATGAGAAAAGAAAAAATTTAAAGAAAATGCAACTACCATTCTGCTATCAAAAGCTGAATGATAGTTATCTTTCAGAAAAACCAAAAATTCTTTCAAATGATTATTTTGCTAGTTATTCTACTACTGAGATGGAGGCAAAACCAGTTAAAGCCAAGATTTACATTCCTCCACTCGTATTAGAAATCAAAATAATTGAACTTGAAAATATTTTAACTGATGAAAGAATTTTGAGTAATTTAGAACAAAATGTATTTTCTACTGTTTTAAAGAACACTATTTTCAGAACTGAATCTAATGAGTGTTCAACATCTTCTAAGGCACCTCAAACTTCAGAAGTTGATCTTGATGACTTATTTGCGTCTGCAAATGATTTTTTAAATTCTGATGAAGGGTGTGTTGATGAGATTGATATGTTTGACTTTAATGCTAAACTTCCAGATCATTCTACTTTTGTTATAAATGGTCAAGTTTTACCAAGTGTGTATGAAATTGGTGAATCATCAACTAAAGTTGGTGAACCAGTTTCTGTGAGTACTGATTACTATCAGTCAGGTAAGAAGCAAAAGAAACAGTGCTCACAGAAATGGAAAAACACTGGTAAGCTTAAGAAAAGACAATATCAGAAGTCTGATTTTCCTAACAAATCTAAATCTTTTGTTTCAGATTTAAGAAAGAAAAGGTCAGAAGGTCGAACTGAATGGCGACAAAACAGAAGATAGATGAGAGTTCAGAATCAATTCCTGATATGCATTGTAATATATCTACTAGTAGTACTTCTGATGTAATTGGTTCTGTTGCTTCGAATAAACAAAATCTTGTAACTTCTTACAAGAGATATACAATAAAGTAATTACTCCAATTATCTCGGTCTGCTATTAAGTCATCTACTTATAGACGGAATGATTTTGTCTCTCACCGATATTCTAATGATTGGTTTGGTACTTATCATGTCTATTCTCATAAATCATTTGTTTCAAAAGTTTTTCAAAACTTCAGAGGATCCATATATAAATGGATACCAAAATCTTGTGCTAATCCGTTAGGACCCACTTTTAAATGGGTACCTAAAGTTGTTATTCCCTAATTTCTCTTATGCAGACCCGTCATATGTGGTACTTGGATAGCGGGTGTTCCAAGCATATGACCGGGCAAAAGGATTTATTGTCTAATTATACAGAGAAATTATGAGGGAGTGTAAGATTTGGCAACGACCAGTTTTCACCGATTCTAGGCTACGGTGATGTGATACAAGATAATATGATGATTACGAAGGTGAGTTACGTGGAAGGAGTAGGGCATAACATGTTCAGTATTGGCCAGTTCTGTGACAAAGACTTAGAGGTAAATTGCAAGGCCAATCGATGTTCTGTGCGTACTGAAGATGGTAAGGAACTCTTGGTCGGCATGAGAAAGTCTAACCTCTATACCATTAATCTGTCAAAGGTCCAGACTGAGAATCAGGTTTGTCTACTGTCAAAAGCCTCGCTGCAACAGAGCTGGTTATGGCACCGAAGGCTTTCTCTCCTGAATTTTCGTTATATCAACAAACTGGTCACGGGTAAGCTAGTCAAAGGACTTCCTGAGCTTAAGTACAAGAAAGAACACCTATGCGCAACATGTGAGAAAGGAAAGATGAAGAGAGCCGCACACAAGCCGAAGCCTGAACAAAGTACAAGTTCTCCATTAGAATTGCTACACATGGATCTCTGTGGTCCAATGAGAACGCAAAGCATAAGCGGCAAGAAATATGTATTAGTTATTGTGGACGATTATTCGAGATATACATGGGTCAAATTTCTAAGATCAAAGGATGAGACGCCTGAAGTCATCATCAGTTTCTTAAAGACTACCCAAGTAAATCTACAAAAGCCAGTCAAGCTTCTAAGAACAGACAACGACACAGAGTTTAAGAACAAAATTGTTGAAGATTATCTCGAATCGGTCGGGATAACACATCAATTCTCTGCTGCTAGAATGCCAGAACAAAACAGAGTAGTAGAAAGACGTAATCGAACGCTAGTTGAGGCCGCTCGTACTATGCAGAGTCAATCCGATCTACCTCTATTTCTGTGGACAGAAGCTGTTTCGACTGCGTGCTATACACAGAATCGATCTATCATACATCGTCGGTTTGGTAAAACACCTTATGCTTTGATAAACAATCGTACACCTAGCATTAAACACTTTCATGTTTTTGGATGCAGGTGTTTCGTATTAAATGACAGAGAGAACCTGAACAAGTTCGGACCGAAGGCTGACGAAGGCATCTTCATTGGTTATTCTCAATCATTTGCTGCATACCGGGTGTATTTAAAGAAGTCCAAGACAGTGATAGAAAGCGTAAATGTAACATTTGAGGAGGAGGTGGCTTCTGAACAGAGCAGTTCAGAACCCATGCTTACAAGAGTTTTAGCTTCTGGACAGATCATTCCAGAACCTGTGGTTAAGACACTAATTCGGATAAAGCATCAACTTCTACATCTCACTTATCTGAATTAGATTTGTTGTTTAAATTCTTTTATGATGAGTTTCTTAGATCTAAACTGCCTAAACCTGTTATGGTTGACAGGTCAGACGATTCAACGACTAATCATCCAACCATGTCAGATGTATCAACTGAACTTGTTCCCTCGGTTCATACAGAAAATCAAGTTCAAACAATTACTCCTTCAATTGAAGTTGTAAAAGAAACTGTTGAACCAGAAGTTACTACTTCAGTTGGCTGCACTGTGATGGATAATCAACATAATGAACAAGCTGTCCCAACTGAAACTTCTGTACAAGAAACTTCAAATGCACCCCAACTAAATGCTGAACAAGAAGAAGACAGTGGATACTTAGATGATAATTATGATCAATCTACATTGAATCCTCTCCCTCACGAACGTAAGTGGACCAAAGAGCACCCGATAAGTCAAATAATTGGAGATACAAATTTACCGGTGCAAACTAGGTCTGCTACTTTGAACATGTGTATGCATAATTCATTCCTGAGTAAGATAGAGCCCACTCGCATATCAGAAGCTCTAGCTGACTCGGATTGGGTGACTGACATGCAAGAGGAGCTGAATCAGTTTGAAACTTTGAAAGTCTGGAGACTTGTACCAAGACCGGAAGGTAAATCTATAATCGGCACAAAATGGGTATTCAAAAATAAGAAGGACGAAGATGGTATCGTAATTAGAAACAAAGCACGACTTGTCGCAAAAGGCTACAGGCAAGAAGAAGGCATTGATTATGATGAGACTTACGCTCAAGTGGCACGCATCGAAGCGATCAGAATGTTTCTTGCATATGCTGCCCACAAGAACTTCACAGTCTACCAGATGGATGTGAAGACTGTCTTTCTTAATGGCATATTAAAGGAGGAAGTCTACGTCTCATAACCTGAAGGCTTTATCAATTCAAAGAAACCAGATCACGTCTACATCCTGGATAAAGCACTTTATGGTCTTAAACAAGCGCCTCGAGCCTGGTATGAGGTATTATTAAAGTTTTTGGTCAAGTCGGGCTTCACGAAAGGTAAAATCGATACTACTTTGTTTATTAAAAAAGAAAAAGCCGATATCATTCTTATTCAAATATATGTGGAGATTTCAAACCTCATGGTGTCAAGATTTCAGATGAGTATGATGGGAGAGATGAACTTCTTTCTCGGATTACAAGTCAAGCAATTTTCAACGGGGATTTTCATAAATCAATCAAAGGATATTTTTGATATTCTGAGAAAATTCAAAATGGAAAATTGTACAACAATTGGAACCCCGATGGAACCGGGAACTAAGATTGGCATGGATCTTTCGGGAAAACCTGTCGATGTTAGAACCTATAGAGGAATGATTGGTTCTTTGATGTATTTGTTAGTGTATTATTGTATCCAAGATTTAATAGGAAAAGTCAAGTCAAGATAAGTCAAACAATGTCTAAGTCAATATGAGTTTACTTAGGTGTTAAGCATGTAGTTTTTGTCCTTGGTATAAATACCTTGGTTTGTACTTGGTTGTAGAGGTGACTCTTAATTGCAATATACATATGACTACGTTTCTCTCTCTACTTTCTCTCTCTAGACTTTGAATATTAAATCTTAATTGATAGATTGTGCTTGAATTCATTGGGAATACAATTTCAATTGGTATCTGAGCGAGACCAAACAATTTCAGAGTGATTGGATTGAGCAAAATTGATTGGTTTTCTAAAAATTTTGTCAAGAAAATTCGTTTTGTGAAAAAAGTCACTATTGGATCAAAATGTTGTGAATTTGTTGTTCTTTGATTGAAAAGATGATTCAATAGGATTCGTTTTGTATAATAGATTCATTCATATTCACAAAGATTGTCGAATTAATCACTAGAACAGTTTTAATTTTGGATTTCATTGTGTTTTTCTTGAAAATATGTCGAACACTGTTCTTGAATCAATTTGGTGCATTTTGATGTTTTTAATGAAAATCTTGTGTTAGAATAATGTTCTAATTGCTAAATCGATTATTCTTGTGGAATTTCATGTTTTAATTTGCAGGTTTAATCGATTTGAATCGATTTTGTGATCATCTGTGTAGAACGCGCAAGATTTGAAAAACGCGCAAGTTCTTCCTTAGAACGCGCAAGCTTCATCATCAAGAACACGCAAGATTCCAGTCTGAAGAACGCGCAAGCAAAACATGCGAGTTTGCCAAAACGCGCTAAAAGAGACTAGCGAGTTTCATAAACGCGCAAGGCAAAGCTTGCGAGTTTGAGCAAAACGTGCTAGAGGAGCTTGCGAGTTTGAAATCCTTGAAAATCTAAGTGTTAAAACGCGCTAAACATGTCTGCGAGTTTGTGCTTTGCGTGACAAGTGAAACGCGCAAACTGCGTCTTGCACGAGCCGTGTAACGCACAAACGTCATAACGCGCAAACGTCATAATGCGCAAACGTCATAAAACGCGCACGTATCGACTAGCGAGTTCCAGAAACGCGCAAGTGCCTACTAGTGAGTTTCAGTGTGAATAGTGCTTTGCGCTTTCAGTGCCTTGCGAGTTTTGAGCTTTGCGTCTTCAGTGTCTTGCGAGTTTCATCCTTTGCGCGACCAACGTCTAACGCGTTTCTTTGTGAATAGTGACTAGCGCGTATAGTGACTTGTGAGTTTTAAGACTTAAATTTTTTTTTAGGAAAATTAAATGTTTTTTTTGTGATCCAAGTTTGACTTTTTAGTCAACATCTTTGATTTGTTTGGGAACGATCATTCACACCAAGCTAATCTATCAAGATGCCTACTGTTGATGATAAGGGAAATACTGTATTATCAGCCAGAGATTATGCTATCTTGTATATGCCTGAGATACCTGTTCTAGAAGCAGAAAGAGACAAACTGAAAAATCAGAATTCAAAGCTTCAAAAGCAGATTCAGGAGTTTAAATTAAATTTGTCAAATTCTGATAAAACTCCTGACTGTAAAAAGTGTCCTAATATGGATAAATCTCATTTTGCATGTATCATCAGTGAGAAAGAGAAAGAAATTAAAGATAGAGAGAAAATGATGGGAATTAAAGATAATACTATTCAGTCTCTTGAAGAAGTAATCAAGATGAAGGAGTCTTACATTGAAAGTCTTCTAAGCCAATTGAAGATAACTGAACAAAGATCATCAGATCTGCATGATGAATCAGTTAAGCTTCAACAAAAGTATATGGCTTCTGAAGAAACTGCATACGAATTGAAAGTGAA
This sequence comes from Arctium minus, assembly GCA_954870635.1. Classification (NCBI taxonomy): domain Eukaryota; kingdom Viridiplantae; phylum Streptophyta; class Magnoliopsida; order Asterales; family Asteraceae; genus Arctium; species Arctium minus. The sequence continues at coordinate 55,109,262 of OX941081.1, read as the reverse complement.
AAATGCTGATTTGATGAAAAGCATCAAAGAAGATAAAGTTAAAGCAAATCTTCAAAGCCAACTGAAGACGACTGAACAGAAAGCATCGGATTTGCAAGATGAATCAGTCAAGCTTCAAAACAAGTTTAAGGCTTTCGAAGAAAAGATATCTGCTCTAGAAAAGAAGAATGCTGAATTGAAAACAAGTCTCCAAGCAGAAAAAGAAAAATCAAGTGTGAAGACATCTTCTACTCAATAGATGTCTGAACTTTCTAAGAAAACTTTGCAAGAGAAAAAGGATCATGAGCTGAGATGCATTAAACTTTCCAAGCAAGTGTCTGATTTTGAAAAGATTCTAATTACTGAAAGAGACACATTTGCTAAGGAAAGAAAAATTCTTGAAGATGAAAACACTGAATTTCTTAAACAAATCTCAGTTTTACAAGACTTATTAGAAAAAGAAAGACAAATTTTCAAAGAAAAGAAAAAGTCTTTTGAGTCTGAAAAGAAAAATTCTGAAAAGAGAAATGTTGGGATCTTCAATGAAATTTCTGATAAATCCAAGAACTTACAAAAAGATTTTGAGCTTGAACGCTTACATTTTAAATCTGAAATATTAAAGCTCATATCCAAAATCACTGTTCTATCATCAGATGTCCAAAATGAAAAGAAGGCCAAATCTGATTTGAAACTGAAACTTGACACACTTACTTCTGAAAGAAACATTTTATCTGAAAATATAAAGAACTTAGAAGCTGCAAATGTTGATTTGTAAGAAAAAGTTTATGCTGATGTGATCAATCAATCACCAGTTGACAATTCAACCGAATCAGTTTGCTATTTTAAAACTGCTTCTAGTTCTATCCATGACAAAAATGTTTTCAAAAACAAAAGTGTCAAATCAAATCAAATCAGACCACCAAATATATTTTATGATAAATCTGTTGATAGTTCAGCGAGCTTCTATGTTAAAACTCTTGGAAAGAATTCTAAGAAAAATCAGATGGTCTGGAGAGTGAAGAGTTCTTCAGATGATGAGAAGAAGAATGCAAGATCATTCAATTCCACCTCGAAAGCCAAAAAGAACAGTGCATATATAGGTAAATCTTTTGGTAATTCTGATATATATTACTCTACTAATCATTTGATCAGGATTGCTCAAAGGAAAATCTGTTGTTCTTACTGTGGAGAGAATGACTTTGTTCAGAGAGAAACTGCTCATAACTGGTACGGTTCTTATAGAATAACTTCTCAGAATTCTGGTTTTAAAAGATATACATCTAATGAGAAGTGGATTCTTAAATCTAACATACTAGGACCCAAATACCAGTAGGTACCAAAGTCTGTTAAATCTGTTTCGCAGGTACCACAGGTATAGGGAGAGCAAGATGGTTGACTTCTAAGTACTACAACTTAGAACTCAGACTTCAATGTCAAAGACAATGGCTTTTGAACAAAATAGTTCAAAACCCGGATTTAAGTGTCAAGATTGTGGCTTCTGATCACATGACAGATCAGGACCCGTTCTTAATGTTCAGAGAAGGATATTTTGAAAATATCCAGGGGGAGCTTAATAGACAAAAATCTATCTATAAATGATTTGAGGGGGAGCTTAAAAGTAAGTATCTTCTAATCCTAGATCTCTGATTGTTTGAAAGAAGAACAACTTTCAAGCATGAAAAATGTTTTCTTAAATGTTCAAACCACTTCTCTATTCTCAAAAGATTTCACGAATTAAGAAGTGTGATTTTAAATGTTTTTCAATATTGAGCTTTAATGTTTAACTGACCGTGTGTTTCTAAAGATCAATACTCATGTATTATCTTTCCTATATACTGTAAAGTATTCACACACATCGGTTTAGTACTTCATATTGAATATGTTATTACCATGTCTCTAAACGAACCTATTTTTCGATGGTAATACTCCCGTTTGCTTTCAAATGTTGTTGAGCATCATTCATCATTTCATTTTGATCTGATTGATACATTGTCAGATTTTCAAAACAAGTCTCTTGATTTCATTTCATTCATTCAATATCTTTGTTTTGAGAAATCTTCCAAGTTCAATTGCTCAAATCTCATGAGTATACATTTTGACAATATTATCATTTTTGTGCTTAACTGTTCAAGTTAAATTGTTGAACAACCATTCTTTTTAGGACAAAATTAAATGGGATTCGTGTGAGAACTTAAACAGAACTTCCATGGATTCACGTAAACCAGTGTTTCCTACCCCCGAAGTTATCCTAGAGTGATTGAGGGGTGAGGGGTCATAAATCAAAGAGTGGGGGAGATAACTCATCCGGTTGAGTTTTTCTCATTGTGTGGAGCGGTAAAATGGAAATGAGAGTTTGGTTAGAAGTGAGCATAATGATAAAAAGAAAGAGGGTGTGAGAACAGAGTTAAAAGAATATCAGAACTCTGCACCAACCACTTTTTGAGCCGGGCAGCCACAAATTCTGATTGGTTCACATTCTTTGGTGACCATCATTGAAAAAGGCAGTGAGCCCATGCTAACTCTTGCACTAACCCCACCAACCACTCGTTTCTTTCTTAACAAAGAAATGTTTCAATTTTCTTGGGGACGCAGTATATCTGCTATCTAGTCTTCACTCGGAAGATTTAGATATTGAAAAAGAAGGAACGTTGCCCCACCTTCGCATCTCTTTCATGCACATTGAGTTCGTGTAATACTTGTTGCTGTCTCAACAGTTTACACAATTTGAGCCTTATTAAACACAATCCTTGTGCTAAATTCTGTCATACACAAGCACGAGCACACAGAAAATTTGTTTTTCTGTCAGAACATTCATAGATAAACCTTGTGTTTTTCAATGATTGAATGGAAGTCCTGGGGAGTCATCATCAAACCAGCTCCTTAAATTGTACATTCGTTGTACACAGTAACTTTGTGTTACTGACAGGCACTTCTAACTGTTTCATTTGTTGAATCAGGGTTACCAAGTTCATTATATCTGAATTTGAAAAGATTCGGGTATATACAGTTCATGATTCAGATACTCAGATCAAAGGATGGAAACTGTCAAATTATCATAAAGGAGGAGATTGTTAGTTGAATACAAAGGGGGTGATCAAAGATAATGTTGAAATTGAAGATGTTTTGATGATCATGAAGCTCACAATCATCAAAAAGGGGGAGACATTTACAGAGATCAATTTCAAAGAATTTCAGAGTTATAAAGTCAAGACTTGTGGAGTATTTCTGAAAGTCCAAGCCAGATGAAAAGAAATCATTCTGAGATTATTCAAATTCAAATTAGAAGATTCGTGAAAGTTCGTTTTTCCAAAGACGATCAAGAGATCCGAGTGATGAAGATAAAGTTTTTGAAAGATTCCTCGAAGTTTCTCAAAGGCAAAAGATTTCAAAGAAGTTTCAAAGATGAAGTTTTCATAGTATTGTTTCAAGACTTCAAATGGTTCGTTTTCAAGACTTGTTGACTTTCCAGAGATGCAAAGTGTTAAAGACTTTTCAAGATTCTTCAACAACTTCAGAAAGAGCTTCAAAGTTCAAAGTCGTCAAAGTCAAAGATTGAAGAATCAAGCGCTGAAGACTATTGTCAAATTTTTTTTAAATCTTGAATACAAAGGGGGAGATTGTTAGTGTATTATTGTATCCAAGATTTAATAGGAAAAGTCAAGTCAAGATAAGTCAAACAATGTCTAAGTCAATATGAGTTTACTTAGGTGTTAAGCATGTAGTTTTAGTCCTTGGTATAAATACCTTGGTTTGTACGAGGTGACTCTTAATTGTAATATACATATGACTACGTTTCTCTCTCTACTTTCTCTCTCTAGACTTTGAATGTTAAATCTTGATTGATAGATTGTGCTTGAATTCATTGGGAATACAATTTCAGTATTTAACTTCAAGTAGGCCAGATATTATGTTTTCTACATGTTTATGTGCAAGATATCAGGCTATTCCAAAAGAATCTCGTATGTCTGTAGTCAAAAGGGTCTTTAGATATCTGAAGGGCACTGTAGATCTTGGTCTGTGGTATCCTAATGATACTAGTTTTGAACTGACAGTCTACTCAGATGTAGATCATGCAGGTTGCATGTTAGACAGGAAAAGTACATCATCCTTTCTTGGAGATAAACTCATAAGTTGGGCATCAAAGAAACTACTATGTGTTTCCACATCAACGGCTGAGGCAGAGTATGTTGTTGCTGCAAGATGCTATTCTCAGGTGTTGTGGATAAGGACGCAACTACGATATTATGGCTTCAAATTCGACAAGATCCCGATCTACTGTGACTCAAAGAGCGCCATTGCAATATCAGCAAATCCTGTTCAGCATACAAAGACCAAACACATAGATGTACGATATCATTTTATCAAAGACAATGTCGAAAAAGGTACAATAGAACTTTATTTTGTAAACACTGATTATCAGCTTTCTGATTTGTTTACCAAGCCTCTCGACGAAAAGGGATTTAATTTTCTTGTCTCGAAACTTGGTATGCTAAATCTCAAGACATAATCTGTGATTACCTACTACAGTTTTTCTTATTGTTATTTTTCTTCATTTTTTTATCTTTATTCTGAAAAGATATCTACACTGAAAGGTATTTGTGATGTCAGGGGGAGTGAGAGAAGATGAAAAGATGATCTACATATATTTGAGGGGGAGTTCATATATTTTTGCATTCTTAACTGATAAATTTTCTGATGCATAAATGCAGGGGGAGTTAGAGATATAAGACAAGGAGTATGGATTATGACTTCTGATTACTTCAGATCAGAACTCGTACATTCAATGTTTTACTGCTTTATGTTATTTTATTTTTCAATAAATGTTGTGAATAAAGCTTTGCACTTTGACGACTTTGTGTCTTTTTGCAGAAATGAGAGGAAGCTTAAATGATCATATCTTTATGATTTAGAGCTGACTTGATGAGATATAAGACTGAACGAAAAGGTTTATTTCTAATCTTAATCTCATACGTATCTGAAAGAAGGACAACTTTTAGATATGAAAACATGTTCTTAATTGTTCAAACCACTTCTGATTCTTAATTGATTTCATGAATATAGAAGTGTGATTTTAAATGTTTTCATGTTTAATTGTGCTTACATGTTTATAAACCGTGTGTTTCCAAAGATAATTACTTGTGTATTATATTTTCCATATACTTTCAAGTATTCACACACACCGGTTTAATTTTTGTTGGATATGTTCTTACCATGTTTCTAAACTGAAACAAATTTTCGATGGTAAGACACCCCGATTGAACTTCAAAGAATTTTAAGCGTTGATTTCATTTCAGAACGTTTCTTTTAAGAATGTCTATATCTTGTTTCGTATAGACAATATCCAATTTTTGTTGACCTAAGCCTTAATCGATAAATCATTTCTATATGATCTTTTTCATACAATGTCATATTTTCAAACAAGTTTCTTGTATTCATTTCATTCATTCAATGTACTTGTTTGAAACATCTTCAATGTTTTATAATGCTCAAATCTTCATGATTATCTTTTTGAGCATACAGACATCTGACATGTATTTTTTGCTTTAACTGAAAAGTTAAACTAGTTTGAGCAACATGTTATTTTAGGACAATATGGGTTCATTGTGTTAGGACTTAAATGAAACTTCTATGGATTCACGTTAACCAGTGTTTCCTACCCAAGAAGTTAATCATTTAGTGATCAAAGAGTGAGGAGTCAAAACAACTGAGTGTGGGTTGTGTGAAGAGGTAAAATGTAAATGAGAGTTTGGTTAGAAGCGAGCTCAATGATTAAAAAGAAAGAGGGTGAGAGAACAGAGTAAAAGAATATCAAACTCTGTACCAACTTTTTCTGAGTCGGGCAACCACATTACTAGTGTTTCACAATTTTTTCGTGAACATTATTGAAACAGGCAACTAGCCCATGCCAACTCTTGATAAAAACCCCACCAGCAACTTATTTTCTTCTCAATAAGAAAATGTTTCATATTTCAATGGGATGCAACACATAATCTATCTGATTTTCATTTGGAGAATCTGGATATTGAAAAAGAAGGAAGTCTGCCCCACCTTCGCACTTCAATTATGCACAATCGAGTCTGTGTTTAACTATTGTTGTCTCAATGGTTTACACATTTTGAGCCTTATATTAAAAGCAATCATCATGTGCTTAATTCTATCAAACACTTGCCTAAATACACAACGAAAATTGTTTTTCTTGTCATAACGTTCATAGAAATTCCTTTGTGGTGTTTCAATGATTGAATGGAAGACCTGGGGAGTGAACATCACAAAAGCTCCTTTCCAATGTGTATTCATTACACACAGTGACTTTGTGTTACTGACAGACATCTTAACTGATTCATTTGTTGATTCAGGTGTTACACTCTTAATTTGTCTGAATTTGTAAAGATTCGGATGGATATATTCTTTGGATCGACAGATAATCAGAGGCTCTTGTTAAATATCAATGGTTAGAAAAAAATTCAGAGACATTTCTTGTGAAAGTTTTGATGATTTCAGTGCTCTAATCATCAAAAAGGGGGAGAAGTTATGTTCAAGAAATGTCTGGAGAGAAAAGTTTGTATCAGATATGGGAGAAGAGTTAAAGAAATGTTTGTGTAAGAAAATTATAGATGGGGAGAAGATCAAGAAAGTTATTGGAAAGTGTTCAAGATTTATTGGTTTGAGAAGATTATTGGAAGCTGAAAGAGAAAGTTCAAAGATTTCTGAAGATGAGCTGATTTTCCAGAAAATTTCTTTGAAGATAATCTGCTAAAGCAAACTGAGTTGAACCTGATGATAATTTCTTTCCGTTGTCTGAAAGAGGTTTTACAACCTTAGGGAGAATGTTACTACTTTTGAAAACAGATTTTGGGGAGATAAATTTGCTAAAGACTAACAAAGGGGAAGATTGTACAAATTGAGCTTAAAAAAGGAGATTGAATCGCAAAATCCTTTTGAGATGATCTTGAATCCAAAGGGGGAGAATGTTAGAGCATAAATATGTTGGATGCAAAATCATAGAAGATTGGAGGTCAAAGTTCAAGAAAGTCAAAGATGAAAGTCAACTCTCATTGTGAAGTCAAAGTCAATGTAATAAGTCTATTGTTGGGTCTGAAATGTGCTAAGGATGGTTACTACTGCTAGACATGACTATTACTACTGCCAGAGGAAGTTAGTACTGCTAGATCACAATTACTACTGCTTGAAGGAGTTAATGCTGCTGAGACAAAATTAATACTGCTTGCTGAGATTAATACTGCTAGTTCAGAATTAATACTGCTCATGAAGATAGTGCTGCTTATGAGATGAGGACTCCGTATGAGAATGAAGACAGTTGTATAGATTGAAGCTAAAGTAAAGGAGATAATTATGGACTGAAGATCAATTTTATTTTGATAATTATCTTGTAATCAGTTTTGTATATATAGTATAGAAGTCTTTGATAGAAATAATTCATACGTTTTGTTTTAGAGAGAATTAACCTCAAGATTAGTTTAGATCCTTTCTATAGAGAAGTATAGAACGTCTGTTGAGCCTGTTCAACAGATTGAGGTTTTGTGTGTAATCATCAAGTTTAATGAATATAACTTGTGATTTAAGTGCATATACTGTTTCATTGATTGTTAGTGTTAAAGTGTTTTTCCGCAACTTCTTTAGCATTGATTCTGAGTGTGTGTGAATTAAATTCTTGTTTGAATTTCGATCCTGACAAGTGGTATCAGAGCTTTGTTAAACTCAGAAAAACAACAATCATCATGGACGGTTCAAGTGATAGCGTTCTGGTCTCAAAGGTTCCAATGCTCAGATCTAATGAGTTTGACATGTGGAAGATTCGGATCAGGCAATACATTCTTCTCATAGATTACTCTATGTGGGACATCATTGAGAATGACCCATCTAATGAAGGAAAGATTGGAGAAGATGGAAAAAGAATCCCACCAAAGACGGATGGAGAGAGGAAGATAAGGCAGACAGAGATGAAAGCCTTGAGCACACTGCTCTTGGATATTCCTAATGAGTATCAACACCAATTCTGCAACTGCACTGATGCCCAGATGCTTTGGAATGCTCTAGAGAAGAGATTATCTGGTACCAAAAGTATCAAGAGAAATCAGAAGGCAATATTGAAGCAACTGTATGAAAACTTCATGTCAACTAAGAATGAGTCCATGACTCAAACTTTTGACAGGTTTAACAAGCTGATTGGTGAACTAGCTACAGTTGGAGTGCAAATTGATCAAGATGATGTAAACAGAAAGTTCTTAAGGTCCCTTGGAGATGAATGGACCATGTATACTGTCTCCTTCAGACAGAATGACAAGCTGGAGGACAAAGAACTAGACGATCATTATAATGACTTAAGGGTGTTTGAGGTTGAAGTTGAAGCCAAGAAGTGTCAGGATCGAATTCTCAACAAGAATTATGAATACTCAGAAACAATATCAAAGAAGTTGCGGAATAACACTTTGATATTCAATGTAACAGTAAACAAACAATGTATATGATTAACAACTTGTAAACTTGTATTGAATGATTAAAATCACAAGATTACACACTCAACCTTAATCTTGAAGAACAGACTCTTTCAAGACGAATTCTACTTCTCTAGAATTAGGAACTATGCCTTGAGGTTGATTTTTCTCTCTAGAACTAAAATTTAGAATGAATAATCTGTTATGCTAACTATTCTAAACAATTCTATACATATACTGAATAAAAGATAATTACAATTAATAAAATATCTTCAGAATATCTTCCATGAATATCTTCAATATATCCAGCTGTCACTCTTGTAATTCGAATCTCCATCTCATAAGCAGTATTATTCTTCAGCAACATTAATACTCTGAGCAGTATTAACTCCAGCAGTACTAACCATGCTCAGCAGTATTAATCTCTTCAAGCAGTACTAACTTTGAACAAGCAGTACTAAACTTGTTGAGCAGCACTAATCTGCAACTAGCAGCATTAATCACAGAAGTACCAACTAGAAGTAGTAACTGTTTTCTTCTAGCAGCATTAACTTTACTTGTGTTGTACTTGTGCAATTCTTCAGTTCCCAACAAGAAGAGACCTTCTGGATACACTCATAATGCTGCTCTTTTATGATCTTATTCGTCTACTGATTCTGCTGCTAATACAAAATCAGTTAGTACTGCTTATGTATCTAAGCAGGATGTATCTAATGACTCTGTATTAGAAGCTTTTCTTGCTAGTCATGCTAATTCTGTTTTAATTAATGATGATCTTGAACAAATTAATGCAGATGACCTTGAGGAGATGGATATAAAGTGGCAGATGGTCATGCTAACTATGAGGGTCAAGAGATTCATAAAGAGGACTGGAAGGAACAACTTCTATCAGAGGAGAGAAGATGGTGCTGGGTTTGACAAGTCAAAGGTGGAGTGCTACAAGTGTCACAATATGGGACACTTTGCAAAAGAATGCAGAGGAGGAATTCCTCAACAACATGGTAGCAACCACCAGCAAGCACATTCCTCAAGCGTCCAAAACAACAGAAACTCCACTCAAGATCTTGTTTCTCAAGAAGGAATGACATTTGATTGGAGTGATCAAGCAGAAGAAGCTGTTCAGAATCAAGCCTTGATGGCAGAAGTCTCAGAATCTTCAAGCACAAATATTCCAACAGAGGTAAAAACTAAACTATGCACTAAAGAGTGTCTTCAGACTGTACAAAAGTACATGGATGATAACCAAAGCATGTGTGACGACCTTAAAAGGTTAGAGAGAGATATAAGAGAGTATAAAGTGATTGTTGAGAAGTTTGAAGATCAAATCAAGGCTTACAAGGCCAATGAACTTCAGTATTACTATGACACTAATTACTAGAAGTGGGAGACAAATCAATTAGAAATTCAAATAGAAAAGTCTAAAGAGGAATGTGAGAAGATAAAGAGTGAGTATGAGAAAGCTAAGCTTGACATTGAGAAGTTCTCTTATTCTTCCAAAGCAATGGACTCTTTGCTTAAAGCTCAAGTTCATGATAAGATCAAGAGTGGTATTGGATACAATGCAACACCTCCACCTTATAACAATAATTACATCCCTCCCTCTTCAGATCTCTTAGAGAACCAAAATAAGGAGGACTTACCTATAGGAGCAACAGAAGTAGATCCTATAGATAGTGTGTTAGCCCCAAATATGAACCAATGATAGTATTGAAAATAACTAAGTCTTCATCTAAAGACTTTCAAGGGACATCAACAAGTCTGTCTCTGAAGTCAGTTCAGAGTCAGTCTGAAGAAAGCAAGTCTGTCTCTGAAGTCAGTTCAGAGTCAGTCTGAAGAAAGCAAGTCTGTCTCTGAAGTCAGTTCAGAGTCAGTCTGAAGAAAGCAAGTCTGTCTCTGAAGTCAGTTCAGAGTCAGTCTGAAGAAAGCAAGTCTGTCTTTGAAGTCAGTTCAGAATCAGTCTGAAGAAAGTATGTCTGTCTTTGAAGTCAGTTCAGAGACAGTCTCACGGAAAGACATCAGAGAGCTCCTCATCAGAAATCCTACTTCAGAGCTCTGAAGATGTTCAATCTGAATTTCTTGACAAAGAAGAACAGATGACACGTCACCTTGTGATAAGATTTACTTTATAGAGTAGGTCACTGTTCAAGCATGTCTTGATCTTACCTCTTAGGTAAGATACTGTTCAAGCTTGCTTCTATTTGTCAGATAAGTACACTGTTTGCTTTATGGTGCTATAAATAGGACCATCACCTTATTGTTCAAAGTGTGCTTAAGAAGTCTTATAACTGATAATATAAGTTGAATATTTTCTTCAAAGAATATCTTGTTTATCTATTATTTGCTATATGAACTGTGATATTTGAATCTCCTTTGATATTAAACTATACTGCTTCCGCTGTTATTACTCTTATTGTTTATATCATTGTTGTGAGATTAAATCTGGGATCCAACAATTGGTATCAGAGCCTCCTTTATTTTCTAAACAAAGAAAGATCGCATCTGCATACTCGGATATATTTACATCTCATTGATTCTAACTTTCAATATTTGTGCATGTTCAAATAAACCTGGTTTATTAAAGAACACCATATGCTCAAGATTTGATAGTAAATCACTGTTCAATACAAAAAGCATCTGTTCTTCAAATCTTCATCTTTTTCTTCAAAAATGGCAAACTCAAGCATAAGTGCCATTTATACAGCTGGGTCATTAACAAAACCTCCTACACTTTTAAGGGACGAATATCCCCAATGGAAGATAAGGATGGTAAATTTCTTAGAAGGTATGGACAAGGATCTTTTTAGATTAGTGAACGTTGGACCTCACATTCCAATGGTGTTGGTACCAAGAGTTCCTGCAACAGCAGATACTGCTGAAATCCCTGCATATTATGAAAAAAAAACCACAAACTTCATTGATGAAGAAACTAATATGATGGATAATGACTCAAAAGCTGTTAGATTACTAATAATGGCCATTCCCAATGATATCTTTCAAGAACTTGATTCTTGTAAAACTGCAAAAGAGATATGGGATCAGTTGTTAAATCAACTTGAAGGAGGCCTACAAACCCAGAAAAATAGAAGAAATCTATGCATCAATGAATATCATGATTTTCATGCTCTACCAGAAGAAATATTACACCAAACTTACTCAAGATTCAACATTCTTATCAACAAATGCAGAAAGTTTGGAGTGATAAGAACAAAAGAGGAAAACAACGTTCTTTTCTTGAAAAGCTTAAATGAAGAATGGTCACAACTGTCCATGTCTATACAAGCCAATCAAGATCTTGAGTCATGGTCATTAACTGACATTTATGGCACTCTTGTTGCACATGAAAAGGAAGTTATGAAGCAAAAATCAAAACTGTCTTTAGGTGGACCCCTTGCACTTGTTTCAAAACAAATTTCGAAAGAAAACAACTGTGAAGAGTCACAAAAAAGTTTGGAAACAAAAAGAAGATCCAAAAAGGTCCTAATGGCAGAAGAAAATCGTTCAGATTTAGACTCAGAAGATGATATCAATGCCTTCGCCAAATCTCTTGCATTAATCACTCATCAATTTAACAAGAAATTTGGCAAAAAAGTATTTGAAGGAAGGAGAGAGAATGAAGAAAGAAGAAATCCTGAAATAAGATTTCAACAAGATGGTGTCAGATTTCAACAAGAACCCATATTCACTCCATATAGTGATCAAAAGGGTACAAACTTCAACAACAATGATGCAACTCAACAATCAAGACCTCAACAATCATTTCAACCAAGGTATCCACAGCCACAGAGATATTTCAAACCTCAAGAACAGAAGCCAGAGACAAGTACTGCCACTCTTCCAACAAATCAAAATGATGGAAGATGTTTCAGATGTGGAAAAATAGGACATTTCTCTGCAAACTGCAGAGGAAAACTTGTCAAAGATCAAGATTACTACAAGAACAAATACAAGTACAACGTAAAAGAAAGAGTTCTTGTAGCAGAAATGGAAGACTGGCTATCAGACTCAACAAGTGACGGCGAGGAAGAACCTACCAATCTCTGTGGTATGGCTTTTTCAGATGGAAATCAAACTGATGGAGCATCAGAAGACAACTCTGAAAAGGTAAACTCTCTTTACACCTCTGACAGTGATCCTGAAATAGATGCTTTTAAATTAATTAATGAACTTCAGGATCTAGAGCAAAAGTTTCTTGAAGAGAAAAAGAAAAGAGAGCAAGTGACAAAAGAGCTCATTTTTTTCAAAAGAGAAAAGAATCTTCTGGAATCAGAAAAGAAAGAAATTTTTCTTGAAAAAACCAAACTTGAAGACAGTCACAAGCAAAAAGAAAAATCATTTTCAGAAGAAATAAGAAAAATTGAGAAAGTTTTAAAAGGAAAAGAAGAAGAAGTAAAGAAATCTGAGTATGAAAGGCTCAATTCTATTGCCTTAACCAAATTTTTTCAAAAGGAAAGAGAAATCCTACATCAACCTCTAGATAGAAAAAATCTTCGAATCAAAAGCTATGTCAATGCACAAGGTGTTTTCGACAAAATAAAAACTCAAATGGACTCTCAAGGGCTGGGATTCAATGAGTTGAATTCATTCACTGGATTGGAGAAAACTTCACTTTCTTCCACTTTCCGTATGGGAAAGGTCCAAAGCTTTGAAGGTACATCTCTGAATAATTTCAAAAGAATGAAAACATCAGAGGGATAAAAAACCAGAGCTTTGAATTTCAAAAATACTATATACTCTGAAGTAAAAAACTTTCAAAAGTCTGTGTTACAGATAAAAAGAGAAACTTCAGAGGTACTCTTCACAAAACCTCAAAGCAATGATTCCAAAGAAATTTTCAGATTTGATGCTTTCATCTCAAATGAATCAGAGACATCGGAACCAAGTACCTCTGATACAAGTACTTCTGAAAATGAATCTCAGAGTTCACTTGATCCGTATGCCCCTCTGTATTCACCAAAGTCAGATGAAAACATCAGAACTACATTTGAAGATGATGTTAAAAAGATATTGAAAGAAAATGTCATGGAGGAATTAAAAAGAAAAGAAAGCATGAAACGGATCATTAAAGTCTCTAGAACAAAAAAAATTGAAAAACCAATAGAGGTAGCTATCTCTATTAAATCTAAGAGAGACTTTCTTGATTCTGATTCAGAATCTGATCAAGAGATTGATGAACAGATTTTTTGTAAACCAGAGAATGTAATTCACAAAAAGATAGAAATTGTTGGGTCTGGTATTTTGAATGTTCCAATTTCAATTTTGAAAACCAAAACTAGAATACCAACAAGTCCTGATTTTGCAAATATGTGTTTACAAGCAAAAACGTCTCTGGAACTTGAAAAAGAATTACAAGAAAAGGCAAAGAATAAAACAAACACTTCTGAATCTTACACCTATAAAACAATAAAATTCTCTCCTGAACAAAAAGGCAAATGGACAAAAATTAACCATATTGATCCTGTTTGTGCAGTAAGCAGCAAAGAAAAGAAGATGTTTTTGATCAAGAAAAAGCAACTTGAAAAGAAGACTGTCTTTCAAGCAAAAAGGAAAGAAGTAGTTAGGGATACATGTAATATTCCTAATGCTAGTTTCAAAAGAAGTCAAAATGTAACAAATGCTTTTAATAAAAAGAAAAACTTTGCTCCTACTTCTTCTTGTTCTATTAATTGCAACTGCATTCATCTCTTGATCAAACTGAAAAATCATTTCAGAGGATCACATTGTCTTCTGAATCAATCTCTGAAAAATATCTCAGAGACAAAATTTCAACAGAAGACAAGTAACGGTAAGACATCAAAAGATGAGCTGCCAAAAAGTCATAAAAATCCACCAAAGTCTAACATAAAAGGACCCATAATGAGATGGGTACCTAAGAAACAATAATCTGTCTTGCAGAATCAGTCAATGCCAATCTGGTACCTAGATTCTGGATGTTCAAGGCATATGACTGGAAATAAGGAACTGCTATCCTCATTGAAAGCAAAATCTGGAGGAGCAGTTACTTTTGGAGACAATGTGCAAGGACAGATTAAAGGATATGGTGAGTTGTCAAGAGGAAATGTTTTAGTATCAAAGGTTGCTTATGTGGATGGATTAAAACACAATCTGATCAACATAAGTCAACTTTGTGATCATGGTTTTGAATTACTCAGAGCAGACAGAAAAGGTCAAAGAAAATATTGTTCACTTCTCCACTCAGAATCAGGTCAAGAATTACTCAGAGCAGACAGAAAAGGTAACCTCTACAGAATGAATTTTACCAAAATAAACGACACTGATTCAGAGAAACTTTATCTTGTATCTCTGAATAGTGAGGAAGTCTGGCTCTGGCATAAAAAGTTTTCACATCTAAACTTTTCCTCACTTGATAAATTAGTTAAACTTAATTTGGTTAAGGGATTACCATCTCTGAAGTTTAACAAAGATCATCTTTGTTGTGCTTGTGAGATGGGAAAAATGAAAAGATCTTCCCATAAAACCAAAAGTGAAAACAACTGTCCTAGATCTCTACACATGCTTCATGTGGACCTCTGTGGTCCTATCTCTGTACAGAGTATAGCAGGTAAGAAATACATTCTGGTTCTAATTGATGAATTTTCCAGATTCACATGGATAGAATTCATCAGAGCCAAATCTGATGTACCTGATATTTTGATAAGATTGTTGAAAAGATTACAGGTTCTATTTAGCAACAAAGTTCAGAAACTAAGAAGTGATAATGGAACAGAGTTCAAAAATGCCAAAATCAATTCATATCTATCAGAAGAAGGCATTACTCCTAACTTTTCTGCAGCAAGAACCCCTCAGCAAAATGGAGTAGTTGAAAGGAAGAACAGAACACTTGTTGAAGCTGCAAGGACAATGCTAGCTGGATCTGATCTTTCAACAAATTTTTGGGCAGAAGCAGTGGCAACAACCTGCTTTACTCAGAATAGAGCTATAATTGTCAAGAGATTTCAGAAAACATCCTATGAACTCATTAACAATAGGAAACCTAATGTTAAATATTTTCATGTTTTTGGATGCAGATGTTACATTCTGAACGATAGAGAATCTCTTGGAAAGTTTGACAAGAAAGCTGATGAGGGCAAATTCATTGAATATTCTTTAGCCTCAAAAGCTTTCAGAGTGTTCAATCTTAGAACAAGGACCATCCAAGAGAGCATCAATATCATTTTTGATGACAATAAAAGCTCTGAACAACAAGAAAGTCTCTCAACACCTATCTCTGAATCATCAAGAGAATCTGAATTAAACAGAATATTTGAAGATTTCTTTGATGAAGATAACCAAGAAGTAATCTTCAGAGATAGACCAAGAGAAAATTCAGAAGGACCCCAAGAAACAGGTACAACCCTTTCTGGACCCTCTAAATTAACACTTTCCGTTTCACCAAATTCAGATCAGCAAAGTGAATCAGAAGAAGCTGAAGATCAAAAAGAGGATGATCAAGGAGTGTCTGAAGTAACTCCAGAAACAAATAGTGAAGAAATTCAAGAATCTGCTTCACCATCTCGGGAAACAACTTCAGAGCCTCTGAACATAACAACAGAGATATCACCAAATGTCATCTCTGAAGTTCAAACTCCACCCCAAATTTTTGCTCCAATCTCAAGATGGACAAAAGATCATCCAATTGATCAAATAATTGGATCCTTATCAGAAGGAGTTAAAACAAGATCTGCCACAATCAATGAATGCTTCTACGTAAACTTTTTAAGCATTATTGAACCAAAGAAGGTAAAAGAAGCTCTTGAAGATCCTCATTGGATTTTTGCAATGCAGGATGAACTTCAAGAGTTTGTAAGAAACAAAGTCTGGACCCTAGTTCCCCTTCCCAAAGGAAAATTTGCAATTGGAACAAAATGGGTTTTCAGAAACAAAAAGGATGAGGATGGAATAATAATAAGGAACAAAGCCAGGTTGGTTGCTAAAGGATATTGCCAAGAAGAAGGTATTGATTATGATGAAACCTTTGCACCTGTAGCTAGGCTAGAAGCAATCAGAATCTTCTTAGCCTATGCTGCACACAAAGGATTCAAAGTTTATCAAATGGATGTTAAATCTGCCTTTCTACATGGTAAATTAAAAGAAGAAGTTTATGTCCAGCAACCACCTGGATTTGAAAGTACAGAGTTTCCTAATCATGTTTATTATTTGGATAAGGCTCTGTATGGACTTAAACAAGCTCCAAGAGCTTGGTATGCAACTCTGTCCACTTTTCTGATTAAAAATGGATTTGACAAAGGCACAATTGATACAACATTATTCATCAAAAGGTACAAAAATGAGATGCTATTAGTACAAATTTATGTTGATGACATTATATTTGGATCTACAAATCAAAAGTATTGTGACAAATTTTCAGAGTTGATGAAGAGTGAATTTGAGATGAGCCTCATGGGAGAATTAACTTTATTTTTGGGCTTACAAGTAAAACAAACTTCAGAAGGCACTTTCATAAGTCAAACTAAATATGTCTCTGAAATTTTAAACAAATACAAACTCAATGATTCAACTTCTATGAAAACGCCTCTAGCCACAGGAGTCAAACTTGACTCTTATCCTTCAGGACAATCTGTGGAAATAAAAACCTATAGAGGCATGATAGGTTCACTATTATACTTAACTGCAAGTAGGCCTGACATAATGTTTGCAACATGTCTTTGTGCTAGATATCAAGCAAATACAAAAGAATCTCATTTATCTGCTGTCAAAAGAATTTTCAGATACCTAAGAGGGTCACCATCTTTAGGCCTCTGGTATCCAAAACTTTCTAGTTTTGATCTAACAACTTACACTGATGAAGATCATGCAGGATGTAAGCTTGACAGAAAAAGTACCTCTAGGTGCTGTCAGTTACTGGGCAAATAAGCTGGTAAGTTGGTCATCCAAGAAACAAAACTGTTTTTCAACTTCAACTGCAGAGGCAGAATATGTTGCTGCTGCTAGTTGTTGCTCTCAAGTAATATGGATGAAAACTCAGCTCAGAGATTATGGCCAACGATATGAAAGAATACCCATACTGTGTGATTCAAAAAGTGCCATAGCCATCTCTGCCAATCCAGTACAACATTCAAAGACAAAGCATATTGATGTAAGGTATAATTTCTTAAAAGATCACGTTGAAAGGGGAACAATAGAAATGTATTTTGTACCAACTGATCTCCAACTTGCTGATATTTTCACAAAAGCTTTAGATGAACGAAGGTTCAATTTTTTAATTAGCAAGTTAGGAATGTTGAATATGTCTACCTAACAAGGAAGAAACTCAGATTCTCTTGATCAAATAATCAGAGCCTCTGAACCAAGTAGCATATATCAATATCAGTCTCTGAATGTTCTCTAAACACATGACAAGGGGAGAAAAATAAAAAGTTGTTCTTTTGTCAAGGGGGAGAAAAAGAACTTTTCAGAAGACATCTCAGAGTCTCTGAATTTCATCTTAGAGTCTCTGAAATTGAGAAAAAGAATTTTTTCAAGTGTCAACTCAGAATCTCTGAATTTTGTCTCTGAATCAAATTAAATTTATCTCAGAGTTTCTGAAAATGGTCTCTGAAGTCTTCTCAGAGTCTCTGAAATTAATCTCAGAGTCTCTGAAATTGAGGATTTTTTTTCACAAATCATCTGTCAAGGGGGAGTCAACAACTTTCAGACCAAGTCATTCCTCAAACAAGAACTTTTTAATTAATAAGCAATTTTTGATATCATTTGAAATTAAAATTCAGTTTAACTGAACATTATTATTACAAGTGATATCTTAAATTACTTCTTAAGGCGAAAGGTTTGTCTAGTCAGCACAAAGAAGTTATTCAATTTTTTATTGAAAAATGGCGCCCCTTTCCTATTTTCTTGGAACCTACATTCGTAGGTACAACAATTTTCAAGGCCACGTGTCACAAAAAGGGATGAGTGAAAGGACAAACGGCTTTATCCAAAGGGTCAAATCACTGCCGTTTCACTTTATGCACTCAAGTGTATCTTTTTCTAAATTTGGATACAAAAACAATTTTACATCCGGATATTCATTTTTACAAATTACTCTCGAGCACTCTCTCTCTCTCTCTCTCCAAAAAGAATTTGAACTTCATCTTCTTCACTACTTCAACCCACAAATGGCGTCTTCAAATGAATGGTGCAAGCTTTTTCCCAAATCTGGCGAACCTTCAAGACTGTATCGTTTTCCAATCAAAGACAACAATCACATGATTCAGCTTGATTCTCCCAAGTTTGAGGAACAATACGGAATAATCTGCGAGTTCTTCTCCAACTGTGAACTGACTCAAGCCCTAACTGCTTTTACCAATGAATGTCCACTCTCGTTTGTTCAAGAATGGTATTCTTCCAGTCACTACAGCGATGCACATAATGGAATAATCGGCGAGTTCGACATATCTCAAGTCGTAAAATGTCGGATACTCATAAATCCTTCTGTTCTAAGAGAAGTTCTCCCACTCCTAACAACTGAGGAACTTCAAATCACGCGTTTTGAAAAACGCCCAACTTCTGAAACCCTACTCCAGTTCATTCGAATGCTAGGTTACAACACTGAAATCACCAGATTGAGCAACTTCCGACGACAACACCTACCACCAATCTGGAACTTCATATTCTCTGTCCTAAACCGTACTCTCACCTGCAAACTGGGGAGCATGTATCAAGCAACACCAGAAATTCTGTCAATCATGTATGCCCTATTCTTCAATCGCAACTTGGACATGGCCGGCATAATCTTTGATATGATTCTGACATCAATAGAGAAGAAGAACAAATGCTTGGCAAAGGACCCTGAACAAATGACCCAATCATCCAAAGTTCCTTCAATAACATTCCCAAGATTTCTGTCTTTAATCATCCATGCGGCGATCGAGAAGCTTCATATTTTGATCGTCACTGAACAACCCAGAACTCCTTTCTACATAATGAACAACTTCAAACCGACGATTCTATCTGAAGGCTATCCAGAAGCAAGGAGGATCCCTCACCACATGCTGAATCAGGTAAATCCTCAATCTGTAGCCTTAGCTTCTTATCTCAGTGTTGCCCAAGGACTAGAACCAATTCTGGGAACCCCAACACACTTAGGTCCTGAACCTGGAATAGAGAGTAAGAGCATATCAGCTTCAGAGGGATCTGAGGACCCTGAAGTACAGAGCTCTCACAAGAGTGAACCAGAGGGTACTCTTGCTAGATAAACCGAAGTTGAGAGAGATGACAGAACACTTGAAAGGGCTGTCAATGAGGAAGTAATGGAAGAAACCTCATCTGCTAGTGTAGAGGATAGCTCGACTAGCTCTGAGGAAAGTGAGGATGAATCTTCAGAGACTAGCTCTGAAGATTCTCAGAGAGAAGAGAGCAAGTCTTCTAAGGACTTGGAGAAACCTGAGAGTTCTTCCCCTTCCATACAAAAAGATGCCTCAAGGCACATATATTTTAGGACACGAACCCCATCTCCCAGTGCAACCACACAATCTAACATACCTGATCCAGAGGTAATTGTTATTGAATCAGAGGTGCACACCTCGAACCCAAACCAACAAGCCACTTCAGAGATACCTTTTTCCACCTCTGAAGTTCACATAACTGAGGAAACTCAAATTCTGGATAAGCCCTCTTCACAGGACTTAGCCAATACTTTAAGTACTTAGTTACCTCAGAGTACATCCGGAAATCCTACACATAATGATGCCTCTGTGACTCATCTCTCACCCTTTAGGATATCCAGAAGTAGTTGTCCAACTCAGGGACAATGGCTTGCCCTACAAGAACAAGGGTTGACTTGCCTGGATCGCAAGCTCAACTCCCACATTCACTTCCAGTCCTCTGAATCTGAGTAGGAGGACTTGGTTGAGAACAAAACACTCAGAGATGATTCTCCGGAACATCAAGGATTGAGTGGAAGTCCTTCCAGAGACAACATCAAAACAGCTCTGAACGAAGGCTCCTCTGAACTCGAGGAAAAATTGGCTACATGTGTTGTAACCAATGTACCCCTCTCTGAACTTGTCACAAAATCTGAGTTCTAGAGATTCTGTGAGGAAGTCAGAGGCTCCATGAATGAGCATAACTTTCAAAGAATTGACGGTTCAGAGACCTCTGCTCTTCGCTCTGAAAACACAAACCTCAGAGCAGAGGTTTCCACTCTGAAGACCAAACTTTTGGACTCCTCAAACAGAATCCAAGAGTTGGAACAAGAACTGTTCAGACAGAAGGCTCAATCATCTATGGAGATAGCCAATCTTAAAGCTTAGAATGCGTCTCTTCAAAGTCAAGCATCTACAACCATCGATGTCCAGAAGGCTCTACAAGAACTAAGGGACGAGGTAGTAGCCACCAGATCATCACTCTCAACAGATCAAATGGCCTCTATCTCTGACCTCATCAAAACTACAATTCAAGCCTCTGTACCAGAAGTCACCGCACCATCAACAACACCACAACCGCCACCACGAACTTCTGAAGACCTCATCACTAAAAGTGATCTGGCCTCTTTCAAATCCGCAATCATGAGTAGAATGCTGACTTGTTCTTCCAAGATCTCTACCATTGCTCAGAAGCAGGTCAAAGCTACTCTGGAACTTCATAACTATAAATCAGAGGACCAGATTGCTGAAATCAGAATTGCGGCTTCAGAGGCAATCGAATCCATTCAGAAGACACTTCTGGATCCCAAAGGAAAAGGAATCGCTGAACCAAACTCTCCCAAATACAAACGCAAGTTTTCTAATGGGAATTGTAGTGATGCAGTGAAGAAAGCCAGATTTGATGATTCTGAGGATTCAGATGATGATGAGAACTCTGAATCTCAAGATATGGAGATCAGAGATACAACCGTGCACCCCTATAAAGCTGCTCCCTCTGCACCAGTTCAAGAGAAGGAACCAGAGAGGAACACCACCTCTTCTGATGAAAACAGAACATTGCAAACATTCACAACACCGGTAATACTTTTCGCCTCATCAACACCAGGTGTTCCAATCACTCCAGTTACCGATGCAACTCTAGAGAAAATTGGAGCTCTGGAAGAGGAAGAAAACGAACAATTAGTAGATTTTTCTACATCCTCTGAAGATGCATTCTCATCACCCGAAAGACAACCAATGGTGATGAGAGATGCCTTTGACTCAGAGTCTGAGAAAGAACAGAAAGATTCTGACAGAGAGGAAGAAGCTCCTGGAGAAGAGATCGAAGTAATTGATGTTGAAGAGTATATTTTCAAAAACGCTCAACCTCATCATATCTCAACAGCTTCAGAATTAAGAGAATCTCCAGAGATAGATGGATATATCTCTGAACAGACTTCAGAGATAACTCAGTCATAGCTCAAGGACAAAGAAACCATGGTTGTTGATGAACAGGCTCCTCAAGAGAATCTTGTTCAGAAAACAAGCATTGGTTTACCAGCCAAGGTCTTCACTCATCCTCCCACATTCTTAGAATCCACTCCTGAAGCATCGATAGAAGATCACTTTCGGCATATATACTGTGAGTTCAATATGGAAGACACTCAAGTAATACCTCTGAATCCAAGAATCAGAGAGGATATGCCAGACTACGAACGAAGATTCATACAGGCAAAGACATCACCAAGAAAGGCGGTTCTCAACGATGCTCCAATAATAAAAGTTGAGAAAATCACTGAAAAGACATTCGCCTTCAACAAAATCATATATAGGCATTATGTGGTGACTCGATCTGATCAGAAGATTTACGAGTTCAATGATAATGATCTCGTAAATCTAAATCCGTATGATCTCACTCATCTCTATACCTATTGCTCTGCGAGATACGATTCAGGAAGAAGGGAGATAAGAATGGGCATGGTTGAAGTAAGACGGGCAATGGAAGCTTACATCAAACAAAGAGCCAAACGTGACTTTCAGATTGCTCTAAACTTGGGTGAAGAAAAGCTCGGAGTGACTGAACCAGTGGAAACCATCGAAAACCTGGACAAACAGAAGACTGGATCAATCATTGAAGAACCTCTGGGTTTTATCTATAGAGTGAACCAAGAGAAGAAAATCTTTCTAGCTTCGCAAGTAGCGAAGTATTCTGATGAAACCTTAAAAGGTATACAAAAGATGATTCATGTAAAGCAAGAACGGCACAGAGCAGACCTACTGGCGAAACTAGACTTGGAAATTGGCTCAATGATTAACTTCAGAGAGCTAATCATGAAGTTTCATAGGAAATGTTCTAGTGATAGGTTCTGAATTTTTTTTTGAATATTATTCTCTTGTAATTCCAAATTCTTATGAGAAGTAATATTTAAAGAGGATGACTTTCTCCTCTTCGCTTTCTAGTTAAATGTTCTATGTGTTCTTTATTTATTTTCAGTACTTAGGGGGAGATTGTTAGCCCCAAATATGAACCAATGAAAGTATTGAAAATAACTAAGTCTTCATCTAAAGACTTTCAAGGGACATCAACAAGTCTGTCTCAGAAGTCAGTTCAGAGTCAGTCTGAAGAAAGCAAGTCTGTCTCTGAAGTCAGTTCAGAGTCAGTCTGAAGAAAGCAAGTATGTCTCTGAAGTCAGTTCAGAGTCAGTCTGAAGAAAGCAAGTCTGTCTCTGAAGTCAGTTCAGAGACAGTGTCACGGAAAGAAATCAGAGAGCTCCTCATCAGAGATCCTACTTCAGAGCTCTGAAGATGTTCACTCTGAATTTCTTGACAAAGAAGAACAGATGACACGTCACCTTGTGATAAGATTTACTTTCTAGAGTAGGTCACTGTTCAAGCATGTCTTGATCTTACCTCTTAGGTAAGATACTGTTCAAGCATGCTTCTATTTGTCAGATAAGTACACTGTTTGCTTTATGGTCCTATAAATAGGACCATCACCTTATTGTTCAAAGTGTGCTTAAGAAGTCTTATAACTGATAATATAAGTTGAATATTTTATTCAAAGAATATCTTGTTTATCTATTATTTGCTTTATGAACTGTGATATTTGAATCTCCTTTGATATTAAACTATACTGCTTCCGCTGTTATTACTCTTATTGTTTATATCATTGTTGTGAGATTAAATCTGGGATCCAACATAGTGTGGTGGTTGAAGAAGAGAATGAGGAAGAAAATTCTGAGAGTAAGAATGCAGAAGAGATTCCTGTAGAAAATCATATCCTTACAAATGAAAGGGGGGGTTAACCATTCATCAAGAGTTAAAAGGTGGATAGCTCAAAGAGAGAAAAGGGAAAGGTACAGGGAGTCCACTATATGCAGACCACAATTGTGAATCCCTGTACATGTAAACAACATCAGCCCCAAAAACATGATAAAACAAGGGGTAATCAAAGAAACTGGAATAATCAGTGGGCACAAAAACAAGGGGTTGATCTGAGTAAAATCAATAGACCAAAACCTTGTTTTATTTGTGGAAAGCTTAATCATATTGCCAAATACTGTTATTTCAATCCTATGAACCAAAGGATAAATTTTCAAAGACATATACAAAATCCTGTTGGTTATAGGAATCAAAGACGGAATCATATGGCTGAAAATGTAAAAATAGCACTTTTAAAAACTCATGTTCAAAACAAGTTTGCAAAATCAAAGAAAAATACTCCAAACAAGTCATGGAGTAACTTAATAAAGAAGAAAGCAAACAACTTGGTCCAGGTATGGGTTCCAAAAATAAAGAAAGCTGTTAGTACTGCTACTTCAAATAGTACTGCTGACAGAAATAATGCTGCTACTAATGTTAGTGCTGCTAACAGAGTTAGTACTGCTAACCTAGTTAGTACTGCTAATTCAGTTAGTACTGCTTCTAGTGTTAGTACTGCAAGACCTATTATCCTGACAAAATACTGAAGCCATAAGATTCCCCAGTCTGAAAAGCTCATCAAAACTGATTATGAATATGTTGATGAGAATGGGAAACCCAAGACCACTTTGGCTTGGGTTCCTATTAAAAACTAACTGTTCTACTTTATGTGCAGGGCAACCAACAACTAAAAGGGAAGAGCATTTGGCATGTTGATAGTGGTTGCTTTAGGCACATGACAGGCAACAAGTCCAGCCTACAAAACTTCAAAAGAATTGATGGAGGACATGTTGCATTTGGTGATAATCCTTCTGGAGGAAAGATTAGTGGAAAAGGTAATGTGTCAAAGGGTAAGATGACCTTTGAGGATGTCTACTATGTTGAGCAATTGAGATACAACCTGTTAAGTGCATCACAGGTTTGTGACAAGAAACATAGTATATTGTTTACTGATACTGAATGTATTATCCTTGCTAAAGGGTTCAAGGTAGTTGATGAAAGTATGATACTACTGAGAACACCAAGAAAGGACAATGTTTATTGCTTGGATTTAGAGAATGTATCTAATGATTCATCATTTAATTGTCTATTTTCAAAAGCTTATGTTGATGAATCATCTCTTTGGCACAGAAGGATGTGTCACATGAACTTTAAAACAATGAATAAACTTGTGAAAAACAACCTTGTAAGAGGTTTACCACAAAAGGTATTTTCATGTGATGATCATTGTGTTGCATGTCTTAAAGGCAAACAACACAAAACTTCTCATAAGTCCAAAGAGATAAATACAATCTCTTCACCTCTTACTTTACTGCATATGGATCTGTTTGGCCCTACAAATGTGATGAGTATTGGTAAGAAATCCTACTGCTTGGTTATTGTTGATGATTTCTCTAGATTCACTTGGGTCTATTTTCTGAGGACTAAGGATGAGACAAGTGGACTGATCAAATCCTTTGTTCTTAGAATTGAAAACCAAACAAATCTAAGAGTTAAAGTCATTAGGTCTGATAATGGAACTGAATTTAAGAATAATGACCTAAACAACTTTTGTGAGGAAAAAGGCATTGAGAAACAATACAGTGCTCCTAGGACTCCTCAACAGAATGGTGTTGCTGAAAGGAGAAATAGGACTTTGATAGAAGCTGCTAGATCTCTGTTGGCAGATTCCAAAATTCCAATTACGTTTTGGGCAGAAGCAGTTAATACTGCCTACTATGTTCAAAACAGAGTTCTAGTAGTAAAATCCCAAGACAAGACACCCTATGAGTTTTTTAAAAAGAAGAAACCTTTTATTGGATTTTTCAAACCTTTTGGGTGTCCTTGCACAATTCTTAATACCAAAACTCACTTAGGCAAGTTTGATAGCAAATCAGATGATGGATTTCTGGTTGGTTACTCATACCAAAGTAAGGCTTACAGAGTATTTAATACCTCTTCTAGAATAATTGAGAAAAGTGACAATGTCAAATGCAATGAGAGCACACCAAATAAACTTGGTACAGGCCCTGATTGGCTGTTTGACATTGATTCACTTTTTGACATTGATTCACTAACTAATTCTTTGGGTTTCAGTTATGAGAATAATACAGGAACAGGGACAGAATCAGTACAAGACAAAAGACAAGAGTTTGTGCTGTTCCAAATCTCTACAACAGATCCTATTGAACTCTGTGTTCAAGAGAAGAAAGATGCTTCAAATTCAAAGGATACTGAAACTGCTCAGAATGAAGAGGAGAGTAGTGAAAAGGAGGATCAACTTCTGACTTCAGAACATCTAGAACCTGAGATGTCTGCATTGGCAGAAGATGATACTGATGATGAGAACTCCTCCGTGTTTGGTGGCAGCTCTCCTGAAAAGAATGTGTCTAATCTGGATGCAGAGATTAATGAAGAGACTATTCATCAAACAAAAGTGCATAAAGATCATCCTCCTCAGTTGGTGATTGGTGACATAAATTCTCCAATCATCACAAGGAATTAGAGTAAGTTGGGAGGATTAAAAGACATACAATCAGGCTTACTATCTTGCTTTCTATCTTAGGTTGAGCCTAAAAAGGCGCATGATGCAATGAAAGACCCAAGCTGGATAGAAGCAATGCAAGAGGAGCTGCTGCAGTTTGTACTGCAAAATGTATGGGATTTGATAGAACTGCCTAAAGGACACAAAGCTATAGGGACAAAATGGATTTTCAGAAACAAGAAGGATGAGAGAGGGATAGTGATCAAGAACAAGGCTAGATTGGTAGAACAGGGGTACACTCAAGAAGAAGGAATTGATTATGAAGAGGTTTTTGCACCAGTGGCTAGGATTGAGGCAATTAGGCTGTTTTTAGCCTATGCTTCTTTCATGAAGTTCAAAGTCTACCAAATGGATGTGAAAAGTGCTTTTCTATATGGCAAAATTGAAGAAGAAGTATATGTCTGTCAGCCTCCGGGGTTTGAAAATCCCAAGTACCCTGACAGAGTATACAAATTGAAGAAAGTACTGTATAGACTACATCAAGCACCAAGAGCTTGGTATGACACTTTGTCTACCTATCTCCTGGAAAATGGTTTTAAGAGAGGAATCATTGACAAGACTCTGTTCATTCAAAGGAAGAAGAAGGACATCCTGTTGGTGCAAATCTATGTGGATGACATCATCTTTGGATCCACAAAAGATCAATTGTGCAGAGATTTTGAAGAATTAATGCATAAGAGATTCAAGATGAGTTCTATGGGTGAACTTACCTTATTCCTAGGGCTACAAGTTAAGAAGAAGAAAGATGGGATATTTATAAGTCAATCCAAATATGTGCAAGACATTCTTAATAAGTTTGGATTCTCAGACTCAAAGCCTGCAAGCACACCCATGGAGACACACAAACAGATCACTGCAGATCTTGAGGGGCAGGATGTGGATGTTCATTATTAAAGATCCATGATTGGCTCTCTCATGTATCTCACAGCTTCTATACCAGATATCATGTTCCCTGTTTGTGTGTGTGCAAGATTTCAAGTTAGGCCAAAGCAATCACATTTTCAAGCAGTCAAAAGGATATTCAGATATCTCAAAGGTCAACCCAGATTAGGCCTTTGGTATCCTCATGACTCACCATTTGACCTACTTTCATATTCAGATAGTGATTTGGGTGGAGCTAACTTGGATAGAAAGTCTACAACTGGAGGATGTCAGTTTTTGGGTGTAAAACTAGTATCATGGCAGTGTCAGAAGCAAACTACAGTGTCCACTTCAACAACAGAAGCAGAATACATAGCTGTTGCAAGCTGCTGCTCACAAGTGCTATGGATTCAGAATCAAATGATGGACTATGGTATGACATTTATTCACACTCCTATTTTCATAGACAATAGCAGTGCTATTAGCATTGTTAATAATCCTGTCAAGCATTCAAAAACAAAGCATATAGAAATAAGGTACCATTTTATCAGAGACTGTAATGAGAAGAAGCTAATTCAGGTTCAGAAAGTACACACAAGTAACCAGTTTGCCGATCTATTCACAAAAGATTTTGATGTGAGTAGATTCACATTCTTGGTCACAAGTGTGGGCATGATGAACAATGAATAAGTATATTCTCATTCTCTTTATGTACCTATATAGATTCCTCCTTATTTACTTTCATTAAATTGGTGCTATTAACCCTTGTGTGCTTAAGTGTTTCAGGATGAAAGGCCATACAAAAGTGAAGTATAGTTAATACTGCTAGCATGTATTACTACTGCTAGTCTGTATTACCACTGCTAGTCTGTGTTACTACTGCTGGTTAGTTTTCCTACTGCCAGTCTGTGTTAATGCTGCTAGTCTGTGTTAATACTGCTAGTATGTATTACTACTGCTAGTATGTAGTTACAACTGCAGGGGTCAGGTACTACTGCTAATGTAAATTAGTACTGCTCTTAACTGTTTCAATGATTGTATAAATACCCCTTAGTCCGCCAAAAATCAAAACGGCTCTTTGAATTTCTTGCGCTCATTTATCTTCTTTCTCTCTCGTTCTCGCTAACGTTCTTGCTCTTCAAGCTCTTAACCCTAGTTTGCAGTCAAATCTCTCTCAAATGGCAGGTCTTGTATTTGTTGATGACCACAATGAGTTGGCAATGCTGAATAAGCCCAACCAAGCCGAAGGATATCATCAGATTGTGGACTTCCTAAAATCCACACATATCGCCCACGCTTTAACGGTCAATCCCACAATCTATGTGGAGCATCAAAGAAAGTTCTGGGCAAATGCCACTATCCATAATGAAGAGGGTACTCAGGTTATCAAGTCAAGGGTTTGTGATAAACCCCTGACCATCTCGGAGGAGACCATTCGCATTCATCTACTTTTAGATGATGCCCTAGGTATAACATCTCTACCCAAGGAAGATCTTTTTGAAAATATAAGCAGAATGGGATATGAAGGTCCCACTGAGATTTATAAGTTCTTTAAGAACAAATTCTCACCTCAGTGGAGATTCTTTGTTCATACTCTCCAGCATTGCATTTCAAAGAAAACAACTGGATGGAGTGAGTTCAGCAGTACCATTGCTTATGCTTTGGTCTGCTTAGCAACCTCCAGAAAGTTCAATTTTTCGCAAATGATCTTAAATGATTTTCTGTCAAACCTGGATACCAAGTCAAAATCCTTTTATATGTATCCCAGGTTTGTACAAGCTATATTGAATAAGGAATTGACGGAATTACCTCATTTTAATGAGGTATATGTACCTAAGGTCCCGAAAGGGAAGGTGTTTTCTAATATGAGGAGGACTTGTAAGGTCTTCTCAGGTATTGACACACCATTGTTCTCAACAATGATGGTTGTGTCCCACTCTACAGGTGAGGCATCAGGGTCCCAAGCCTCATTGGACCAACCTACTGATGACCTACCCACACCTTCTACCATAAAAACAATTCCTCTGTCCCTTCTAAACAGACCAACCCCTCCCATCATCAAATTATACACTAAAAAGAAGGTGCAGAAGGATCCTTCCCTTCATGTACCAACACCCTATAAGCCTACAAGCCCTCTAATGGAGCATTCTTCATTAGAGAATATCCAAAGGGAAACCAAAGGGGTGTCTCCCAACCCCAAGAAGGTGCTTACTAAGGAGAAGGTTAAGCATGTGGGCAGAAAGGCTCACACTACTGTTTCTGCACAAAGTACAGGACAGGACAGTGTGAACATCTCTAAGACCTTCCCCACGACAACTTTGGGTGAGCAATCATCCAAAGGTCCCCAGTGCCAAGAAACCATGGGGGTAGAAGGTGCCTCTGCTAGGCAGAGGACCCCTACTAAAAGTTCCAGTGATCCTCCAAGGGTGGTAAACATGCCTAACGGTGGTGAGGATAGATATACATACGATGAATTGATGGAAACTATTGCCAATATCAATATGGATGTCCTATCTCAGGGCAAACTTATTGAGAAGCTGCAACAAGTGATATTATCCCAACAAGTCCAGATTTCCAACCTCAAGAAAATGGTCCTCAAGCATGTGCAAAAGAAGAGGAGGACCAAATTCATACTGAAGAAGAGGAGCATCCCTCATGATGCTTCCAAAGAGGGGGAGAATAGAGCTGAATCTGAGAAACAGAGTCCTGTTGGAATGGACTCTACTTTTGAGGGGGAGAAGGGCAAAGAAGCAGAAACTAGTACAACAGTAGAAACAGAGCCAGCAGTAGAAACGTTCAAGAAAGCAGCATCAATTGGCTTAGCAGCAGTACCAGAGGCAGCAGCAGTAACAGGGCTTTCTATTGAAGAAATAGAGATAGCAGAAACCCTTCTAAAGGCCAAAACAGACACTCCTAAAGCCACTCAAAAGGCCAAGGCAGTGGAAATCAAAGAGGGAGGCCCTGAGCTAAAAAGGAAAGAAATCAGTGAGGCTGAACTAAAGAGGAAAGGAAAGGAAAAGGTGGATGAATCTGCAAAGCCACCAAAGAAGCTAAAACAGATTGAAGTAGATGAGGAACTGGCAAAGAAGCTGCAGGCTGAGCTACAACAAGAAGAAGAAACTCAGAAGGCCAAAGATAGGCAGATTGCTCTAGATCTGTCCACTAGGCTGAATGAGGAATATCAAGAAAGCTTAAAGGCTACAGTTGAGGCCAAGAAAAGCACTGTGAAAGCTTCCATGCAAAGACTGCCAGCAAAGAAGCAGAAAAGACAACCTTCTAAAACTTACCTGGCCAATCAAGAAAGGAGAAAGATGATCAACTTTTTGAAAGGCTCTGTGGGGGTTAAGGAAGAAATGTTTGCTGATATGTCCTACTCAAGAGTTGAAGATCTATACAAGAAGGAAATGGCAAAGCTTCAAGGGGACTTCACTCAAAGGATAGAATTTGAAAGACAAATGAAAGAGAGAAATGATCTCAATATTCAACAAGCTTTCCCTGAGAGTGAGGAGACCACCCCTAAGGCTGAAGAAAAGAAAGAGGAAGCTACTACTAAAGAAGTCAAATCTGTTAAAAGGTTGAAGACAATAGCTTCCAAGAAACTGTCTAAGAAGCCAAGGGTTGCAGAAGCTGAGAAAGGAACATAACCATCTGTTACAGGTCAAGCTGAGCAATCAAGTCAAAGTGCACAGCAACCAAGTCAATCTGATGTGCATTTTGAACTTTACATGACTGTAACATATAATAATCCAGTGAAGGCAGATCCCATTTCAGTTCAAGCCCCAGAAATCATCCACTGGGATATTCTTGAAGATCAAGGCAAAGAATATTTCAGAATCAAAAGAATGGGTGATCACTTTGAAGTATATTCTACTTGGGGGAAGATAGTCAGATGTTGTTCAAGGTCAGACTTGGAAGAAATGTTCAAAGTAGGAATGACTCTGTATGGGGATGTGCTGAAGACTCCAGGGATGAACATCAAGAAACTAGCAATGGAGTATTTATGCATGATGTTCAGTCCAGATCTTGTTAAGCATGTCATCAAAGATGTTTTTAAGTCTGTGGACAACTGGATGCTTATTGAAAGGTGTGGGGTGTATATCTTGACCATAGATAAAAGCTTCCATGAATATTACCTGGTGGATAAGATATATGACCACAGCCTAGCCATGCTACAGGGGATGCTGAAAGCCAAACTAATTTGTCCTCAAGGCTCAGAAATGGCAAGGATTGTGGTTAGCAGGATCATCAATCAAAGCTTAGGTTTGGATCCTAATCTAGGGGTGTAAACTTAGGTTTTGAAAGCATCATGAAGACCAGTTCTTGAAGAACTTAACTTCTCAATTTGAAAAGTTAAGTTAGGGGGAGATTGTTAGGTCTGAAATGTGCTAAGGATGGTTACTACTGCTAGACATGACTATTACTACTGCCTGAGGAAGTTAGTACTGCTAGATCACAATTACTACTGCTTGAAGGAGTTAATGCTGCTGAGACAAAATTAATACTGCTTGCTGAGATTAATACTGCTAGTTCAGAATTAATACTGCTCATGAAGATAGTGCTGCTTATGAGATGAAGACTCTGTATGAGAATGAAGACAGCTGTATAGATTGAAGCTAAAGTAAAGGAGATAATTATGAACTGAAGATCAATTTTATTTTGATAATTATCTTGTAATCGGTTTTGTATATATAGTATAGAAGTCTTTGATAGAAATAATTCATACGTTTTGTTTTAGAGAGAATTAACCTCAAGATTAGTTTAGATCCTTTCTATAGAGAAGTATAAAACGTCTGTTGAGCCTGTTCAACAGATTGAGGTTTTGTGTGTAATCATCAAGTTTAATCAATATAACTTGTGATTTAAGTGCATATACTGTTTCATTGATTGTTAGTGTTAAAGTGTTTTTCCGCAACTTCTTTAGCATTGATTCTGAGTGTGTGTGAATTAAATTCTTGTTTGAATTTCGATCCTGACATCTATTGTCAACGTCTTTGTTTTTGTTTAGTTTTGTAAAGCGTGTAGTTTAGTTTTGCTTTATTAGACTTGTGGCTAGAAGGTTTGTGTGTATCATTAGTAACATAGATTGTATTCGTAGATTGTAGAGAGAAAAAGCTAGAGAGAGAAAGTTACTGTACGAATTCATTGATTTGGAATTGAATAACAGGTTGAGCATTTAATCCGTTAAATCATCTTGTTTGATTGTTTGAATTAGATAAGAACTTGATTAGATTGGGACATTATCAAGGGTGCTTCAAGTGTGGGAAGCCGGGACATTTTACAGCAGAGTGCAGGTCCAATACCAACAGAGGGAAACCTGTTCGAGATGTTGCATTCTTTAAAAAGAAAGCAGAGTACTATACTCAAAGGTCCCTGATGGTAGAGCAAGAAAATCTTGTCACCGATGAATCTTCTGATGAAGGGGACAACAATGCACTCTTTTGTGGAATGGCAGAAGTCAACCCCTCTGACAGCGACAATGAAGTATCCGCTTTTGATTCATCTTTCACTAACTCTGAAAACAAATTTCTTGAACTACAAAGTGAATTTCTTTCTTGCAAAAACACGTGCTCAGAACTAGACAAAAAGCTAGCCTTCTTTGAGAGATAAACAAGACTTCTCACTCAAGAGAAGGATAAACTCTATCTTGAAAGAAAAACAATTGTTTCTGACCACATCTCTGAAAAGAAAGGGTTAAAAGAGAAAGTTTCCAAACTTGACCAAGCTTTGAAAGAAAAGGTTAAGGAGCTAAAGAATAGTGAGAGTGATCGTTTAAACGCCATTTCTCTGAAATTTTTTTTCCAAAAAGAGAGAGAAGTCCTTCATCAAGACTTACTCGACAGAGATCTGTTAATTAGGAAATATCATGATGCCTAGAAAGTGCATGAAAAGGTAAGTACCCAGATTGGCAGAAAAGTTTTAGGGTTCGATGATACAGACCCCTACACTGGAAATAAAAGAAACAAATCTCTTGCAAATATATTCTGCCCTGGACAATTTTTAAAACCAAGTCTTCCTAATCTGATATCCACATTTAAAAGGCGCAAAACCTCTGAAGGACCACATCTAAGGAAACCTCTGCAGATGACAAATGTATGGTATGAAAACAATGATTTGTCATCATCACTCTCTGAAAAGAGAAAATCCATTCCAAGGAAATATCTGTCTCAAAAACAGATAGGAATCTTCAGATTTGGTCATCCAGAATCACAAACTCAAATGTCATTTGTGTGCATGATGATTCCTGAAAAGGAACTGTCATCTGATGCACCAGAGTTTGTCCCTGCCTCTGTGGAAGAAAAGCTCTTTAAAAGATTTTTGGAAAGTGACTTGAGAAAAACATATGAGAATCACTTTCTAAATCATCCTGATATAGCCTCTGAAGTACAAGAAATCTTTGATCAAGATCTACTCAAGTGTCTAAGCATCCCTAACGTGATCCCATGCATTCTTAAAAACCTAAACATTTCAAAGGACACTGTTAGTGGACAAAGCAATACATATCCAGAAAGTCATGCCCTCATCCACAGAGATTTTCTTGATTCAGACTCTGAGTCTGAGTCTGAGTCATACTTTGTCGATAAAGAGACTAGTTCTGTGGAACAAGAGATAGTCCCCAGTAGTCCAGAGGAAAATAAGCTTCCCTCTGGCATTCTTAACCGAATAATCTCTCCCAAAAGGAGAACTACAGGAGTACCCATCTGCCCTGGCTTTATGGATATGTGTCTGCAAGCTAAGAACTCTCTTGAGCTTGAGAAATTAAGCAAAAAAAAATCCAGATCTCTCAAGAAAACAAAGCTCCAAAACCCATAAAACCATTTCAAGAAAAATTCACTTGGCAACAGAAGGGAAAATGGCCCAAATTTGATAAATTTGATGCTTCTGTCGTAGTGAACGCAAGAAAAGGAAGTCACCAAGGGAGAGTACAATCAAAGAGCCATACAAGAGGAGTTTTCGATAAAATTCAACCTAGATTAGACAAAGTTTTCTGTGAAAAGAAACCCAAATCTAAAAAGGGTTGTTGTAAACAATGCTCTGTACCCTCCTTTGATAAATTTAATGAAATGTTTAAGAAATTTGCTTCTGGAGTCTCTCATTGTAAATGCTTTGATCTGATGCATGCTCTTAACCAACATTTCTCAAGGCCTACCTGTCTTATATCTCACCCCAAGCCCAAGAATGCCAAATTTAAGGGTGAGAAAGGACAAATGGTACCTCTGTTAAAGAGGCTAAAACTAAAACCAATGGTGCTAAGGCATCTTTAAAGACTCCTAACAAAGCTGGACCCATTTGGAAATGGGTACCTAAATCATCTTGACCTGTCCACAGAAAAAACAACATGTGCCTATTTGGTACCTAGACTCCGGGTGCTCAAGGCACATGATTGGCGACAGAGGGTTGCTCTCCTCATATAAAGAAAAACATGGAGGTGGAGACAACAAAAAGGGGCAAATTAAAGGCTATGGAGTCATTGCTAAAGGAGACATCGACGTCAACAGAGTGGCTTATGTGGATGGCTTTAAGCACAACTTACTAAGTGTTAGCCAACTTTGTGATAATGAACTAGATGTGATGTTCAAAAAGCAATATTGTTCTCAGTTAAAAGAAGACACATCCACAAAACTTCTGTTGGGAACTGAAGAATTTATCAAGTATGGTTAATGCTGCTGGTTCAAAGTTACTACTGCTAGAAGACTTAAAAGTTAATACTGCTGAGTGTTACTACTGCTAGTACTATTAATACTGCTAGTCAAAGTTAGTGCTGCTTGAACAAAGTTAGTACTGCTTAGCTAGTTAGTACTGCTAGTGGTTAGTGCTGCTTAGTAGTTAATGCTGCTAGAAGGAATTTAATGCTGCTGAAGATTAATACTGCTTAAGAGATTCGGATGGAAAGAATGACAGCTGGATAATCTGAAGTTTATGGAAGCCTTGAGATATACATGGAAGATATACTGAAGATTTGTTTAATTATTGTAATTATCTTTTGACTAGTATATGTATAGAATAGATTAATTCATTCATTCTAAGTGTTTTTTATTCTTTGTGAGAGAAAATCAACCTCAAGACATAGATCCTAATTCTAGAGAAGTAGAATTCGTATTGGTGAGCCTGTTCATCAATATTGAGGTTGAGTGTGTAATCTTGTAACTTCAAAGCATTCAATACAAGTTTACAGTTTGTTGATTATATTCTGTTGTGATTTTCTGTTTGATTAAATATCAAAGTGTTATTCCGCAAACTTCTTTGATATTGTTTCTGAGAATTAATTCTTGTTGAGAATCCGATCCTGACAAGTGGTATCAGAGCCTAACTCTCTCAGAAACAGATATTCATCATGGAAAATTTTACAGAATCAAGCAGTACTTTGGTTTCTAAGGTTCCAATGCTCAAACCAAGTGAGTTTGACATGTGGAAGATCAGAATCAGACAATATATTCTTCTCACTGACTACTCAATGTGGGATATCATTGAGAATGGTCCTTCTGAAGCTGGAAGGATAGGACCAGATGGGAAAAGACCTCCACCAAAGACAGATGGTGAGAGGAAGATCAGACAGACAGAGATGAAGGCCTTGAGCACTCTGCTCTTGGCTATTCCCAATGAATATCAGCATCAATTTTGCAACTGCACTGATGCTTAGATTCTCTGGAATGCTCTAGAGAAAAGATTTGCTGGAACTAAGAGCATCAAAAGAAATCAAAGAGATGTTCTAAAGCAGCAGTATGAGAACTTCACTTCCACAAAGAATGAGTCTATGACTCAAACTTTTGATAGGTTCAATAAACTCATAGGTGAACTGGCTACTGTAGGGGTGAAGATGGAACAAGATGATATCAACAGAAAGTTCCTCAGATCTCTTGGGGATGAATGGACTATGTACACTGTCTCATATAGACAGAATGACAATCTGGAAGAGAAAGAACTTGATGATCTAATACAATGATCTAAGAGTTTTTGAAACTGAGGTAGAAACCAAGAAGAAGCCCTCTGGTTATATTCACAATGCTGCACTTCTTTCAACATCCACTGATACTACTACCAACCCTGAAGCAGTTAGTACTGCCAGTGAAGTAAGTTCAGAAAAAGGCACTGAAACTATCTTTGAAGTCTTTTTGTCCAGCCATAGCAGCAATTCTCTGATTAATGATGATCTTGATCAAATTCACCCTGATGATCTGGAGGAGATGGATATTAAATGGCCGATGGCCATGCTATCCATGAGGGTGAAAAAGTTCATTAAAAGAACTGGAAGAAATAACTTCTCTCAAAGAAGAGAAGATGGAGCTGGTTTTGACAAAACCAAGGTGGAATGTTATAAGTGTCACAAGAAAGGACACTTTGCTAGAGAATGCAGGAGTGCTGTTCCAAACAACAACCATCAACAAGCTCAGAATGGAGGATACAATCTGAACAAGAATCCTGCTCAAGCCCTTGTTTCTCAACAAGGAATGGGATTTGACTGGAGTGATCAAGCTGAGGAAGCCATTCAGAACCAAGCTCTTATGGCAGAAGTGTCTGATCTCCCCACTGAGGTAAGTTCTAATCTTTGCACTAAATCTTGCATTGACACTGTTACAAGATACAGGGATCACAATCAAAGTATGTGTGATGACCTCAAAAGATTAGAAAAGGACAGAAGAGATTATGTGTTGATAGTAGAGAGATTTGAAGAGCAAATCAAAGGCTTTCAAGCTAATGAACTTCAACACTCTTATGACACAAACTATTGGAAGTGGGAAAAGAATGAGTTAGAAACCAAACTGTCTAAGTCCTTAGAAGAGAATGATAGACTGAAAGAGGAACTGTCAAAAGTTAAGCTTGACATAGACAAGTTTTCTTATGCTTCAAAAGCAATGGACTCTCTTCTAAAGGCTCAGATACATGATAAGATGAAGCCTGGTATTGGATACAACAATACACCCCCTCCTTACAATAACAACTATATTTCTCCTACATCAGACTTGTTGGAAACTAAGGAGAAAAAGGACTTGTCTGAAGAAGCTTTTAAGATAGACCCTTTGGATGAGGTAGTAGTTAAGGATTTGACTGAGAAAGGAGCCAGTGAGAACAGGGATAATAATGTAAGTAAAAAGATACCATTAGAAAACAATATTATCACCAATGAGGGATGTGGGAAAATCTGGGTTAAGTCCAAGGAGAAAGAGAAGACTAAAGGAAATGATAACAAGGTCCATTACAAACAAACCACAGTTGTGAATCCTGGATCTTGTAAACAGTGTGTTTGCAATAAAGCTAAGAGCCTAAATTTTGGTTTAAAAAGAGGAAATCAAAGAAACTGGAATAATCAATGGGCTCAGAAACAAGGAGTTGATCTGAATAAAATCAATAGACCAAAACCTTGTTTTATATGTGGCAAGTTGAATCATTTGGCTAAGTATTGTTACTTTAACCCTATTAACCAACAAATGAACTTTCAAAGATTTGTGCAAAAACCTGTTGGTTATAGGAAGGCTGGAAAGAAACATGTGATAAAGAAATCTATTGAAAGTAAAGGCACTTTAAAGAAAAAGATTTTAAAAGAAAGTGTCAAAATGTGGGTACCTAGAAGTACTAACAGTGTCAGTACTGCTAACAATATTAGTACTGCTAACACAGTTACTACTGCTAACAGTGTTAGTACTGCTGACAATATTAATGCTGCTAATACTGTTAATACCTCTTCAAAGGTTAATACTGCCAACACAGTTTCTGCTGCTAACACAGTTACTACTGCTAACAAGGTTAGTACTGCTAAGCATGCAAGTGCTGCCAAGGCAGTTAGTAATTCTAAAACTAGTACTAATTCTAGCAAGCATATTTCCAAGCCTATTATTGTAACAAAGTACTCCAAGAATGAGGAGTTAAAGTTCAAAAATCTTGTCAAGAAAGAATGCAAGTATTTTGATGAGAAAGGGGTACCCAAGACCACTCTGGCTTGGGTTCCTAAATCATACTAATTGATTTATCTAATGTGCAGGGCAACCAACAGCTCAAGGGAAAGAGCATTTGGCATGTTGATAGTGGTTGCTCTAGGCACATGACAGGCAACATGTCATGCCTTCAGGATTTCAAGCATATCAATGGAGGACATGTTGCATTTGGAGATAATCTTACTGGTGGTAAGATAAGTGGAAAAGATAATGTCACCAAAGGTAAGATGACATTTGAGGATGTCTACTATGTTGATCAATTAAAGTACAACCTGTTAAGTGTATCACAGGTTTGTGACAAACAACATAGTATATTATTTACTAATACTGAGTGTATGATCCTTGCTCCAGGGTTCAAGGTAGTTGATGAAAGCATGATACTACTTAGAACTCCAAGAAAGGACAATGTTTACTGTCTGGATATGGACAATGTTGATAGTGATTCATCTCTAAATTGTCTTGTTTCAAAAGCTTCTGTAGATGAATCCTCTCTATGGCACAGAAGGATGTGTCACATGAATTTCAAGACTATGAACAATCTTGTTAAAAACAACCTTGTAAGAGGTTTACCTTCAAAAGTCTTTTCATGTGATGATCATTGTGTTGCTTGTCTTAAAGGCAAACAACACAAAACTTCTCATAAGACCAAAGAGTTAAATTCTGTTTCTTCTTGTCTCCAATTACTGCATATGGATCTGTTTGGTCCTACAAATGTTATGAGTATAGGCAAGAAATCTTACTGCTTGGTTATTGTTGATGATTACTCCAGATTTACTTGGGTATATTTTCTAAGGACTAAGGATGAAACAAGTGGTCTTATCAAATCCTTTATTCTAAGAATTGAAAACCAAACTAATCAAAGAGTAAAAATCATTAGATCAGATAATGGAACTGAGTTTAAAAATCATGA
Organism: Arctium minus; assembly: GCA_954870635.1. Taxonomy (NCBI): domain Eukaryota; kingdom Viridiplantae; phylum Streptophyta; class Magnoliopsida; order Asterales; family Asteraceae; genus Arctium; species Arctium minus. The sequence continues at coordinate 55,070,344 of OX941081.1, read as the reverse complement.
TCTAAACACCTTTTGTGAAGAAAAAGGTATTGAGAAGCAATATAGTGCTCCTAGGACTCCTCAACAGAATGGTGTTGCTGAAAGGAAAAATAGAACACTAATAGAGGCTGCTAGATCTCTGTTGGCTGATTCAAAATTGCCAATTACCTTCTGGGCTGAAGCAGTTAATACTGCTTGTTATGTCCAAAACAGAGTTCTAGTGGTCAAGCAAAAGAACAAGACCCCATATGAGCTTTTAAATCAAAGAAAACCTTTCATTGGTTTCTTCAAACCTTTTGGGTGTCCTTGCACAATTCTCAATACCAAATCTCACTTAGGTAAATTTGATAGCAAAGCAGATGATGGATTTCTTGTTGGATATTCATCTCAGAGTAAGGCATACAGAGTATTTAACTCTTCTTCTAGAATAATTGAAGAAAGTGACAATGTCAAATGCAATGAGAACACACCAAATCCTGTTGGGTCTGGACCTCAGTGGATATTTGACATTGATTCACTAACTAACTCTTTTGGTTTCAGTAATGAGTATACAGGAACAGGAAGTGGCGGATCAGGGATCACACAAGTTCAAGAAAGTATATCTAAATCTCTGATTTTTCCCATACCCACAGTAAATTCTGTTGAAGACTGTGAAAAGAAATCATTTACTGGACCAAGTCAGAGTGAAGAAGAAACTAGAGATGAGGAGACTCAAGAAAATAATGAAGTGGCATCTGAAAACACTTCAGTTGAGTTGCATGAATCTAATCTTGAGGCTGGACTGAATGAAGAACCTAGTCATAACACCAGAGTTCAAAAGAATCATCCTCCACAGCTGGTAATAGGAGATATCTCTTCTCCTATGATGACTAGACATCAAAGCAGGCTTCAGGAAATGCAAGATCAACAGCAAACAGTGCTTTCTTGTTTTCTATCACAGCTTGAGCCTAAAAAGGCACATGATGCTATGAAAGAATCTAGCTGGATAGAAGCAATGCAAGAGGAACTGTTACAGTTCAAGCTACAAGATGTATGGGATCTAGTAGACCTTCCTAAAGGTCACAGAGCAATTGGCACAAAGTGGATTTTCAGAAACAAGAGAGATGAAAGAGGTATTGTCATAAGGAACAAAGCAAGGCTGGTGGCTCAGGGATATACTCAAGAAGAGGGTATAGATTATGAAGAAGTGTTTGCACCTGTGGCTAGAATAGAAGCAATCAGACTATTCCTAGCCTATGCTTCTTACATGAACTTCAAAGTCTATCAAATGGATGTAAAAAGTGCCTTTCTCTATGGGTCAATTGAAGAAGAAGTATATGTCTGTCAACCACCAGGGTTTGAAAACCCAAGCTATCCAGACAGGGTATACAAATTAAAGAAAACACTTTATGGACTACATCAAGCCCCAAGAGCATGGTATGACACTCTGTCATCCTATCTCTTGGAAAATGACTTTGAAAGAGGAGTCATTGATAAGACTCTATTTATCAAGAGAAAGAAAAAGGATATCTTGCTGGTCCAAATCTATGTTGATGACATTATCTTTGGATCTACAAGAAACAGCATGTGCAAGGAGTTTGAAGATTTAATGCATCAAAGGTTCAAAATGAGTTCCATGGGGGAACTTACTTTCTTCCTTGGACTCCAAGTTCAACAGAAGTCAGATGGCATTTTCATATGTCAATCCAAGTATGTGCAGGATATTCTAACCAAGTTTGGTTTCTAAGAATCAAAACCTGCCAGCACACCTATGGAAACACACAAGCAGATCACAGCAGATCTTGAGGGGGAGGATATGGATGTGCATCATTATAGATCCATGATTGGCTCTCTCATGTATCTCACAGCATCAAGGCCAGATATAATGTTTCCAGTCTGTGTATGTGCAAGATTCCAAGTTAGGCCAAAGCAATCTCACTTTCAAGCTGTTAAGAGGATATTCAGATATCTCAACGGGCAACCCAGATTGGGACTTTGGTATCCTCATGACTCACCCTTTGACCTAATAGCATACTCAGACAGTGATCTAGGTGGGGCAAACTTGGACAGAAAATCTACTTCTGGAGGATGTCAGTTTTTGGGTGATAGACTAGTCTCATGGCAGTGCAAGAAACAAACCACAGTATCCACATCTACAACAGAGGCAGAGTACATAGCAGCTGCAAGTTGCTGTTCTCAAGTCTTATGGATTCATAATCAAATGTTGGATTATGGGGTAACCTTTCTACACACTCCAATCTTTATTGACAACAGCAGTGCTATTAGCATTGTGAATAATCCAGTCAAGCACTTAAAAACAAAGCACATTGAGATCAGGTATCACTTTATAAGAGATTGTAATGAAAAGAAACTTATTCAAGTTGTCAAAGTTCACACTGATAATCAGTTTGCTGATCTATTCACTAAAGGTTTTGATGTGGGTAGATTCACTTTCTTGGTAACAAGTGTGGGAATGATCAACTCTGAATAATCCCCTTCTCAAAAAGTGGTTTTACATCTGTATATTATTCTTGGAGTTACTAATCTTCTGTTTCAGGATATGCATAGCAGTACTCAGTGTTTAGCAAGTTTAAAAGGAGTAAGTTAGTTAATACTGCTTTTAGTGGTTAATACTGCTTTTAGTGGTTAATACTGCTTTTAGTGGTTAATACTGCTTTTAGTGGTTAATACTGCTAGTAGTTAATACTGCTTTCAGTTAATACTGCTAGTGGTTAATACTCCTTTCAGTTAATACTGCTAGTGGTTAATACTGCTTTCAGTTAATACTGCTAATGGTTAATACTGCTTTCAGTTAATACTGCTAGTGGTTAATACTGCTTTCAGTTAATACTGCTAGTGGTTAATACTGCTCTAGGTTAATACTGCTTATGTTCCGAATACTATAAATACTCTTTGCCCGCCTAAAAGTTCATAACGACTCTTTGCATACTGTTCTCTTGTGCTCTAAACCTTTTCTCTCAAGTTCGAAATCTTCAGGCAAGCTTTTCACTAAGATCAATGGCATCAATGACTTTCATTGACGAGCACAATGAGATTGCGATGCTACAAAAACCAAAGCAAGCTGCAGGATTTCATCCGATTGTGGATTTCCTCAAGTCAAGACACATTGCTCATGCTCTTATTGTATCCCCTACAATCTATATCGAGCATCAAAGGCAGTTCTGGGCTAATGCAACCATTGTTGTTGAGAATGGTGTGCAGATGATCAAGACAAGAATTTGTAATCACTCACTCACGGTTACTGAAGAGGTTATTCGCATCAGTCTACGTCTAGACGATGCCTCTGGTATAACCTCTATCCCAAATGATGAACTGTTCTCAAATCTTACAAGAATGGGGTATGGAGGCCCATTGGGAGTTTTCAAATTCTTTAAAGCAAAATTTTCACCCCAATGGCGTTTCTTTGTCCATACTCTTATGCATTGTATCTCCAAAAAGACTACTGGATGGAGTGAGTTCAGCAGCACTATTGCTTATGCTTTGGTGTGCTTGGCCACTGCCAGAAAGTATAATTTTTCTAAAATGATTTTCAGTGATCTTGTCTCAAACATGGGAAACAAAAAGAGCTTCTTTATGTATCCCAGGTTTGTTCAAGAAGTCATTACTCATGAATTGACGGATATACCTCAACCTGTTGGGGTATATGTACCTAAACCCCCCAAAGGCAAGGTTTTCTCAAATATGAGAAGATCTGCTGGGGACTCTGAAGGAGTTGACACCCCATTGTTCTCTACAATGATGGTGGTGTCCCAAACCAATGAAGGTATGGCAGCAGGGTCAAGGCCCCCATTAGACCAACCCACTGCTAGTCAAGCCCAACCTTCCCTCTCAAAATCAATTCCCCAGTCCCTTCTTGAAAAACCAACCTCTCCTATCACCCAAACTTACAAGAGAAAACAGGTAAAGAAGGCTCCTTCCCTTCTTGTACCATTACCCTCTCAGCCTTTAAGCCCTCTAAGGGAGAATTCTCCCCTAGGGAATATCCAGAGGGAAACCACAAGGGTGTCTCCCAACCCAAAGGAGGTGCTCTCTGAGGAGGAGGTAGAGCATATGGGTGATGAGGCTGCCACTACTCCTGCTAGCTCAGAGGAGGAAAGTGGTAACATCAATAAGACCTCCCCCATGGCAACTTTAAATGAGCAATCATTTGAAGGTCCCTGGTGCCAAGAAACCACAGGGGTGGATAGTGCTTCTGCAAGGCAGAAGACTTCCACTACTAAAAGACCCAATGATCCTTCAAAGGAGGGTAATACTTCTGGAGAGGGTGAGGACAGATATACGTACTATGAATTGATGGAAACAATGGGGAACATCAATCAAGATGTTCTCAAACAAGGCAAAGAAATTGAAGAAATGAAGCTAGTCATTCTGTCACAACAAGTACAGATTGCTAAGCTGAAGAAGATGGTGATTAGTATGGTACAAAGGAAGAAGAGAAAGCAATTCCAACTAAGGAGAAGGAAATTTGAGAATGATGCTCCCAAAAAGGGGGAGATCAACATGGAAGAAGCCACAAGAGAGGGGAAGCTTAATGTTGAGGGGGAGCAGGAAGCAGAAACAGAAAGAGATTCAGTGCCAAAAGAAACAAAAGAAGCAGCAGAAACAGTTACTACTGCTGACATTAATAAAGCAGCAGAAACTGTGAAAGAAGTTTTAACAGATCTTGAGATTGCAGAAACCTTACTAAAAGCCAAGAATGATACTCCCAAGGTCACTTCAAAGACCAAAGGAGTAATCATCAAAGAACAAGGTGAAGTGATCAAGAAAGATAATAGCAAGAAGGCAATGAACAAAGACAAAGGAAAAGCAAAAATGGTGGAATCTGATCAACCAATCAAAAAGCAAAGGTTGGTTGAATCAGATGAAGCTTTAGCTAGAAAGATGCAAGATGACATTGAAGAGGAAGAAAGAGTTCAGATGGAAAAGGACAGGGAAATGGCAAAAGCTCTAGCTGCTGAACTGAATGAAGCTTATCAACTGAGTATGGCAACTGAAATTGCACAGAAGAAAGCTGCAAGTATGAAGAAATCAGTGGTGAAAACAGTTGCAAAGAAGAGAAAACCCTCAAAGACATTCCTAGGTACCCAAGAGAGGAAGAAGATGATTATATTTCTCAAAGGTGCTGTAGGAGTCAAAAAGGAGATGTTCTCCCAAATGTCTTTTGAGAAGATCAAAGAGTTGTATGATTCAGAGATGTTGAAGCTTCAGGGAAATGAAACTGCTAGGGTGGAGATGGAGAAGAGGATAAAAGAAAGTAATGACTTTGATTGTCAAAAGCCATTTCCAGATGAGCAAGAAACACCTCCTAAGAAAGAGTTCACTCTGGGAGAAAGTCTAAGAACTTTAAAGAGAACAAAAATGATGGCAAGGAGAAAGTCAATCAAGAAGCTTAAAGTATCTGAAGAAGAGGCTAAGAAGGTTGCTGAAGAAGAAGGGGCACCTGAGTCATCTAAACAGAAAGAGCCATCAAACACTGATGATGTAAATCTGTACATGGTAGTGATGGACAAAGTGCCTGAACCAATTTCAGCAGAACCTGTAGGAGTTAAGCCTCCTGAGGTCATTCACTGGGATACATTGACAGTGGATGGAAAGGAATATATAAGGCTGAAAAGAAAGGATGAAAAGTATGAAGTGTTCAACACATGGGCAAAAATTGTCAGAACATGCTCCAGATCAGATATTGAAGAGATGTGTGAGATAGGAATGAAGTTGTATGCAGATATTCTAAAGGCTCCAGGGATTTCAATTACAAAACTGGTAATGGAGTATCTGTGTATGATGTTCAAACCTGAAGAAGTAGAGCACTTGATCAAAGATGTCTTCAAATCAATAAACAGTTGGACTCTATATGAAATTAGTGGAGTATATACAGTGACTTTGGATTTAAATCACACTGAATACTTCCTAGTGGATAGAGTGTATAATCATAGCAGATTGAAACTTCATGCCATGCTGAAGAAAAAGTTAAGATGTGTTCCAGATTCAGAAATGGCTAAATACTTGATTCAAAGAACCATCAATCAGAGTTTGGGATTGGATGCAAACACTGGGATTTAGGACATGATAGAGTTTTGGGAGCATCTTGAAGATTAATTCTGAAGAACTTGACTTCTTTTCCTAAAAGTCAAGTTAGGGGGAGATTGTTGGGAACTGAAGAATTTATCAAGTATGGTTAATGCTGCTGGTTCAAAGTTACTACTGCTAGAAGACTTAAAAGTTAATACTGCTGAGTGTTACTACTGCTAGTACTATTAATACTGCTAGTCAAAGTTAGTGCTGCTTGAACAAAGTTAGTACTGCTAGTGATTAGTGCTGCTTAGTAGTTAATGCTGCTAGAAGGAATTTAATGCTGCTGAAGATTAATACTGCTTAAGAGATTCGGATGGAAAGAATGACAGCTGGATAATCTGAAGTTTATGGAAGCCTTGAGATATACATGGAAGATATACTGAAGATTTGTTTAATTATTGTAATTATCTTTTGACTAGTATATGTATAGAATAGATTAATTCATTCATTCTAAGTGTTTTTTATTCTTTGTGAGAGAAAATCAACCTCAAGACATAGATCCTAATTCTAGAGAAGTAGAATTCGTATTGGTGAGCCTGTTCATCAATATTGAGGTTGAGTGTGTAATCTTGTAACTTCAAAGCATTCAATACAAGTTTACAGTTTGTTGATTATATTCTGTTGTGATTTTCTGTTTGATTAAATATCAAAGTGTTATTCCGCAAACTTCTTTGATATTGTTTCTGAGAATTAATTCTTGTTGAGAATTCGATCCTGACAACTTCTGCGAGCCAAGAGAAGAGGTGATCTGTACCTCATGGGCTTCAAGTCGATCAACAAAGAAGAAAAGCTTTGTTTGGTCTCAAGTAAGAATGAGGAAGCTTGGCTCTGGTACAACAGGTTTTGTCACCTAAATTTTGGTACTCTTGACAAGCTTGTAAAATTAGAACTGGTGAGTGGGTTACCAAGTATCAAATTTGACAGAGATCATCTATGCTTTGCTTATGAAATGGGCAAAATCAAAAGAGGTGCCCATAAGAGCAAGATAGACATCTCTTGCACTAGACCTCTGCAAATGCTTCATGTGGACATCTGTGGTCCTATATCTGTGCAGATCCTAGGTGGCAAGAAGTACATTCTTGTACTCATAGTTGAATTCTCCAGATACACTTGGGTGGAGTTTGTTCAAAAGAAATCTGATTTTTCTGTGGTACTAATCAATATTATTAAGAGAATACAAGTTCTTCATGATTGCATGGTGCAGAGAATTCGAAGTGACAATGGCACAGAGTTTAAGAACTCAACCATTGAAGCTTATCTTACGATAGAGGGCATCTCACAGAACTTCTCGGCTGCAAGGACTCCACAACAAAATGGTGTTGTTGAACGCAAGAACAGAACACTAGTGGAAGTCGCAGAACTATGCTCACTGCCTCAAGACTATCTACTTCTTTTTGGGCAGAAGCCATTTCAACTGCATGCGTCACTCAAAACCGATCATTAATACTAAAGAGGCATGCAAAGACCCCATATCACTTGCTCAACCAGAGGAAGCCAAACATCAAATATTTCCACCTTTTTGGCTGTAGATGTTTCGTGTTAAATGACAGAGAACAAATAGGGAAATTTAGCCCAACAGCTGATGAAGCCAAATTTGTTGGCTATTCATCAACCTCCAAAGCATATAGAGTCTATGTGCTCAAATCCAAACATATACTTGAAAGTATTAATGTTTCGTTTGATGACTCGTTTCAAATGACTTCTGAGCAAATTAGCTCAGGACTCAAGCTTCAAGATGAAGACTCTGGTAATTCTACAAAAACAAATGATCTTCATCACCTCTTTGAAGAGATGTTCAATGATGATGGACCCTCTGAGGATGACCACAGAGCCTCTGGAGCTGAGGCCTCTAAAGATCAAACAGGTACTTCGTTAACTGGTCCAAGCAATACTTCACCCTCCTCTGCTACTTTTACAGGTACAAATGTTGAGGGAGAATCCATAGAGGTCAACACCGAACAAGGCTCCATGCTCAACCTAGATCAAGGTCATTTTCCTACCATCTCTGAAGAAACATCACCAGAGGAAACCCAGAACTCTGAACACGGCTCCACAGAGCTCCTAACATCAACTCAAGGTGGTCAATCAAGCCTTGTGACAAGTACAAATGATCAACTTCTTTCGACAGAGGTTGATTAACATCAAGAACAAGAATGTGCTCATGACATGCATCAAGATAGTTCCAATGATCACCTACCTCTTATGACCAAATGGACCAGAAGTCACCCACAATTTCAAATCATTGGTGACCCCTTTGACAGAGTAAAGACTCGCTCTAGTACCACAAATTTTTGTTACTTTACAAATTTTGTAAGTATTATCGATCCTAAAAAGATCTCTGAAGCTCTTGAAGACCCAAACTGGGTAGAAACAATGCAAGAGGAGCTTCTACAGTTTGAAAGAAATGAAGTATGGACCCTGGTTCCTCTGCCTAAAGGCAAGATTGCAATAGGGACCAAATGGGTCTTCAGGAACAAGAAATATGAGGATGGTGTGGTGATCAGGAACAAGGCAACACTGGTGGCTAAGGGATACTACTAAAAAGAAGGAATTGACTATGAAGAAACATTTGCCCTTGTGGCAAGGCTCGAGGCAATATGAATATTTCTTGCCTTTGCAACCCACAAAGGTTTTAAGGTATACCAGATGGACGTAAAGTCAACCTTCTTAAACGGTCAGATTCAAGAAGAAGTATATGTCCAACAACCAACATGATTTGAAAGTTCTAAATACCCAGATCATGTATACTTCTTGGACAAGGTTCTGTATGGTCTAAAGCAAGCCCCCAAAGCCTGGTATGATAGACTTTCAAATTTCCTTCTTGCAAATGGTTTCGAAAGAGGTACAACTGATACTACATTATTTTACAAAAAGAGAAAAGGTGAGATTCTACTTGTGCAAATTTATGTTGATGACATTATTTTTGGGTCTACTAATGATTCTTATTGTAAAAAGTTTGCGTCATTGATGAAGAGTGAATTTGAGATGAGCATGATGGGAGAACTCACATTCTTCCTAGGATTGCAAGTCAAACAAACCAAAGAGGGAATTTTCTTAAATCAATCAAAATATGTCTCTGACATACTTGAAAAATACAAGCTCTCTGAATCTTCACCAATGAAAACCCCTATGGCCACTAGATCTAAACTCTATGCAGACCCAGAGGGCAAATCTGTGGAGTGCAAACTCTACAGAGGAATGATAGGGTTTCTGTTGTACCTAACTGGAAGTAGACCTGATATAATATTTGCCACATGCCTCTGTGCAAGATTTCAAGCTAACCCCAAAGAATCTCATCTTCATGCTGTCAAGAGGATCTTTAGATACTTAAAAGGGACCAAGAATCTTGGTCTTTGGTATCCAGAGAACTCTGGCTTTGATCTTGTGGCAATTACAGATTCAGATTATGGAGGATGCAAACTCGACAGAAAGAGTACCTTTGGGAGTTGTTAATTCCTTGGAGGTAAATTAGTCAGTTGGACTTGTAAGAAACAAAACTGTGTTTCAACTTTTACGGCAGAAGCATAATATGTTGCTGCTGCTAGTTGTTGTTCACAAGTTCTCTGGATGAGAACCCAACTCAGAGACTATGGCTTTGACATTGAAAAAATTCCCATCCTCCGTGACTTCAAAAGTGCCATTGCGATCTCTGTCAACCCTGTTCAGCACTCTAAAACCAAACACATCGATATCAGGTATCACTTTCTGAAGCATCATGTCGAGCATGGCACTATTGAGATGTACTTTGTTCCCACAGATTACCAGCTTGCTGACCTTTTCACAAAGGCTTTAGATGAGAAAAGGTTTACTTTTCTTGTTGGCAAGATTGGTATGCTTAATATGAGTTGATTCACAGAGCCTCTGTACCTTGGCACAGAGCTTATGTCGTAAATAATCTTATTTTTCGTTTCTTGTACAGTTCCCTGTTTGTAAATATTTATTTGTTTCTTTATCGAGTTCACTTGATTCTGTGTCTTGCCCAAGGCTTATCTTTTATGATACAAGCATAGATCAAGGGGGAGCCAAATAATACCCAAAGGTGATCATGTCAATTCAAGAGGGAGCAAGAAAGTTCATTACCACAGAGATTCCATAGGGTGAGGTAAGCTTTCCCTTTTTTAAAAGACAAAACTCTATTTTCAAAACCTCGAGTGATCTGAGGTTCTTCCCAGAACCTCTGAGGTCATTCACAGAGCCTCTGCACCTCATAAAGGGGATCTTTTGCTCCCTGTGCTGCTATTTGCATAGTACTCAATCATCCGATTGTTCTTTCAATTATTTTTGATCAACCTTGCACTCAGAACCCTGCACGTGACCACATAATCTCTTCACCCACAAAGCTTCTGCCATTTCATCTCTTGTAAGTTTTATTAAGAAAGGTCATTCAATGCGGGTTATTTGTGAATGTCACCGTCATTTGGGTATAGCAAATGCCACACGCGTGAGAATAGGAGGAGCCGCACGTACTCGATCGTGCACCGCCCATTCTGACGTGGCAAAATTTCATTGGTTCGTATATGTACTGTCATTTTTCAGAAATGACTCTTTATCCATATGTATTGATTACGGATTTCAAATTTTTATTATTTACCGCCTAAACCTTTCACCCCCTCTCAGTATATAAACCCCTTTCTTTCATTTTACGCCTTTCTTTCTACCTACAATTTATCTCTCAAGAACCCTAAAGCAAAAACCTCTCTCACTCTTCTCCTTCTGAAATGGCTTCTCCTTCTTCATCAAAGAACAACTCCCAAGGATCGAAGGCATCGAACCATTCTCAACACTCCGTAGCACAAAAAGTCGATTCTCACTCCGTTGAACAAGAACAAGTCTTAACAAGTCGAATGCTCTCATTCACCAGACACGATTACCACCTCAGTAATATGAACATCAAGCCCAACAATCATTTCGTCACCCTAGAACCAACTGAATTTCCTACTGAAGTTGAACCCCTAATAAAATCCTGAACAATCACTTTCTCACCAAGGCTCTCACCATGAAAAGGTCTGACATCCCTGAATCATACATTCAACAATTATGACTGAGTGCCAGACATGTAAAAATGGACAGATATGGATATTGCATTATGGGTTAGCAACTCATGCATTATGAGTGAAGACGATTATTTGACATCTTTGAACTTCCTACCAAGGATGACCTAAACCTACAGAAGTTCACTGAAGAACCAACAGAGGACGAACTTTTAGAATTTCTAAGGTTCATAGGATATGCCATCCCCATTTCCAAGAGGACAGACTTTAGAAGGCAGAACATTCCCCCTTTGTGGAACGTTCTGTTCTCCATCCTCAATAGGTGCCTCACGTGCAAGGTAGGTAGTCCTAATCAATCCAACCACACCATTTTGTCCATCATGTACGGGATCTACTACGATCTCCCTCTGGACTACGCTGGGTTGATCTTCAAGGAAATCAGGAATGCTGTCATTGCCACACAGCAAGATCAGGACAGGGGCACAGAGCCGAAGAATTTGGTCTTCGGTAGTTTTTTTACAGTACTACTCGAAAATGACCTGATCGGAGATGGAAAGTTTCCCGTAGAGGGAAAGACTATCAAGCTCCATGAGATGAAGTCTCACAAGCCAACCACTCTGAAGACAGGATACCCAAATGCTCGACCTCTGCCAGCAAGACTTTAGCAGTACTTGGGTAGTGAAGAGGGTGCTAGGGAAAACATTCGTGGGCACAGGACTCTTGCACCGAGTCCTACAACCCCCTCCCCCCACGTGTAGGTTTCCAAGTGGGTGAGATGGCAGTATATCTTAAGGACGAGATTCCAGATGGGGTATAGGGAGATGTGGCTAAAGTAGCGCATGTGAGTACAGAGAGAATAGAGCCCGAGTGTGGGGTGGGGAGTGATAAACCCCATAAGAAAAAGAAAAAGAAAGCCCAAAAGAGGGTCATAGTTGAAGAGGCCCCAAAATCCACTTTAGAGGTTTCTAAAACCTCTAAGCCAAAGAAGAAAAAGGCTAAGACGGTCTCTGAGGAGGTAGTGATCGAAACTACAGAGGATACAACTACAAAGCCCCCTCATAAGCCTACAAAGAGAAGGCTAGTGAAGATGGCAAGTTCTGAACCCATTGGTCAGATGACAAGGGAAGAACCTGCAGAGGTCGCAGAGGAACCTCTGTAGAGGAGAAAGAGGAAAGATCTGATTTTTGAGAGCCCTGAAGAAAGGCCCCCTAGTCCTCTGCAAGTGGCCACAGAGATAGCTAAAGAGGTGTCAAAGCTACTCTGTAGACCTAGGGGAAATGATGGATATAAAGATGGAGGAGGTAACAGGGATCTCTAGATCTGATGATGAGAGGGTAGGAGAGAAAGAAAAATCATTGGAGGAGACTGGAGAAAAAGATGCCTTTGGCACATTCCTTAACCCCCTCCCAATGCAACCCACATTTCTACCTCTACATTTCTAGTGCAGCAAGGTATTGAAGAAGGAAGACACGATCCGAACCCAACCCCAGCTGACGGGACAGAGGATATTCCTTCATCCTCTATACCACACTTATCCGGGGAAACCAAATCCACTCCATCCTCTCAAAAGGATGAATGTGTAGTCATAAGTGTCCATTTGCCCCAGGACACGACACCACCACTCACAAAGGCATTTGTTTCCTCTGTCACACACACGAGTGAACCTAAAACTGCTTCAGAGTTGGCGGTGAGAGAGAACGATACTTCTGTGGATCTAGAACATCCACAGACTTCAATCGACAGAACTCTTGAGAGAGCCTCTGAACCCCCTCCCAAGAAATCTATTGACAGAACTTCTATAGATGATTCCTTCGTGGAAAATCGAGGATTAGAAGGAAATCCTCTAGAGCTCATCATCACTATAGACTCTGAAGGTGCCAAACACTCATTGGCTAAATCTAGATCATATGTTGATCCAGAGGTTACCCCGAACATCTATGTCACAAAGGAGGAGTTTCAAGCCTTTGTTGACAAAGTGTTCGAAAAGCTCGAAACCTTGGATGCTCATATCCCAATCATCTCCATCACCATCAATGAAATCAAGGATGATGGTATGGCGTCCAAAAATGTCTCCTTGGCGAATGCACTGGAACTCAAGAAGCTTAAGGAATATTCTATCGCCAAGGATGACTTTAGTAAACTCATCTCTGGAGTAGAAGCACTGACAGAAGCTCTGAAGGCACTTCAACATATTTCAAATTAGAATTTTGCCGACATCAAGAAATTGTTGGATGCCTCATCTTCAAATGCCACAAAGAACGACTTCGACAACTGTGCAAAGTCCATCAATATCCAAACAGACGCCATTAAACAACTTGGGGATATTGCAATGGAAGAGATGGGTAAATTTGCAGTAGAAGTAACGACCTCTGGGGTGGACAATCTAACCAAGCTTAAAGAGAAAATTAAGGACATGACTCACAGTGTCATGGTCCCAATTCAGGCTCCAACCTCATCCTCTGCACCACCCCCCCTCTGTGGCAATCATACAGGCTCTGGCTACCAATGAAGAACTTCAAGCCATGGGTCTTATGCTTCTGAAGACTTTGAACCTTCTAGGGTCTGACATAACCAAGGAAGGAAAGTCAGTCGCAGAAGAGCTCAAGAAGATAGTGGCCACACTCAAATTCAAGTCTGATTATGAGGTCAATAAGCTCTCTCTTGCTGCAGAGGATGTGATGACGAAAATCACAAAGCACACCGACACCCACCTCTGCAAACGAAAAAGGAAGGAACCTGTGTCTTGCCAAGCAGAGGCATCACAGAAGAAGGTCAAACATGATGATCAGGACCCAGATTCTTCTGGCCCTAGCCGTCATGAGGGGGAGAAGGCCACAACTCCAAAAAGCTCTGCACCTATTGCTGCCACTCCTCTTCAGGCCTTACCTTACAAAAAGAACCTTTAGAGGCACACATAACTCAAAGTTACAAATCATGTGCCTCTGAGGAAAGAAACAAGGAAGTTGCAATCACCCAAGTAATCACCTCTGCAGAACCACAGAAAGCAAAGGTCAGTGTTGGCTCTGAAGAAATCGCAGAGGCACTTGCAAAGTTCATGGAACCCTCAAGTCCAGAGTTAATGCCCACTGAACCTATCCCTAAAGTACAATTCTCTAGCCTTGATCCAGTGAATGCCACAGAAACTGCAGAAACCCATCCACAGAGCTCAATAAAAAAATCCTCTAAACCAAAGAAAAAGACACCCTCTGAGCAAACAGAGAAAGAGGACAGGGTGAAACAAATCGTTCAATCGATGGACACTATGAGGATTCCCATCCCAAGGCCGCCATCGAAAGAACTAAAATTCGATGAAAACATTCACACCTACCTCTACAGTGCAGAACCCAAAGTCGTCTTCATTGCACCCAATTTACATCAACTAATAAAAGAAGACATCAAGAGAAGGTTCGAGCAAACGACCCAAGAAAGGACAAAGGTGTTTTCCATAGAGGATATAAAGACCGTGATGAGGATCTCTCTGCACTCCTTCACAAACAAATCGATAATGTATGCTAAGTATTTAGTTGAGAGAAAAGATGGGAAGCAATATTCCTTCACAGATGCTGATTTAAAGAACCTCTGCGCCTATGATCTTCCTCAACTTGATGGTTTTACAGAGCAACGACTGGAGAAAAGGAAGGAGTACATAAATCCTCAAACATTACTCTGCTAAAGATCAAGTACACTATTCTAAGGAAAAGGGGGACAGAGACTGTACAAGAGGGACCTGCAGAGAGGATTATTGAGATGATTGATGCGCAGATCAAATACAGGGAACTCATTTTATCGATGAAGAAGACCTTAGCAGAATGCTTTACCAATCGGATAAATGACTTCCCTCAGTAATCCTTGTAATAGTTTAGTTTTTCATTCAATGTATTTTACAGAACATGTACTTGCCTTCTGGAATTTCCTTTTTGAATGAAAGATTTAGTCTTCAGAGGTTGAGTTCCTTTCACCACTTTTTGTTTCTAACTTAGCCAAACACTTATCATTCCAATCTTTTATTTTTCAATACTTAGGGGGAGATTGTTAGCTCCAACTCATATGTATAGAAGTATTAAAAAATAGGCTAAGTGTACGAACCTCAGAAGACTGCTCAAATCACCAAGTTCACCACAGAAGATGCAAGCTTAGAAGATCACGTCGACCATCTACCCGAGAACTTAACCTGAAGATCAATCTCAAATCATAAAGCCTCTGTGATCTCTCAGAGAGCCTCTGTGATGGCTAACCTCTGGAGATGAAAGACGAAAGATTTCATGACAATGATTCAAGACAAGATCACGTGCAGAACACGTGAGCCTGCTGTACGAAGATTCTGAAGATCATTTGTGTGCGTCCCACGTTGTTTAACTTTCCTGGTGGCATTTCTTTTATGGAATTTCATCCATTGTCTTGTACTATTATGTGCTCCTCGTCCTATTTGAAGGGAGCACCTTATGTTTTGTAAATCACGCGAGCACACACTAACCTGAGAGCAGATTGTATTTTCTTTGTGCATTTTAGCACACACAAGTGTGTGTTTTGGTGTATTTTGCAAGTTAATGAAGCAGATTCTTCAATAATCATCTCGATACATTTCATGATTTTGTTTATTAACTGCTAGTGTGTTTACTACCATTTAAGATCTATTTCTCTACACTTCAAAAACGCTTCTGCACTCTTATTCACTGTTTTTTGTGTAGTAAATAGTAAATCAAGTTTAGAACACCATATTTGGGATCAACAAGTATGAATATGATCTTTTGAAAAATCATTTGATTCGAAGATACTCTTTGAAGAAACATTTGTATGAATAAAACTTGAAGGGTGCGTTTGGTACAAAGACAGGACAGGATAGGTTAAGATGGAACAGGACAGGACGGAACAAAACAGGACAGCTATCCAGCGTTTGGCAAGACATGAGAGAACTGGACAGAACAAGACTAGACTGGTTAAATAACGAATTTATCCCTGATGAAAAATCATAGATTACATCACATAAAACTAATTTACATCACTAATACATAGTGCAATGGATTATCAAAAACATAAAACTAATTTATCACGATTGGATTTTGGATATGGAAATCAAAACCCAAATTTTAAGTTTCAGATTATAAGTTGTTTCGGGTTTGGGTTGGTCGGGTTTCGGATTGATGTCGGTCGGGTTCGGGTATTATATAATGCAAAAGTTATATATTAATTCATTCGTTTTTTAGGATGAATACAATTGATTGAAAGATTGATGAAATCGATAGCAAGTTTAAAATTTAGAAAATATTTCAACAAGACTATATTTAAAATATAGATTTATGTTACTTCAGGTTTTCGGACGGGTTGGGTGGCCAACGATCAAACCCAATCCGAACCTAGATATCCTCCCAAATATCGGGTTTTGGATTATCGGATTTCGGGGTATTCAAGTTTTGCAAAAACACCTTATTTTCAGTTTGGATGCGGATTCGGATTTCGGACTATTTGGGTTTTGCACACCCCTAGCTTGGAGGCGTAGATGATGAGAAGACATGCATTATGTTTTTGTTTTTAACAAAGGGTATATCAGTCAAAATATTGCGGTTCTACTTAGTTCCAGGGGGTTGAAGTGGGACAAGTGTGTCCCATGCTTATTCCACTTAGTTCTAGTGTGTCCCACATATGGTCATGCCAAACATGGGCCAAGTCTGTTTTATTCTGTCTTGTTCCACTCTGTTCTGCATACCAAACGCACTAGAAGTATCATAAGGATACGACTGAACAACAATATCAGGACTAGTTTGTTCAGATATATCAACTTTGAAATTTATTTCTTCAAGTTCTTGACTTTGGAAGACAAAACATTTCGTTCTTCAAGAATCAGATCAAATTTATTTTGTAAATCATATTTCGTATTTTGCCTTTTCATAACTTGTGTTGCTAATTCAGATAACTTCTTTGAAAGTATACGAATTTCTGTTTCAAAAATCTTCCTTTCATCTTCAAATCCTTTTCTAAATTCTTTCATTTATCAGACATCTCATTGAAAATCCCAACATTCTTCTTCTCAAACACTTTCTTTTCAATTTCAAAACCTTTTCTTTCATTCTCAAAATTATCTCGCTCAATCACCAAAACGTTTTCAAAATCAGAAATCTGTTTTGAAAGTTTAGCATTCTTAAGCTCAAACATTTTTCTTTTATCAAAAACTTTCTCTGAAAGATCAAGAATCTTTCTTTCAAATCCTTTTCTAGCATTAGCAAAGCCACTTCTTTCATTCTCAAACTCTTTTCTTTCTTTTTCGATCTTATTCTCAAAATCGAAAATCTTTTGTTTGAGTTCAAAGCACTGATCTCAGTTTTTAGATTAGCTTTCTTAGCTTGCAAACCCTGAATAAGTCGCAAATTTTTTACTTTCTTTTTCTTCAAAACCTTTAATCTATGTCTATGTTCTTGGTTACGAGGTGACTCATACCAAGGATGATATTCATCATCCATTGTTACTTGAACAAAATGATGGTTAATTAGTATCGATTTGAAGAATATTTGACACTTCGATCACAAATCAAATTTGAATAACAATTCAAAAACAGACAATCAAACTTTGATAATCAGATAAAATCTACGTGAGAAAAATTAATTCTGAAAAACAAATTTTAAAATTTGTTTCCCAAAAATATTTATGAAAACGAATCTGAAAGATTAATATCCTTGAAAATCAAACCTGCATGACAAACATACTGAGTTACATCAAGAACGTTAAAATAAAGCACATAAAATGATAAATGTCATAAAGAATTCAAACAATCGCAAAAACATCAAACCATACACCAATGCAATCCCATGCAAACTGTGCGATACTTTCAAACTCTCGGGTTAACTTCGTACGATATTCACAAGAATATGGACTAAAAGTAAAATCTTAAACTTCAAGTCTAAGGGCTAAAAGTGACAATAATTGAAACTTAAAATCTAGGGACCAAAAATGATAAAATTAAAAATTTAACAGACTTAACTGACACTTAATAGAAAAAGAACTAAAAATGTAAGAAAAACTAATGAAAGTAACGAAACTTAACAGACAAAGCTTAACGGAACTAACTGAGAGTTAACGGAAAAGGGACAAAAAATGTAATGAAACTAACAAAAGTAACAAAACTAACGACTTAACGGACAAAAAATTAACGAAACTAACTTAGACTTAACGGAAAAAGGACCAAAATTGTAACAAATCTAATGGACTTAAAGACGACGTAACGGAACAATGTCCCCTTCCTCAATGTGAAATACATGCAAAACTCAGTATGGAACCCTTTTTGAAGCTTAAAAAGTCTTGCTTTAAGCCTTGTTAACCATCTGCAACATCAAAGAACCTGCAATAAACCCTCTTATGGCATAAAATGGTACGTACGATGTACGACCCTTCGATGTGTGTGTGTGTGTGTGTGTGAGATATACTCGTGTGTGCGATATATATATATGTGTGTGTGTGTGTGTGTGTGTGCGATATCCTCCCCTTTGACGTGCGACAAATTCTCCTATCGCATAAAATGATGCGATATTCTTTCATTTGTCGTGCAATCTATGAAGCATGCGATATATTTGTTCATACAAGAACCCTGCGATAGTCAAGGCTGATATATGAAAAAGTCAACAGAAAATAAGGTTGGTCAACTATGGATGGCTACAATATATGATCAAATCTGCATGCCATTCGATATGGATATGAATTATAGCAACGAGGTATATAGCTGATGTATGTATGGATACTTAAAATAGCCACCATTGTTGGATCAAATAATTGTATTCAAGATTAAAGTTAAAGTTCAGGGTTTAAACTGTAATTGTTTGATAGTTATAGTTAAAGGGTTTATTATGTAATAAGTAAATAGTTATTAGCTATTGGGCCTCAAGCCCATAAGCCCATTAGGCCTAAAAGCCTAGGTATTTAAAGTGTTTATTAGTTTAGGTTTTAGGTTAATCCTCTCATTAGTATCATTATCATAATTATTGTTTAGAGAGAAGTAGCAAGTTTTCTCTGTATTCAAAGGGTATCAAGAACACTCAAGGTTTCATTGTTTATTCAAGGGATTGGTATGTTACTCTGATTTATATATCTCTTGATTATTATTGTGTTGCTTGATTACTTGATTGATTATTTACCAACTAGATTAAACTGGGATAACAAGTGGTATCAGAGCCCAAAGAATCAAGTTAATTGGATTAAAAACACTGTTCATCGATTACTGTGTTCATAGACTGTTCTTCGACATGCATATATATGTGAAAATCGATTTCTGATCTAACATGCTATTATGCTCAAAATCGATATGATTGGATATGTTTTATGCCACTGAACGTAATCTGATAGTTTGATTGCACTATAATTCATCAAGTAATTGGATTTATTGAATTCTTGGTTTTCTGGATTCGACAGCTTCATATAGGTCGAACACTGTGTTTGTCAAACTGATTGGAAAAAGGTTGAAATTAATCTCTAATCTTGACTGCTGTGTGATCTTTAATTGATTTACTGCATTCAATTTGAGGTTTTAAGTGTTTCTGAGTTGCTAATCTGGACTGTTCATCATCGTTCTGGGTAGACTAAGAACATACCGGTCGAACACCATATAGGTCGAACCTAATACCGGTCTAATCAATCTATCGGTCTAATTTTGTTCCGGTCATAATAGTTTATCGGTCTAATCATCTTACCGGTCGAACACTACATCGGTCCTTAGCACCATACCGGTCCTTACTCTTCCGGTCGAATACCATTTATCGGTCCTTAGCATTCGACTGGTACACTCTCAGCTCAGCCCGGTCTAAGGAAGTCCCGATCGAAGACCCTTACCGGTCAAAGACCTCTATCGGTCTAAGCATTATCGGTCTAAGCATACTTCCGGTCAAACAAGTTATCGGTCGAATCAATTTTACCGGTCAAGCATAGTTCCGGTCTTACATCTTACCGGTCATTGCACTTACCCGGTCGAACAAAGTACCGGTACAAGCAACATCCCGGTCGAAGCAAGGTACCGGTCTAAGCAAAACCCCGGTCGACTCAATACCGGTCGAAGCACATCCCCGGTCGATTTTTGCAAACTGTAATAGGGCATCTAATTGTCAAAAAATTTTCTCTAGGGACCCCCGTGCTAAGTCTGCGAAGGGGGACAAAGTTCTGTTCGAGATCAACATTTTCTTTTTGTTCAGTATTATTTGAAGCGTTATACTGATTGAAAGGACTGCATTTAATTATTTTTGGAAAAAAAATTTTTTCTGAAAATTTTTGAGTGTAGTCTTTACTCTTGATTCTAACGATCTCATCTAGTTGGTTGTCTTGGTACAGAAAAGTTTGATTACTAACCATACAGCCAGGATGTCGAATCAACTAATGATGTCTGAAGGTTACAACCTTGATTTTGAAAAGATGACACATTCTGAAGTAAAAGCAAAGGCTAAACAACTTGTTGGACGGTTATCAACATCATCTCGCATGATTGATGAGTATGACAAAGAGGACAAAATGCTCAAAGCTGAGAACAAGGCTTTACAGATTCAGAACTCATCTCTTCTTATTCAGATCAATGCTTTAAAAGAAAATTCAAAAGATTCTGATTCTTTAATTGACTTTGCAGGAATAATTGAGTCTAAAGAAAAAGAGATATTGGATCTTCAAGCAAAGTTGAAAAGATCGGAATCTAGCTCAACATGGTCAAAGAAGGAACTAATGCAAAAAGAGCTAGATGAATTGAGAAGAAGAGAAAACATTGCTCGTGAGACATCTGAAGAGCTTAGAAAGTCAAACTCTCGAATCTTTGCTGAAAGAGACTCTTTAAAAGATAAAGTTCTCAGTGTTGAGGTTGAGATTAAAACGATGAAAGAAAAGGCAACCCAAGACAGAGACAATACAATAGCTCAAGATGAAATACTGAAGATAGAGAAAGAAAGAAAAGACTTTGCCAAGAAATTCTTTGATTTCTCCAGAAAAGCCTTTGAAGAGAAGAAAGCATTAGAGCTTAGATGTGTTAAGCTTTCTCAACAAGTTTCAGACTTTGAGAAGGTTATCATTCTAGAGAGAGAAAAGGCTGAGAATGAGAAGAAGAAAGCTGAGCTGAAGGATACAAATACAGACTTTTCTGAAGAAAAGAAGATATTTGAGACCGAGATAGCTAAACTGACAAGAAAGCTATCTGAATTGTCAACAAACATCATGAAGGAGAAGAATGCAAAATCTGAGTTGCATAAGAAGTTTGATTTGATTGAAAAGGAAAGAAACAGTTTGTCTTCAAAGATAAAAGAACTTGAAGAGATAGTATTCAAGGTGAAGCTGACTGAGCACAAGACGCCAGAGTCAATAGCTCAATCACCAAGAGATGATCTAGCTGATTCAGATAGTTCATTAAAAACAGCTTCAAGTTCACATTTTTCAAATGTTTTCTATAATCCTTTCTATAATTTAGATGATTGTCTTACTTCTAAATCTACTGATCAGATTTGTCCTTCTAACGTTTTCTATGACAAAAATGTTGATGGTTCAGGTAACTTCAAGAAGACTAAGTCTTAGAAGAAAAGCTTCTGGAGAAGAGAAGATGAGAAAGAAATAGGAAACTGGATCTGGAGAGTTAAAGGATCATCGGAGGAAAAGAAGAAAGAAAAATCATTTGTGCATACATCAAATGCTAAATGGAACTATGCTACAAAAGGTAAAACTTTTGGCAAACCTGATCTGGTTTACACAATCCATCAATTGATCAGGTTAGCACAAAAGAAAATTAGTTGTTCCTACTGTGGCTCAAATGATTTTGTAAGAAAAGATTATGTGAATAACTGGTATGGTTCTTACTTCATATCTCCTACTAGAACTACAACTAACCCGTTAGGACCCAAATACCAGTGGGTACCAAAAGCTAAATCTGTGTTGCAGGCACCCAATGTTTAAGGGGGAGGAAGAACTATGGCTTTTGAACAAAACAGTTCAAAACCCGGACTTAATTGTCAAAAAGAAGGCTTCTAAGTAAATCAACTTAGAACCCGTACCTCAACGGAGTATGGTTTCTAATCACATCAGATTAGGACCCTCACCTCAGTGCTTTACTTTATTTTTCTGTTTTTTGTTAAAAAAAAATTATATTTACATTAAGTTAAGGGGGAGAATATCAGTGATATTAACAGATTTTTGGATACTTAAATGCTTATCTGACCGTGTGTTCTTCAAAGATAAATACTTGTGTTTTATCTTGTCAATATACTTTGTCTAGTATTCATACACATAACGGTTCGGAACATTCTATTTGACTTTGTTATTACCATGTATCAAAAGTTAAATCTTTCTATGGTAATACTCACATTATTTGTATTCACTGTTGATTGAATCAAACGTCATTTCATGTGCTTTCATTGAAAATATTTTTATATATTGTTCATATAAACAACATTCGTTTTTGATTCTCCAAAATCTTATTCTTCATGACAAAATGATATGAGCTTAATTGTCAAACTCTTTTAGTTTGAGGGGGAGAATTGCATCGTCATACATAACTGTTTTGACATCTCCAAAAGACTTATTTCTCATGTAACAAGTGGTATTTGTGCTTACATGTACAATAGCCTGTTGAACAGCATGTTTTTTTAGGATCATACATGGGATTCAGTGTGAGAACTTAACAGAACTTCCATGGATTCACGATAACCAGTGTTTCCTACCCAGGAAGTATTCCCTGACTGATTGAGGGGATAGGGGTCAAAAGAATTGAGTGATGGTGTGTGAAGAGGTAAAATGGAAAAGAGAGATTGGTTAGAAGTGACATTTAAAAGAATGAGGGTGAGCGATCAGAGTAAAAGAATATTAAACTTTGCACCAAACTTCTTTCTGAGCCGGGCAGCCACATAATCTGATTGGTTCACATTCTTTGGTGACCATCATTGAAAAAGGCAACTAGCCCATGCCATCTCTTGCATTAACCCCACCAGCTACTCATTCTTTTCTCAACAAGAGAATGTTTCACATTTTCTGGGGACGCAACATATACGCTATTGGTTCTTCATTTGGAAGATACTAATATTGAAAAAGAAGGAAAGATTGCCCCACCTTCGAACCCTTTCTCATGCACATTGAGTCTTTGTACAATTTGTTGTTGTCTCAACAAGTTTACATACTTTGAGCCTATATTGAAAAAGCAATCATCTATGCTTAATTTTTTTTCTAACACATGCACGAGCACACAGAAATTTGTTTTCTGTCAGAACGTTCATAGATAACCATGTGTTATTCGATAATTGAATGGAAGACCTGGGGAGCCAACATCAAAACCAGCTCCTTATATAGTAACTTTATGTTACTCAGTGACTTTGTGTTACTAACAGGCATTCTAACTGAGTCATTTGTTGATTCAGGGTTACACTTATTAAACTGTTTGAATTTGAAAAGATTCGAATGGTTACTACTCTCTATTTTAATCTGAAAAGAATGAAATGAACACTCTTTCCATCTGGGAAGACTGCTCTTATTTCCATACATGGCTCGTTACATGAAGATTGTGCTTACGTGATCATACAGAATAGGGGAGATTGTCTTGAAAAGGGGGAGATTGTTTTGAAAAGTTTTGATGAAGATGCTTCTCACCATTCATCAAAATGGGGGAGAAGATACAAAAAGGCAGAATACTCAAAGAGGGAGAATATAATCTGAAGACTGCTGAAGATTATCAAAGTTTTGAAGTTTTGAAGTTTCGAAGACAATTGCAAATTTTTTTTAATCTTGAATCCAAAGGGGGAGATTGTTGGATCAAATAATTGTATTCAAGATTAAAGTTAAAGTTCAGGGTTTAAACTGTAATTGTTTGATAGTTATAGTTAAAGGGTTTATTATGTAATAAGTAAATAGTTATTAGCTATTGGGCCTCAAGCCCATAAGCCCATTAGGCCTAAAAGCCTAGGTATTTAAAGTGTTTATTAGTTTAGGTTTTAGGTTAATCCTCTCATTAGTATCATTATCATAATTATTGTTTAGAGAGAGGTAGCAAGTTTTCTTTGTATTCAAAAGGTATCAAGAACACTCAAGGGTTTCATTGTTTATTCAAGAGATTGGTATGTTACTCTGATTTATATATCTCTTGATTATTATTGTGTTGCTTGATTACTTGATTGATTATTTACCAACTAGATTAAACTGGGATAACAACCATATTTAACCAAAAATTGTGATGTTGACCACTGTCCACCATAGAATGAGAGTCAAAGAAGATGGTTGTGGTTTGCATGCGATATGTGTCAAAGATGTATGTGGGTGCGATAGTTATGCAAGAGGTTTGCCATACTTGGTCAATACACGAACCTTAGTATCATGCGATACTTTGGTCAATTCTGCGATAAAAGCAACATGCGATATAAAAAAAACTTATGCAACGATAGATTTAAAGTTTCATATGTCACGTCTCTATCTTCTTCTTTGAAACTGATGATCTGGAAAGTTCTAAAAACTCAAGAAATTGTTAGTTCTTTGAATTTAAGATTAAACATGTTTAAAAAAATATATTTTGATTAATACTTGACAACTAATGTGGACCAAAATCGTAAATTTAATCAAAAACTTGGATGAATATGAAGAACACTTTGAAGAACTAAAATTCCAAAAACATAAAATTCGATGCAAACCAGATATATAATATCAAATCGATGAAAAAAATTCTCAAAACCCATATGTGATCTTCGATTTCTTGTTCTTCAAGCAACTCAAAAAAATCTTTGATGTCTTCAAAAATATTCCAACTTTGATCTTCAAAAATTCTTCAAATTGTCGATTCAACTCTGATACCAATTGATAATCCCAGTTTGATCAATTAACAATGAATCAAATGATAAATCTTTATTGAATATTGAGAGAGAATTACATATGAATGAAAATTGCTTTCTCTCTCTCTCTAATCTATGAAGCATATCTATCTTCTAAACCCTAAACACACTCTAAACACACTTTAAATACTAAGGCTTAATATATTGAAAGCCTAAGTCCATTAACACATAATAAGCCCAAACATATAATAAACGACTTTACAAGGCTTTTATAATTCTTTATATAACTTTCAACTATATAGGACATTTATGGTCCTAACAGGAGATTTTGAAGAAGGCACAAGTTTGACTTATTGCGTGAGTTTGTATACATTGAAAGATTTTATGATATTTTATTGAGAATTTAGTCTTATGCGATTTTATCATTATAGGGTAGAATATTGACATCATTCGTTTGTATAGATGTCCCTTGAGTTTGGTTGGAATTTTATTTCATGTCATTTTGTTGCTAAATGAGAAATTCAGGAAATACGATTATTGTGCAACTTTTGCTTTGGGTTTTACATGAGCATGCGGTATTGCACATTTTGATGTATAATTTGACATATATGAATGCTTTGGGGTCGAATTTTAAAATGCTTGAAATTATTTATCTACTACGTTCCTTTGCAAGTTTTATTTGATTTTTATTTCACATCTTTTGTGGTTTAAGGGTAAAACTTGAAATGCATAGGATCGTGTTATGACGTGTGTTTGAGTTTAAAGTTTCATCGAGAATTTTATCTTATGAGATTTGGTTGTTAGAGTTGAATATTTTGATAGCATTTTGTCGAGTAGTTTCCCCTTGAATTTTTGCAAACTGTTTTGTTGCATATAATTTGTATACATACTTTATTTGGGGCTTTTCTCATGACATATTTTAGCCAGTATTTTGGGACAATGAAAGCATATGGTTATTTGACTTTAAATTGGGAACTGACGTGGACTATTCCCTGTTTTAACCAAGCGCATGCACATATCATTTTACCAATTTAAAGAAATAAACTGACGCATGCAAAACTTGTTGGGAAATCTTATTCCATGGCGTTTGTGACTAAGAGAGAAAAATTTGGAAACTTGATGTCGTGTAATTCCTCTTTTTAGTTTTGCGCAAACATATTTCGTTGCTCACCATTTTGGTCTATGAAATCTATTTTACAATACATGGCAGGAGTAAACGTATGTTTAGACTATAGCGGTCCATTTGAAGAGTTTTGTTGAATATATTTTCGTTGTTGTTGTTATTACTTTGAGTAACAGTCATGCAACCCTCAAGTGGTTTTATGTGTGTGGCGTTTGTGGCCACTTTGCACGAGTACCTAGTAGTGTAGTAATTTGAAGTATGCGTAAGGATTTTTATAAAGATTTATGCTCATTAAATCTTTTGAAATTTTGCAAATTGGCATATTCGTTGAGTCTTATACTTGAAAAACCTTTAACTCATTAGAACCATAGATTTAAACCCTTTGTGAAGGGTGAGGACTTAGAAAGCCTTGAGAGTGGAAGTGTTGGATAGTCTGACTTGTGGTAGTATTGTAATTTGAGTGTGTCGGTTGAAAAGTCGATGTACTTTTAGATTCTGATTACTTTAGTAGTGAGCCTTCCGTTTCAACAATCCTTGAGTTGGAGGTTTGGACAGTTATTGGCATTTGAAGTATGTGGAACTCTTGGGATACCATGTTAATGTCCATTGTTTAAAGATGGTAGACTCGATGAGTGAGTTTTGAAGTGAATTAATTGTTGTGGTTGGGATTATGACATGATATTAGGTGTCAACTTTTGGATTTGAGGCCAAGAACAGTTGAAGTACTTGGAGTACTATCATTGGAACATAAGGAACGTTTTCAAAATAAGTGATGACTTTAAGAAGCTTAGTTATTGGTGAGTTAGTATAGTTGAATGAGATTTCCTTGATTGATAAAGATCTTATCGTTTATATGATTGATACCTAGACGTATCATCGGAGTTGTGCAATCGAGGGGTTGGGAATAATCAACTCCTTATAGAGTTGTTGAGCCTAAATGTTGAATTCAAGATTAAAAGGGTCAAAGTTGTAATTGTTGTAAAGTTTGTTTTGTTAGTTGTTGTAAAGTCAATGCGTTTGGCTTTCTTTATTTGTATTGGGTTGTAAACTCAACAATAGTCGACTGGGTATAAATAGTTTGTGTCCTTTGTAAATCTTTTGAGCACGCACACGTACATTCAGAGAGATTTGTTCTAGAGAGAGAAAATAAGTATATGGCTCTATGTACTGAGAGAGAAATCATTGTGTAAACATTGTTCAATCAATATAATAATTTCTATATTTGTGTGTGTGATCGATATGTGTTTGATAGCTTGAAACTGGAATCACATTTGGTATCAAAGCCTATCAGATTTATCAGAGATCGATTTTTCATTCAGGAAATGAAGAACTCGCAGACTTACTGTGCTTACTTTGATTTTTTTGCAAATTCGAGTTGTATTTGTTGATTTGATACTTGTACTATAATCGTATGATGTTTTAGATCATTTCTCGTTCAAATTATACTTGCAAATTAAGTGTAATTCTCATTCAATTTGTTGAAATTGTAAGTTTCTATGTTCGAAGTTCTAACGCACTGTGTTCAAGATCAAGATCATTGATTCAGTGTTGATTTGCCAAAATTGGTGCTAAAGGATTGTTTAGAACATCATCGAGACTATTTCTATGAAATTTGAAATCAATTGGCTGAAAATTCAATTAGATATGAAGGATTTTTGAACTTTTATGTCGAACTCTAAAGAACTTGCAAGATTTGTCGATTTCGCAAGGTTCATAGAGGAATTCGCAAGGTTCATTGTTTTGGTGGTGAAAATTTTACAAGTACAGATTTCGCATAAGTTTTGTGCGAAAAGTTCAAGTTTTTGCAGACTTCATCATACGAAAAGCTCAGTTTTCGCAGCCCCTTATACAAAAAGTTGTTGCTGAAATTTGTCTAAGGATACTTTTTGCAAAACACTGTATACGAAAAGTTCAGAATTCGCATACAACGACGTGCGAAAAGCTACTGTTCATTGTTAGTTACCTACAAAAAGTTCCAGATATTGCATAGAGAAGAAAGTTGATTTTTTTTTCCTAAGTCTGGATTTTGCTAAATCTTTTGCGAAAAGTGATTATCTTGTGTACTTGAATTTTGCTAAGTCCAGAATTCGCAAGCATTCTTCTGCGAAAAGCTCAAGTTGGTTTTTGAATTTCTAAGTGAAGATTTCGCATACCACTTCCTGCGAAAAGCTCGGAATTCGCATATTCAGCCTGTGAATTGTTCCTTCTGCGGAAAGTTCTTTCTGTTTTCTGCGAAAAGTGTAGAATTTGCTCAATATCTTGAGAATTCTATACTTGAAATTTTTTGGAGATTTTCTGAAAATTTTCAAGTTTGACTTTTAAGTCAAGATTTCTGATTTTTCTGACTAACGATCACTTCAAGCTACTTCATTACAGATTTCAATCATGTCAAAGGATCTTTCAAGCATGGGTTCTTAGTCTAAACCACCGGTACTATTTGTCGGTGAATACCCGCAATGGAAAAGGCGGATGATTCAGTTCTTGAACCACAATAACAGAGAACTAGTTAACTCTATCATTAATGGGCCAGTCAATCCGGTTGTCACTATACCTGGTCAGCTGCTACTGTAACTTCTCCAGATATACTTGAACGTTATGTTCTGAAACCCTATCAGTATTTCAGTGATGCGAAGAAAGCTCAAGCCAAAATAGATGAAGAATTTCTTATTCTTCTCACCATGGCTATACCAAACGATGTTTACAACAAAGTAGACAACCGTGATTCTGCTAAGGCCATGTGGGACGAGCTTGAAAGAGAGTTGCATGGTACTGACAGATCTATCAAATCTAAACTCAACCAAAGCATTAATGTTTATGAAGGGTTTAAAGCGAAGGAAGGAGAGTCTTTGTCTGACACTTATAACACGTTCAATGTTATTTTGAACGATATGAGGAGAAATGGGTTGAATAAGTCTGTTTCAGAGATAAATTACAAGTTCGTCAATAATCTGAACCCTGAGTGGAGCAGCTATGCAGTTAATCTTCAGATGATGAAAGATATGGATCAAGAGGATGTAAATGATCTATTCGTTACACTTGTTCAGCATGAATATCAAGTGAAGCAAATCAGTGACAAGAAGAAGATGGTGAAAGAATCTCTCGCACTGTTGGCAAAAAAGAAAGATGCGAAAGCTGTGAAACCCAGGTCCTCTAAGACAAAGATTTCCAAGGCTTATCTAACTGAATTGCCCAGTTCTAGTTTTGAATCATCTGTTGAAGAGAAGAAAGTTGAATCCGATGAAGATGTTCGGTGGTTTGCGGAGAATTTGGCAATGATCACTAAATAGTTCAGCAAGCGCTTTGGGAAGACAAATTCTATTCAAAGACAAAGCCAGATCTATACAAGAAGGAGAAGTCTGAGAAATTTAAGCCCAAATTTGAGAAGAAAGTGTATGATAAGAAGGAGGAATAGAAGAAAAATGAGAAATTTGATGCCCATAATTTACGATGCTTCAACTGTGGGAAGCCGGGACACTTTTCAAAAGATTTTCGTTTCAAAAAGGTCAAGAACTCAGAGTACTACGCAAAGAAGTCTTTAATTGTGAAGAAGCAGAAAGAGGGAAAAGTTCTAATGGCTGAGGAGGAGAACTGGTTGTGTAAAACTTCAGATGATGAGGAAGCACACTTCACCCCAAAGTTCACTATTTTATGGCAAAAGTTGAATAGGAACCTCAACCTGCCGAGCAAGGACAATCTGATTCTGAGTCAGAGGTAAGCAATCAATCAGACAAATATGAGGTAGTTCAAAATCTAATTTCTCATATTGAATTTATGGAAAAGGAATTCAATGTTTTAAAAGAAAAACTTAGCCTTGAGTGACAATCAATGATGAATTTTCGTGATGAAAATGCATTATTGAAGGTTGTTATAGAGGATAAGGAAAATGAGAAAAATATTTTGAAAAAGAAGAAAACTGACTTATCTTCTAAGACCACTGAGCTCCAAAAATACTTGGTGAACTTGAATTCTGAAAAAGGTGAGTATAAGATTATGTTTGAAGCCTGCTTTCAAGAGCGAAATGAGGCATATTGTAAAATAAAACAACTGGAGGATTTAAACTACAAAAGGGGTCAAACTGAACAAACTGTAAATCTTTTGATGAATAAACCCAAAGACATCCGATTTTATAATTCGAAGATGGGTTTGGGTTTACCGAAAAATCAAGTTTTAAAGAGTGCCCCCGAAAATCTATATAACTTTGAGAAAATGGGGCCTAACTCTAAAAAAGATTCCAGATATTTGTGTCACGTTTGTAAAAGTTGAGACTTTAATATCTGAAACTCCTAAAAAAAGAAAGGAGGTTATAGATGATGACTTATCTGACAGTTGTACTGATTCTCGAGCTTCAAGTTTTAAATCAGTGGATTTTGTGTGTCCCAGGTTACGTGTACAAACAAATCAAGATAACAACAAGAATTCAATCAAAATGTCATATGTATTTCAATGAATCACAAATTACTAATTCATATACAAAAGTGTTCTCTCAAACTTTCTCTCTCTATAATATTTCTATCAAAGTGCTACCATACAGTGTTCTAGTGCCACACGCTTACAAGGGAAAAGAAACTATTTATACCTACAAGAATTACAAAAGAAACTAAACACAATTAAACAAACACTTTGACTTTGACTTATTACAAAGACTTTGACTTTTGCAATAAGAGGCTTTGACTTGAGCATTTGACTTTCAATCTTTATGATCTTGGATCCAACATATTTGAGAACTAACAATCTCCCCCTTTGGATTCAAGATCATCTTCAAAAATAATAAACATTGAAGTTCCCCTTTGATTCAAAAATAATTGATCTCCCATTTTGATAAGCAAAAGCAAATTTCAGCATTCACGAACAATCTTCTTTTTTTAAGCTGTCTTCTAACTTTCTATAATCTCCCCCAAAGTCTGTGAAAGTCTTTTGCAAGAATCTTTAACAATCTCCCCAAAGGTAATAAAAACCTCTTCCAGACTTAGGAAAAGAAATTATCTTCTGATTTAGCTCACTTTGCTTTAGTAGATAATCTTCAAAGAAATTTCGGCAAATTTACATCAAACTTTCTGAACATTTGAACTTTCTCTTTCTTTCCGAACATTTCTCACACATTTCAGAAATATATCCATCACAATCTATCATTTCTTGAATATTCTATTCATAGAACTTTAACCATCTGATCTTTCGACATCATTTCTTGAAATTAATTCTTCCTTAATTTCCTTTTCATTTCTTGATCTTCTCCCCCTTTTTGATGATGTAGAGCATAGAAATCATCAAAACTTTCTCCAAGAAATGTCATAAATGTTTTTCTGACCAATGATCTTTTGAAAACGAGCCACTGAACATCCATCAATTCATAATGTATTCATCCGAATCTTTTCAAATTCAGACAAATAAGAATGTAACCCTGAATCAACAAATAAATCAGTTAATATGCCTATAAGCAGCACAAAGCTACTTAGTACAACGAATGTAATGTACAAGGAGTTTTATTGATGTTCACTCCCTAGGTCTTCCATTCAATCATCGAATAACACAAGATTATTCTATGAACGTTCCGACAGAAAAACAAATTTTCTGTGTGAATGTGCTTGTGTATGAAAGAATTAAAACATGAATGTTTATAAGGCTCAACAAGTGTAAACCATTGAGACAACAACAGTATTACACAGACTCAATTGTGCATGATCAAAGTGCGAAGGTGGGGCAAACTTCCTTCTTTTTCAATATCCACATCTTCCGAATGAAGACGAGATAGATTATGTGTTGCGTCCCCCAAAAAAATTGAAATATCTCTTTGTGAGAAAGAAATGAGTAGCTGGTGTGGTTTAAACAAGAGTTGGCATGGGCTAGTTGCCTGTTTCAATGAAGTTCACGAAATAATTGTGAAACAACAGTAATATGGCTGCCTGGCTCAGAAAAAGTTGGTGCAGAGTTTGATATTCTTTTAACTCTGATCTCTCACCCTCTTTCTCTTGAACATTAAGCTCGCGTCTAACCAAACTCTCTTTTCATTTTATCTCAGCACATACCCACACTCAGATATTGACACGTCGCCTCTCAATCACCCAGGAATAACTTCATGGGTAGGAAACACTAGTTATTGTGAATCCATAGTAGTTCAATTAAGCTCACACAATTCCCATGTATATTGTCCCATATGCAAAATGTTGCTCAATTGATTTAACCTTTTCAATTAAAGCATAGTATGAAATACATGTCAGATATATATATGCTTAGTAAGATAATCATGAAGATTTGAGCATTTTAAACATGAAAGATTCTCTCAAAACAAAGAAATTGAATGAATGAAGTGAAATCAATAGAAATGTTTTGAGAATATGACAATGTATGGAAAAGATCAAATATGAATGATTTATCAATGAAAACTTAGGTCATGAAAAAATTGGATGTTGTCTATACGAATCAAATATAGACATTCTTGAAAGAAACCTAGAAATGATTACCATCAAAAATTGTTTCATTTTAAGACATGATAATAATAAAGTCAATAAAAATACTAAACCGATGTGTATGAATATTGGACAGTATATATAGAAAAGATAATACACAAGTATTAATCTTTGGAAACACACGGTTAGTTAAACAATGAAGTTCATATAATGAAAAACATTTAAAATCACACTTCTAAATTCATGAAATCTTTTTAAGAATCGAGAAGTGGTTTGAACGTTTTAGAAAAAATGTTTTCATTTCTGAAAGTTGTCCTTCTTTCAAACACAATGAGATTAAGATTAGAATATGCCTTACGCTCATCTTAAATCTCATAAAGTCAGCTCCAAAGTCATGATTGATACGATCATGTAAGCTCCCCCTCAAAATCTGCATGTAGTCAAAAAGTCGTCAAAGTACAAAGTCTTATTGAAATAAAAGCATTTATTGAAAAATTAAAGACATAAAAGCAATAAAATGTTTAAGAATGAGTTCTGATCATATATAATCAGAAGTCAATGTCCTTACTACCCCTGAAAATATGAATTCACAATATTATCAGTAGAGGTAATATGTATACTCCCCCTTGAAGGTTGATCATCTCTTTTGATGCATCGGAGTACACTTTCTTTTGATCGTTGAAGTATGAGTCCTAAAATGTTGTGTTTAGAAGTCAAACTTGATCTTTGAGGTACGAGTCCTGAGTTGATTTACTCAGAAGTCTAACTTCTTAACATTGAGGTGCGGGTTTTGAACCGTATTGTCCAAAAGCCATAGTTCCTTTACTCCCCCTAGACTTGAGGTGCCTGCAACACAGATGGATATTTTGGTTTTGGTACCCACTGGTATTTGGGTCCATGTTTGTTAGCTGCAGTTATATTAGGAGTAATATAATAAGAACCATACCAGTAATGATCAGAAGCTTTATGAACAAAATCATTTGCACGACAGTAAGAACAATAACTCTTCTTTTGAGCTAACCTGAGTAATTGATTTATCAAATAAACAAGATCAGGTTTACCTTTATGCACAATGTTCTTCTTGGCATTGGGGATATGCCCAAATGATTTCTGCTCATTATTCTCACCAGAAGATGCTTTCACTCTCCATACAAACTTCTCATTACCATTCCTTCTTCTAAATGTACCTGGATTATCAACAATCCGATCATAAAAAAGGTTAGTAGTACGAATCTGATCATTTGAATTAACTGACCTCTTTGTAAAAACAGTTGTTTGATATAAACTTGATGTTGTATCATTTCTAGGTGTTTGAATAATTGAGTCTAGAGTCTTCTGCTCAGTAAAAACCACCTTAGAGACAATATCTTCAAGTTCTGTTATCTTGGAAGATAAACTGTTCCTTTCCTTGATGAGCAGGTCAATCTTTTTCTGAAATTCAGACTTCGTGTTCTTCTCTTTCAAGGCATTTGTTGACAGTTCAGACAGTTTCTTTGTAAGCTTCTTAATCTCAGCCTCAAAAACTTTCCTTTCTTCCTCAAACTCCTTTTCTACACTCTTTCTTTTGTCAGATATTTCTTTGAAAACTCCCACATTTTTCTGTTCTAATCTCTTCTTATCCTGCTCAAACTCTTTTCTCTCTTTTTCCAACAGGTTTTGTAACTCAAAAATCTTTCCTTTGAGAGATTTTCCTTCAGATCCAAACTCATCTTTCTCTTTCTCAAGTCTGTCTCTTTCAACATTAATAACCTTCTCTAAATCTGATATTTGTTTTGAGAGCTTTGCACATTTAAGATCTACTACTTTCTTCCCTTCAAAAGTCTTTCTTGAGAATTTAGAGAATTTCTAAACAAATCCTTTCTTTTCTTTTTCAAATCCATCTTTGTCTTTGGCAATCTTTTGTTCTAGATCTGAAATCTTCCTTCTCAGCTCTTCATTAACACTTACTATATCTTTTGTTGTCTTCTCATTTTTCTTGACAGACTCTGATTGCTGGATTTTGACAATTTGAGCTTCCAAGTCAGAGATTTTCTTTTTCAACTCAGTATTTTCAGTTTCCAAACCCTGAACTTTTTCTTCTTTCTTCTTGTCATCTTTCATATTTTGATCATCAGACATCTGCCTCTGGAGATCTGTGTTTATTTTCTTTAATACATTGACCTCTTCTGTGAGCAATTTCTTTGCAGCATGAAATGTATTAGATCTCTTTTGATAATAATCAACTGATGATCTAAGTAGTTCATTCTCCTTTTTAAGTTTTTCATATTCTTCTACATCTTCAAAATATCCCATCTTGATTAAGACTTAGACAAATGATCGTTAGTTCAAAAAATAATCAATAATCAAAATTCTCAGAAAAAAATTTCAGAAAAAGTTTCCAAAAATTCCTAAGATAAGAATCCTCACACCATTGTAGCTTTAAAATTCGCACACCAAGAAAAACTTCACCAAAATTCACACACTTGAAGAAATTCGCACGCCTCAGAGACAAAATCCGCACACCAAGAGAAATTCGCACAACTTGAGATGCGAAATGCAGAAATTCGCACGCTGCTGTATGCAAATTTTGAGAAATTCACACGCTACTATATGTGAATTCTTGACTTAGAATTTTCTTGAACTTCCAACTTTTCGCATGAGCTTTTCGCACAACAGGGAAATGCGAAATCTATACTTAGTAAATTTCTTGATCTTCAACTTTCCGTATCGATGCGGATTGTATACTTAGAAAAATTTTCAATTTTCTATGCGGAATGTACAAAATCCGTATGTGGCTCTATGCGAATTCTGAAGAAATCCGTATGATGCCTTATGCGAATCCAAGGAATCCGTATGCTTCACGATGCGAATTTAAGAAATCCGTATATAGTGTGATGCGAAATCTTCACTTAGAAAAATTTCTTCCAACTTTTCGTATGAAGAACTATGCAAATTCCATCTTTTCGCATATAGTTCGATGCGAATTCTAAACTTTTTGTATCTAGGCCTATGCGAATTCTTCACTTGGCTTTTCCAAATCCATTCATCATGAGATTTCTTGATGCGAATTGTTTGAATCTTGCGAGTTCTTCACTGTTCGACTCAAAAACACTTCAAATTGATCAAAAATCCATAAATCCTCCGAATTTGAGTCTGATAATACAGAAATTCATCCACTAACAGTACTTAGATCGATTACAAACAATGAATTGAATACAAACTAACTCAAAAATACATTTCGATCGAATTATAGTGCTTTCAAATCGTGTATTCAAAAATTCACAAAAAACTAAAAATTAATCAAGAATTACAGTGCAAAAGTGTTTCAAATCTATACAATCCTTTTCTATTACATCAATCGATCACCATATTAACAATTGATCACACAATTACAGTACAGATTTGAAAATTTAATCAAAACATATTCAAACAGAGTGCGAGTCCATTTTTGTTGATTTTTCTTCGAATCTGCTCTGATATCAATTGTGTGTCCCAGTTTACGTGTACAAACAAATCAAGATAACAACAATAATTCAATCAAAATGTCATATGTATTTGAATGAATCACATATTACTAATTCGTATACAAAAGTGTTCTCTCAAACTTTCTCTTTCTAGAATATTTCTATCAAAGTGCTACCATACAGTGTTCTAGTGCCACACGCTTACAAGGGAAAAGAAACTATTTATACCTACAAGAATTACAAAATAAAATAAACACAATTAAACAAACACTTTGACTTTGACTTATTACAAAGACTTCGACTTTTGCAATAAGAGACTTTGACTTGAGCATTAGACTTTGACTTTCAATCTTTATGATCTTGGATCCAACATATTTGAGCACTAACAGATTTAAATATGATGATTTAAACACTAGCTACAAAAGTAGAAAGCTTGAATTTGTAGAGTTTGAATCATTATTTCCACACCTATTTCTAATGATGAATCAGTATCTGAGGATAAAAATATTCCTGAAACCAAATGTCAGTATGACGATTATGAGCCATATTCTGATTCTTGTGTTCAGAACATTATGTTAAAGTCCGAGTTCATCAATAATATGTCTGAAGAAATTTTTGATAAATTGATGAACGCTTCAGATACTGATCCGATTTTAGAAAAGCTTGAGTCTAACTCTGAGTCAAACCAACCTTCTGATTTGCATAAGCTACTCGAGGAAGTCGAAGATGAGAATTTTGATTTTCGATTTAAGTTGGAAAATTCTTTAAATGAAAACCGAGAGCTTAGCAAAAATACAAGTGAATTAAAAGAAGATATTTTTAAAAAGAATTTGTCAAACCAAAAAGGGTTTGAAAATCATAAATGGAATGTTCGTTCAAACCGGAGTTTGTGACTTTAGCTAAGCTTACAGTTGTTTATGCTCAAAACTTTGAAAAACAACCAAGTATTTTTGAGGTAGGTGAAACTTCAGGCGTGAAAAATGTTAACTCATCTTGTAAGAGTTCAACTAATTCAACGTCTTGTGGTGTTACAGTTGTGAATGGAAAGAGGAGTGGAAAGTGGAAGAAGAAAAATCCTGAACAAAAGGCAAATCAAACCGTTTCTAAAAATGGTACTTCTGTTGAGAAAATAGTGAATGTTACTGATAGTGGTTGTAAAAACTATTGTAATGCTTTTGCTGCAAATAAATGTCATTTTTGTTCCAATAAATATAATTCGTTTGATAAATACCAAGTTTTGACATTTGCTCGAAAGAATATGAAATGCCATCACTATGGTAGTAATTCATTCTCATTCCACTCTGTTGTTTCAAAGAACAAGAAAGTTCAAAGCTTTTCTCTTGCTAAATCATTTTCCAAAGCCTCGTCTCAACCGATTCATGTGTTTAAGGCTAAGCAAGCTAAATTTTCAAACAAAATGATTTTAAAGATGTAAATGTTAAGATGGTATGGAAATGGTTGCCAAAGCCTCGTTACAAATGGAGAATCAAGAGCATGGTTAACGATTTTCATAAATTGAAGGATGCTAACAAAAAAGGACCCATCTGGATATGGGTACCTAAAGCCAAGTAATTGTTACTTTTTCCAGGCCTGTCATATGTGGTTTATAGATTCAGGATGCTCACGACACATGACAGAATTTAAGCATCTCTTGCATAATTATGTTGATCAACCTGCTGGAACCGTTGACTTTGGAAATGTTGTTGTTAAGGGATATGTCAGAGGATATGGAATGCTAACCAATGGCACTGTAAGCATTCAAAAGGTGTTGTACGTATAAGGTTTACACCACAATTTATTCAACACGAACCAATTCTGCGACGGTCACTATCATGTTAGGTTTACAATCACTCATTGCCACATTGAAGATCGTGATGGAACCGAGATATTCAGAGGTTACAGATACGAAAATTTGTAAGCTGTCAACTTTCCAATACTATCAACTTCAAGACCCGTTTGCTTGATAGCTAAAGCTTCGAAAGAAGAAAGTTGGATTTGGCATCGAAGATTCTTTCATCAGAATTTCAAGGATATTAATACACTTGCAAGCAAAGGCTTAGTCAGAGGTCTACCTGAAATGCGATTTGAAAAGGATTCCTTATGCCTATCCTACGAAATGGGAAAGATGAAAAGGAGCTCACGCAAAGCTAAAATGGAATCTACGTGCAAATCACCGCTGGAAATGATTCACATAGACCTTTGTGGACGAATTAGGATTCAATCGATTAACGGAAAGAAGTATATTCTAGTAATGGTCGATGAATACTCTAGATACACGTGGCTGGAGTTCCTGAGAGCAATATCTGAAGCACCGGAGTTGATAATCGCCTTCATCAAGAAGATTCAAGTTCTGCTTCAACTATCTGTTCAAAAGCTACGAAGCGACAGCGGTACATAATTCAAGAATGAGACCCTACAAAACTATTTACAGTTAGTAGGAATATCTCATAACTTTTCTGCCGCCCGTACTCCACAACAGAACGATGTTGTAGAACGTAAAAACAGAACTCTGGTGGAAGCTGCAAGAACTATGCTCGCCTATTTAGGACTACCATACCACTGCCTATTTTACTCAAAATAGAACGATCATCACTAAACGGTTACAGAAAACGACATATGATATTATTAACAATCGAAAACCTAATGTGAAATTTTTTCGTGTTTTTGGTTGCAGATGTTTTATGCTCAACGATCGTGACAATCTTGGAAAGTTTGAAAAGAAAGCTGATGATGGATATTTCTTGGGTTATTATTTAACATCCCAAGCCTATCGGTTCTACAACAAAAGAACCAAGACAGTCATGGAAATCATAAACGTATCCTTTGATGAAAATCTGACTCTAAACATAGCAGTTCAGGACTCAGTCTTAAAGAAAAGGCTTCTACTCAAGTCCGAGTTGAACCCGCTTTAACCGAGACTAAGTCTTCTACTTCTAACTCAAATTCGTCTACTTCTGAATTAGATTTACTTTTCTTTGATGCATTCATGGATATTATATGCAGATTTCGATAAATCTAATGTACTCGCATCATCATCTTTAGTGGTCCCTGATAAAAGTGTTGATGTTTCTGGACCATCTGAACTCGTCACTACTTCTTCAAATACAACTAGTCCAAACAAATCTGGTCAAACTCACAATGTTTCTGTGTCTATAAATAACAACTCTGAAGTTGAAGTCCTGACCACTTCATCTGCTATGCCAGAGTTACCTGAATCAGAGTTATAGACTGAAGAAGTACCTACAACTATTTCTGAAGTTGTACTTGCAATAACCGATGCATATAATGATTAGAATAATCGAATCAATGTTCAACTCCTACCGAGTACTAGTAGATGGACAAGTGATCACCCCCTGCACAACATAATTGGCGACATTGAAAGTGGAGTCAAATCGCGAGCTGCATCAGTGAATTTTTGTTTATACTCAAGTTTCCTCAATGCAATTGAACCGAAGAAAGTTTCTGAAGCGTTGCAAGTTCCCGATTGGATTCTTTCTATGCAAGACGAACTGCTACAATTTGAGTGAAACAAAGTTTGGCGGCTTATACCCAGACCAAAGGACAAATCCGTTATTGGAACAAAATGGGTATTCAGAAACAAGAAGGACAAAGCAGGAATTATTGTCAGAAACAAAGCCAGATTGGTAGCC
Organism: Arctium minus; assembly: GCA_954870635.1. Classification (NCBI taxonomy): domain Eukaryota; kingdom Viridiplantae; phylum Streptophyta; class Magnoliopsida; order Asterales; family Asteraceae; genus Arctium; species Arctium minus. Next base: position 55,030,934 of record OX941081.1, on the reverse strand, counting down.
AATGGGTATTGTCAACAAGAAGGAATCGACTATGACGAGACCTTTGCTCCGGTGGCAAGAATCGAAGCCATTCACATCTTCTTATCCTATGAAACCACAAGAACTCTAAGGTATATCAAATGGACGTCAAGTTTGCATTTCTTAATGGGATTCTGCATGAGGATGTTTATGTAAATCAACCAGAAGGCTTCGTAGATCCTAAGTTTCCTGGTCATGTCTACGTTCTCGACAAAGCATTGTATGGTTTAAAACAAGCTCCGAGAGCATGGTATGATACTTTGACTTAATTTTTACTTGTTTCTGGTTTTAAAAAAGGTACGATCGATACTACTCTTTTTTTGAAAAAGCATGGTGAAGACTTGATTTTAATCCAGATTTATGTTGATGACATAATATTTGGTTCTACAAATCCTAAGTTTTGTAAAAAAATTTCAAAAATCATGGAGACTCGATTCGAAATGAGTATAATTTTTTCACAAATCAGTCTAACATTAAAGACATTTTCAAAAAGTTTAGTATGGCTGACAGTTCTTCCATGAAAACGCCATTGGCTACTGGAACGCTTTTGGATGCAAATTTATCTGGAAAATCTGTTGACCAAAAGAACTATAGGAGCATGATTGGTTCTTTATTATATCTTACAGCTAGTAGACCGGATATAATGTTCGTTACATGTTTCTATGCTCGTTATCTAGAAAATCCTAAGGAGTCTCACCTTGCAGCCATTAAACGGATCCTCAGATACCTTAAAGGCACTCCTGAGCTAGGCATTTGGTATCTAAAGGATTCGGGTTTAGATCTTATAGCCTTTACTGATGCAGATCACACAGGATGTAAGTTGGATCGGAAGAGCACTTCTGGGTCTTCTCAGTTTCTAGACGACAAATTAGTAACCTGGACATCTAAAAAGAAGAATTATGTATCAACCTCGACAGCTGAAGCGGAGTATGTAGCTGATGCGAGTTATTGCTCGAAAGTGCTTTGGATGATGACTCAATTGAAAGATTTCAGCTACACATATAAGTGAGTGCCAATTTACTGTGACTCAAAAAGCGCCATTGCCATTACTTCTAACCCAATGCAACACTCCAAGATGAAACACATTGATGTACGCTACCATTTAATCAAGGATCATGTAGAGAAAGGCGATGTTGAGATGCATTTTGTACAAACCGACTACCAACTTGCTGATCTTTTCACCAAGCCATTGGATGAGAAGCGATTCAAATTCTTGATCAGTAAGTTAGGTATGCTCAACATGTCTTCATGAGTCTGTGACATTTTCCTACATGTATCTAGGGGGAGTTTATCTTGTTCATGCGACGAAGGAGGAATCATCAAAGATAATTACCAAAGTCTTTAATCTTTTACAGGTTACAAAGCTGTTTCGGAAAAGTTACTATTCTCACCGGAGAATATGTGATGACGACTTCTGGATAATTCAGTTCAGAACACGTACTTTAAAGTTTTTGATTTTTACTAAATACTGAATGATCAATCTTTATCAGGAAGTTTCCTTGAATTTTTAAGGGGGAGAAATGATTTATATCATTGGATTGATATTTTTTGGTGCTAATATGTTTGACTTTTACAGATATTGAAGGGGAAAATATCTGATGTTTTGTCAAGGGGGAGTTTACTTGATTACATTTCGTTTTCCTGTTCTTAATTGAAGGGGGAGATAAAACTTTACTTTTAGGGGGAGTTAAGAATCTCAAGTTGAACGTAAGTGTTTCTGATTCTTAATCTCCAACATATTTGAAAGAAGAACAACTTTCATATATGAAAAATGTTTCTTAAATGTTCAAACCACTTCTTGTTCTCAAATGCTTTTATGAATTTAGAAGTGTGATTTTAAATGATTTTTATTTTGAGCGTTAATGTTTAACTGACCGTGTGTTTTCAAAGATCAATATTTGTGTATTATCTTTTCCATATACTGTCGAGTATTCATACACACAGGTTCAGTACTTTCGATTGACTTTGTTATTACCATGTCTTCAAAAGAAACAATTTTTCGATGGTAATACCCTCGCTTGTTTTCAATGTTGTTGAATTTCAGACAACATTTCTAAATTTTGTGCATTCATTATTAATATGTTTATATTTGTTCATATAAACAAATTTCAATTCTTTGATACCCCAAGCTATTCATATTTCATGATAGTTGATCTGATTGATAAAGTGTCAGATTCTCAAAGCAATTCTCTTGATTTGATTTCATTCATTCAATCTCTTTGTTTTAAGAGATCTTGAATGTTCAGTAAGCTCGCACATGAATGCTATTTATTTGGAGCTTACATTCATTAGACATTGTTATCATATTTTGTGCTTAACTGTTAAAGTTATATTGTTGAGAAACACTACTCTACATTGGACAAAATTTCACGAGATTCTTGTGAGTGCTTAATATAACTTCCATGGATTCAGGTTAACCTGTGTTTCCTAACCCGGAATTTATCCTAAAGTGATGGGGGGGGGGGGGGGGTTGAGGGGTCTATATCAAAGAGTGGCGGTGTGATGAGATAAAATGGAAAAGAGAGATTGGTTAGAAGTGAGCTTAAATATTAAAAAGAAAGAGGTGTGAGATCAGAGTTAAAGAATATGAAAACTATGCACCAACTTTTTCTGAGTCGGGCAGCCACATCTATTGATTGGTTCACATTCTTTGGTGACCATCATTGAAAAAGGCAGTGAGTCCATGCCAACTACTGCAATTACCCCATCAACCACTCGTTTCTTTCTTAACAAAGATTTGTTTCATTTTCTTTGCGGACGCAACTTATATGCTATCCAGTCTTCATTTGGAAGATTTGGATATTGAAAAAGAAGGAAACTTGCCCCACCTTCGAACCTCTTTCATGCACATAGAGTCTGTGTAATACTTGTTGTTGTGTCAACAGTTTACACATATTGAGCCTGTTCAAGCTAAGTAGCTTCAATCATTCTACACGTGTACGAGCCCACAAGGAATAAGTTTTCTTGTCTTAACATTCATCGAAAATTCCTTTGTGGTTTTCCAATGATTGAATGGAAGCCATGGGGGAGTGAACATCACAAAAGCTCATTTCCAAAGTACATCCGTTGTACTAAGTGGCTCCATACTACTTACAGGCGTACTAACTGTATCCTCTGTTGATTCAGGGTTACCAATTCCTAGTTTGTCTGAATTTGAAAATATTCAGATGAATACATTATTAGTGAATGCTGAAAAGCTAATCATACGATGATTGTAATTTTGAGTTTTGTTTAATGAAATTAATACATAAATAAAAGGCATTGCCTAATTTATTATGTCTATGTTATATTCTGTGTTTTAATTATTCATAATAAATAACCTTAGAATAATGTATTATAAATGTCCTTAGTTAAATATTATTTTGGGTTTTAAGGTTGAAGTAATATGATAATGATTAGCATATGTAGGGATTCATATAGAGATATTGAATCTGCATATTGGTACAAAATGGAGATTTTGTGTATCGGACGTGACTCGCTATTAGAACACTTCATTGGATGTCATGTTAGTGTCATAAGTGTTTCTCATGTGGTCAATGTACATGTAATTCTTTGACTTGAGAAATATGGAGTTTGTTATATGTGAGCTATATATTTTGACATTAGTTCTAATCATTCCGTAACTGGGTGACAGAATAATTGTTGGGTATGTTATAAATCACATGGTAGATCTAGCATGTATCGAGATAGGATTTGTCCTTCCTTTATGACATGGGTAATGTCTCTGGGCCCCTTGATAAATATATACTAAGAAAATGCATGTATGCTCTGATAATTGATATAAGATATCATGATCTATTTTTTTAGTATATTAGGGAATCAAGAAATTATAGATTGGACATAACGAGAATGACACATTCAATGTCTCGTGTTCAATCTGGACATCAAGGATAAAAGAATTAATTGTGTAACCTAAAATTGACTACAAAACGATAAATTGTTGTACCACCAATTCTCGTCATTTGGGTGACGATGATGTATTGCTAGAAGCCGCTCATCATTTATAACTATAAATACGAGATTTATATTTATTACCAACATGTCTAGAACCCATTGGGTCACACGCTTTGAACATATCCGAATAAGGAGTTTCAATAATTAAAATATTTAATTATTATATCTGATTTGTATTGATTTAATTTGAATAAATAAAATAAGATATTATTTTTTGTTGGACATTAAATAAGTTGACTAGGTATGTTTGTGTAAGAAAGTGATGGTGCATGGTCACTCTTACACTCAAATAAGGTGTGGAGATAATGGTAATTTTTAGGCCATACTTCCATCACCATAAAAAATGTATGACATTTCGCAAGAGTTTGGTCTTGCAATTCTCTCTCAAAAATCACCTACAACTATTGCACCCTTTTCTTTCTAAGTCTTTGAAAGCGTGAATAACATCATGAGAAAACAAAGGATTCGAATTGTTCGCGTGGATACCGTGAAGGCATAACCTTTGTTTGTTGTTGTGATTCAAAGTCTCGTTAACTGGGAGGTATAATTTCGAAACACCCGATTTATTCCGGTTCGTATGGGTCCTTGGAGGGTTACGGTTTTATTTTTCGCTGTGCTTGAGATCCCGTAACCCAACAGTGGTATCAAAGCTACTTACAAACCTATAGATCGGTTTTTTGTTACATGCATGCATTTTTAAAACTGTTTTGCTGCTATATGTTTTTGTTTCGTAAATGTTTTATTTTTTTCGTCCCAGAAAGATTCTGAATCTGAGAAAACCTAAAACATGAAAAACGTGGAGATTTCTGTTAGGGTTCCACAGGATTTTGAATCACATTCAAAAATCGAACCCTAATAGTTGTTATAATTGAATTTTTTATGAATTTTTTACGACTCTGTCACAATGCTGTTCGAAAATCGAACCCACTATGGGTTTGACTTGATTTTCGACCCATAAGGGTTCTAAATTTATGAACTCCTAAAACATAAAAGACGTGCATATGTTTGTTAGTTTTCCAAAGAACTTTGAATCACCCTTTTTCGATATCGTATGAATTTTGTATTATTTTTATACGGTGGTGTTGCAAATCGGTTTTATGTTTCAATGTGATTGAATATGTCTAATGTGATTTGCTTGGTGAATGGTTATAGCCCTTAGTCATTGATGTATTATATTTGATAAATACGACTTGAATGTCGTGCCTTTCTCTATATACTCTCTTTGTACATTCTCCTATCATCCAATCCCCTCGAATGTAACTCAAGTGTTAGAGCATAAATATGTTGGATAAAGATCATAGAAATCTGAAGACTGAAGGTCAAAGCTAAAGTTAACTCTCAGCATCAAAGTCAAAGTCTAGTGTAATAAAAGTCAAATTCAACATTGTATTTTATGTTTTTATAGTGTTGTAAGAGTTTTAATAGTTTGCACGTTTCTGTTTTGATTGTAGCTTGCGCATTTCTTATCTCTTGTGTTAATAGTGTTGTGCGTGTTTTAGACATGTGACTAGACAGAGAGAGTTATACGAGTTCATCAGTTTTAGAGAGAGAAAGTGTGTTGTGAGAGAATTGTAAAGTGAATTCAATTGTGAAATAAAAGATAGATTTGATGGAATCATTTGTCATCTTGTGATTGCATTGTTATCTGGGAATAACAATTGGTATCAGAGCAAACAAAGATCAGAAAAACATGGATGGAATTTGAAATTTCTTGTTCGTCGTCTGGAAGAACTCGCAAGTCGAACTGTAGCTCATGGATATTTGGATTTAAGAGTATTTTGGACTAATTTTTGTGCATTTTGTATTCGTTTATACATATAGAGTACTTTTGATGTGTCGTGTTTAGTTCAACTCACCTTAGTTTGGACGAATTTTGAAAATCTTGAAAAAGTCTGTTAGAGTTTGAAATGGACTATCATTAGATCGAATTCATAGATTTAGTTGTTTAGTTTGTAATTCGTTGATTGTAAACTGTTCTAGATAGATTTTTGAGCAAATCTGCAAAGTTTCGAGCAAATTGGTGAAGATTTGATTTGAATTCAGAGGAAAAAGTCGAATTTTTGGTCGACTAAGTGAAGAACTTGCTAAATATATAAAACTCGCAGACGAAGAACTCGCTAAGGAAAGAACTCGCAAGCCTCAAAGAACTCGCAGAAGACTGTTTTTGGATTTGAAGGGAAGAACTCGCAAATAGAGACGTGCAAGAAGTTGAAACTCGCACGACCCTAGGTGCGAGTTGTTACTGTTCAAGTCATTCGGTGTGCGCGAAGTGAAGTTTGAGAGAAGAGTGTTTTGTGCGCGTTCTGGTTTAGCGAGAAGTGTTTTTGTTCAAAAAAAATATTCTAAGTTCGAAACTCGCAAGTCCCTGTTCTTGCGCGTTTGTGTTTAGCGAGAATGTTAGTTCCCAATACAGACAACAAAAGAAGATAGTCCATAGAAATGTAGAGATAAGATGAAAATTAAGAACATAATTATCAATAACTCATCTCATATGCTTTGATTGAATAACAATGGAGGGGAAAATGTAGAGAACACCACACTAAACATTTAGTCGATTCTCATAAAATTTAGTCAGTGTGTGTAAACTGTGTTCTCTCCAAAATAACTGTTAGACCACAGTCTCATTGGATTCAAGATCATCCAATCTGAACATCCAATCTGAAGCTAAAGCCGGAAAGTCGACTCTCGATATTAAGCCTAATGTTACTTTGTAATAAATGTCAAAGTTATATTATGTTTATTATAATTTAGTATTTACTTTAACTTAATTTAAATATCTAAGTTAGTTAGATATTAGTTAGTTAGATATTATATTATTAGATAATATCTAGATATTAGTTTTATTAGTTTAATATTTCAAGTTGTATTGCAAGTGGTTGAGTTTGTGTATGATAGAAGCTAGAGAGATCAGATCAGATCTCATAACACATATCCAAGAACACACACAAACGGTGTAATACAAAGAGAGAAAACACGAGAGCTTCAAAGATCAAACCTTGTAACCATTGTTATTAATCAATACAGGTTGGTAATCGTTTAAGTGTTGTTTTGATAAGAACATGATAAACATTGTGGACCGACAATTGGTATCAGTGCCTGATAAGTGATTCAAAATCAAGTTTTTAAACTCACGACTCTGTGTTCAAATTTTCAAAATCATTTTCGAGATTTTGAGTTTTTTAGGTGTTAAAATCGATCAAGTTGTGATCGATATACATGCTAGATTGAGTTGTTGTTGTTTGATTTTAGTTTAAAGCTTAAATCGAGTTCCAAATTTGCGATTTTTGTGTCTGAGTTCAAGTTCAAATATTTCACTGTGCCATCGATTTATTCTTCAAAAAGTGATTTTTATCGAGATCGAGTGGTAACAAAATGTTCTAGAAGTGTTAGTAGTAGTTTTGTCAAACTTGGTGCTTCTAATTCGATGTTTAGACAGGTTTTAGTTGATTTTCGAAGTACAGGACGATCTCGCGCAAACACAGGGAAGAACTCACGCAAATTGAACTTTGCGTGACACACTTTGCGCAACACACTGAACACGCAAAGTCTACTTTGCGCCACCCACGTAAAATGCAAAGCCTACTTTGCGCTACCAACTGAAAACGCAAAGCCCACTTTGCGCTACCAACTGATCACGGAAAGCCCACTTTGCGCCACTCAAAGCTCACGCAAAGCTCTACTTCACGCAACGCAAACCTCGAATCAGTTCACTCAAACCAACAGCTCAAGCAAACCTCAGTTTGCGCAACCCTCTCATCACGAGAACCCTCAAGTTTCGCGACCAACGTCTCACGCGAACATCAGTTTTCGCGACACTCTAGTCACGCAAACCTCAACTCTCGCTACCAATACATCACGCAAACCTCAGTTCGCGTGATCAACTCCTCATGAAAAGTACAACTTCACTTTGCGCCAACTCCTTCAAACGCAAAGCTCTACTTCGCGCTACGTACAGCTCACGCAAACTTCAATTCGCAAGATCAACTTGAAACGCAAAGCTTCAGTTTGCGCGACCCACTCTTCACGCAAACCTCATTTGCGCCACCTTCTAAAAACGCAAAGTTTTACAGACTTCGATCTTTTTATTCAGAATGACATCTAGAGAAGCCCTTGCAATCGGAACTGACACTAAGCCACCAGTTCTCTTTAAAGGAGAATACGAACAGTGGAAAGATCGGTTCCTAAACTTTGTTGACAGACATGAGTTGGGTGATTTCATCAGGCAATCGATAGAAGAAGGGGTTATGAAACCAGTTATGACGACTCGTATGGTTGGAACTGTGCCAACACATATTGAACTTAAGCATCATGAGCTCGAAGATGATAACTTAAAGAGAGCAAAAGGTGATAAATTAGCGAAGTCATACATTCTACAAGGAATTCCAAACGAAATCTATGTAAAGATTGACAACTATAAAGCCTCGAGCAAAGAGATGTGGGATCAGCTAGAGAAGATGATGCTGGGTTCAAAGGTTGGGAATCGGCTCAAACTTTCCAACTGCCTAAACAATTATGAAGAATTTAAAGGCAGAAGTGGAGAGTCTCTAGAAGGAACTTATGATAGATTTGTGACCTTGCTAAACGAACTAAGCAAGAACAATGTCACCAAATCTCAAATCGAGCTGAACGTCAAATTCCTAAGTATTCTACAGCTGGAATGGAAGAGATTTGCCAGACAGATGAAGCAGATCAAGGATCTGAATGAGATTCCACTTCATGAGGTGTATGAAACCCTCAAACAAAATGAAGAAGAGGTGGATGAAATTCTAGATGAAAAGAGGCAGAAAGTAAAGACAGTTGAAGACACAGTTGCTCTTGTTGTCAAGAAGAAGAAGAACAAGACAATTGTGTATGAATCAGAAGAAAATGAAGCTTATGCAAACTCTGACACGGATGAAAATGAACAACTGAAGCAGGCTATGCTCTTGCTGACAAATGCTTTTCAGAAGAAGTTCTACACGAAGCCAAGTTCAAACAATCAGAGGTATTCTTCTGGTCCTAACAACTATGTCCACAAGGAAAGGGTTGAAGGAAATAGATATGAAGGAAAGAAGTTTGAAGGGAAGAGAATAGAGGAGAAGAAACCGGAAGAGAGAAGGTATCATGCTGGAGGAAAGAGAATAGAGGAGAAGAAGCCGAAAGAGAGAAGATTTCAAGCTGAAGGATCCAGTCAGTCAGAACCACCAACGTGCTACAACTGTGGCAAAACAGGTCACTTTGCCAGAGACTGCCGCAGACCCAAAGTCAGAAACTCCGATTACTACAAGAACAATATGCTTCTTGCAAAGCAACATGAGGCGGGTAAGGCACTGATGGCAGAGGATGAGTACTGGATTGATCATTCAGACGAGGAAGAAGAGGATGAAGAGAGAGATGAAGCAGTCAACATGTGCTTGATGGGAAAGCAGGAATCAGATGCTGAAGCAGATTCAGAAGAGGATGAGACAGATGAGGTATGTGATTTATCTTATTCAGATTTCATAAATAAAATGCATGCCATGAATTTAAAACAACAAGAGTTACAGTCAAAACTTAAGCAAGAAAATGGTGTTATTTCTGACAAAAACCAATCGATACAGAAACTTAGCGACGAAATTGCTGAGAAGAAAGTATTGATTGAGGTTTTACATAGAAATAATGACACCAGCGCAAAGGAAAAGACAACGATTCTTAAAGAGAATTCTGAACTCAAGTCTAAACTGAGAAAAAGTGAGCTTGATTTATATGAGCTTACGAAAATGCATTCTTCATGTACTGAAGAAAACAAAACCTTAATTGCAAAATTAAAAAGTTTGGAAGAGAAGTTATACAAATTGGGTCAAACTGAATAAACTATTCATCTGAACAAACCCAAAGAGGAAATAGAAAAATGGGGAATCGGTTATAAGAATCCTCACTGTCTTCAAAAAGGAATATCTGAAGTGCCTGCACTTTATGATCTTCTTTCTTTGAAATTAGCTCGAAGAATCCCTGAGCTTAAAGTTTTCTGGACTAGACTGTCTGAAAAGGATGAAGCCAACGAAACTGAAAAATGTTTGAAATCATCTAAAGTTCACCTTTCGTTTTATTATGAGAAAGTGAATAATAGTTATAATGATAATCCAATATATCACAAGAAATCTCTTTCAAATGATTTCTTTCAGAGTTATTCTGAAAAAGAGATGGAGGCGAAGCCTATTAAAGGTAAAATTTATGTCCCTCCTCTTGTTTTGGAAAGTCAAATTTCTGAACTCAAGAACTTTTTAACAGATGAAAAACTTTTGATTGAGATTCAACAAAAAGTTTTTTCAACCGTGCTGAAAAATGTTATTATTTCAAAGGCTTCAAACTCTGAGGATATGTTTGGTCTAGCAAATAAAGGGTTTGATTTTCTGAACTCTGATGGTGGTTTGGATGATTGTTTTAATCAATTTGACTTTAATGCAAAACTTCCTAACCATTCATCCTTTGTTAAGAAATCTTTGGGAAAAACCAGTATGCTTGTTAACAGTGCAAATTCAACGAAAGTTGATAACTCAGTCTCTGTGAAAGCAAAGAGTGCTAAAGGTAAGATTATATCTAAGCATTCTGAGCTAGAGACATTGGAGAAGAGAAAAGTGAAGATACTTTGCTAAAGCATTCTGAGCTAGAGAAAGAGATTGCATCTTCTGAGCTGAAAAAGAGGACTGAATTGCTAAAATCTTTTTAGTAATGATCTTGATCCAAAGGGGGAGATTGTTAGACCACAATCTCATTGGATTTAAGATCATCCAATCTGAAGCTAAAGCCGGAAAGTCGAGTCTCGATATTAAGTCTAATGTTACTTTGTAATAAATGTCAAAGTTAATTTATGTTTATTATAATTTAGTATTTACTTTAACTTAGTTTAAATATCTAAGTTAGTTATATATTAGTTAGTTAGATATTATATTATTAGATAATATCTAGATATTAGTTTTATTAGTTTAATATTGCAAGTGGTTGAGTTTTTGTGTGATAGAAGCTAGAGAGATCAGATCAGATCTCATAACACATATCCAAGAACACACACAAATGGTGTAATACAAAGAGAGAAAACACGAGAGCTTCAAAGATCAAACCTTGTAACCATTGTTATTAATCAATACAGGTTGGTAATCGTTTAAGTGTTGTTTTGATAAGAACTTGATAAACATTGTGGACCGAAAATAACCGAATTAGCAAATGAGCCATAGGAACCTTTATATAAGGCCCATTTACAAGACAAATAGCCAAAGCCCATCAACTACCCAAAAGCCCAAAATACAATTTTTTATAAAACATTCAATTAAATTGGGGGCTAATTTAAGCTAACAATCTCCCCCTAATATTTTATACAGAAATCATCATCATATAGTCTCCCCCTTTCTTTCTTTAGAAGCTTTGGTGTGCCGTTCTTCGAGTCTTCAAAGCGTCACAAGCTCCCCCTCAAATGTAGGCTCATATTTTTGAAAGACCGAGACAATTTACCCCTTTTTGTCCAGCTTTCATGACTCAACTTCATCGTTGTTTTTGACTATCAAGGAACCTGATTGAGAGAAAACATAACACAAAAACATTGAACTCAGCCTCTTAGGTTTCCAAAGAGCTTTGATTCATCCATTTTGGATGAAAAAATGAGTGAGTTGTGCAAGTTTTCCCTCAGCTACGCAGAATAGTTGTCAAAACAAAAAATTTGAATCTTAAGATCCCGTTGAGTAAGTGTTCAACACCGATCCTTAAACTTGAAAATCAGAAGAGGGAGTGACATGAAATATGTCACAAACGTTTCTTGAATCTATGAAGAATAGACGAGAGAACACCGTTCTTGAAAGCGAAAAGAGCACGAGTGAAATGCAATGCTTTCGGTCCAGCACTCTAACACAGACTTTGAAACGGATTATGGCATATCAGCTCATGGAATTTGAGAAAACTCAAAACATCAAAGTAGTACGTCTGTGTTTTATAAATCCAACGCAACTAGAATCATGTAAATCGGAGCTTCGAGTAAAAAGTTGTGCGCGTGTTTCTGAAACAACACAATGCTGTCAGAAAATTCAAAAATTTCGAGCTTCGGGCACTTGGCTCATTGCGACCTATGGACCATCGACCTCAAAAATTTCGGTCTTCAGAGGTTTTGGTCCACATAGGCTCCGTGGATTACTTAAGATCCTGTTCCTCTTAAGAGCTTCTCTAAATTACTTCTGTATGCAAACATCTGGACAACCTATAGAGGCTCTGTGCATCAGCCTCTGATGTGAACTTTCTACCTCTGAACTTCTGCACGTGCCACTGAGCATGAATAAGAGCATCTCTGTGATTAACTTGATTAATCTGTTGCAGCCTCTGCACATACCAACCTAAGCATATCTCTGAACAATTTCTGATGCAGCTGATCGAGTTGATTTGTACATGACAAACAAGAATCTGTAGCTCCGGCATATACTTGTACACAACAGATTTACACTAGATATCTGCACAAATCTGGTTGATCTTAGTAAACACAGCAACATGCTTCAAAATCTTAGAAACCAAATGATTAAGATTGGTGTAAGATGGACGTTTAATATCAAGCGAGAGCTGTGGTTGTATGTCCAGAGCCTCTGATACCTCTAGCCAGAGCCTCTACTCGTCTCTGATTGACTTCTGCATCAATCTTCTGAGTAGCACAACTCTGTATATATTTAGATCTTCTCTAAAGACAGATCTGCAGCTTCATGGGCTTCTGGAATATTGCACACAGAGGCTCTGCACAGCCTCACAGAGGCTCTGTGATTTGCTTCTGTATGTCCATAGAGGCTTTGGAAGCCTCTGCGTTTCTCTCGACATCCTATGTGGTTCTCTTCTGAATGTAAATATGTATCAACATCAACTCTGATTGAACAATACAAAAATTTGGAAGTTCGTGGAATAAATTCTGGACAACTTCTGGAAATGCCGAACATGAACACAACAACAGAAGCTTTTTGTTCGACAGCAACCAGATGAATATGTTGTATAACCTGTTGCACTTCAAAATCTGGAAACATGGACATAACACATATCTGTTTTCTGAGTACCATTATCATGGACGGATATCACTTCCACAGTTGTTGCGCAAATTTTACAAGGACATCAGCAAATTCTGCTGCACATTTTGTTAAAGCTCTCTTCCAAATTCGACCCTCAACAGATTGGTGCAAGCTCAGTCTACAAATTTGTCCCTAATCTGCACATTTTCAAATGGTCTTTTGCTGCACATAACAGGTTTTTGGATTAGCAAGCAACTACAACTTTTGGACAACCTCTGGTTCAAACAGCAGCAACTCAACAATAGCAAACAGCAGCAAGTAACAGCTTTCTGTCCAGCAGCTATGACTTGCGTTCAACACAGTTTTTGACATAGAATCAGCTTTATTTTGAGAAAACTCAAAACATGAAAGTTGTAAAACTATGTCTTAGGTTTCCAACGCATCTGAAATCATCATTTTTGGAGCTGTATTGAAAGAGATATGATCAAAGTTCTATAGTTGTGCAAAACTCATAGCAAATCAGAAAATTGAACTGCATGTTCAGAGTTGTGTAATCCTTTGAAGTCAGAGATGCTAATTGTATATAATCAGAGAATCAATTCTTTATATTCAGATCTGCAGTCACCAAACTTTGGATCTCTGTCACTAGTAATAGCCATCTGTTCAAATTTGAGTAATAGACTTGCTCACGGTATACTCTAGTTGGTCTATGATGGCACCATACTTCATAGAATTTCTCTTGATGCTTATTCTGCTTAGTATCATCACACTTGGACTCCACAATAGAAAATCATACTAACTCCATAATTATTTCTGTTGGAATAACAATCTTTCAAAACTGATCTTTCTATTGCTGCATAGATGAACTACAAACAACAGCTACTTGCTGTTGCACATACTGAATTTCCAACAGGAAATCAAAATCAATATCTAATTCAACAGACCTGTCAAGCAACTTTCTGTTTTCATAACCCCAACAGCAACTAGACAACCTCATGATCAATTCTGCACATATCTGAATTGGAAGAAAAAACCCCAAACTTCAACGAAACCACAAATTATTACAATCTGTTCTATGTTGTGAAATCTGGTACAGGGTTAAATCTCCACCCTTATTCCTCCAAAATGATATCACAATTGACACCAAATATCCATTCTCCCTGATATGTTAGTGTTGCAACGATCAAACACCACATAATCAGTATAAAAATCAAAATCTGAATAAAAGAGAGTCCAATCTTAGATTTAAATAAATCCAGATCAAAGATCAACAACCTTGAATCCAAGATGCCATAAAGGCTATGGACTAAAGCACACACAAGGATGGGATCATAGATCAACCATCTACTTAGTGCTATCAAATATTAGACCAATAAATGAGAAAGGATCAAAACACATACATGAAATTAATCTGATCAGATTTGATCCAGATAGAATCAAATCTTCACATAGGCATTTCATCAAACATGTGGTGTGCAGAATTCAAATTATGTGAGAAATCAATAAAATCTAGGTCAAAGATCATCCAAATCTCATCTATATCAAAGAATGGATTTCCAATAAGCACAAAAACAGTGAATAAATCACATAAATGATAATTGTGTCAAGACTCATGTGATTGAATCAATCTAAGCACCAAAACAATAAAATAATCATCCAATCTTCAATTGTTGCCATAGATGACCGAAATGAAGAAGAGTTTCTTCATTTGGCTCTGATACCAATTGTTAGATCCCAATACAGACAACAAAAGAAGATACTCCATAGAAATGTAGAGATAAGATGAAAATTAAGAACATAACTATCAATAACTCATCTCATATGCTTTGATTGAATAACAATGGAGGGGAAAATGTAGAGAACACCACACTAAACATTTAGTCGACTCTCATGAAATTAGTCGGTGTGTGTAAACTGTGTTCTCTCCAAAATAACCTAATTAGCAAATGAGCCATGGGAACCTTTATATAAGGCCCATTTACAAGACAAATAGCCAAAGCCCATCAACTACTGAAAAGCCCAAATGTGCGAGTTCATTTCAAAAAAAATTCTAAGTCCAGTTCTCGCAAGCTCTTGCGCGAAGCTCTAGAACTCGCACATTGTGGTGTGCGAGAAGTAGAAACTCGTAGAAGCTTGCGTGTGCGAACCTTGGTTCTCGCAAGTAGTGTTGTGCGCGAAGCACAAACTCGCACAACATTGTGTGCGAGAAGTGACTTCACGCAGCCTTCCTTATGCGCGTTTCTCAAAACTCGTACGAAGGCATTTGCGTGTTTTGTTTTGGTTTATTTGGTATGCGAGTTTCATACTTAGTCAATTTTTCTGATTTTTTCCTGAAATTTAACTAAGTTTGATTTTTTGTAGTTCCAGCTTTACTTTCTGAATTTTGACGATTAGTAAGCAGTGTAGATTCAAGATGACTTCAAAAGACGCTCTCTCTATTGGAACGGACGTAAAGCCTCCTGTTCTATTCAAAGGTGAATATGAACAGAGAAGTTCCTTTCGAAATTTTTTCTATGTCCAGTTCTCGCAAGCTCTTGCGCGAAGCTCTAGAACTCGCACATTGTGGTGTGCGAGAAGTAGAAACTCGTAAAAGCTTGCGTGCGCGAACCTTGGTTCTCGCAAGTAGTGTTGTGCGCGAAGCACAAACTCGCACAACATTGTGTGCGAGAAGTGACTTCACGCAGCCTTCCTTATGCGCGTTTCTCAAAACTCGTACGAAGGCATTTGCGTGTTTTGTTTTGGTTTATTTGTTATGCGAGTTTCATACTTAGTCAATTTTTCTGATTTTTTCCTGAAATTTAACTAAGTTTGATTTTTTGTAGTTCCAGCTTTACTTTCTGAATTTTGACGATTAGTAAGCAATGTAGATTCAAGATGACTTCAAAAGACGCTCTCTCTATTGGAACGGACGTAAAGCCTCCTGTTCTATTCAAAGGTGAATATGAACAGAGAAGTTCATTTCGAAATTTTTTCTAAGTCCAGTTCTCGCAAGCTCTTGCGCGAAGCTCTAGAACTCGCACATTGTGGTGTGCGAGAAGTAGAAACTCGTAGAAGCTTGCATGCGCGAACCTTGGTTCTTGCAAGTAGTGTTGTGCGCGAATCACAAACTCGCACAACATTGTGTGCGAGAAGTGACTTCACGCAGCCTTCCTTATGCGCGTTTCTCAAAACTCGTACGAAGGCATTTGCGTGTTTTGTTTTGGTTTATTTGGTATGCGAGTTTCATACTTAGTCAATTTTTCTGGTTTTTTCCTGAAATTTAACTAAGTTTGATTTTTTGTAGTTCCAGCTTTACTTTCTGAATTTTGACGATTAGTAAGCAGTGTAGATTCAAGATGACTTCAAAAGACGCTCTCTCTATTGGAACGGACGTAAAGCCTCCTGTTCTATTCAAAGGTGAATATGAACAGAGAAGTTCCTTTCGAAATTTTTTCTAAGTCCAGTTCTCGCAAGCTCTTGCGCGAAGCTCTAGAACTCGCACATTGTGGTGTGCGAGAAGTAGAAACTCGTAGAAGCTTGCATGCGCGAACCTTTGTTCTCGCAAGTAGTGTTGTGCGCGAAGCACAAACTCGCACAACATTGTGTGCGAGAAGTGACTTCACGCAGCCTTCCTTATGCGCGTTTCCCAAAACTCGTACGAAGGCATTTGCGTGTTTTGTTTTGGTTTATTTGGTATGCGAGTTTCATACTTAGTCAATTTTTCTGGTTTTTTCCTGAAATTTAACTAAGTTTGATTTTTTGTAGTTCCAGCTTTACTTTCTGAATTTTGACGATTAGTAAGCAGTGTAGATTCAAGATGACTTCAAAAGACGCTCTCTCTATTGGAACGGACGTAAAGCCTCCTGTTCTATTCAAAGGTGAATATGAACAGAGAAGTTCCTTTCGAAATTTTTTCTAAGTCCAGTTCTCGCAAGCTCTTGCGCGAAGCTCTAGAACTCGCACATTGTGGTGTGCGAGAAGTAGAAACTCGTAGAAGCTTGCGTGCGCGAACCTTGGTTCTCGCAAGTAGTGTTGTGCGCGAAGCACAAACTCGCACAACATTGTGTGCGAGAAGTGACTTCACGCAGCCTTCCTTATGCGCGTTTCTCAAAACTCGTACGAAGGCATTTGCGTGTTTTGTTTTGGTTTATTTGTTATGCGAGTTTCATACTTAGTCAATTTTTCTGGTTTTTTCCTGAAATTTAACTAAGTTTGATTTTTTGTAGTTCCAACTTTACTTTCTGAATTTTGACGATTAGTAAGCAGTGTAGATTCAAGATGACTTCAAAAGACGCTCTCTCTATTGGAACGGACGTAAAGCCTCCTGTTCTATTCAAAGGTGAATATGAACAGAGAAGCTCATTTCGAAATTTTTTCTAAGTCCAGTTCTCGCAAGCTCTTGCGCGAAGCTCTAGAACTCGCACATTGTCGTGTGCGAGAAGTAGAAACTCGTAGAAGCTTGCATGCGCGAACCTTGGTTCTCGTAAGTAGTGTTGTGCGCGAAGCACAAACTCGCACAACATTGTGTGCGAGAAGTGACTTCACGCAGCCTTCCTTATGCGCGTTTCTCAAAACTCGTACGAAGGCATTTGCGTGTTTTGTTTTGGTTTATTTGGTATGCGAGTTTCATACTTAGTCAATTTTTCTGATTTTTTCCTGAAATTTAACTAAGTTTGATTTTTTGTAGTTCCAGCTTTACTTTCTGAATTTTGACGATTAGTAAACAGTGTAGATTCAAGATGACTTCAAAAGACGCTCTCTCTATTGGAACGGACGTAAAGCCTCCTGTTCTATTCAAAGGTGAATATGAACAGAGAAGTTCCTTTCGAAATTTTTTCTAAGTCCAGTTCTCGCAAGCTCTTGCGCGAAGCTCTAGAACTCGCATATTGTGGTGTGCGAGAAGTAGAAACTCGTAGAAGCTTGCGTGCGTGAACCTTGGTTCTCGCAAGTAGTGTTGTGCGCGAAGCACAAACTCGCACAACATTGTGTGCGAGAAGTGACTTCACGCAGCCTTCCTTATGCGCGTTTCTCAAAACTCGTACGAAGGCATTTGCGTGTTTTGTTTTGGTTTATTTGGTATGCGAGTTTCATACTTAGTCAATTTTTCTGATTTTTTCCTGAAATTTAACTAAGTTTGATTTTTTGTAGTTCCAGCTTTACTTTCTGAATTTTGACGATTAGTAAGCAGTGTAGATTCAAGATGACTTCAAAAGACGCTCTCTCTATTGGAACGGACGTAAAGCCTCCTGTTCTATTCAAAGGTGAATATGAACAGAGAAGTTCCTTTCGAAATTTTTTCTAAGTCCAGTTCTCGCAAGCTCTTGCGCGAAGCTCTAGAACTCGCACATTGTGGTGTGCGAGAGGTAGAAACTCGTAGAAGCTTGCGTGCGCGAACCTTGGTTCTCGCAAGTAGTGTTGTGCGCGAAGCACAAACTCGCACAACATTGTGTGCGAGAAGTGACTTCACGCAGCCTTCCTTATGCGCGTTTCTCAAAACTCGTACGAAGGCATTTGCGTGTTTTGTTTTGGTTTATTTGGTATGCGAGTTTCATACTTAGTCAATTTTTCTGATTTTTTCCTGAAATTTAACTTAGTTTGATTTTTTGTAGTTCCAACTTTACTTTCTGAATTTTGACGATTAGTAAACAGTGTAGATTCAAGATGACTTCAAAAGACGCTCTCTCTATTGGAACGGACGTAAAGCCTCCTGTTCTATTCAAAGGTGAATATGAACAGAGAAGTTCCTTTCGAAATTTTTTCTAAGTCCAGTTCTCGCAAGCTCTTGCGCGAAGCTCTAGAACTCGCATATTGTGGTGTGCGAGAAGTAGAAACTCGTAGAAGCTTGCGTGCGTGAACCTTGGTTCTCGCAAGTAGTGTTGTGCGCGAAGCACAAACTCGCACAACATTGTGTGCGAGAAGTGACTTCACGCAGCCTTCCTTATGCGCGTTTCTCAAAACTCGTACGAAGGCATTTGCGTGTTTTGTTTTGGTTTATTTGGTATGCGAGTTTCATACTTAGTCAATTTTTCTGATTTTTTCCTGAAATTTAACTAAGTTTGATTTTTTGTAGTTCCAGCTTTACTTTCTGAATTTTGACGATTAGTAAACAGTGTAGATTCAAGATGACTTCAAAAGACGCTCTCTCTATTGGAACGGA
The DNA here is from genome assembly GCA_954870635.1 of Arctium minus. Taxonomy (NCBI): domain Eukaryota; kingdom Viridiplantae; phylum Streptophyta; class Magnoliopsida; order Asterales; family Asteraceae; genus Arctium; species Arctium minus. The sequence continues at coordinate 55,011,839 of OX941081.1, read as the reverse complement.
CGTAAATCCTCCTGTTCTATTCAAAGGTGAATATGTACAGAGAAGTTCCTTTCGAAATTTTTTCTAAGTCCAGTTCTCGCAAGCTCTTGCGCGAAGCTCTAGAACTCGCATATTGTGGTGTGCGAGAAGTAGAAACTCGTAGAAGCTTGCGTGCGTGAACCTTGGTTCTCGCAAGTAGTGTTGTGCGCGAAGCACAAACTCGCACAACATTGTGTGCGAGAAGTGACTTCACGCAGCCTTCCTTATGCGCGTTTCTCAAAACTCGTACGAAGGCATTTGCGTGTTTTGTTTTGGTTTATTTGGTATGCGAGTTTCATACTTAGTCAATTTTTCTGATTTTTTCCTGAAATTTAACTAAGTTTGATTTTTTGTAGTTCCAGCTTTACTTTCTGAATTTTGACGATTAGTAAGCAGTGTAGATTCAAGATGACTTCAAAAGACGCTCTCTCTATTGGAACGGACGTAAAGCCTCCTGTTCTATTCAAAGGTGAATATGAACAGAGAAGTTCCTTTCGAAATTTTTTCTAAGTCCAGTTCTCGCAAGCTCTTGCGCGAAGCTCTAGAACTCGCACATTGTGGTGTGCGAGAGGTAGAAACTCGTAGAAGCTTGCGTGCGCGAACCTTGGTTCTCGCAAGTAGTGTTGTGCGCGAAGCACAAACTCGCACAAAATTGTGTGCGAGAAGTGACTTCACGCAGCCTTCCTTATGCGCGTTTGTCAAAACTCGTACGAAGGCATTTGCGTGTTTTGTTTTGGTTTATTTGGTATGCGAGTTTCATACTTAGTCAATTTTTCTGATTTTTTCCTGAAATTTAACTAAGTTTGATTTTTTGTAGTTCCAACTTTACTTTCTGAATTTTGACGATTAGTAAGCAGTGTAGATTCAAGATGACTTCAAAAGACGCTCTCTCTATTGGAACGGACGTAAAGCCTCCTGTTCTATTCAAAGGTGAATATGAACAGAGAAGTTCCTTTCGAAATTTTTTCTAAGTCCAGTTCTCGCAAGCTCTTGCGCGAAGCTCTAGAACTCGCACATTGTGGTGTGCGAGAGGTAGAAACTCGTAGAAGCTTGCGTGCGCGAACCTTGGTTCTCGCAAGTAGTGTTGTGCGCGAAGCACAAACTCGCACAACATTGTGTGCGAGAAGTGACTTCACGCAGCCTTCCTTATGCGCGTTTCTCAAAACTCGTACGAAGGCATTTGCGTGTTTTGTTTTGGTTTATTTGGTATGCTAGTTTCATACTTAGTCAATTTTTCTGATTTTTTCCTGAAATTTAACTAAGTTTGATTTTTTGTAGTTCCAGCTTTACTTTCTGAATTTTGACGATTAGTAAGCAGTGTAGATTCAAGATGACTTCAAAAGACGCTCTCTCTATTGGAACGGACGTAAAGCCTCCTGTTCTATTCAAAGGTGAATATGAACAGAGAAGCTCATTTCGAAATTTTTTCTAAGTCCAGTTCTCGCAAGCTCTTGCGCGAAGCTCTAGAACTCGCACATTGTGGTGTGCGAGAGGTAGAAACTCGTAGAAGCTTGCGTGCGCGAACCTTGGTTCTCGCAAGTAGTGTTGTGCGCGAAGCACAAACTCGCACAACATTGTGTGCGAGAAGTGACTTCACGCAGCCTTCCTTATGCGCGTTTCTCAAAACTCGTACGAAGGCATTTGCGTGTTTTGTTTTGGTTTATTTGGTATGCGAGTTTCATACTTAGTCAATTTTTCTGATTTTTTCCTGAAATTTAACTAAGTTTGATTTTTTGTAGTTCCAGCTTTACTTTCTGAATTTTGACGATTAGTAAACAGTGTAGATTCAAGATGACTTCAAAAGACGCTCTCTCTATTGGAACGGACGTAAAGCCTCCTGTTCTATTCAAAGGTGAATATGAACAGAGAAGTTCCTTTCGAAATTTTTTCTAAGTCCAGTTCTCGCAAGCTCTTGCGCGAAGCTCTAGAACTCGCACATTGTGGTGTGCGAGAGGTAGAAACTCGTAGAAGCTTGCGTGCGCGAACCTTGGTTCTCGCAAGTAGTGTTGTGCGCGAAGCACAAACTCGCACAACATTGTGTGCGAGAAGTGACTTCACGCAGCCTTCCTTATGCGCGTTTCTCAAAACTCGTACGAAGGCATTTGCGTGTTTTGTTTTGGTTTATTTGGTATTCGAGTTTCATACTTAGTCAATTTTTCTGATTTTTTCCTGAAATTTAACTAAGTTTGATTTTTTGTAGTTCCAGCTTTACTTACTGAATTTTGACGATTAGTAAGCAGTGTAGATTCAAGATGACTTCAAAAGACGCTCTCTCTATTGGAACGGACGTAAAGCCTCCTGTTCTATTCAAAGGTGAATATGAAAAGTGGAAGGATCGATTTCTCGACTTTGTCGACAGGTATGCAAATGGGGAAAACATTTTACTCTCGATTACAGAAGGTCCCATGATTCCACCTACTGTCGAAATACCAGACGATGAATCTTCAGACAGTGAGGATGGAGACGAAGACAGAATTCGAAAGATGAAAACTGTTCCGAAGGACTTTGCCCAATATTCTGATGAGCAGAAAAACCCTTTCAAAGCCGACAAAAAAGCAAGATCTCTTCTGTTACAAAGTATCCCGAATGAGATATACATCAAGATAGATAGCTACAAAGCTAATGCAAAGAAGATGTGGGATCAGGTACAGAAGATGATGATGGGTTCTAAGGTAGGAAATCAGATGAAGGTGGCCAATTGTATCAACAATTATGAAAAGTTCAAGACCAAAGAAGGTGAGAGCTTGGAGGAAACCTATGAGAGGTTTGTGCTTCTTCTGAATGAACTATCCAAGAACAAGGTCAAGAAGAAACAAATCGAGAACAATGTGAAGTTTCTCAGTATCCTACAACCGGAATGGAAGAAACATACCCGCCGGATGAAACAGATAAAAGATTTGAATGACATACCCCTCCACGAAGTGTATGAAACATTGAGACAGAATGAGGAGGAGGTTGAAGAAAAAAGATCAGAGAAAAAGAAAGTTGTGAAAGTTGCTGACTCTATTGCTTTAGTTGCCGGAGAAAAGGAAAAAGAGAAGAAAGAGAAGAAGAAAAAGAAGAAAGTTGTGATTCCAAGTTCTGATTCTGATTCAGATTCAGATAGTGATGATGGTGAAAACCTCAAGCAAGCTATGCTTTTACTGACCTGAGCATTCCTGAAGAAATTCTACAAGAAACCGGGTTCAAACACACAGATGTATTCTTCATCTAGTTCAAAGAATCATGAACATCGGGAAATGGTTGAAGGAAAAAGATATGAGGAGAACCGGAATGTGGAGAGAAAGCCGGATGAGAAGAAGAAATATCTGAATGACTATGTTGGTGCTGAGAAGAAGGATGACGAGCTTGTCAAATGCTACAATTGTGGGAAGGTCGGTCACTACGCTAAAGACTGTCGAAAGCCAAAGGTCAGAAACTCAGAATATTACAAGAACAAGATGCTCTTGGCTAAGCAACAAGAAGCTGGCAAGGCATTGATGGTTGAAGACGAGTATTGGCTAGATCATTCAGATGAAGAGGAGAAAGAAGAATCAGCTCACATGTGTTTGATGGGCGACACAGTGAAGTATGATGATTCAGATGAAGAAATTGCTGATGAGGTAATTAATCTTTCTAAATCTGATTTTATGGTTAAAATGGAAGCTATGATGGTCGAACTTCAAGATCTTCAAAAGAAACTGAAAAAGGAAAAGAACAGAGTTGAAAAGAAAAACCAAAAGATCTTTGATCTTAACAAACAAGTTATTGGGAACAAAGATTTGATTGATTCTCTTCGCAAATTTGTTTCTGATTTTAAACAGAAAAAAGATTGTTTTGAAAATAAGATTTCTGATTTTGAATCTAAATTGTCTAAGTCTGTTTCTGAAAAGCAAGAATATGTTCTAAATGCTTATAAATTGAAGGTTGAAAATAAGAGCTTAGCAAAGACGGTAAATGGTTTGGAAGCCAAACTTTATACACGAGGTCAAACAGATCAAACTATTTTTCTTAACACCCCGAATGAGGAAACTGATTGTCGGTCCATAATATAATCAAGTTCTTATCAATAACAACACAAACAATATGATTTACCAACCTGTTTGATTAACAAACGCGGATTACAAAGATTGTGTTTTTCTCTCTGATGAACAGTAAACTCATATCTTAGATTGTGTTATGTGTCTTTCTCAACACACTAACTAACATAATATCTAATTCTAAAATAATATCCTAAAATATCTAATAACTTAGATATTTAGGAATAATAATAAAATACTAAAACTAACTTTGACATTTTATTACAAACTGACTTTAGACTAATATTAAGAGTCGACTTTCCAGCATTAGCTTTAGATTGCGATCTTCAGATTGGATGATCTTGAATCCAATAGATCTGTGCGCTAACACTGATGTTAGAGAGAAGTGGGGTCTTGGTTACGAAAACCCACACTATCTAAAGAAAGCTATCAGAAAACAACCAGCTTTGTATAATTTTGATTATTTTTTTGTGGCTGAAAAATATCCTTATTTTAAACCCAAATTTGTTACCAAATCACCTGACGAAGTAGAGGCTAAAGAGGATGAGAAAAGAAAGAACTTAAAGAAAATGCAACTACCATTCTGCTATCAAAAGTTGAATGATAATTATATTTCAGATCAGCCAAAATGTCTTTCAAATGGTTATTTTGAAAGTTATTCGTCAAAGGAGTTGGAGGCAAAACCTGTTGAAGCTAAAATTTATGTTCCTCCACTCATTTTAGAAAGCAAAATAATCGAGCTTGAAAATATTTTATCTGATGAAAGAATATTGGCTGACATTGAAAAAGTTGTATTTTCAACCGTTATAAAGAACACAGTTTTCAAAGTTGAATCTAATGAGTGTTCTACATCCTCTAAAGCACCTCATACTTCTGAATCTGATTTTGATGATTTATTTGAGTCTGCAAATGATTTCTTTAATTCTGATGAAGGGTGTGTAAATGAGATTTATATGTTTGATTTCAATGCTAAACTTCTAGATCATTCTACTTTTGTTATTAATGGTCAAGCTTTACCTAGTGTGCATGTAGTTGGTGAATCATCAACTAAGGTTGATGAAACAGTTTCTATGAATGTTGATTATTATGCTAAAGGTAAGAAGCAAAAGAAAAAGCGCTCACAGAAACAGACTAACACTGGTAAGCTTTCAAAAAGACAATCTCAGAAATCTCATTTTCCTAACAGATCTAAATCTTATGTTTCAGTGAAAAATAAAAGATCTGAAGAACGAAAGGAATGGCGACCTAAAAGGAAGATCGATAAGAGTTCTGAATCATCTCCTCATATGGATTGTAATAGATGTACTAGTAGTTCTTCTGATGTAATTGGTAGTGTTGCTTATAATAAACAAAACCTTGTAATTCCTTACAAGCGATATTCAATAAAGCAATTACTCCGATTATCTCAATCTACTACTATATCATCTAATTATAGACGGAATAATTTTAGTTCTCACCGATTTTCTGATAATTGGTTTGGTACTTATCATGTTGGTTCTTAGTAGCCATATTTTTCTAACGTTTTTCAAAAGTTCAGAGGATCCATTTATAAATTGATGCCAAAATCTTGTGCTAAACCATTAGGACCCACTTTTAAATGGGTACTTGGATAGCGGCTGTTCCAAGCATATGATTGGGCAAAAGGATTTATTGTCTAATTATACAGAGAAATTCAGCAGAAATGTTCGTTTTGGCAATGATCAATTTTCACCAATTCTTGGATATGGTGACATCATTCAAGATAAGATGACGATAACGAAGGTGAGCTATGTAGAAGGTTTAGGGCATAACCTGTTTAGTATTGGCCAGTTCTGCGACAAAGGGTTAGACGTAAATTTCTAAGCTAAGAGTTCCTCGATGCGTACTGAAGACGGCAAAGAACTCTTAGTCGGCACTCAAAAGTCCAATCTCTACACCATCAATCTTTCAAAGGTCCAGACTGACAATTAGGTTTGCTTACTGACAAAAGCTTCGATGCAGCAAAGTTGGTTATGGCACCGACGGCTGTCACACCTGAATTTTCATTACATTAACAAATTGGTCAAAGGCAGATTGGTGAAAGGTCTTCCTGAGATGAGATATGAGAAAGAACATCTATGTGCAGCATGTGAAAAGGGTAAGATGAAAAGGGCAGCTCACAAGCCGAAACCCGAACCGAGTACAACTTCTCCGCTTGAACTTTTGCATATGGATCTTTGTGGTCCTATGCGTACTCAAAACATAGGAGGAAAGAAATATGTATTGGTAATTGTGGATGATTATTCACGTTACACATGGGTAAAGTTTCTAAGGACAAAAGATGAGACGCTCGAAGTACTCATCAACTTTGTGAAGACTGTTGGGAACTGAAGATGTGAACAAGTCTTTAATGCTGTTAGTTCAGAATTAGTACTGCCAGAGCATATCAAAGATAATGCTGTTAGGTATTACTACTTCTAGTAGAATTAATACTTCTAGTCAAAGTTAGTACTGCTTGAACAAAGTTTCTACTGCTTAGCTAGTTAGTACTGCTAGAGGTTAGTACTGCTTAGGAGTTAATGCTGCCAAGTTTCAGTTAATACTTCCAAGATGATTAGTGCTGCTTATGAGATGGAGATCCGAATTACAAGAATGACAGCTGGATAGACTGAAGATATTCATGGAAGATATTCTGAAGATATTTTATTTATTGTAATTATCTTTTTCTTCAATATATGTATAGATTTGTTTAGAATAGCTAAGTAATTTTTGTGAGAATAATACTAAGTTTTTGTTCTAGAGAGAATCAACCTCAAGGCATAGTTTCTAATTCTAGAGAAGTAGAATTCGTCTTGAAAGAGTCTGTTCTTCAAGATTGAGGTTGAGTGTGTAATCTTGTGATTTTAATCATTCAATACAAGTTTACAAGTTGTTAATCATACTCACTGTTTGTTTACTGTTACATTGAATATCAAAGTGTTATTCCGCAACTTCTTTGATATTGTTTCTGAGTATTCATAATTCTTGTTGAGAATTCGATCCTGACAAGTGGTATCAGAGCCAGCTCTCTCAGAAACAACTATTCTTTCATTATGGAAAACTTTGCAGAATCAAACAGTACTCTGATCTCTAAGGTCCCAATGCTCAAACCCAGTGAGTTTGACATGTGGAAGATCAGAATCAGGCAATACATTCTTCTCACCGACTACTCAATGTGGGATATCATTGAGAATGGTCCTTCTGAAGCAGGAAGGATTGGACCAGATGGGAAAAGACCTCCACCAAAGACAGATGGTGAGATGAAAATCAGACAGACAGAGATGAAGGCCTTGAGCACTCTGCTCTTGGCCATCCCCAATGAATATCAGCATCAATTTTGCAACTGCACTGATGCTCAGATTCTCTGGAATGCTCTAGAGAAAAGATTTGCTGGCACTAAAAGCATCAAAAGAAATCAAAGAGATGTTCTAAAACAGCAGTATGAGAACTTCACTTCTTCAAAGAATGAGTCTATGACTCAAACTTTTGATAGGTTCAACAAGCTCATTGGTGAACTGGCTACTGTAGGGGTGAAGATGGAGCAAGATGATATCAACAGGAAGTTCCTCAGATCTCTTGGGGATGAATGGACTATGTACACTGTCTCATATAGACAGAGTGACAATCTGGAAGAGAAGGAACTTGATGATCTATATAATGATCTAAGAGTTTTTGAAACTGAGGTAGAAACCAAGAAGAAGCCCACTAGGTATATCCACAATGCTGCACTTCTATCAGCATCTACGGATACTACTGCCAACCCTGAAGCAGTTAGTGCTGCTAGTGGAGTGAATTCAGAAAAAGGCACTAAAACTGTCTTTGAAGCCTTTTTGTCCAGTCACAGCAACAATTCATTGATTAATGATGATCTGGAACAACTTCACCCTGATGACCTGGAGGAGATGGACATTAAATGGCAGATGGCCATGTTATCTATGAGGGTGAAGAAGTTTATTAAAAGAACAGGGAGGAACAACTTCTCTCAAAGAAGAGAAGATAGAGCTGGGTTTGACAAGACAAAAGTGGAATGTTATAAGTGCCACATGAAGGGACACTTTGCTAGAGAGTGCAGAAGTGGTGTGCCAAATAACAACCACCAACAAGCTCAGAATGGAGGCTACAATCAAAACAAGAACCCTGCTCAAGCCCTTGTTTCTTAACAAGGAATGGGGTTTGACTGGAGTGACCACGCTGAGGAAGCCATTCAGAATCAAGCTCTTATGGAAGAGGTGTCTGATCTCCCCTCTGAGGTAATTTCTAATCTTTGTACTCAATCTTGCATAGACACTGTCAAAAGGTACAGGGATCACAACCAAAACATGTGTGATGACCTCAAAAGATTAGAAAAGGACAGAAGAGATTTTGTGTTGATAGTTGAGAGGTTTGAAGAACAAATCAAAGGCTTTCAAGCCAATGAGCTTCAACATTCTTATGACACAAACTATTGGAAGTGGGAAAAGAATGAGTTAGAGGCCAAACTGTCTAAGTCCATAGAACAGAATGATAGGCTGAAAGAAGAACTATCTAAGGTTAAGATTGACATAGAAAAGTTTTCATATGCTTCAAAAGCAATGGATTCTCTTCTAAAGACTCAGATTCATGATAAGATGAAGCCTGGTATTGGATACAACAACACACCCCCTCCTTACAACAACAACTATATCTCTCCTACTTCAGACTTGTTAGAGACCAAGGAGAAAAAGGACTTGTCTGAGGAAGCCTTTAAGATAGATCCTTTGGATGAGGTAATTGTTAAGGATATGACTGCGAAAGAAGCCAGTAAGAATAGGAACAATGCTGTGAATAAAGAGATACCCTTAGAAAACAACATTGTTACCAATGAGGGAGGTGGAAGGATCTGGGTCAAGTCTAAGAAGATAGAGAAGACCAAAGGAAAGGATAACAAGGTCCATTACAAACAAACCACTGTTGTGAATCCTGGACCTTGTAAACAGTGTGCTTGCAACAAATCTGAGAGCCTAAATTCTGGTATAAAAAGAGGTAACCAAAGAAACTGGAATAATCAATGGGCTCAGAAACAAGGAGTTGATCTGAATAAAATAATCAGACCAAAACCTTGTTTCATATGTGGTAAGTTAAACCATTTGGCTAAGCACTGTTTCTTTAACCCTATTAACCAACAGATGAACTTTCAAAGATTTGTGCAAAAACCTGTTGGTTATAGGAAGGCTGGAAAGAAACATGTGGTTAAGAAATCTGTTGAAACCAAAGGCACCATGAAGAAAAAGGTTTTAAAAGAAAGTATTAAAATGTGGGTGCCAAGAAGCACTAAAACTGTTAGTACTGCTGACAGGGATAGTGCTGCTAGAAGCATTACTGCTGCTACCAGTGTTAGTACTGTTGAAAATATTAATGCTGCTAATACTGTTAGTACCTCTTCAAAGGTTAATACTGCTAACACAGTTACTGCTGCTAACACAGTTACTACTTCTAACAAGGTTAGTACTGCTAAGCATGCAAGTGCTGCTAATGCAGTTAGTACTTCTAAAACCAGTACTGCTTCTAGCAAATGTGTTTCCAAGCCAATCATTGTGACAAAGTACTCCAGAAATGAGGAGTCAAAGTTTAAAAATCTTGTCAAGAAAGAATGTAAATATTTTGATGAGAAAGGGGTACCCAAGACCACTTTGGCTTGGGTTCCTAATTCATACTAACTGATTTATCTTATGTGCAGGGCAACCAACAGCTCAAGGGGAAGAGCATATGGCATGTTGATAGTGGTTGCTCTAGGCACATGACAGGTAACATGTCATGCCTTCAGGATTTCAAGCATATCAATGGAGGACATGTTGCATTTGGAGATAATCTTACAGGTGGTAAAATAAGTGGAAAAGGTAATGTTACAAAAGGTAAGATGACATTTGAGGATGTCTACTATGTTGATCAGCTAAAGTACAACCTGTTAATTGTATCACAGGTTTGTGACAAACAACATATCATATTATTTACTAATACAGAATGTATGATCCTTGCTCTAGGGTTCAAGGTAGTTGATGAAAGCATGATACTACTTAGAACTCCAAGAAAGGACAATGTTTATTGTCTAGACATGGAAAATGTTTCAAGTGATTCATCCCTGAACTGTCTTGTTTCAAAAGCTTCTGTAGATGAATCCTCTCTATGGCACAGAAGGATGTGTCACATGAACTTCAAGACTATGAACAAACTTGTTAAAAACAACCTTGTAATAGGTTTACCATCAAAAGTCTTTTCATGTGATGATCATTGTGTTGCTTGTCTTAAAGGCAAACAGCACAAAACTTCTCATAAGACCAAAGAGTTAAATACAATTTCTTCTTGTCTCCAGTTATTGCATATGGATCTGTTTGGTCCTACAAATGTTATGAGTATAGGCAAGAAATCTTACTACTTGGTTATTGTTGATGATTACTCTAGATTTACCTGGATATATTTTCTAAGGACTAAGGATGAGACAAGTGGACTGATCAAAAAACTTTATCCTAAGAATTGAAAACCAAACTAATCAAAAAGTAAAAGTCATTAGATCAGACAATGGGACTGAATTTAAAAATCTTGATCTAAACACCTTTTGTGAAGAAAAAGGAATTGAGAGACAATATAGTGCCCCTAGGACTCCTCAACAGAATGGAGTTGCTGAAAGGAGAAATAGGACACTAATAGAGGCTGCTAGATCTCTGTTGGCTGATTCAAAACTGCCAATTACCTTCTGGGCTGAAGCAGTTAATACTGCCTGTTATGTCCAAAACAGAGTTCTAGTGGTCAAGCCAAAGAACAAAACCCCATATGAGCTTTTAAATAAAAGAAAACCCTTTATTGGATTTTTCAAACCTTTTGGGTGTCCTTGTACAATTCTCAATACCAAATCTCACTTAGGTAAGTTTGATAGCAAAGCAGATGATGGATTTCTTGTTGGTTACTCATCTCAGAGTAAGGCTTACAGAGTTTTTAACTCTTCTTCTAGAATAATTGAAGAAAGTGACAATGTCAAATGCAATGAGAACACACCAAATCCTATTGGTTCTGGTCCTCAGTGGCTGTTTGACATTGATTCACTGACTAACTCTTTTGGTTTCAGTAGTGATGATTATGCAGGTTCAGGGAGTGGAGGATCAGGGACTACACAAGTTCAAGATAGTATATCTAAATCTGTGATCTTTCCTATACCTACAGTGGATCCTGTTGAAGTCTGTGAAAAGGAGCCATCTACTGAACCAAATCAGAGTGAAGAAGAAAGAAGAGCTGAGGAGAGTGAAGAAAATAAAGAATCTGAAGTAGCTGCTGAAATCACCTCAGTTGAGTTGAATGACTCAAATCTAGAGGTTGGACTCAATGAAGAGTCTAGTCATCACACCAGAACTCAAAAGAATCATCCTCCTCAGTTGGTAATAGGAGATATCTCTTCTCCTATGATGACTAGAAATCAAAGCAGACTGCAAGAGATGCAAGACCAACAGCATACAGTGCTTTCTTGTTTTTTTATCCCAGCTTGAGCCTAAGAAGGCTCATGATGCTATGAAAGAGTCCAGTTGGATAGAAGCCATGCAAGAAGAGCTACTGCAATTTAAGCTGCAAGATGTTTGGGATCTGGTAGACCTTCCTAAAGGTCAAAGAGCAATAGGCACTAAATGGGTCTTCAGGAATAAGAGAGATGAGAGAGGAATAATAATAAGGAATAAAGCAAGGTTGGTGGCTCAAGGGTATACACAAGAAGAAGGAATAGATTATGAAGAAGTATTTGCACCAGTGGCGAGGATAGAAGCAATTAGATTGTTCCTGGCCTATGCTTCTTATATGAAATTCAAAGTCTATCAAATGGATGTAAAAAGTGCATTTCTATATGGCTCAATTGAAGAAGAAGTTTATGTCTGTCAACCACCAGGGTTTGAAAACCCAAGCTATCCAGACAGAGTCTACAAATTGAAGAAAGCACTTTATGGACTGCATCAAGCACCAAGAGCATGGTATGACACTCTGTCATCCTATCTCTTGGAAAATGGCTTTGAAAGAGGAGTCATTGACAAGACTCTGTTCATCAAGAGAAAGAAGAAGGATATCTTGCTGGTCCAAATCTATATGGATGATATTATCTTTGGATCCACAAGAGACATCATGTGCAAGGAGTTTGAGGAACTAATGCATCAAAGGTTCAAAATGAGTTCCATGGGGGAACTTACTTTCTTCCTTGGACTCCAAGTTCAACAGAAGTCAGATGGAATCTTCATCTGTCAGTCCAAGTATGTGCAGGACATTCTAACCAAGTTTGGTTTCTCAGATTCAAAACCTGCCAGCACACCTATGGAGACACACAAGCAGATAACAGCAGATCTTGAGGGGGAAGATATGGATGTTTATCATTATAGATCCATGATTGGCTCTCTCATGTATCTTACAGCCTCTAGGCCAGACATAATGTTTCCAGTCTGTGTATGTGCAAGATTCCAAGTTAGGCCAAAGCAATCACACTATCAAGTTGTTAAGAGGATATTCAGATATCTCAAAGGGCAACCCAGATTGGGACTTTGGTATCCTCATGACTCATCATTTGACCTACTTGCATACTCAGACAGTGATCTAGGTGGAGCAAACTTGGACAGAAAATCTACTTCTGGAGGATGCCAGTTTTTGGGTGCAAGACTAGTGTCATGGCAGTGCAAGAAACAAACCACAGTGTCCACATCTACAACAGAGGCAGAGTACATAGCAGCTGCAAGTTGCTGTTCTCAAGTCTTATGGATTCAGAATCAAATGCTGGACTATGGGGTAACCTTTCTACACACTCCAATTTTTATTGATAATAGCAGTGCTATCAGCATTGTTAATAATCCTGTCAAGCACTCAAAGACAAAGCACATTGAGATCAGGTATCACTTCATAAGAGATTGCAATGAAAAGAAACTTATTCAAGTTGTAAAAGTTCATACTGATAACCAGTTTGCTGATCTATTCACCAAAGCATTTGATGTGGGTAGATTCACTTTCTTGGTAACAAGTGTGGGAATGATCAACTCTGAATAAGCTCCTACTTAAAAAGTGGTTCAATACCTGTATATTGTTTATTCTTGGTGGTCCTAATCTTCTTTTTCAGGAAAAGTATAGCAGTACTCAGTCCTTCACAAAGCTTTAAAGTATAAGTATGATTAATACTGCCAGTACAGTTTTAGTACTGCCAGTACAATTTTACTACTGCCAGTGTTAAGTTAATACTGCTCTCAGTTAATACTGCTCTCAGTTAATACTGCTCTCAGTTAATACTGCTCTCAGTTAATACTGCTCTCAGTTAATACTGCTAGTTAGTTAATACTGCTAGTGGTTAATACTGCTTTCAGTTAATACTGCTTTCAGTTAATACTGCCTTCAGTTAATATTGTTCACTGTTAATACTGCTTTCACTAAATTTTTAGGGTTAATACTGCTTATAATCCACAAGCTATAAATACCCTTTCCCCGCCTAAAAAGTTCATAACGACTCTTTGCATACTGTTCACTTGCGCTCTAACCCTTTTCTCTCAAGTACCAAGTTTTCAGGCAAGAACACTCAAGTTCAATGGCATCCATGGCTTTCATTGACGAGCACAATGAAATCGCGATGCTCCAAAAGCCGAAACAAGCTGAAGGTTTTCACCAGATAGTCGACTTTCTGAAGTCCAGCCACATTGCCCATGCTTTCACTGTATCACCAACTATCTACATAGAGCATCAAAGGCAATTTTGGGCTAATGCCACCATTGTTACTGAGAATGGTGTGCAAATGATAAAGACAATGGTGTGTGAAAAACCCCTAACCATTACTGAAGAGGTACTACGCATCTGTCTACGTCTAGATGATGCTGCAGGTATAACCTCTATTCCTAATGAGGAACTTTTCTCAAATCTTTCAAGAATGGGGTATGAAGGCCAAATGGGGATTTTTAAGTTTTTCAAAGCTAAATTTTCACCCCCATGGAGGTTCTTTGTTCATACCTTGATGCACTGTATTTCAAAGAAAACAACTAGCTGGAGCCAATTTAGCAGTCCCATTGCATATGCTTTGGTGTGTTTATCCACTGCTAGAAAATATAATTTTTCTCAAATGATCTTCAATGATCTTGTCTCAAATCTGGACAACAAGAAGAGTTTCTTCATGTATCCCAGATTTGTTCAGACAGTTATAACTACTGAATTGTCGGACATACCTCACTTTGATGGGGTATATGTACCTAAACCCCCTAAAGGCAAGGTTTTCTCAAATATGAGAAGATCTGCTAGGGACTCGGAAGGAGTTGACACCCCATTGTTCTCAACAATGATGGTGGTGTCCCAACCACAAGAAGGTATGGCAGCAGGGTCAAGGCCCCCATTAGACCATCCCACTGCTAGCCAATCCCAACCTTCCCACTCTATATCAATCCCCCAGTCTCTACTTCATAAGCCAACTTCACCAATCACCCAAACTTGTCAAAGAAAACAGGTAAAGAAGGCTCCTTCCCTTCTTGTACCATCACCCACTGAGCCTTTAAGCCCTCTATTGGAGCATTCTCCAATAGAGAATATCAACAGGGAATCCAATAAGGTGTCTCCCAACCCTGAGGAGGTGATCTCTAAGGAGATGGAGGAGCATATGGGTGAGAAGGCTGCCACTACTTCTGCTAGCACAGAGAAGGATAGTGGTAACATCTCTAAGACCTTCCCCATGGCAACTTTGGGTGAGAAATCAACAAAAGGAACCCGGTGCCAAGATACCAAGGGAGTAGTTGGTGCTTCTGCTAGGCAGAAGGCCACTATTACAAGATCCAAGGATCCCTCAAGGATGGGCAAAACATCCAAAAAGGGTGAGGACAGAACTGACACTGATGAATTGATGGACAAAGGTTCCTGTGATCCTTCAAGGGTGGGTAAAACACCTAAAGAAGGTGAGGATAGATATACTTACTGGGAATTGATTGAGGCATTAGCCAACATTAATGTTGATGTGGTTAATCAAGGAAAGGAAATCAAAGAATTGCAGCAAGTGGTCATCTCCCAACAACAGCAGATTTCCAAACTCAAACAACTGGTGGTAAAGCTCATGACCAAGAAAAGAAGAGGTCAGTTTGTTCTAAGAAGGAGAAAGGGGGCAACCAACAAGGAAACTGTGTATGCTTCCAAAAAGGGGGAGAATTCAAGCTCATAACAGATAAATCAACAGATTGAGGGGGAGTTTGTTGAAGAAAAGAAAGCAGCAGAAACAACACCAGCAACAGTTATAACCCCAGAAGCAGAAATAGTTTCTACTGCTGAGCCAAAACAAGCAGCAGAAACTGTTAGTGCTGCTGAAACTTCACAAGCAGCAGTAACAGAGTTAACACCAGCAGAAATTGAAGTAGCAGAAATGCTTGTCAAAGCAAAGAATGACACTCCCAAAGCAAAGGGAGTGGTCATAAATGAAGGGGGAGCAAAGAAAATAGAGAAGAAAGAAATGGCTGCAGATGCAAAGAAAAAGGGAAAAGAAAAGATGATAGAATCTGATCAACCATCCAAAAAGCAAAAGATGATTGAGTCAGATGAAGCATTAGCCAAGAAAATGCAAGAAGAGTTAGATCAAGCAGAAAAAGAACAGGTTGAAAAAGACAGAGAAATATCCAGAGCACTTGCAAATGAGTTAAATGAAGCATTCCAGAAAGGGTTGGAAACAGAGAAGGCAAAGCAAAGAGCAATGAGCTTGAGAAAGGCTATGATGGCCAGAACAAGTGCTAAGAAGAGAAGACCTTCACAAACTTACCTTGAAACTAAGGAAAGAAACAAAATGATAACTTTCTTGAGGAGTGCAATTGGTGTAAAGAAACAAATGTTTGTGAAGATGACCTTTGATCAAATCAAGGACCTCTATGAGAAAGAAATGGGAAAGCTAAAGAGTAATGAAAAGGATAGAGTGGAGTTTGAAAAGAAAGCCAAGGAGAGGCATGATGTGAATATTAATCAACCCTTCCCTGAAAGTGAAGAGGGAACTCCAACCAAAGAAAAGGCAGAGAAAAAGGAAGAAAAGAAGAAGGAAGCTACTACTATAGGGCAAGGTCAAAGGACTCTGAAGAGAACTAAGATGATGGCCAAAAGAAAGAAGATTGTAAAGAAGCCTAGAGTAGAAGAAGAGAAAAAGGTTGCTGAAGAAGAAGAGGCACCTAAGAATGAAGAAAAGAAAGCTGAATCTCAGGAAGTACCACAGAGTTCAGATGTAAGCATGTACATGGTGGTAATGGATAAAATTCCAAAGCCTATCTCAGCTGAACCTGTTGGATTCAAACCTCCTGAAGTCATTCACTGGGATATCTTGGTGGTAGATGGAAAGGAATATATTAGATTGAAGAGAAAGGATGAGAAGTATGAAGTGTACAGCACTTGGAACAAGATTGTCAGAACCTGCTCAAGATCTGATATTGAAGAAATGTTTGAGATAGGGATGAAGTTATATGCAGATGAACTGAAAGCTCCAGTGATTTCAATTACAAAGTTGATAATGGAGTATCTGTGTATGATGTTCAAACCTGATGAAGTGGAGGAGAAAATAAGGAATGTCTTTCAAACAGTGAATAATTGGACTCTACATGAAACTAGTGGAGTATATGCAGTGACTTTGGATTTGAATCACACTGAGTACTTTCTAGTGGATAGAGTATACAACCATAGCAGATTGAAGCTTCATGCCATGCTAAATAAGAAGCTGGGTTGTGCACCAAATTCAGAAATGGCAAAGTACCTAATTCAGAGAACTATCAATCAGAGTATGGGACTGGATCCTAACATTGGAGTAGATCAATGAAGGTTTTGGAAGCATTTGAAGAACTTGACTTCTCTTTGAAAAGTCAAGTTAGGGGGGGATTGTTGGGAACTGAAGATGTGAACAAGTCTTTAATGCTGCTAGTTCAGAATTAGTACTGCCAGAGCATATCAAAGATAATGCTGTTAGGTATTACTACTTCTAGTAGAATTAATACTGCTAGTCAAAGTTAGTACTGCTTGAACAAAGTTAGTACTGCTTAGCTAGTTAGTACTGCTAGAGGTTAGTACTGCTTAGGAGTTAATGCTGCCAAGTTTCAGTTAATACTTCCAAGATGATTAGTGCTGCTTATGAGATGGAGATCCGAATTACAAGAATGACAACTGGATAGACTGAAGATATTCATGGAAGATATTCTGAAGATATTTTATTTATTGTAATTATCTTTTTCTTCAATATATGTATAGATTTGTTTAGAATAGCTAAGTAATTTTTGTGAGAATAATACTAAGTTTTTGTTCTAGAGAGAATCAACCTCAAGGCATAGTTCCTAATTCTAGAGAAGTAGAATTCGTCTTGAAAGAGTCTGTTCTTCAAGATTGAGGTTGAGTGTGTAATCTTGTGATTTTAATCATTCAATACAAGTTTACAAGTTGTTAATCATACTCACTGTTTATTTACTGTTACATTGAATATCAAAGTGTTATTCCGCAACTTCTTTGATATTGTTTCTGAGTATTCATAATTCCTGTTGAGAATTCGATCCTGACAAAGACTACCTAGGTAAACTTGTAGAAGACAGTTAAGCTTCTAAGGACAGATAATGGCACAAAGTTTAAAAACAAGACTGTTGAAGATTATCTCGAATCTGTCAGGATAACTCATCAATTCTCTACTGCTCGACGCCAGAACAGAATGGAGTAGTAGAAAGGCGCAATCGAACGCTAGTCGAGGCCGCTCGAACTATGCTCAGCCAGTCAGATCTACCTCTATTTCTATGGGCAGAAGTTGTCTCTACTGCATGTTATACGCATAATCGATCAATTATTCACAGACGGTTCGGAAAAACTCCTTATACATTGTTAATAATCGCACACCTAATATCAAATATTTTCATATCTTTGGATGAAGGTATTTTGTGCTTAATGACAGAGAGAACTTCAATAAGTTCGGACCGAAGGTTGAAGAAGGAATCTTCATTGTCTACTCCCAAACATCTGCTGCATATAGGATTTATACGAAGAGCTCAAAGATTGTTATCGAAAGCGTCAATGTCACATTTGATGAGGAGATGGCTTCTGAACAACACAGTTTAGAACCCGTTTTAACCGGAATCTTAGATTTGTCCAGAACCTGTGTCTATAGAGAATAATTCGGATAAAGCTTCTACATCTACATCGCATTTATCTGAATTAGATTTGTTGTTTGAATTTTTCTATGATGAGTTTCTAGGATCTAAACTTCCTAAATCTGTTGTGGTTGACAGGTCTGATGACTCCACGACAAATCATCCAACCACTTCGGATGTATCTACTGAACCAGTTCCCTCAATTTAGAAAGAAACTCAAATTCAAACACATACTCCTACAATTGAAGTTGTACCTGATCATGTTGAATCAAAAGTTTCTAATTCAATTGGTTGCACTGAGAATGATAATCAACAGACTGCACAAGTTGTTCCAACTGCAACTTCTTTACAAGAGCTTTCAACTGCACCCACAACAACTGTTGAACAACAATCTGAAGAAAGTGGATATTTAGATGAGTTTTATGATCAATCTACATTGAATCCACTCCCTCATGAGCATAAATGGACCAAAGAGCACCCGATAAGTCAAATAATTGGAAATCCAACTTTACCGGTGCAAACTCGGTCTGCAACCATGAACATGTGTATGCATGATTCCTTTCTGAGTAAGATAGAGCCAACTCGAGTATCAGAGGCTCTTGCCGACTCAGATTGGGTTACTGCTATGCAAGAAGAGCTCAATCAGTTTGAAGCCCTAAAGTTCTGGAGACTTGTGCCTAAACCGATAGGTAAATCTATCATCGGAACCAAATGGGTATTCAAGAACAAGAAGGATGAAGATGGTATCGTCATTAGGAACAAAGCAATACTTGTTGCCAAAGGTTACCAGCAAGAGGAAGGCATCGATTATGATGAGACTTATGCTCTAGTAACATGTATGGAAGCAATCCGCATGTTTATGGCGTATGCTGCTCACAAAGCATCACAATCTATCAAATGGACGTGAAGACTGTCTTTTTGAATGACATACTTAAGGAGGAAGTCTATGTCCCACAACCAGAAGGCTTTGTGAATCTAGATAAACCAGATCATGTATATATCTTGGATAAAGCACTTTATGGGTTAAAACAAGCACCTCGAGCCTAGTATGAGGTATTATCAAAATTCTTGGTCAAGTCTGGTTTTACAAAAGGTAAAGTCGATACCACTTTATTCATTAAAAAGGAAAAAGCCGATATCATTCTTATTCAAATATATGTTGATGATATAATATTTGGTTCTACAAATACTAAATACTGTAATAACTTTTCAAATCTAATGGTGTCAAGATTTCAAATAAGTATGATGGGAGAGATGAACTTCTTTCTCGGATTACAAGTAAAACAGTTTTCAACGGGGATTTTTATAAACCAAGCAAAGTACATTTTTGATATTCTTTGGAAGTTCAAAATGGAAAATTGCAAATCAATTGGAACCCCAATGGCACCAGGAACTAAGATTAACACTGATCCTTCGGGAGAAGCTGTTGATGTTAGGACTTATAGAGGAATGATAGGTTCTTTAATGTATCTTACTTCAAGTAGGCCAGATATTATGTTCTCAACATGTTTATGTGCAAGATATCAGGCTGCTCCAAAAGAATCCCATATGTCTTCTGTCAAACGCATATTTAGATATCTGAAGGGGACTGCAGATCTTGGTTTGTGGTATCCTAAAGATACTGGTTTTGAAATAACAGCTTATTCAGACGCAAATCATGTTGGATGTATGTTAGACAGGAAAAGCACATCGGGTCATATTCAATTTCTTGGAGACAATCTCGTTAGCTGGGCGTCAAAGAAACAACTTTGTGTTTCCACTTCGACTGCTGAAGCAGAGTATGTAGTTGCTGCCAGTTGATGCTCTCAGGTCTTGTGGATGAGGACACAACTTCGAGACTATGGATTCAAGTTTGAAAAAATATCGATTTATTGTGACTCGAAGAGCGCTATCGCCATATCAGCTAATCCTGTGCAACATACTAAAACAAAGCACATTGATGTTAGGTATCATTTTATTAAAGATAATGTAGAAAAAGGTACAATAGAACTTTACTTTGTAAAAACTGATTATCAGCTTGCAGATTTGTTTACCAAACCTTTAGATGAAAAGAGATTCAATTTTATTGTATTTAAGCTTGGTATGCTAAATCTCAAGGTCTAATCAGAAATTACCTATTAAAGTTTCATTTATTGTAATTTTTTTCATCATTTCTTTATCATTAATTCTGAAAGGATATCTGCACTTTAACATGTTTGTTCATGATCTCAGGGGGAGTGAGACAAGATGTTAAGATGATCAATATTTTTTTTAGTGGGAGTTTATAAAATTTTTGCATTTACTTAACTGCCAAATTTTTTTTAGATGCATGATTTGGGGGGAGTATATGTGTACAACAAAAGGAGTAAGGACATGACTTCTGATTACTTCTGATCAGAACTCGTACATTCAAAGTTTTACTGCTTTATGTCATTTTATTTTTCAATAAATGTTGTGAATAAAGTTTCTTTGACAATCTTTTTGACTGATGCAGATTGAGAGGATGCTTACAAGCTCATATCATTATGACTTTAAGCTTGACTTGATGAGATTTAAGACTGAAAGGAAAGGTTTATTTCTTATCTTAATCTCATATATGGTTGAAAGAAGGACAACTTTCAATCATAGAAAACATATTTTTAAATGTTCAAACCACTTCCCGATTCTTAAATAGATTTCATGTTTTGGAAGTGTGATTTTAAATGTTTTCATGTTATTTGCGCTGAAATTTATAAACCGTGTGTTTCCAAAGATTAATACTTGTTTATTATCTTTTCTATATACTTTCAAGTATTCACACACAACGGTTTATTATTTTGTTGAATTTGTTCTTACCATGTCTCTAACATGTAAGAAATTTTCGATGGTAAGACACCCCGTTTAAATTCAATGAATTTGAGCGTGATTTCATTTTAAAACGTTCTTTCAAGAATTGTCTATATTTTGTTTCGTATAGACAACATTCAATTTTTGTTGACCGAAGCCTTAATTTGTAAATCATTTCATTCTGATCATTTTCATACAATGTAAAGATTTTCAAACAAGTTTCTTGTATTCATTTCATTCTTTCAATATACTTGTTTGAAAATATCTTCAATGTTTAAAATGCTCATATCTTCATGATTATATTCTGAGCATATACACATCTGACTTGTATTTGATCTTTAACTGTTCAAGATAAACCATTTTGAGCAACATATATATTTTATAGGAAAATATGGGTTCTTTGTGCTAGGACTTAAATGAAAACTTCTATGGATTCACGATTACCAGTGTCTCCTACCCAAGAAGTTAATCCATAGTGATTGAGTGTGAGGAGTCGAAAAGAAATGAGTGTGGGTTGTGCGTTGAGGTAAAATGGAACAGAGAGTTTGGTTAGATGTGAGCTTAATTGTGTGTCCCTGATTCAAGTTTCTAAACAACAATCAAATCAAACAAACAAGAAAGATTTAACTACCTGTTTGATTCAATTCTCAAAATCAAGATTACAACTCTCTCTCTCTAGAAGTCTCTCTCTCTCTCTACAAATTCTCTCTGAAATGTAAACTTAAACTTTAGTCCTCTCTGGTCATCTATCTATTAAACAACAAAGAAAGTATTTATACCTACAACTAGGGGCGGAGTTAGAAATTTAAGTTGGGGGGGGGTCTGTCATCGTCCGAGGTCGTATTTTGTTGTAACTAGTTTTGTATCCATATGATACATAGAGATATAAGATTTTTAGTGTAAATTGAGAATGCAAATCAATGCAATTTTTCATATAAAAATTAAAAAACTGAAACTTTTGTCTAAATAAAAGGGAAATTATAAGTGACAGTTGAACACATCTTGCTAATTTGAAGACCAGATAAAAGAACAAGAAAAAATAATCAATATTTGTATCAAGAGATATAGATGTAATTTGCTTAAGATTTGGTATAATTTGTTTATTTCAAACTTTTATTATAGTTTAAGTATTTTAGATTTAAAAAAACGTAATTTTTTTCGTTTTGACGATGAAGTAGTTTTTACTAAAACTGATGATTGGGTATTTTGTTATGCTCCATAGTTATTCCGTAATTAAACGTGTTTATCGGTTAATTATTAATAAGTTTTTAGAAGTTCAAAAAACTCTAAAATCTATATATATGCGTTTATTATTGTATACTTAAAATTTAAGGGATTAAGTATTACCAAATTGAAAGTAGCGCTTAATATATTGTTTTAACAAAACCTCATTCATTATTTATGTTATACATATCAAAAAATTAATATTGAAAAAGAAATTTTAAATTCTTTTAATAAATAAAAATCTTTTCATAAACAAAATATGTTTGGCTGGGGATGGCTTGGTGTTAAATTAAAAACTCTTTTTTAAAGTAATTGTTGGATGAGCTTTAGGTTTTGATGGTGAGTTGGGGGAGGCTGGGCACTAGCCTGCCCCCTACTCCCTCCGCCTCTGCCTACAACTAATAACAAAGAAACAAACATAATACAACACATTGACTTTGACTTTATTACACTTAGATTTTGACTTTTAATGAGAGTTGACTTTCTCAGCTTTGACTTCTTGTACTTTGACCTTCAGTCTTCATGATCTTGTATCCAACAGATTTATGCTCTAACGATCTCCCCCTTTGGATTCAAGATCATCACAAAAAGATTTAGCAAATCAATCTTCCCCTTTAGTTACATTGAAGAACTTCAAATCTCCCCTTTAAGCACAATCTGAGTACAATCTTCCTCTTTTGATTGATCTTTAACTTTAATCTCTCCAAAGTCTATCTTCAAGAAATACCAACAATCTCTCCCAAATATGATAGAAATGATCTTCAAAAATCTCTTCAGATTCATCACAAGACTCTTTCAGACTTCGGAAAGAAATTATCTTCAAATTTAGCTCCACTTGCTTCAACAAATAATCTTCAAAGAAAATTTCAGAAAATCAACACATCTTCAAACACTTTGACTCTTCTTGAACAATCTTTCAACCTTTCAATCTTTGAACTTTATCTTCTTCAACTCTTTATCCAAACTTTCAAATCTTTGAAATTTCTGATCCAGACATTTCTGAAAATCATCTCCCCCTTTTTGATGAATAGAGCATCTATAGCATCAAAACTTTCTCCAAGAAATGTCGTGAACTGTTCTGACCACTGATCTATAGCAAGCCACACTTTGCGTGTTTTACCGAACTCGCAGATAATCCTCTGTGCGTTTCTGAAACTCGCAAACCACACTTTGCTCGTTTTGTCCAAAAATCAAATTCTTCAGCTTGCATGTTCTTCCGATGAACTTGAGCGTTTGATGGATCTTGCGTGTTCTTGGAGTTTTCGAACAAAAACTAAGTGTTTTTCACTGATTTCGATCCAAAACTTGTCCAATTGACTTGAAACTTTGTAAGGATGCTCGATTTCAATACTCTAACAGGTTACAATACAAGAATTACAAAATCAAACACAAATTGTAACATTTTGATTCAATTTACAGTGCTTATGAACTCGTAACTCAAAATTCAACAAAATTCAGAAATTCGTGAAAATTATAGTGCAATTCGTGAAATTACCTATACAAACTCATTCTAGTACACTTATCGATCACTAACAAATCAATTACAACACGAAAAACAAACTCAATTTCAGAATTGAGTCTAAAACTTGATAGAATAGTGTCGACACATTTTTTTCTTGAAATGATTTCAATTGAATCTGCTCTGATACCAATTGTGTGTCCCTGATTCAAGTTTCTAAACAACAATCAAATCAAACAAACAAGAAAGATTTAACTACCTGTTTGATTCAATTCTCAAAATCAAGATTACAACTCTCTCTCTCTCTAGAAGTCTCTCTCTCTCTCTCTACAAATTCTCTCTGAAATGTAAACTTAAACTTTAGTCCTCTCTGGTCATCTATCTATTAAACATCAAAGAAAGTATCTATACCTACAACTAATAACAAAGAAACAAACACAATATAACACATTGACTTTGACTTTATTACACTTAGACTTTGACTTTTAATGAGAGTTGACTTTCTCAGCTTTGACTTCTTGTACTTTGACCTTCAGTCTTCATGATCTTGTATCCAACAGATTTATGCTCTAACATTAATGATTAAAAGAAAGAGGGTGTGTGATCAGAGTAAAAGAATATCAAACTCTGCACCAACTACTTTCTGAGCCGGGCAGCCACATTACTAATGACTCACAATTCTTCGTGAACATTATTGAAATAGGGAACTAGCCCATGCCAACTTTTGAAAAAAACCCCACCAGCCACTTATTTTCTTCTTAAAAAGAAAATGTTTTATATTTTAAGGGGACGCATCACATATGTTATCTGATTTTCATTTGGAAAATCTTGATATTGAAAAAGAAGGAAGTCTGTCCCACCTTCGCACTTTGATCATGCACATTGAGTCTGTGTTTAATTACTGTTGTCTCAGTGGTTTACACAATTTTGAGGCTTATAAAAGCAATCATCATGTGCTTAATTCTTTCTACACTTGCACGAGCACACAAGGAATTTGTTTTCTTGTCATAACATTCATAGAAATTTCCTTTGTGATGTTTCGATGATTGGATGGAAGCCCTGGGGGAGTGATCATCAAAAAGCTCATTTCCAATGTGTATTCGTTATACACAGTGACTTAGTGTTACTGACAGGCATATTAACTGATTCATTTGTTGATTCAGGCGTTACATTCCTAATTTGTCTAGATTTGAAAAGATCTGGATGAATACTTTATTTTGGATCGCAAGTGAATCAGAGGCTCAGTTCAAAAGATCAGTGGTCAGAATTGATGATGACATTTCTTGGAAAAGGTTTTGATGATATCGATACTCTAATCATCAAAAAGGGGGAGAAGAGTTCAAGAAATGTGTGAGAAGATCGAGAAATATTTGTATTCAATAGTTATTTGTTTGAAGTTTAACAAAGGTTGAAAGACTGAAAGAGAAAAGTTCAATGTTTTGTGAAGATGTGCTGAAATTACAGAAATTTTCTTTGAATATTAATTGCTGAAGATGCCTGAGCAAATTCTGAAGATAATTTCTTTCTGAAAACTGAAAGAGGTTTGAGATAACCTTGGAAAGATTTTGAAGAGCATATATACTATTTTTGGGAAGATTGATAATTTGGTTAATTCAAGATTTGGAAGAAGTTACTGAAAATTGCTAAAGTTTGACAAAGGGAGAGATTCCTCAGATTGAACTAAAGAGGGAGATTGATTTGCTAAATCTTTTTGTGATGATCTTGAATCCAAAGGGGGAGATTGTTAGAGCATAAATATGTTGGATACAAGATCATAGAAATCTGAAGACTGAAGGTCAAAGCTAAAGTCAACTCTCAGCATCAAAGTCAAGTGTAATAAAAGTCAAAGTCAACATTGTATTTTCTGTTTTTACAGTGTTGTAAGAGTTTTAATAGTTTGCGCGTTTCTGTTTTGATTGTAGCTTGCGCATTTCTTATCTCTTGTATAAATAGTGTTGTGTGTGTTTTAGACATGTGAGTAGATAGAGAGAGTTATACGAGTTCATCAGTTTTAGATAGAGAAAGTGTGTTGTGAGAGAATTGTAAAGTGAATTCAATTGTGAAATAAAAGATAGATTTGATGGAATCATTTGTCATCTTGTGATTGCATTGTTATCTGGGAATAACATCAAGGTTTCTTTGGTTGAGATATAAAGTATTTTGTATAAAAGAAAGCAAGAGATGGAGGCGTTATGAAGTGATGGAGATGAGAAGAGTTAGAACCATAAGAGTTTATTTTATGTAATGATATTCATATGTGGCTCTATGAATATCGCATTAGGGTGGGGGGGGCTATAACCATCTCACATTTATTTTTACGCTTTATATATATATATATATATTGTGATATATTATGCGTGGTTGTAAGTATGTGATACTTGTTACAACATTTTAAAACAAAATATGATTTTAAAATATATATATATATATATATATATATATATATATATATATATATAAGTAAAAGGAGTTTTACAAATCAAAATGAGTTTTGATAAAATAAAAATTGGTATTTATATAAGATATAAAATGGACCGTCGATCTTGAGTGATAAGGTCTTAGTACATCATAGTATGATTTTAACCGGTTTTATCACAAAGGCCTAAACTGCCAAAGAAAGGAAGGTATTCAAGTGATCCTCGTGATCCTCCTCCAATTTGGATTCCTGTTAGTGTAATATTTTATGTAGAAAGTGTTGGAAAGTAAATAATTTGTAAAAGGCCTTGGGCCTATTGGGCTTTAATGTTGTATGGGCTTGGGCTTAATGATGTAACAAGGTAGTAGGTAGGTGATGGACTATAAATAGGAACATTAGCTTGTAATAATTCATTATTCCATAATCAAAGATGTATCCCTTAATCACTTTGCTCTCTCTCTATATTAGTTTTATATTTCCAATAAATAAATACTTCTCTCTCCTATTCTACCTAGTTACACACAAACATGAAATGATCTAGATCTCGGACCTAACAAGTGGTATCAGAGCCAAACGATAAATTTATTATCGAAACGATTATCGGATCTCGACATTTCGTGTTTTTTAACCTAATCTACATGTAAGTATGTTCATATCTCATATGCTCTTGAAGATTTGTTCTTGATTAGATTCCAGATCTACTACAACTTTTAGATTCGAATTTTGTCAAGTTTTGAGGATTTTTGAAATTTTCGTTCAAAATTTTCGGTGTTCTTTGCGTCTATTTTTAGATCCAAAAATATTCGTGCATGAGGATTTA